>JAMAKO010000008.1:0-584124 GCA_023628555.1 Chaetomiaceae sp. R4402
GCACCTCAATGCATTCAATTGCATCCCGTTCAAAACCCCAGTCCACTGAATACCCTGCTTCCCTGCGCGTGCGACATCTGTGGCTGTGGTTGACTTCAAGTTGCTCGACGAGGATCCGTGCAATGGTTTCGCGGGCTGAGTTCGGTATGGCCTGTGCCTCCCACCGAAGTCAGGCCTGATGTGGAGCTAAGACGCTTTGAAATGGCCAGTCGGGAAACTTTGATGGACATGTTACGCGGCACCGTTCGAGCAGTCGTGGAACCGGGCCGGATACTTGTCCTGGTGGGTTTGTCTTGGCAAATTGTCCTGACACTGGGGGGCCTGTTGGTTCGTGGCACATTGGTAGTTAGCGGGACAACTTTCGCTCGCCAGAAAGTAAGAAGAACTGAAGCATTGGGTACACACCATCCATGTATCCATATACCCGCCGACCTGCAGGTTGCGACAGCTGTAACCACCCAAACTAAATGCCCGCTGGCATGCAAGCCCTGAAGGGAGCGCCAACGAGTCTCTGTACCTTCCTTGCCACTGTTCAGTCACCATTGGCGCTTTCAATTTGTTCCCAACCTCTACCTGTACAGCACTGCAGCTGTCTCATCACGTTCAGTGCATCGCGCCCACCCAAACATAGCGGACAATTATTTGACTGCGTGGTAATGCCTCCGTTCAAAAGCCCCACCACCACCTTCCACAACGACACGTACCCATCCATCTCCCCCTCCCTTCGGCGCCTCTCCACTACAGGCAAGTCGGCCATCGTCACGGGAGCCGGCACAGGGGGCATAGGCGCTGCCACTGCCCTCTCGCTGGCCCGCTCCGGTATTTCCTCACTCGCGTTACTGGGCCGCTCCGAGCCACGGCTACAGGAGACCAAGCGCGCTGTGGAGGCCATCTCCTCTAAGACCGCAGTGCATATCTACATTGCGGACCTGACCTCCGCCGCAGCCGTGCACACCGCAGTAGCCGCCTTTGCTACCGCAGTCGGAGGCTCCGTCAATATCCTGATCTCCAAAGCCGGGTACATGCCTGACGTCGGGACCGTGGCCAACACCGACCCAGCCGAGTGGTGGCGTGGGTTTGAGATCAATGTGCTGGGCAACCTGCATCTGCTACAGGCTTTCTTGCTAGTGGCGGCGCGCAAGGGTCAGGGAAAGGAGGGCGCGTCCGTCGTCTATGTGTCCTCGGCAGCAATCTATTGGCCATTCCTAGCTGGCTTTAGCAGCTACCGTACCAGCAAAGTCGCGGCAACTAAGTTATTTAAGATGGCCGCGGGCGAGAACCCGGATTTGTTTGTATTGCAGGTGTACCCCGGCCTAACTTAGTGCTGAGCACCAATATAGCAGACGAGTTTCGGGGAACTTCGGCCGTAGAAGGGAAGCAGGGTAATAGTAGTAAGTTGACTTTATATTGTAATGAGTGGTAGCGGGTCGGTCTTATCTGAGCTACGCTCGTGCTTGTAGCGTCGTCCTTGCCCTTCGGTATGTCTTATAATCTCAGAATAGGTTTGCTGATGATAGGTCTTAGCTGAACTTGCTAGTTAGTGATTTCGTCAATTAGACGTTGAGCCCCGAAGCTAAGTTTTTATACGGCCGCTTTATATAGGTAAACTGGAATGTCGATGAACTTAAGCAAGTAAAAGCTGAGCTTGGGAGGGATCCTTAAGACTTATGACTAATGGGCCTTCAAGAATGACTTGGAAATCCAGTTGATTTGGATTCGTTGTCTCCAACCATGCGACCTACCTAGCCAGGTAATAGCCATAATTATGGGAAGCGGAGCGGGCATCACACCATCTGAAATTGACGTCTTCAAGCTCTCTTGTCTTGACTGGGCGTACTGGCCCCGGACCTGAGTTTCATTCAACGTGCATGCCAAGTTTGCAACGGGCGGTCTCTACCAGAGCACCATGGCCTCTCTTCGGGTGACAAGCAGCAGTTCTATAAAACGTGTGGTCACCGTGCCAGCACTCTAATGTCTACCTTGTCGCAAGCCACGAGCTTCATGACAGCCTGCCGATGCCCTCCCGAGGCCGCCATCGAGAGTGCGGTGTGACCCCTGCTGGTTTTCCTGTTCACATCCTCCTTCTTCATCTGCTCCAGCAGCGCGTCGACCACTTTGGCGTGTCCCGCGGCAGCGGCGAGATGGAGCGCTGTATGATCCCACCTGTCAACGGCGCTCACTTGGGCCCCCCGCTCCAGCAAAATCCTCACAACGCCCTCGCGCCCCTTCCTGGCCGCGAAGTGCAGCGCGGTCCAGCCCGCGTGGTCAACCAGCTCGATGTTGGCGCCTTCGTCTAGCAGTAACCCTACGGCGGCGGCGCGGTTCATCCGAGCGGCGTAGTGCAGCGCCGACCAGCCGTCCAGGTTCTGCGCGTTCACGGCATCAACCTGCAGCAGGGCCCGCACTTTATCCTCGGTCCCGTGGCCGGCGGCCCAGAAGAGCGCCGTCTCCCGCGGGCCGTCGGTTGTGTCGGCATCCGAGTCGTGGCCCTCCGCCTCGCATTCTTCACATACGGGGCATTGCAGGGCTGCAGGATCCACACCCATTGCGCTTCTCCAGTGCCGGTGCAGCTCGTCGGCCCGCGGCCGCGCGTCCGGCTCGGGATCCAGCATTTCGCCGCAGAGAGCGAGCAGCTTGACCTCCCATTTATGTCTTCGCTTATCTTGCTGGGAGGAAGAGGCTAGCAAGTCCAGTTCGGCGATCCAACGGCCGACAGCGCCGATATTATTTGCATACGACTTGACCGTGCCGGTTGGGGGGTGGAGTGTCTCTTCGAGCTGCTCGCTCAGGCTCAACCTCGCCCCGTAACCGTTGGTGTCGGAACGGTTGTTGCGACGGTCGTGGCTGGCCAGAAGCAACTCGAGCAAGATGGCACCTAGGGAGAAGATGTCGGCGGCCCGCCCACGGTGGAACCCCCCGGACTCGGACCCCGGGCCGCTCTCCTCCGTCTCGGGCGCGCCGTAGCGGCCGCCCGCCGACACCTTCCAGCGGCCCCACTTGAGGTTGACGGCCCGGGTGGTCTGGCGCGCGCTCCAGGCGTCCATGTCGGAGAGGTCAAAGTTGTTGAGCAGCACCCTCTTGCCGTCCCGCACCCGGATGTTCTCGGGCCGGATGTCGCCGTGCCGAATCCCGCGGCGGTGCAGGTACGCCACGACGCCGATCAGGCACCCGAACCAGTGGTCGAGGGGCCCCAACGGGGACGATGCCGCCTCGTCCTCGTCCCCTGATAACAGCACCGGCGGAGATGACCCGAGATAGGCATGCAAGTCCCGCGGGACATAGTCAGCGACGACGGAGAACTGCACGCCGCCACGGCTGAAGAAGAAGTAGGTGGCGATGACGGGCAGCAGGTGCGGGTGGCGCGTCCGGCTAAGCTGGGCGGCCGCGCGGCGGATTCTGTCCATCTCGCGCTCGAGCTGGCACTGCTCCGAGCCCAGAAGGCGGATCGTCTTGCACACGGCCACGCCGACGCCGGCGAAGCGGCTCGACGTCGGCTTCACGCGCATCACGGTGCCGAAAGAGCCCATCACCGCGTCCATGCCGTCGGGCGCGAAGGGGATCTTGTCCTCCTCATTGTGGGCAAACTCGAGCGGCGGCGAGACCGCGTCGGCGGATATAGAGTTGCCCATCGTGAAGCATCAGCGGCGTGCCGTGATGCGGGGAGGTTGTTAGTGTGAGATCTCGTGTCAGACCCGAGACCTGGCAATCTGGACCTGGGAAATAGCTGAATCCTGGAGTTTGGTGGCCTGGCTGTCCGTCGACTACGGGGCAGGAGCGAATTCTGCGGTGTGTGTGGGTGGTAGGGACATCTCGCGGCGGAAAAGCTGGCTCCCGGGGTTCAATCTTGTCACACATCAAGTGCACCTTTGCGGTTCACGTTCGTCAGTGAGTTATGAGTAGGGGCGGGTTTCAATCACCGACGGATACAGATTCGTGACCCCCACGCAACCCACCGCCGAGTTGGAATTGAACCTGACTGGGATTGACGGGATGCGCGCGGATGAGGTGAGGTCAGACACTACGCGAAGGCGAGTGGCAAGCTCCATCTTCTCACCGAGACGCCACATGAAGGGCCTGGGTCAGCTCAGAGGTAGCTTGAGGTCTGGAACACTGTCTGTAGTCGGGCGGCCTCACCGCACGCGGTGTGGTATGCATGGCGGCGGCAGCTCGTCGTCGGCAAATGAGGCTCCCCCCCCCCCGATACGCCACGTCCATAATCCGGCCATGTCAGAAACCAATATCGCGGAGCTGAGCGTGCAATGCTACGGTAAGACCCTGCTCTCTGTCCAGAATTGGAATGAGGTGAGCACTGGATGCAAAATCCCGTGCAGTTCATGCCGGTGATGCCGTCCCTTCAGCTCGGATTAGCGGCACGAACCACTGGTGGAACTTGCCGGCCTCGCTCGATGTGACGCAAGGACCCTTCCAATTTCTGCTCGTGTGTCCGGAGGGAGGTTTGGGGCTGAAATTGTGTGTAACATGAACCGTGGGGTTGGGGTATACGGGGTGAACGAGGGGGAGGAAGGGGCTTCAACCATGTTTCGTGCCAGCCCTAGCTCGACAGCAAGAGCAGTGGTTGTCCGTACCTCCTGATATGCCACTGAACCTGTCGACATGAACTGGCCAAAATGTGGTGGACTCGCATGCTGGCGGCGCTGGACCCAACCCTTTTTCAGGCCAAGCATGAACAGCCTCCCACCGAGCCCCCTGGCCCTCTCGAGATGACCAACGCAAAGAAAGAAGAGCTGGCGAACCTACCGTACAAGACGGCAGGCAACGCCCTGCTAGGGAAGGGCGTCTTGAAGCTGACGTGGAGCGGGAAGGGCCCTGACGGGCGGCACTGCCAGATCGAAGTGGCGTGCAAGCAGATCCCGGTCGTGCCCAAGAACGACGACAGCAAGGAGGCAAAGGCCAACCTGCGGCGGTGGAAGCGGCGCGAGGCCAAGCTGCTGCGGCGGGCGTCCCACGCGCACGTCGTCGGCGTCATCAAGACGCACTTCTGGCCGGATGCGGCGGACGAGCCGCGGTGGTTCTGCATCGTCATGCCCCGCGCCGAGACCAACCTCGACCTGTGCGTGCGACAAGAGGAGAGCGCGCCGGCGGTGCGTGCCGAGTGGTTCGGGTGCCTGGCCGGCGCCGTGGCGCACCTACACGACCTGGGCATCTGGCACCGCGACATCAAGCCGGGCAACATCCTCGTGCAAGCGATGCCGGGCGGGGGCTACACCGTGCTGCTGGCCGACTTTGGCAGCTCGTGTGCGCTGTGGCGGGGCACCGCGGCGCGGGAGCGGGCGAAAGACGCGCCGGCGTGGGCGGGGCCGAGACCGCTCATCCTACCCCCGGACAAGCAGGCGGGCCAGGAGGTCTCGGGGACGCCGCCGTACATGGCCCCCGAGCTGGAGGCGGGCGCCATGGGTGGCCTAGCTGCCGACGTTTACTCGCTGGGGCGCGTCTACGCCGAGATGCTGGCCGCGGCCCTCAACCAGCCGGCCCGGGGGACCGAGCTTCGGCACCCTGACACGAAACTCGGCCGAGTATCCATAATTCTCAAGAAGCTGCGGGACCACCTGCATTTCCGCAACGAACCCGAGCGCTGCACTCCCCTCACGGCCGCCCTGCACGACCTGGACGTCATGGGGACCTGCCGCAAGATGCTACGCTGGGAGCCGCGCCTGCGCCCGACGGCCGACGACTTGCGCGAGTGGTGGCAGTTGCGGAGGCGCACCGACGCCGTGCTTCAGCAATGCGTCTGCCCCTGCCATCCTCCGGCGGCGGTGGGGTGTGGTGGTGATGGTGGCGGCGGCCGCGGACACAACTCGAACGCCCGGGGGTCGCTGCGGTACCCGAACCCCCACGGGCAGCTCGGCGCATGCCTCAAGAGGGCCTACAAGAACGGCCACCGTCTGGTGGTGGCGTCGCTGCCGAAGCCTCCGGCCCCTGTGATGAGTGACGACGCCGTGCTGGTGGCCGCCGCCCGGGGCGGGGTGTGGGAGGCGGTCGAAAAGCTGGCGGCTAGGAAGCTAGAGAAAGTCGCGGAGAAGGATGACGAGGGCAGGACGGCGCTACACTACCTGGCTGGCGCGGCCGACCTGAACGGCGACGTCTGGCGCCGCGTGGCCGCCGCCCTGCTCGCCAAGGGCGCCGATATCCTGGCTAGGGACTTCGCCCGCCGGACACCGCTGCACATCGCGGCCGAGACCGGCAACCCGGACATGGTCTGGCAGCTGGTGGAGTCCGTGGTGCCGGCACGCCCGAGGGGGGATGGCACCAAGAGCTCCGGGGCTATGCTCGTGAAGGTGCTGTGCCGCGCTCGCAACAGGAATGCCATGGCCAAGTACCGCCGCGAGATTGTGGCCGGCCTGCTGTGCTGTGGCAGCACCGATTGCGAAATTGCAGGGGCCGACGCGCGCATGTACGGCGAGCTCAACGGCGACGCGTCCATCCCGGTGTGCTCCCTGTTCCACGACGACGCCATGTTCACGGCCAGCCACAACGGCCGCAGCGGGCAGACGCCGCTGGCCATCGCCGCCATGCACGGCCACGAGGCGCTGGTGCGCATGCTGCTGGGCCGCGGCGCCGATGCCAACGTGCCGGACGAGCGCGGGCGAAACCCCCTGTCCATGGCGGCCGCGTACGGTCACGAGGCCGTCGCGAGCCTGCTGCTGGACTGGCACGCTGCCATGCATCCGGAAACCCAGCGGGCGCTGCGGCAGGCCGCCATCGACCACAGAGACCATGAGGGACAAACGGCGCTGTTCAAGGCGGCCGACCGCGGGTATGCGTCTCTCGTCAGGCTGCTCCTGGAGCATGACGCCGACTTTGCCATTCCCGACATCACCTCGAAAGAGACACCGCTGCTGCGGGCCGCGCAGCATGGCCACGGCGCCATCGTGCGCCTGTTGCTGGAGGAGGTGGCCACGCTGCCCGGCGGCATCGCCGCGCACGAAGAGGAGATCAAGCAGGCGAAGGGCGAGGCGACCCGTCGAGGACACTGGCTCGTCGAGCGGATCATCCTGACTTACACCGGACAGGACGGGGCGCCCCAGCGGCAGCAATGGTTGACGCAGCAGGTCCAAGAGGTGCGGGCGGTCTGGGACATGTGGGACGAGTGGTGGGCTGACGTGGTCGTCGTGATGGTGATGCGGGTCGATAAGCCCGGCTTGCGGCGGGATGTCGTCTGGGCGGCGGCCTGGCTGGTTGCCGTGGGCACGCTGTGCACCCTGCTGCTGCACCTACTGCTGCCCTGTGGCACGGCCCTTGACGGCCAGGACCCCGTTGACCTCTGTCTCCTCGGCTGGAACCGGGCAAGCCTGCTGCCGGCATTCGGCCGGGGTGGATGAGCCGTGTAGTCTGGTACTTTTTGTGGACATGATGCTATGAGCTTAGGGGCATTACAAGAAAAAGCATGAACTGTCTCCACCCCCAGTCTGTGCCTTCAACCATCAGCCATGCTTATGTCCATGCGACACGCAGTCAGGTACTGCTAGAACTCGTCGGGGTCAGGCTCGCGCCAATGAAGATGACCAAGACGGCGGCGTACGCAGACGTCAGCCCCAGCATGTCCCGGCCGCTAGAGTCGGTCGCCAAGACAACCGCGGCGGCACCGAACAGCACGGTAGATACCGACGTAGTGACCAGGTCAACCACGAGCCCCGGCCTGAGCGTCATGATGAAGAGCGGCACTAGCAGGGCGACGACGCCGAAGCAGGCCATCTGTAGCCGTAGCCCAAACGCCGCTGCCCGCTCCTGCTCAACCCGCCGCCTCCTATCCAGCTCGCGGAAGCCTAGCGGGCCGATGCGCCGCAGCCGGTACGCCGGCTCAACCGTCCGGTCCGCGGCGTCCCGCCACAGCTGGCCCCAGATCTCGGGCTCCCGCCGCGACCGGTCCACCACTTTGAAGTCGGTCGCGTCCCCAAGGAACTGGTAGTCGGCGACGTCCCCAGCAGACACAATATCCTGCGTCAACGTCCGGTAGTTGCGTACAGCGTCCGCTAGATTCGTCTCCAATCATCCGTCAGCTAGGTACTGTCAGGGGCGATACGCAAGGCAAATAGCACAGGTCTTGTCCGTACCGTACTTCTGTATCGTGCCGTCGATGTCACCGCTGGGCTCCCTCCCGTCCCGCAGTAGGGCGTGCTGCATCTCGACCAGCTCCTTCTGCAGCACGCCGATGCGGTAGAGCTGCAGCGCCCGGAAGCTGAGCACGGCGACGCGCGCCACCTCGTCGCCGCCGATGGTGCCGACCTGGCTTCGCAGCGCCCGGCGCGCCACAGAGTTCTCCGCCTCTGACCCGCTGCTGCTCTCATCATCTGCCGCAGGCCGCCCGCCTCCCCCGCTCGGGGGGGTGCGCCCACCGCGGCCCTCTTCCATCTTCGCCTCGGCCGACGGCCGGGATGCTCTCACCATTTTCGCCGACGCTGCCGCTGCGTGCACCTCTATTCTGGGTACTTGTCTGGCAAACTGAAAACAAAAGTCCGTGCCACGGGGGCGCATTCAGGCGGAGGTGACTGCAAAGGGGGATGTGTCCGGGGACAGGTGCAAGCAGCCAGCTCCGAGGGGCACGGGAGGGGTCATCCCGCCCGTTGGGCACACTTCCAAGGTCGAACTACGCAGCCTGGCCCTGGTAGCACCAAGTACGCCCCGGGCGTAGCACGCCCGACTCGCCGGTATGCTGTGTAACCGCGCACCAGGCAGCTCGAAGCCAGCCGGTAACTCTTGACTGCATGAGCCGCGGCGGGTCGGCCATTCACATGAACCAACGCTGCGCGTCCAAGCTGGTCCCGCCAGCCAAGCCGGGCGGGCATCGTTGCGTCTGCCTGCACAAGGCTGACGGCGAGGCCGGGGGCAGCCTACGGGGGCTGAATGCACCCCAGAACACACAGCATGTCTTGACAGAGATCATGCGCCCCCATACGGCTGGACGATGGTGTGGTGTCACTCGGGACTGTTAATGGAAACCGAGAAAGTTATCAAGTTCTTCCGGCAGTTTCCCGTCTAGATGAGCCGAGCCGCATCCATCTCGGGACGTGGCTGCTGTCACTGGTGGCACGTTATGGGCCTAGTGTTAGACGGCTTTGCCTCGACCGAGTATCAGCTTCTGACCATCCACTTGCGCCAGTTCTCGTCCAGCTTTCTTACCGCTACTCGGAAGCGCAAGCAGGCAGGCATTTTCAGCGCTAAGCATGGAGTCGGCCACCGCGACACCCCTCCTGGACAGACAAGCTGAGGTGGCCGAGTATGAATCGGGTAAGGACCGGCCGTTTGAGAGTGACCCGGACGAGAGCGAGTGTGAAGTCACCGCGAACGTGAGGTTGGTCCGCGGCAAAGCCACTCACCCGCGGTTCGCCGGCAAGAAGGCGGTCAGGAAGACCGTCGAGTTCAAGAGCGACAAGATGCCGCTCGAGGACGCCAAGACGGCGTGCCGGAGGGAGGCCCTGATCATGTGCGCCGCCCGGCATGCCCACTGCATGCACGTCTACACGACCTACTTCTACCGGCCCAAGATCAAATCAGCGCCCAACTTCTACATCATTATGGGTCGCGCGGACGGTTGGGACCTCTCCACGCACCTCAAGCCAGACGGATCTCAGGAGCGCTGGATCGGATGCCTGATCCGCGCCGTCGCCTACATCCACCGGCTCGGCATCCGGCACCGAGACATCAAGCCAAAGAACGTGCTCATCCACCTCGGCGAGGTGCTCCTGTCCGACTTTGGCGCCGCGCACATGAGCCTGGGCGTGACGGTGCCGACGACCCTGCCCGGCTGGGACAAGGTCCGGACAGCGGCCTACTGCGCCCCCGAGGTCGACCCGGCCCAGGGCCGGACGCGCGGCCGGTCGGCCGACGTCTTCGCGCTCGGGGCCGTGATCCTCGAGATGCTTCTCTCGCACTCGTACTACGATACCGCCTATAGCGAGCTAAACGAGATAACCCTGTACGTGCACCCTACGCAGGGTAAGTTGATGCAAAAGGAAAAGTCGTATGCCCATACATGGGACAAGGTGCACCGCCTCCTGGACAAGTTCACCAGCCGCAGCCGTCCGGTCCGTGCTGGCTGGCATACCGATCTGCTCGCGCTGTGCCGCGATATGCTAGACGAAGAGCGCGACCGGCGGCCCCTCGGCAACACCATCGTGGAACGCTGGGAAGCGCTAGCGCGCCGTGCCGACGGGGCGGGCGGCACCGCCAATGCCAGCAAGCTCGACTGTAGGCGATGCTCAAGGGGGCTAGACGAGCCTACCAAGAACGACGAGCTCGTACAGGCGTGCGAGAACCGGCAGTCGCCGGCCAAGATCGAGGAGCTGGTGCGCGCCGGGGCGGACCCCAGCACCGAGGGTGCCATCCACCAGGCCGCCGTGACCAACTACGTCGAGATCATCCGCACGCTCCTGAATCTCGGCGCCGACGTCAACGCGCGCGACCACGCCCTCCAAACGGCGCTGCACTACGCCGCCGCCAACAGGCACGAGGACGCCACCAACCTCCTGCTGGGCCGCGACCTCATCGACGTCAACGCCCAGGACGTCGAGCTGCAGACGCCGCTGCACTGCGCGGCCGCGGGCGGGTCCGAGATCGTCGCGGAGAAGCTGCTGGACCACGGGGCCGGAGTCAACGCCCGCGACGACGGCGGGCTGACGCCGCTGCATTACGCCGCCCGGGCGCACCACCTCGACGTCGTCTGGCTGCTTCTCCAGCGCGGCGCCGACTGCCGCGCGCGGGGGGACAACGGCCACGCCTACACGCCGCTGGAGCTCGCGCACGATCGGAAGTTTGCCGACGTGGTGAAGGTACTGGAAGACTGGGAGCGCGGTGAGTGCTAGTGCGTGGTGTGCTTGGTGCTGACCGTCAAGAGGAGCCGTTTGAAGGGCGGTGTGTTTCGTCCGCTGTGCTGACCGTTGCCTTCTGCTCTGACTAGGATCCACGCGCTCATGTGTCGCTTGGTAGGACATGGTTACGGAACGGATGGCGTCTCGGTTTCTCCAGTGACTCGCAGCATGCCATGCTTGGGTACGTTCTCCAGGAATGAGATTTGACGTGGAAGAGGCGCGTTACCTAAACGTAGGCGATAGCGAGGGAGACCAGAGCAGGACCCGGGGGCGTCCGGTGGCGAGTCCCATGGCGTCTTGGTCGGGACCAGTATGGATGGCGGGCCTGTCAGTTGCGGAGAGATGCGGGTAAGATTAGATTGAAGGGACTTAAAATGATGAAGCTTGCTTCCAGTCATCTGGAACAGGATTTTAGGACCGAGTCTATCCTGTTGCACCTGAACAACCTCGCCCAGGTGAGTTCATTGGTGTCCACTGCCTCAGCATCATTCAGCTAAACGAAACGAACCGGAATTGTCCGCACAGCACACATCTTCGTTGACAGCAAAGTCGACAGTTATTGGTACTCCTGGGGCAGGCACAAATGGATACGGAAACGAGCCCATCCGCCTGGCCATCAACGGCAATCATTCCCCTGGGTCAAGTTGTTGACAACAATGATATTATCTCCTATGGAGTGCGTTGTTCACAGGTATTGGGTCTCACGGGTGTGTTCCATTTCACACTTCTCCGTCGCAAACTGCGGCATATGCGCGGAGTTGGCTGATGGCTGACACATGGGAAATATCGCTTACGCGGTTCCTTGAGATGAATCCCGTGTTGTTCCCTGACTGCTCTAAAATCGAGCCGGACACGTTTTACTGCGTCGGGGGGTGTAAGTTACGTCTGTGGGCTTTTACGAGACCATCACTTTCGTTCTTGACCGGCCTTGGTTGTTGACTTCTTGACATCAAACACACCAGACATTGAACGCCTCGGATCTACCGACGGTTTCTGCGGGCCTCATCACAACAACGCCTCATGCACAGGCACCAAAGCCCAGTGCTGCAACGCAGAGACTTGGACCTGCGGCAATACAAAGTACGTGCCCGATGCCGACATCATGCCCGTCTCTGTTTGTCCACTGACCTAAAGCTTAGGGAGGCTGCGAACCCGGAACTTGCTACGAGGGCCGCTGCTTTGGGGACAAGATCTACAGCACCGACGGGACCTGCGGCTCCGCACACGGCGACCGACGGTGTACTGGCAAATGGGGAGATTGCTGTAGCGTCAGCGGCCCGTGTGGTATTGGACCCAGCTTCTGCGACAAGGGCGTGTGCCAGTCAGGCAACTGCAACGGGCTTAACCGGACCTTCGAAGAGGAGATTTATGACTTCTTCGGTATCGTCACCGCACCATGAGGGCCACCAAACTGCCATCGCCATCGCCATCATAAACAGCACCGGCCACGCAGCAGCAGCATACTTGAGTTGCCTTGGCGGCCCTTGCTCGTGGGAATGCGCGGGGAGGGTCCTACCCCGTCCATATGCAACGACTGGACGCCACAGTTGGATGAGGGAGAGTGCTGCTGTTTGTCCTGAGCTCCGTGGACCAGAACGTTGTCGAGGACGCACATGGCGTTTCCTAAACGAGCTATTGTACTCAACGTTCCCTTCGCGGGTTGTGGCTGAAGATAGGGACCAGGTACTACTCGTTGACAACATAACATCACTTCAAGGAACTTTGGCCGCCGTGGTCGTCTCCTGATTTTAGGTACGAGCATGTTTTGAAGATCAGCAATCAGCAGTAGAGCACTGGAAAGTCTTAGAGAGGGATGATAAAGTAAAACTCACAAGATGACACAAATATACAATCGATTCTCTAGACTCTGCAAGGATCCAAGGCTGGCTTTCAAAACTGGGTTTGCCTGGCATCCGGAAGCATCCTAGTGGGAAGGCCATGGGGCCCGCGCTTCAATGGCTCTCATGTTACGCTTAGGAATAGGTAGAGGCCAAGAGATATAACATCCAGCCAGATCCACTTGTGGCATCCACCCGTGACCAGAGTGGAGGTTTTGCCTTCGTTTTGACGCAGAACCAAATTCATTGTCAAAGTCACGATACCCACCATGTAGCCCATCCGTTCAGTGTACGTGCTAGCCTCTCTCCTTCGTCACTTGCCGACCTCCGCTCGCCTCCTGTTCTTCCAGTCATCGTTTCCAGCAACCGCTAAATTAGGCTCTACTCGTGGACCGGACATGGCGGACAGATCCAACATCACTACGGCCGAAAACGACACGCCTGCATTGCGGGATAGTTTGCCACTGCTCACCCCGTGGGGTAAAGAGGTGCAGATAACACCCCCAAATCCCTCCTTGGTGAACGCCAACGCTCGGCGCATCCGCTGGAGTCTAAACGGGCCCATCGAAACCGCCATCTCGGTAACCCATGACCGGGCATACGATTCGGAAGAAATCCCCGAGCCTTGCTATCAAGGATGCGGCGGCGACAACGGCACCCCAATCTGGCATCCCATTGCACACCTGCCACCCATCGAACCCAAGGTGTCAGCCCTCACACTGCACGTTAATCCGCTTGATGAGTGGGACTACTACTGGATGGAAAACCACGAGGGACACACGGGCCCGGACGGGACATACAAGCCCGCCGAGGTGCTCTACGGACCGCTCCCGGACCCGGGGGAAGGGGAGGAGGGCGACACGCACCTGCTGCGGTGCTACAGCGAAGCGCGGCCCCGAGGCAAAGGCACGTGGGTGGTGGTTCAACCCACCGCGGGCACGTTTGTCACTGTTCACGACTTCATCTCGACCGTGCATCCGTACCTGATGGCCAGGCGGGACGAAGTGCTTTAAGGGTTGAACGAGAACCCGGCGATGGTGGACAGGTTGTTCTTGCCCGAGACTGAGCTGATGGTCGAATGGAACGGCAACGGCGATGTCGATGTGGTGCCGGGGGACGAATGGCTTGATTCGCGCCGTTCCAAGCCAAAGAGACCTGCTGACGCGCCGCCCCGTTTTCCTTACACCACCACGCCTTGTTCCGGCCCGGGACTATGGGCGCCGTATATGTGCAAGATGGCGAGGGACGCAAAGAAAGACGCGTAGCTTACACTAACACATTTACCTACAACAAACGTGTCTGACTGCGAGACTAAACCCATGTGTCCCGCGTGTCATATCACTAGACGTGCCCCAAATCCATCTCTCCATGAAAACGCCAGCGCCATCATGGATGCCACTGTCACCATGTGGACCAGCAGAACCTTACAAAACCCCTCAAACTCCAATAACTGGCAAACTCCCCAAATCAGTCCACCTCTGTTGAGTCCTCCACTATCTCCTAATCAATCAGCCGTCACAAAGCAACCTCCACACCGCAGCCTACATCCCTCAATCCGCCTCCTCACCATCTCCCCTACTCGGCATCCCCCCCCTCAACATCCCGCTCCTCAGTCTCCAACACCGACGGCGGCAGCTGGACGCCCCGCAGCCGACGGCCGCGAGCAGGCTCGGTAGTATTTGCCGCCGCACGCTCGCCGCCAATGTTGCTGTCCTGCGCAAACCGAGCCAAGCCGGAGGAGCGAACGATACGGCTCGGCGCGCCGCCGGTGAGAGTTCCAGCGGCGGTGACAGCGGTAGCCGTAACAGACACCGGACGGCCGAATCGATCGAGTCGTCGAGCCGCGGTGCTGGTATGAGTGGTGGGTTGACGGGGCTGAGGAATGGGAGCGGCGCGGAGCTCGGCGTCTACGGCTATGAAGGCGTTGAGATAGCCGCGGTTGGGGTCGGGAGGGGTGTAGTGCTGGGTTGTCGGGTGTAGGCTGGATGAGGGAGCGGCCCGGGTGCTGCTGCCCCTGGTGACTTGGCTAGCGGCGCTGCTGATGGCGGCGACACGATGAAGGTCAAAGGAAGGCGGGGTGTCGCCAGCCTTTTGCTGACCTAACTGAGCCGCTTCGTGTCGAGGGTTCATCTTCGTCTCGGCAGTGTTGACCGCTGTGGAGGAACGGGCCGGTTCAGCACCCTGGTCCCGCGAAAGGTCAGGAGCCAAAGGGGGGGTGGGAGCTGCCTGGTTGGCAGCATGACGAGGGGAGCCATTATCGTGCTCAGCGGCCAACAGGGAAAGCGCCGTCTGAGAGATTATCCGGAGCTGTGAGATCCTGAAGCGCTGCTGCCGCCGGTGCTGATCTGCTTCAACCACGCTCTCTACCTCGTGGGCCCTCTTTGTGCCGCGCTGGGCAGCGTTCCTTGTGGCATCCGCTACGTCCAACGGCTCTGAGGCCACAACTCCGGGGCAGCAAGGATACGCTTCGGTCACCAATCGCATGGCATCATCGAGATGGACAACGGCGGCCTTGATCTGCGATATGTCCTCTTTCCAGACCTCGGCGTTTGCATGTGGGAACTCTTGGTCCCGGTGCTCAAATGGTCGGATTAGGGTCTTTGCTGAGCTCAGGTGGTAGTTGAGCCGATCGAGGTTGACGGATCCATGGATGTTTGTCTCGGGGGACTGAGAAACCTCAGCGGTCGCAGACGCAGATGACGACTGGGGCTGCACAACTTTGGCAGCCTGCTCTTCGGCAGCGGGGACGCCGCGAACGCTAGGCGAGGCATCTAAAGCTTCAGACGGAGGCTCTGCATTCTGATCAACCTGCTGGGGCTTCAACAAGACCGTCAGTTGAGGACACTGGAAGTCATCTTTTTTTGGCTTGGTAGCAGACATACCTCGCCATCTTCCTTGTCACCTTCTTTGTCACCACCCTCATTGTCACCATTATCGTCACTGCTCAGGCTTGCTGCAGGTTGCTGTGACTGTCCGACTTGCTGAGGCACAGCAGGTTGTCGTTCCCAAGGTATGCCCGGCTTCCTTCGGGGCTTGGACCCGTTCTGCTCGTCAAACACGACTGTGTTGAAGAAAGCATCCATGTCCCAATCGCGCCTCTCGTTCGGGTGCGCATGGAACCACAAGTCGAGCCGTTTTTGGTTTGTGCCAGGAACTTGGTACAACCGCAGGTAGATACGGGCAAAGAAGCCCAGCTCTTCTTTTGTGAATGTGACCGCATGGACGTTGAAGCCCCTACGGCTTGCTGCTTGCGACAGTCTTCTCGTGATCATGCGTACATCGTCCTGCTCTGAAGGCGGGACGTTCAAGCGGTATCGACGACCGTCGATCGTGACGGTGTCGTCTCGCTCGGTGTTGCCTTGCGTTGCCATCATCGCTGCCGACATGGGGTTTGCCAAGGGTGCGCAAAGAGCCGCAAAGGGGGCACGGAAGGTCTCGTTCAGAACTTGTCGTTCGTTGCTGATGCTGATAAAGGCTTCCGTCCGAGAAGCCACAAAAGGAAGTGGAAACGTGACGAGCCTGAGATGAGCAAAAATGGTCGACGGGAAACAAAAATGCGAGCGACTGAACATTTTCGGGGTAAAGTTTTCGAACAACAAAGTCCAGGCAGCAAAATAAACTGCCCAAGTGCACAAAGCTCTCCACGTCAACCAGCTACTGGTCGCCATCAAGTCACTAAATCATCAATGTAGGCAGGCGGCCAATGGCAGAGCGGTTCTGGACGTGTCGTGTCGAGTTGACTACCCGCTTCTCCGCTATGCCGCTGACACGTCAAGAGCGGTCACAGCTCTTAGCAGAAATAGGCAGCCTGCCCGGAACAAGACGAGGATGCGGAAGTGAGAGAAGTCAGCACGGGGATACCTTGTTGCAACGCAGGAAGAACATCAACAACTAACTGCTGCATAACTGGCACAGTACAGCCAAGGTGCATTGACATGACACCACTCAACGGGCCTAGAGGTTGCATGGGAGCACTGGGCCTGAACCATTATAGCAGTGTCATATGGCTATGAGCAGGAATGAGTGTGCCCGTGCCTATAAATGTTAGTCAAAGCCATATTTGCATGCACTAGTCCAATGGTTGGCTGGATCTATCTAGGCCCCCGCAAATCGACATGATTGAACTGGTAAGGTGGAATGGCCAGCAAACATGAATAACCTGACTGGACCTTTGAGTGGAGCTGTGAAGTCCAGCTGTTGTGGTGAGACATGGTGACTAGTGATTACAGTGAGAATATGGTCTATTCGACCTTGTGAACCCATATTGGTTGTTTGTGTCTTGCAGTGATTTGTTGATCAGCGGATAACTCAGAGAACAGGCTGGCTCAGGGGCCGTCTAAAACATGGCGTGAAATTGGTTTCCTTCGTGAAAGTTATCAGTTCTAGTAATCAGACATATCAACAAACCCACAATGTCTTAACAACACGTCCCAAATGCTTTGACTCTTCAGATCCCTTCAATCACATAGGATGGCTTTGGGCGCCGAAAAATGAGCTTTTGTCAGCCAATGTCTCTAGGCACCTCAGTTGGGTGGGAGTGGGTAAGTTGTGATTAGATAGCCCACATCTTCCGATCTGATTACTTGGTAGGTAGCAAGGTGACTGTGAACAGACCATCAATGAAAGAGCTTTGATTGCAGGCAGTGATTTGGAGTCCTTTCTAAGTTACCTCCTCGACAAATCAAAACACTGCCCGGAGACAGGGCTTTGACGGTCATGTCATCCCATTCATGGGACACCAAGAACGCTGACTCTCAGACAGCCATTTGATGGTGAGACGATTCGTAAAACGCAGACTGCAAGCATGGGATTGGCATCACTATCATTCCAATAACGGCCCAGTCCCGTCCCACGAGGAACAATCGCTGCGCCGACGGAGGCGAACAACTCGCGTCAAGCATCTGGCAAACACCTACTGTTAGTGTAGGCATGGCGCCCCTGAGTCAAGTTAGACCAGATTCGGCAGGACATCCGAACCGGATCTTCGGCCGGTGAGGCGCGGATGGAACGGTGCATTCAACGCCCCCAAGGTGCATATCCGGCAAGAAGAACGAACTCTTTGTCCCTGCAATGGCGGCCAACTTTAAATTGGCCATGTCTAGTTCTGCAGATGGACCAAAGTACGGTGTCGTGGCCGTTACTCCGTATGATTAGGTCCTACCCCTGCCCGTCATCCTTGGCGCCGATCAGAAGATGCGGACTGTCGGAGCGATTCCGCGGAGCCTAGTCGGTTGAGAAGGTTGTATCCGTAGTGGGCGGGTGCTATGAAAGCAAGTGTCTTGGCGAGCTTGTTATGAATTCCTTGCCTGTTGCAAGACCTCGAAGCTTATTTCTTCCGGGGCTCAGTCATCTTGCGCGAACCACTCATCCCACGCTCTAGACCAACAACAACACAGGAGAAGTCGGAATCCGCAAGCGGCTCCTCGGAAGCCCGGAACACGAGACCTGCACGCTGTGTGCAGGATGCCGTCCCGAGAACCAACAGACCGCAACCGGATCCACCGCCAAGCGTCTGTAAACAGCGGGATATATGGCAATACGACCTCGTGGGGCCACTGATCAGCCCAAAACATAGTGGCGATATGGGCAGCTGGCGGCTTCGGCCACGTTGAGCCGAGATGGCACGCACCAGAGGGACACGGGGTCAGCAAGCTGGCTTTATTCGCCCTCGACCGCTGACTTTGGGGGCATAACGAGGCCCCCAGGGTTGTGTGTCTACATCGCACAAAGGCGCCATATTAGCCAAGCCCCTATCCAGCGGTACTGGTTCGACCCGCGAAATTCGGATGTTTTACCCCAGATTTGCCCGCTGACCAAGTTGATTGCGCGCGACTTGACCCGGACCAGTCGGCATCGTTGCAGGCCGCGTGCTCTCCCGGCGGTCTGGATGCCAATAGCAAAACTGTCGGTCTTCCTGCGAGTACAGAGCGTGCCGGACTCAACCGAGGGGTGGGACGGACGCACTGCCGGGGGACTAAGTTATTTAGAGGACCACACACAGCGAGTTAATTTGACACGCTGGCATCCGGTTGGACACTCGCTTAGTTGGGGCTCCCAACGGCCGTCCATTGCACAGCATGTGGGTGCATTTCGAGCCTCCCCGTCATCTGCCGGGATCCGAGGACGGGCGTGGTCGGTTGTTACACTGACGATGGTTTACCGGGCTTGTGTGTTGTTTCGACACCCCCTTTCGCTCGGCCACGCGCCTCTCCGCCCGGGGACAGCCTCACAGCACCACGGACCCAATTGCCGATGGCGCCACGAGACAGGGGAGGATGCAGGCAGAGAACCGTTATATGGAAGATTGAGAGAACCCCCGGATATGCGGCAAGCGAGTGACATGGGTAGGGGGTCCAGCAACATAAGAAGGACCCGTGCCCTATTGTTCCCGCATCTCGTGGACAGCTTCCGTCGTCAACCAGGTTTACAGACGAGAGCTAGCCCGCCATGGCTCGGCTCACCCTCGTCGAGCTGCTTGCGGTGTCCTGGCTCCTGCTCGCCGGCCTCGTGTGCGGCGACGCGGTGCTGGACCTGCAGAACAAGGGCAGACCCAACGTCGACGCCCAGATCGCCAAGTCGGCGACATGCACCAAGAGCAAGCTTCAGGTCCGCCGGGAATGGTAGGTGCTGACGCCCCAGGTCGACACAGAACATGGCTGACTTCGATCAGGGGCGACATGTCGGCCACCGACAGGAAGGCCTACACCGCCGCCATGCTGTGCATCATGCAGAAGCCGTCCAAGCTGGACCAGACCAAGTTCCCCGGCGCCAAGTCGCGGTACGACGACTTTGTGGTTGTCCACATGAACCAGACCCTGAGCATTCACAGCACGGTACGTGTCTGCGGTTCCAGTTCCAAGTTCAGATGCTAACCCCTTGCAGGGAAGTTTCCTGTCGTGGCACCGCTACTACACCTGGTCGTTTGAGCGCGTCCTCCGCGAGGAGTGCGGGTTTAACGGGACCCAGCCGGTACATTCTTTCTGTTCCTTCCTACACATGTCATCCCATGCTGATCAGCGTCCCCCAAACACACAGTACTGGGACTGGGGACGGTGGGCCCAAGACCCCGAGAAGTCGCCCATCTTCGACGGCAGCGACACCTCGCTCAGCGGCAACGGCGAGAAGATCAACCACCGCGCCTCAGGCGTCGCGCCCGCGGGCGACGGCGGCGGCTGCGTCAAGACGGGGCCCTTCAAAAAGTAAGCCAGCCCCTTCCTCCATCAAACCCCCCACGACCACCACCTGCTCACACGGCCCCCTCCCCCAGCATGACAGTGCACCTAGGCCCGGTCTCGCCCATGGTCGACCCCGCCCCCCCAGCCAACCCTCGCGCCGACGGCTACGGCGACAACCCGCGCTGTCTCCGTCGCGACATCTCCAACCAACTCAGCAGCAAGTACTTGCGCACGCAGGACATCGTAAGCCTCATCACGGGCGCGAAAGCCATCGGTGCCTTCCAGGACACGATGCAATCGGTGGGCGGGTTCGGCATCGGCGCGAGCATGGGCGTGCACAGCGCGGGCCACTACACGATCGCGGGCGACCCGGGCGGGGACTTCTACACTTCTCCCAATGACCCGGCGTTCTGGGTGCACCATGGCATGATTGATCGCAGCTGGGCAATCTGGCAGAGCCAGGACCCGGCGACGAGGACGCAGGTGATTGCCGGCGGGACGAGTATGATGGGGTTTGGCGGGCGGCAGCAGAGTTTGGAGGATGTGGTGGATTTGGGGGTGGTGGGGAATAAGGTGTGGAAGATTAAAGAGTTGGTGAGCACGGTGGATGGGCCGTTTTGTTATGTCTATGAGTGAGTGAGTGAGCGGGTGGAAGTGGAAGGGGTGTGGACGGGTGTAGGCTCTGGCGACCCTCTTCGTCACTTTCACCAATGCCAAGTTCAGCTCATGAGTGCGTGGGTGTATCAGCACTGCCGATTTGGTCTCCCGTAAATCGGGACACTTCGGCGTCTATCATGAATGGCATACATCATGCGCAGCAAAGCTCGGCTAGCATCAACCGCTCCTCTAATGATGACTCCAACATGCCCCTTATGCAAGCGTCTTGACCTCCCCTTCCTTGAGCTTCCCGGCGGTGACGAGCCGGTCGACCTCCTCTTTCCAGGCGCCCTTGATCTCGTCCGCAACCTTCAGGCCGTTGAGCTTGCCAGCCAGCGCGGCAATCTCATCGGGATCAATCTTGCCCTGCACGAGCTCGACGTCGTTGAGGACAGCATCGATGGTCGCCGCGGAGGCGTCGCCCTCGACAAAGTAGTTGGCGTCCTTGACAGAGCCGCGCAGCACGCGCTTGTTCTTCTTGACGGCGTTCTTGGCCGCCTCCTTGGCCTTCTTGCTGGTCTCGCGGTCCGCCTTGGCCTTCTCCTCGGCCTCCTTGGCCGCCTTCTCCTCGGCCTCCTTCTTCAGGCGGGCGTCCTCGGCGGCCTTCTTCTCGGCCGCCTCGCGGTCGAGCCGCTTCTTGTTCTTGGCCGCGTTGGCCTCCTGCCGGAACCGCTTGATGCGCTCGTCGCCGGCGGAGCAGTCATCCAGCAGCTTGCGCAGGCGAGCATTGTCCTCGGCCTTCTTCTTCTTGCGCGCGTTGGCGTTCTTGCGCTCCATGTGCCGCTTCTGGTCGCGGTTCTCGTTGTCGTCCGGCACGTCCTCGTCCAGGTACTCGAACGAGCGCCAGCTGTCGAAGTTGTACCAGAAGTTGTAGAAGTTCTCAACGTCCTCCTTGGTCGAGTTCTCGTCGCCGAACGACGGCACCGGGTGCACCTTGCTGAAGCGCGCCTCCGACTTGAAGACGTGGCCCCACAGCTTGTAGTAACTGCCCTTGGCCAGCTGCTTCTTGGTCGGCGGCTCGACGTCGGCCTCCTCGTCGACCGAGTCGAACTGGCGGCGCTTGATGGGGTCGAGCAGCACCTCGGTGGCCTTCTGAATGCACTTGAAGAAGTTGTCATCATCGGCGCGCCCGGCGGCGGCCTTCTTGTCCGGGTGGTGCTTGAGCACCTTTTTGCGATGGGCGCGCTTGATCTGCTCCTCGGTCGCCTTGTAACGGTACCGGGACAGGCCCAGCACCTTGTAGTGGTCCTGCGACTTCCAGTCTTTGGCGTCGCGCTGCAGCATCATGGCGTCCTCGGGCTCGCTGATGTCGCTGTCGTTGTCGTCCTCAACCTTCTTGGCACGCTCCTGGGCCTGTATCCGGTCATCCTCGGAGAAGGTGCGCTTGTGGCGGGCGCGGCGGGCGTGGGCGAGGAAGTACGGGCCAACGGGCTCCAGCGTGCGCTGCGTCGCGCGCTCGTTGGTGATGCTGCCGATCGCCTTGAAGCCGTTCTCGGACTCCCAGCCCGCAGGCAGGGCGGGCAGGGGCAGAGATACAACGGTGGCCTCCATTCTGTCCTGTGTGATGGTCCTGATGCGGAACGTACAGGTTCTGGAGTTGGGGTGTGGAGGGGCAGCTTTTTGGCGGCGGGTTTGGAATATTTTTCTGCTGAGACAAGACAGGCATTCCCCACTAAAAAGTTTCCTTGTACCAATGAGTTGATCCACTATTGCCGGTCCACTTGGCTTTGCCTCGCATGGAGCGGCAACTCTGGACATGCCCAACTGAAGGCGCATCCATCTTCACGTCAGTTTCATTCGCCTCCCTCTACAAGCGTAACGATAACAAGGGAAGATTGAGTCCTCAATTCGAAATGGCGGCTCTTCAGACATACAGAAATCTACTCCGGGCGGCCCGGATTGCGTTCGAAGGTACGAAGCCCACGTATCCGCCGAAGTATAGCACAATGTCCCACCTAGCTAAAACCTATCTACGCTCAACCGCCAGGAGACGCCAGGGTACTCGATGCCGCCCGCCAGCAGATCCGCCAGGGTTTCCGCGACAAGGCGGCGCTTTCGGCCTCAGACCCCTCGATACAGCCAGCCATCCAACACGCGGAGGAGGTTGCCAGCTTCCTGAGGACCAACCTGGTTCAGGGGAAACGGGAGGGAGAAACCTACAGTAAGTCCGCTATACTTCTCAATGCACCTTCAATATTTCGACACTAATTCCTTTTCCCATAGAACTTCGCATTCACGAACATACCGAACGGGGAGATAACGACACTATCAAGTTTGGTAATAAGAACATCACAGTTGACGGGGGCAAGTGCTGCTCTGAAAGGTAACAAGAGTGTGAGAACGAAGGGGTTTAGACGGTCCATTCTCCGTGGCAGGGCGGACGACGAGACTTATCCATCGGGGAACCACTGCGCCAACAGCGCTGCGGCGTGATTGTATTATACCTGTCTATGATACCCCTCCATGTAACAACAGAACGCGATGCCGACGACAATGCGCAGAGATATGTTTTAGCCTCCCCGCCCTGACCAACTCCAAATTAAACCCAGCAACTGCCAACGCCATGCCGAAATCGAAGAGATGCGCGAGAGGATGCGTTTAGTTACCAGACAAACTGGCATACTGCACATCAGCAGCACCCGGCGGCGCAGCCACTGCCAAGCCCGAGAACTCGTCCCCTTGAGCAGCAATCGGGTCACCGCCCTGTGACGCTCCGCCCTCGATCGCCCTCTGCGGCCCTCTCCGACCCGCCTGCGGGAACGCCGACCTGCCGTCGCGCAGCATCTCGGCGCGCTCCTCCCTGTCCATCGTGCCGATGGCCTTGGGCACGCTCCAGCGGATGCGCAGCGGACACCCGGCGATGACGGCGCGCCCCTTGCACTCGGCCGACGCCTTCTCGGCCGCGTCGCGCGTCTCGTAGTTGACAAACGCGCAGTGTGTCATGTGCGACACGACCAGCGACTTGATCTTGCCGAACGCCTTGAAGAAGTCGCGCAACTTGTACTCGGGCAGGTCGTCCTCGATGCCCGTGACAAACAGCGACATGATGTTCCGGTCCGCCGGCGGCAGCCAGTCGCTCGGTCCCGGCGGCGGCGCGTTCGCACCCAGCGGCCCCCTCCGCGCACCACCTCTCCCACCGCCCCTGCCACCCCTACCACCACCACCTCTCCCTCCCACCGCAGCCGCCGCCCTAGAATCCCGCGTCCGTATCGGCCCAGCACCACCCATCCCCGCGCCCACCGCCGCATTCCCTCCCACACCACCACCACCCCCCACCGGATTCCCCTCCTCATCCAACTCCCTCCCCTTCCTAAAATACGGCTTACTCTGCGCGAGCCGCATCAACAACTCCCTCGCCTTCTCATCCGCCTTCTCATACTCCTCAACCCCCGCCCTGCCCTCCTCAATCGCCAGCTCATTATTCTGCGCGAAATACTCCCGGTTGATCTCGCTCTGCGGCCCGGGGGCAACCAGTTCCAGCGCCTTGTCGCGGATGACGATCGGCAGGCCGTACTGCAGATCCATGATGCAGCACTGGCAGGCGTTCTTGAGGCGCGCGCACGTCAGGCAGATGCCCGTGCGCCGCTTGCGGCCCTGCGCGCGCCCCTCGGCGGACCAGCTGAAGACGGTGAAGGGCCGCGTGCAGAGCTTGCACTCGGCGCCGTAGTCTTCCTTGAGCATCTTGACGTAGGGGTTCGAGGGCAGGCAGTTCTCGCAGACGGACGGGAAGTCGGTCGTTTCCCAGCCGGAGCGGTTCAGGTCTTGTTTGATTTGCGGCGGCATCGTGGATGGTGTTCGCGCGAATTGGCGTCGGGGACTGGGGGTGGTGGTATGGCTTGGAGTCTAGTTGGCTAACGACGACAACTGTCGAGGTCGCGCTTGTGAAAAGGTACCTGTCGCGTAGATGAGTGGGGGTGACGTTGTTTGGTGAGAAAGGCGACTTTGGGAGTTTGATGTGGCTGGCTTGATTGATAAGCCTTATCGCTCGCCACAGGAGCAAGAGCAGGCGACAGGGCACTGTGGCGGTGCGCGTGGACCGGCTTTCTTATTCGTATTCGCGTCCTGTCCGCGTCACCGCCTTCCCTTTCGAATTCGCATCTGCAAACACATGCGAACGCGAAGTCGAAGATAGCAATTACCTACGCGAAGCTTCTTATTTTTGGTTGCTATGCGGTGGTTGTAGAGAATATGGTTAGCCCAAACTCTAATAGTCTTGTCTATCCGAAAGCGATCTCTTGTTCGCATTAAACCACGACTTGCTACACAAGATGTTTACTTGAATTTGGCCGTGATGTCTGTTCTCTGCCCACCCGTGGCTTCCCATGTGCATTTGGCTGGTGGGTCTCCGCCCAGCTTCCCGCTCCGCCGTCCAATTGACCCAGGAGATTTGCTGGACTGGCGTCGTCGGCTATCGGAGACCCCTGTCCCTTTGCCCAGACGACTGGAAAGTCGCCCAGAATTTAATAGGGGTTCGCGCCGCATTTTTTTCCCTTGTGCTGGACAACTCCAAGAGACGGTCAACCTTTCGCTCTGCTTTCACGTGCCCAACTTTTCGTGCTTGACCTACCAATCCAAAGAATTGTTGTCGTTTCGCTTTCTACACCGCCAACATGTCTCCCTCCTCCAAGGTGGCCCTCGAGCAGGAGGACCACGCGCGCGATGCCGCCTTCATGAAGGCGCTCCACGGCAAGTCGGCCGAGACGGCCGGTGGCTTTGCCTCCATGCTTTCTAAGGACCGCGAGGCGAAGAAGCTCGCGGTGGACGAGTACTTCAAGCACTTCGACAACAAGCGCGCCGAGACCGAGACCGACGCCGACAGAGAGGTGAGTTTACCGGCTGCGATTGCGACGGCGCATGCTCACCACTGCTTTTGACAGGCCCGGACAAAGGAGTATGCGACTCTGACAAGGCAGTACGTTTTCCTCTTCAATAGCTACCCTTTCTAGGCTGGACCGCGTTCTGACGATTGGGGGTTCCTGCAGCTACTACAACCTGGCGACGGATCTGTACGAGTATGGCTGGGGCCAGAGCTTCCACTTCTGCCGGTATTCGATCGGCGAGTCCTTCTACCAGGCCATTGCGCGCCACGAGCACTACCTCGCCATGAAGATCGGCATCCAGGCCGGCATGAAAGTTCTCGATGTCGGCTGCGGTGTCGGTGGCCCCGCGCGTGAGATCGCCAAGTTCACCGACGCCCACATCACCGGCCTCAACAACAACGACTACCAGATCCAGCGCGCCACGCGGTACGCTGCGAACGAGGGTCTCTCGAACCAGCTCAACTTCGTGAAGGGTGACTTCATGGTAAGAAAAACCGCCACCGTAGGCTTTTCTCAGCGCATGTGACGGCGTGCTAACCTTCTGCAGCAAATGTCCTTTCCCGACAACTCGTTTGACGCCGTCTACGCCATCGAGGCCACCGTGCACGCGCCCAAGCTTGTCGGCGTGTACAGCGAGATCTTCCGGGTGCTCAAGCCCGGCGGCGTGTTCGGCGTGTACGAGTGGCTGATGACGGACAACTACGACAACAACAACCTGGAGCACCGCGACATCCGGCTCGCGATTGAGGAGGGCAACGGCATCTCCAACATGGTCAGGATCTCGGAGGGTCTTGACGCCATGAAGGAGGCCGGCTTCGAGCTGCTGCACCACGAGGACCTCGCCAAGCGGCCCGACTCCATCCCCTGGTACTGGGGCATCGCCGGCGAGACCAAGTACATGCAGTCGTACTGGGACCTGTTCACCGTGCTGCGCATGACGCACGCCGGCCGCCGCGCTGTGCACGTCTTCACGGGCTTGCTCGAGACGGTCGGCCTGGCGCCCCGGGGCACCAAGAAGACGGCCGATGCGCTAGCCAAGGGCGCGGATGGCCTCGTCGCCGGCGCCAAGAAGGACCTCTTCACCCCGATGTACCTGATGGTCGGCCGCAAGCCTGCCAACTGAGGAGCTGTGCATGGGGCTATGACGGGATGACAAAAACGGGACGGCATAGTAATATGGATGAGACAATATGAAGGAATGCCTCCGGGAGGGATGTAAATCCATACTAATAATACCTGCGATCTGACGGGAGGGTCTGACGCGGCTTCGTGTATATACCCTAATAGAACAATGAATCTTGGACCAACTAGGGGCTACTGATGCGTCCTGCAAATGTCGCGGTGTGTTTGTTTTGCGGGAATGCTGCGGGAGCTCAGAGAGGTGGAAATTGCTCTTCGAAGTCAGTTGTCTCTGTGCAACACTGCAGAGTCGGATGTGGATTACACGTCCCAGCCAGCCGGAGTCGGACGAAGACCCAACCCAGTAAATGAGTGTGGAGATATTGGAAAATCGCATACGAGACCTGCCTCAGCAAACCGTCATGCCAATTCCAAGGATTAATGTTTTTGACTTGGGAAATCTATCCTCGAAGAACAATCCCACCGAACTTTCAGCGTGCACCTGGGCAGCTCTTGGGCCTGACGAAGCGACGGCCTGGAAGGGTCTGGTGAGCTAAGCCGCTCTGGCTCTAGCGCAAATTGATTCGTTGGGGATCCGCGCCAAGTCCGATGCTTGTCCCAAGCTTGTCGATTTGCTGCAAGAAAAATTCCCTCGGAGAGCGACGGTCTCGCCTGCATTGATCCCGCAAGTCCACCACTTTTCTGCCGCTGTCGACGTTGTTGGTTGCTTTCGTTTCCAGCTGCGAGCGAGCCATACAATTGAGCGTGTATCACCGCCGGGCAGTTTGCCGCTCACAGTCCGGTCTTTTTTTCTCCGTCCCTTTTCTCGATTCCCCCAACAACAAACCGGCAAACCATGTCGCGCTACCTCCGACCAGCGGCCCGCCTAGCTGCGACTGTGCGCGCCTCCGCCGTCCGCCCTGCCGCGACCTCTCCCTTCGTCTCCAGAGCCGCTGCCGTGCCCAGCGTACAAAAACGGACGTATGCCGACGCCTCCGGCGTCAAGGAGTACACGGTCCGCGATGCCCTGAACGAGGCCCTCGCGGAGGAGCTCGAGGCCAACCCCAAGGTGTTCATCATGGGTGAGGAGGTTGCCCAGTACAACGGCGCATACAAGGTCACCAAGGGCTTGCTAGACCGCTTCGGCGACAAGCGGGTTATCGACACACCGATCACCGAGATGGGCTTCACCGGTCTGGCTGTCGGCGCGGCCCTGAGCGGGTTGCACCCGGTGGTAAGCATCTTCCCCAGTCTCACTCCGGTGACTTTAATGCAACGATAAGGGAACGGAAGGGGGCGATGGAGAGACGCTGACGAGAAGTCGCAACCAGTGCGAGTTCATGACCTTCAACTTCGCCATGCAGTCCATCGACCACGTCGTCAACTCGGCCGCCAAGACCCTCTACATGTCCGGCGGCATCCAGCCCTGCAACATCACCTTCCGCGGTCCCAACGGCTTCGCCGCCGGCGTCGCCGCTCAGCACTCGCAGGACTACTCGGCCTGGTACGGCAGCGTGCCCGGCCTCAAGGTCGTCGCGCCCTGGTCGGCCGAGGACGCCAAGGGCCTGCTCAAGGCGGCCATCCGGGACCCCAACCCGGTCGTGGTGCTCGAGAACGAGCTGCTGTACGGCCAGTCGTTCCCCATGTCCGAGGCCGCGCAGAAGGACGACTTCGTGCTGCCCTTCGGCAAGGCCAAGATTGAGCGCGCCGGCAAGGACCTGACCATGGTGTCGCTGTCGCGCTGCGTCGGCCAGGCCCTGGTGGCCGCCGAGAACCTCAAGCAGAAGTACGGCGTCGAGGTCGAGGTCATCAACCTGCGCAGCGTCAAGCCGCTCGACGTCGAGGCCATCGTCAAGTCGGTCAAGAAGACCGGCCGCCTGCTCTCGGTTGAGTCCGGTTTCCCGGCTTTCGGTGTCGGCGCCGAGATCCTCGCGCTGACCATGGAGTACGCGTTCGACTATCTCCATGCTCCCGCCCAGCGCGTCACCGGTGCCGACGTGCCCACCCCGTACGCCCAGAAGCTCGAGGAGATGAGCTTCCCGACTGAGGCCCTCATTGAGCAGTACGCTGCCAAGCTGCTCCGCCTTTAAGCGGGTCCTTTTGGTTCCGTGTTGAGCTCGGGGTGTGAGAAGCGGGGATCATTTATCCTCCAGCCGAAGGTGAATGGAACACCGCAGGCCAAAGTGACATGGAGAGCCTGCGCTCTGTAGCCACTGCATTTTCTCTTATGTGCCTGTGATGGGCATGGGTCGGATTTTCAAGGAGAAGCAGGTTCATAATGGTCTCATAGATAGGCTATTGGGGGAGTTGTGTACTTGTACGTTGTGTTGAGTCCTTTCGCCGCCAGAACAGAACCCATACCCACCCAAGAGCATCGAGCAATGCAACGTGATTTGCGATTTCTAGTATGCACGCCCAGGATATAGAGAATGATATGCTGTCATTCTCGCTGCCAATCCAGCCATTCTGTGGCCCGTTGCCCTCTCCGTTCTTCCTCATGCTCAGGGCGCCGTTGTTCTTACATCCACTCGCCTCCCTCCACCGAACCGATTTGTGCTTGGCCCGATATCGAACCATTTCACCATCAGCACACAACCATCCACCTACACCCCTCGTCTCCCTCGTATCTCACTCAACCCAGTCAACCCCTCAGTTGACTCAGTCCTGGACCTTCATTCGCAAACTACACGGCCCCATCCCCGCAACCCCCACCACACCCCCCTTCCCTCCTCCACCACCCCCCTTCGCAAAAAACGTCGCATCCGTGTACCCATCAGGACAAACCTCATCCTCCTCGCCACCCCTCTCCCCACCCGTCGTCACAACGATCTTGGTGCAGGGCGTGAACACGGAGCTGGCGTTGTACAGCCAGCCGGCGCAGCCGGCTGTGTGGCGGGCGCACGAGTCGCAGCAGCGCGCCGCCGAGGAGGCGTCGGCGAACTGCGAGGTGTAGGACGCCTGCGAGCCGACCCAGGTGATGGGCGAGAGGAAGGTGGAGGGGTCGGAGCAGGTTACGTTGTATGGGTGGGGTGGCGGGGTGGTGGAGGAGGAGGTGGTTGTTTCCGTGCTGTCGGCGCTGTCCTGGAGTTGGGGGTGGATGGGATTAGTTTGGCTGGGTGGTGGTGGAGGGGGGATTGGGGATGTGGTACAGGGGAGCGAGGGGAGGGATTGTGAACTGGCTTACTGTGGATGTTGGGCCCGTTGTGGGCTTGGTTGGGGTTGGGGATAAGGAGGTCCTTGTGCTGCCATCTTGGAGGTTTGGAGGACCGGGAGTGTTGCTGCTCAGGTCAGCAACTGGCCGTGTAAAATCTCAGGTGTTCGAGGGTGAGGTTGACGAACTCCTGCGGTGATAGTCTATTCATCGCCCCGAGAATCGCCAGTACCACGGCGGTAGTACCAACCAAGCAGATGACAATTGCGAGCCAACGCCCTTTCGAGATCGCCCTATACCATGGCGTGTCCGGGGGCTCGTCATATACAAGCCCTTGGAATCCCGGTCCCCCGTTGCCGTCCTTATCGCCGCGAACGGGCGGGTAATTGTCGTGCTCCGCAGTTCCGTCGTCACCGCCGACTCTCGGTATCGCGCTCAACGGCCTGCTTGAGTTCGCCTGGTAGAAGCCATAAACCTCTGGCGGGGGATTCGGCAAGGTTTCCGTGTACTGATTGTCCTGGTCAGACGTCCTAGTCGATGATTCTCGAGACGAACGCGCAGAGTCAGGTCGGTTGCCCATCGGTCTGCCACTCGCTTCGGCGTCATGGGGTGGTAACGCCATAGTGAGCAGGTTGAGGAAAGACACAGGTCGTGGCGCGGTATTAGTCGCGACCGCGACACTGACCGATGGTTTCCCAGCTGCAAGAGGTGTTGGTGGAAATTGTTGGGGGGTGAATCAGTACTGGAATATGGCAGAATGTGTGAGCATAATACCGGCGCAGTAACGCTGAGCGTCAAGCTTCAACGGAAGGAAAGCGTACGGAAGAGCACTCAGAAGCGGCAAGTGCGGTAGAATCGGGAAACCGACTGGCGGTGATGCTATACAGTAGGTGGCTGCTCCGACTAATTGGTTTCTGACCGCTGGTCAAGACAACCCGGGCCAGGTCGAAACAATCAGAACCTGGAAGCCGGGCTGTGCGTGGTGAAGCGGTTTGCAGCTACCCGCTCTGCAGAGTAAGGTACCAGGTCGTGCAGGTCGCTGGCAGTGTGCGACCGAGACCACGGGCAGTCGCAGGTGGGATGACGAACAGCAGGAGGTCACTTGGTCCGGGCACTTGGAGAGCATGGAGGCCGAACGATGGCATTCCCAATTCGCTTCTCAGTTTCAGAAGCATTGAAACGGTGGTCAGTGTCTTGAACCGTGGCACGCCTGGAAATCCGGACGGAGAGAAGCTGCGAGTAAGCTTGCGCCGTTCATCGCACAGGACCAACCGAGTCAGTCAGGCACCGCACCAAAAGAGGCAGTCCGGCTTCGATGGCTGAATGAGAGACCTGAAACCATGGCATTGTGCGCCCGTTGGCCGTCGTGCAAAGGGATTCTGGCGGAACAATGGAGCAGGTTGGCAAGTCGAATGGCGTGCCAGGCACACGTGGTCGTCCTACAGCCAGACGGCACTTGCTGCCACCGAGATGATTGAAAGGAAGCCACGATCGACGGGGGCTCCCAACGCAGCCCAGGAAACTGCGTCTGCCAAACCCGAATTTTCACCAGTTTGAGCGCTTGTTCCCTCCACTCTGCAGTCCTCTCACTCCCCGTCTGATAGTATCCCAGCACAGGCTAAGATGTTACTCCCCACGTCGAGCTCCGTGCCGCGGCTTCAGATACAGCCTGGGACAATGCGACAGGTTGACAAGCCGATGTGTTTCTCGAAACGTTGAGAAGAGCATGATTCGTCCACAACAAAGCCAGTACTCATGCGGTGAGTATCCGGCCTGCATATGAAATTCAGTTTGGTCTCACAAACTGGCTGCTATGGAGTGGCTGTCGTGCCTCTGCATAGCATCCGCCCTCACGCAAAACTGGCAGCGAAGCAGGTGTGACGTTCTGCCAGGAGCGACGCGACGCGTCCCTCGGTTCACTCCGCTCAAACCCCTGGTCGAGCTGACGGAACCCCACAGCCGCTGCCGCGGTGCCAAGCCGGTACCTTTATGGCTTGCATGTAACTCCTTGGCGAGCCTGGCTCTGCTTCCACGCCATTCCGAACATTGCCCGACAACAGACAACCGTTCCCTTACTGACTGTCAACCCGTTGACTTCCTAGTCCTTTACAACGGACATTCTGGGAGTCATGCCGATCTGGTCTAAGATTTGACTGGGGTTTTCCTCAACACCAGCCTCTCGGCCTAGCAAAACGGACTCCGCTCGCCTCTCGGCCCGGTCTGCCAACAATGGGTCGCAGATCGATGCCCTCTAGCGGTTGGCAGCGCCTGGCATCAAACGAGTGAGACTCATCTCACGATGGTAACTGTTGGTTCTCATGACAATACCTTCTCCCCACCACAATGTTCTCTCTTCTTCTACACACCTTCCACTCCCACGCTGTCGGCGCCGCGAAACCCCTCGTCTCGTTGAGCTTGGGGTGCCCGTCAATCTATATTGCTCTTTACCCTGAATAACCCGCGCCATGCCATTGGCGCGTGGTATTGAGGTTCCCATTCCCCTCCATACCCTCCGTGACATCACCTGCCAAGCCGTTACCCCCAGCGTCTTCCCCGGACCCGGCGCTGCCGTGCTTCCTCGCCCGCTCTTGGCAAGCGCCAAGCGATCGCCGACCGGGTCACACCAAGATCTGGGGATTTGTACCTATTTCCGTCCAGAGTTGGTTGTATTCGGAGTCTTGGCCCTGCTTCCCGTTGTGATATCCAGTTGCTTCAACCCTAGAAGCCGGGAAACAGCTCCTCTCTCCGATCCAATGCTCGCGCATCCACAGCGCATGACCATCCACCGTCGGATCGCACGCCGCGAAACCACCCCTCCCTCGCTCTTCGGCGCTCGCATTATGGCTGGGATGCCAGAGCAGATGACGACGACCACGCCATCCAGAAGCCAGGAAATCTGCTCATCGATATATTGCCCCCCTTGCGCCGACCCAGATCCTAGCCTTCGCGTTGGTCCATGCATAGGAAATGTCGGCCTATCCAGTGATTTGCTGCTGGCCATGGAGGCTCTCCGGTGTGGTGAACTAGAGGCTTCGCTCCTTGGTCCGGCCGTGTATAAGACGGCGGTTGTGCTCCCTCTGTTTTGTTTACTGTGACCGGGTTCCCTGCAGCTCGTTCTCGCCAGAGTTCTCCCTCGTGTGCAGAAGACACTGCCTTGCCCTTTCTATCTCTGTGACGTGCCCTTAGAAAGACCACCTTACCATCCACACCCGCCCACCATGCGATTCGACGTTCTCTCGGCGCTAGCCTTCGCGCCCCTGGTTGCCGCCCACGGTGCCGTCACGAGCTACATCATCGGCGGCACCACCTACCCCGGCTACGAAGGCTTCTCCCCGGCATCCAGCCCCAAGACAATCCAGTATCAATGGCCCGACTACAACCCGACCATGACCGTGACCGACGAGAAGATGCGCTGCAACGGTGGCACCTCGGCCGAGCTCAGCGCCCCCGTCGCGGCCGGCGAGAACGTCACAGCCGTCTGGAAGCAGTGGACGCACCAACAAGGCCCGGTCATGGTCTGGCTGTTCAAGTGCCCCGGCGACTTTGCGTCGTGCCACGGCGACGGCAAGGGCTGGTTCAAGATCGATCAGATGGGTCTCTGGGGAAACAATCTCAACTCGAACAACTGGGGCACCGCCATCGTTTACAAGAACCTCAAGTGGAGCAGTGCTATTCCTAAGAATCTTGCTCCTGGGAACTACCTCATCCGCCACGAGCTGCTGGCCCTCCACCAGGCGAACACGCCTCAATTCTACGCCGAGTGCGCCCAGATTGTGGTGTCGGGGTCGGGCACTGCGACGCCGCCGTCCGATTACCTCTACAGCATCCCGGTTTACGCACAGCAGAGCGATCCTGGCATTACCGTAGATCTCCCCCCCCCCTCCCCCCACCTCTTCCAACTCCCATGATGCATGGGCAAACGGCAGTGACTGACAATGGGACACACAGGTTGACATTTACAACGGTGGCCGGACCAGCTACACCCCGCCGGGCGGTCCGGTCTGGTCGGGGTTTGAGGCCTAAACTCCCAAATGAGCTGAGCTCTAAGGTATCCCGTTGATTGTATGTATGACCGGCTCCTTGCTATCACTCAGGATGCACCGCTTGGGGGTTGCACTCCGTTCATCCTTTGAACAGGAGGCAGGCCAATGTTGGTTGTAAAATGTTGTCTTACCGTTCCTGGGAGTCGTGCTTCTTTAATCAGACTTTACATGCTCGAGAACCACGATCAATGCTGGCTTTATGTGCCATCCGTGATGATGCTCGGTCTTGTCGAGTTCCTTGCTCCGGAGCAACCAAGCGCGGATGGTATCATCTTGAAGAGAAATGACCGTTTGCCTCAGCAACTCCGTTTCGACTCTGCGGCTGCCCGTCGCGTGGACAGCAGCTAGGAGGTAATTACATCACACCTGTCCCGGTGTAGGCAGCCTGCGTCTGCTATTGTGTGCATCACCATACCCAACCTATAGCATGTAGTGTTTCATATAACAGACCTCACTTGCGCGCTCCGGCAGATCCTCCTCCTCAGGGTCACCATCACCTCCCGCCCTCCTATCCTCACTCCCCTCTTCCTCCTCCGCCGCCGACACCACTCCCGACCCCAACCCCACCTCACCCACACCCCGTCTCACTTTCCCATCATCACCACCACCACCAGCATCAGCAACACTAACATACTCCGAGTGCCCGCCACCCCCTGCCGAACCATCCTCCTCCCGAAACTCAGCCGCCTGCCGCGCCACCAACGCCGCCACCTCCGCATCCCCTATTCCTTCCCCTTCCCCTGCCGCAGAAGCCGGTATGTACGCGCGCAGCACGGCGTCGACATATCCCCCGGGCATCCCCAGGCGCAGCGCGTCGCGGATGCCGGCGTTCATGCGGTGCACGTACTCGGCGCGCGGGAGGTGGGCGGTGGTCGTGCGCTTGCGGTCGATGTAGGTGAGCATGGGGGCGGCGAGGGGCGGTCTGCGGGTAGGGTTGGTTGTTGGGGTGGGTTTTTGTGAGGGGGGTGAAGAGGGGGGTAAAGGGGAGGGGCCTGGGTGCAAAGGGGTCACGGAGGGCCAGAAATCGACGGGGAGAGTGTGTTTCTCGTAGGCGTGGGGCACGCCCTCGTTGCGGTCGAGACGGGCTTCGTCGGTGGGGGTGAGGCGGTAGATGAGGCCCCATACTTGGTTGGCGTGGTCGTTGTCGTCGTCGTGGTTATCACGGGGTGAGGGGGCGATGTTGGCGTAGCCGCGGGCGTTGATGAACCATTTGTAGCCGCGCAGGCGACCGATGCCAGCGAGGGTTGAGCCCGGGCAACGCAGCGACATCTGCTCCAGCCAGAGGTTGCTGCCGAAGGCAAAGTATAGTCGGGGAGACGGGCTTTCCATTGAAGCGGACGACATCGTCGAGGACGCTCTGGGTAGTTTGCGGTTACTGTAGCAGGGTTGGGCTGGGTGTCTGCGGGTGAGAACACGGCACGGTTCACAGAACGGCTGTTGTTCGGTGCCTCGTATGTCGTTGACTAGCTGCGCAACTCGCTCTGATACTCATAAGTGGGGAGACTGAAATGACCTCAAGCCCACGGGCAACGCCTGCAAAGGAAAAAAGCGCAGAAAGATGCTCAATGGGGTAGTCGGCTATGAGCAGGCAGCATACGGAAATCCATCCAGTCATCAGTGTGGCCACCGGACGTCGTGTTGCACTTACAAGCGGGGTCCATGCAAGCGAGGAGGCAATCAAAGTCATGTTGAACCCTATCCCTATCCTGCCATCAAGGGATCAGTCACCTCCTCAAGCTACATAAACTCAGCCGCAGAGACGGGAGATATGCGACACATACATGCTTGCAGGCATCTCGACCCGCCGGAGCGGTTACATGAAAGAACCATCCACAAATCGCCGCACATGCGGTCCCCAAACGCCCTTGCAACAAACTTCCCCTTTCCAAGCAACATGCCCTCTGCAACCTCCTCCCATTATATCCCCCTTAAACCAGCCCCGGAGCATTCTCCCCAGCCAACCCCTTCCGCCTCGCCTCATTCAGCGCCTTCAACTTGGCAGTACCGATCCCGGCAACACCCTCCTTCTGATTGTCGCCCAGCCAGGGCTTCTTGGAGTCACCCAAGATGCTACCGGCCAAGAAGTAAATCACCAGACCGCAGATGATAAGCACAAAGGCAATGGGATACATCCAGTGCACCGAGTACCCAAACACGCGGGTGCCGATGATGACGCCCCAGAAGTTAGCCGTCAGCAGGTTGACATCAAACACAGCAGCACTGCCCATGCGCAGGATGAGCGGCGCGAGCGAGTAGAACAGGCACAGGCACAGCGTGTAGCCGACCAGCCAACCCGCCACCTGGCTGTCCCAGGTCGCGCCCTGGAACGAGCTGCGGTCGAAAATGGCGGCCTGCACGCCGTTGATGCACACGCCAAATATCCCCAAAAACGAAAGCACCTCGTAGACGGGCCGCTTGCTGACGAACCACTCCTCAAAGACATTGCTGACGCCGTACAGCGTGGCGCCCAGCAGGGCAAACAGGTCGCCCTTGAGGGCGTCGCGGGCGTCGCCGCCGTTGCTGCCGGTGATGTGGTCGCTGGCGAGCAGCAGGCCCATGCCGCCGCAGCAGAGCAGGATGCCGGCGATCTGCAACAGGCGGTAGCGCACGTGCAGCAGCAGGAACGAGATGATGACGACGCAGACGATGGACCAGAAGTTGATGAGCTGCGCCGAGAGGATGGTCGTGTACTCGTAGGCCAGGACGGTAAAATAGTTCCCCTCGACGTCCAGGAAGGACAGGATGAAGTACTTCCAGCCGTCGCGCAGCACGATGTCGCACCACCGGCGGAAACCGATGTAGTACCACGTGATGGGCAGCCAGATGAGCACGAGCAGGGCGTAGTTGAAGAGCGTCTGGAAGGCCGGGATGATGGTGTTGACGCTCGACAGGAAGCTGGTGAAGGTGTTGGTCGCCGTGATGCACAGCGACAGGATCTGCCCGACGGCAATCACCGCCCAGAAGTCGACGGTCAGCAGGTACGAGTACCAGTGCACGTCGCGCGCCTCGAGGTGCGAGAGGCCGGCGGCGACGGCGGCGGTTTCGGCGTCGTTAGACGTGGTGGAGCCCGAGTCGCGCGCGTCGTCGCCCTTGACGGGGTCGGCGGCGGCGGTGCCGTAGATGGCGTCGTCCGTCTTGGAGAGAACCGGCGCGACGGGCGTGACGGGAGTTTCGGGTGCCATGATGTCGTCGTGGGTGTTGATCGACCGATAGCCTTGGGTGTGAGTGAAAGCGGTGAAGAGCCGGAGCCGCGCGAGAAGCTGATCGGATATAATCTGAGGGAGTCCCGTTTCACCCAACATACAGCTTTGGGCAAATATCAATCAGTGAAAGTGTCGTGTGTGTGTTTGTGTTGTTGTGGTAAGTGATATACACGAAAGCCGCGTGTAAGTCTTTCTAACGTCCCCTCGAGCAAGCGCAAAGACTTGAAGTCGCTTGCCGTTCAGTTATTGCTGACGGGGTCGGCACAACCAATCGGGTGCCGGTGGGTTGAGAGAGTCGAAGGGCGAGGATGCCGCGCAGAACATAAGGTAAATAAATAAGAGGAAGCACAGGTCGGCGTGTGTAAAGCTTGCGCTGCGTCCACCTGCAGGCTGCTGTAGGAGACGAAAGCCAGATGGGCCGAGCGGTGCGTGAGGGGTGCAGCAGCGATAAGGGCCGCACAGCTGATATGGGTTCCAACACAGACGTCAACACGGCGTTTGAGGGCGTGGGAAGTGTCGAGTGACGGTCTTAACTCTCAACAGTTGTGTAGGCGCGAGGTAAGGTGAGCAGAAAAGTTTTGCAAGCGCGCTGGGGGAGGGGCCGGGGGGGGGGGGCGATGGGTTCCAGGCCCACGATGGGATGGACGGCCGATAGTTGATGGCTTGGCAACGGGCATGCGGGGCCCGGGATGGTGGTGGGTCATCGGCGACGGGGGTGTGTATGCCGGCCTGCGGGGGGCTGTTCGGGACGTGAAGTTACTGAAAGTGCAGCGACAGCGGTCCCCATGTGGTTTGGTGTCGCACCTGGAAGTTCGAATGGATGAGTCCTCATCCGACCTTACCACTCCGTCGGTAACTCTCCTGTTGGGGCGATCCCGGCTGTCTACATGGACAATCTGTCAATTGAGAACCAGAGCGCTGTGGAGGTCGGACGGCTCGACCAGTCGGTGGTTCGAGAACGCCACACTGCCCCGGTCAGCAGCGCTTTGCCCGTCCGAGACTTCCACACCAACGGGACCCCCGCGCCTCTTGGTGACGGAATTACGCAAGAACAACTTCGCCTGTCGTCTTCTGCAGTGTCGGGTATGGGGCATGCCCAATCGTTTCCCTTGGATCTGTGGCCAGAGCCGGAAGGCTTCGCGCAGAAACTGCGCACCTCAGAATCTCAGGACCCAAGATCTTGATGAGATGCTGGGATGCGCGTGTTTTGTCGGTGGTGCGGAGCGCGTGGTCGGTGCCCCACGTGGGTGCCCAGAATCGCCTTGCGTCCTTGTTCGCCGCGCAGGAGACCCGGTGCCGAGGGCACAGTTCATGCAGGCAACACATGCATCTTCCGGAAACATGACGCCAATGACCGCACCGTTCGGACATAGTACGGGAGCTGCGTTCACGTCAGGGGATGGCAGAACAGACGATTCAATGGGCTACCACGGCCATTCGCATGACTGCAATTGCAGCCTTGCTTCGAGACCCGCAATCAGTGGGACGAGAAATGACCAGGTCCGGCAGGTGAAGGGGCTTCTAGAAGGACGGGATGCAGCAACGAGCCGAAACGGCACCAAGAACAGCGCGGCAGAGCGGGGGCATGTGACACAACCTTTAGCTTGCTGGGAGGAACGTTGCCTCCATTCCGGCTCGTTGAATTGAGTACATAGAGGAAGATATTGGTCCATCTCTCTTTTCTCATCGCCGAGCCGAAAGTAAGATAAATGGGCGTCGTGACGACTCATGTCACCTCGACGAGCTTAGTTGCGCATCAACTGCTTGCCGCAAGCTAAAGGAGACTTGAAAGGTATAGTAGACCGCCAAATTGGAAGAAGAGTCTTCGTGGAAACTGAAAACTGAGCTCCAAGCTGGAACTCAAAGGACCCTTCGGAAGGCGCTGATGGAGGTGCAGGAAGGTGGCCGGCCGATTCTGGAGGTCGCGGTTGCCAAAATAGGACTCGCGTCTCTCTTTTGGCTGACCGAGAGTGCCCGCTCATGATGTGTGACAAGCGTGAATCTCGCGCAACGATTCTTTACGTTGCCAGCTAGGTACCTAAGTACCCGTCGGCGTAACTTCGAATCATTGCCAAAAGGCTCGTAGCGGCAGCAACTTTAGAAGTAGAATACCCGGGCCTCGACGTTTCGGGAGGGAGGGACGACAAGGAGGAGGCGGGCGCACTGTGCGTCTCTGCGGGTTATGGGGTAGGCATTTTACCCGATTAGCGATCCATAAGAGTGCCGAAAATAGGTTCATGAAGGCTAGCACATGAAAAACTGTCTTGACCGAGGACTGGGAATGCAGCGTCGGCCGGATGGCGCCCGTCCTTCTGTTTCCCGTCTGCTTGGGTAAAGACAGTACCCGACTGCATGGACGGTGGATGACGAAGCCGCCAACTTCGGATGAAGACCCCGAGCCTCAGGCGGCCCGAATGGACGGGCTAATTGAGAGAGAGCGGCCCCACTCGACCTCTTGGGAAGTTTCCGGGTCGAAGCTTCGCGCACCGCGTCTGTTGCAAGTCCGTTTCAAGCAGTTCATGTCGTCCCGCGACCGGATGGGCCGTTTCTTTTGCCTCTGGCGGGGGAAGCTTAAAAGACTGCCTGCGTCCTGAGTGGCGCGGAACGCAGGCATTTCCTCCCGGCGGCTGGCTGCAGACGCTCGACGGCATCGCGATGAAGCACCGCAGATGAAACGCAGGCGCACGTACCGGGGCGTCCACGGGCACACAGGGCTGAACGGAAAAGGGCCGCGGCAGAGCAGCTCGGATCCATGCATGGCCCACGTGCTTCCCTGCGCGAGCTGTCTCGGAGACGCGAGCGAAAGAGAGAAAGGAGGCGCTGTCTCGAGTTTCGGCACTGGAGATGCCGCGGATGGGTGTTGTGCTGTGGCAGAGAAGGTCTTGAAACCCCAAACCCCGCGTTTTCTGTCTGGTGACGAGCTTGCTTGCCTTTGATATATTCCCGTCAGGGACCTTCGGGAAGAGTTGCCGGCGGGCGGGTCGAATTTGCCCGTGCTCCCGCCGCCCCGTTCCCGTCCGTCCAACCCACGCGGCAAGAACCAGGGAGGGGAGGACACGGCCGCAGATGTCTGGATATTTCTGCAATGCAGAGCGCAAAGTTGCCTTCATCCATCAGCCTCAACAGCAGAACGATTCACAAAGTGCATGTGAGCACCCTGCCGCGCACGATTACCCCTGTCCGTCGAGATCAATTCGGTCAACTCAATACCTCCCCGCAATCATTAGCGTGACCGGTTAGCGTCGCCGAACAATTGGGCCCTCAGGCTCGTGCCTGTGCTCGACAACGGCGGTTTGGGGCCCTCTGTGATTTCCATCCACGCTGGTGGACCTCACAGTTGAACCTCCCGCATCAGGTGCATCATCGCAGTTCACTGTCCTGCCCTTGACGCAATTGGCCCGCCTGGAAAGGGGGGCATTTCCATCACATACCGCAGCCCACCAGTGAGCGTTGCTCCCGCAGCCCCTCGCAGTCGGTTTGCCGTATCAGGGCGCTTATAAATAAGCTCCTTGCGTGACAGTACTGGCCTCTGGCGAAGTCTGAGCTGCCAGCGGTACTTAGAGAACGCGGAGAGGCACTCCATACACACGCTGGCTGATCATGCAGCGCCGGGTCTGTCGGTGATCGTGGGGGGTGGCCAGCTGCTTGATGTGCTTTCAGTGTGTCACCTTCATCTGGCCCGCCTGTTCCGATCTGTGTGGGCTGCAGATCTCCATCAGAGCAGGCTGAATGAATCGCATTCGCCGGGGCCACGGATCGGTTGGAGCTTTGGCCAGCCGTTTCCCTCTTTGTACCGATCCTTGCAAGGTTATATGCAAGTCGACTTCCGGCAGATGGAGTGGTCGCCAGGTCGTAGTGTAGTTGCCCGCTTCCACACGAGGAAGGGCTCGGCTTGACGATATCGGCCTGGAAACTCATCACGGCGGTTAGGTTACGAGGACGTCAGCGAGGCTTCCCCGTTGAAATACGATACTGTGTAGGTGCCGAATGGGGGATCGCTGTGGGTGGTCTGGCTGGCTGTTAGCGCGCTTTCTGCGCTAATGACCGATAATGTTCCGCCATCCCTGTCAATTCGCCTGGACGAAACTCTCCAGTGATTATCGAATTGTCGAGCAAGGTGATGGTGCTGCGCGTGCTGTTACAGAAAAACAAAAGACGTGGAGGAATGCCGAGACATTGGGGAGTTCCTTTGATGAACTGGAATCCCCATTCGAGCCTTCCACCTCGTTCGGGCTCACATGGAAGGCAGGTACACAGGAGGTACATGCAAAGATTTGATGCGCTGTTCTTTTTCCGTCGCGCTTTCCATCCCACGGTGATACGGAGTACTGTGCACGCGACACTGTGTATGGTTGCGCGCCCAAGAAGGAAGGCAGCTTCAACACTGGGGTCGCTTTCTCACCCGCTGAAATTTCCCCCTTTTTCCAGTAATAGCAGGCAACACCCTGCCGACCTCTCACGTCTTGCGGTGCGCCTGGACACCTCTCAAGTCTCAACCCACTTTGTGACCCTGTCCACAAGCCCGAAGTGGCCGCTTCCCCCGTGCGTGTCCCTCGAGGAGCCGAAAGGGGGATCGCACCCTTTCTGCAAGAGCGCCCAGCACACGTCAGGCGGATCGACCCACCGTGCCGTCTCTGTGCTCTTTGCGCTTGCGGTGGGGGAGCCCCAAGACAAGACTGGAAAGCTCCCACCTATCCCCCCCCCCCGGTCTCCCTCTTCCCTGCTGAACCGGCCCTCCACTCCTTGGCTCTTCGCGACTAAAAAAACCGCCCGCGCGTTACGTTGCGCGCCGAGATTCCTCCTTTTCCTCCCTTTGCCTTCTGTTCGGGGTCCTCTTTGCCAATCGGTTTTGGAGATCAGGCCGGCGCCGTTTCTACGTTCCTACCGACGAAGCGACGGGCAAGAGTGTGGGTTTGCAGCTCAGGTAAGTGCGACGTCGAAAATTGCGCACGTTGGGGAGTAGGACAGCGGATGTGCAGCGAAACAATTTTTCCCCCTTCCTTTTTGGCGACTGCTTGGGCTGCCGGGTGCGCCACTCGATGTCTCTCGCGCGCCTCAGCTTGCTTCCCCGGGCCCCTTTCCCAGACAGCCAGCGCGGACCAAACCAAACCACCCGGGCAACTGTACCTGACGCAAGTCGCGCCTCTCCAGCGCACTCTCCGCTACCGTGCATTGCCCCCCCGCATTGCGTACTTGACAGATGCTAATTGAAGCGCGGCTGCACAAGTCGACCGTTGCGTGATTCCCCATCGCCTAGCGCCGATACTCGCTGCGGCCTTCCGGTCTGCACGCCTCACGCCCGCCCAGCTAGCTGGAGGGTGACCCTCGCGTACACCATGTCGGGATACTACGAGTCTTCGCAATGGCCTCCCACCGGCCAGGCCGGCTGGGACCACCAGACGCCGCCCCCGGCACGCTCCGGTACGTGCATGTCTGCCACTGCACGGCTCTTCTTGCGATGCTTTACCTGTCTCGGGCTTATTCCAGAAGACTCTTGGCTAACATTGAATTTCTGTTTTAGGTGCGAGCTCGGCCATCCCCCGCGAAGAGCCCGCGGCCTTCACCCATCAGCTCGAAGGTGCGTGCGACCCGGTTGGCATGGACTCGGATGACGCGACTTGGTGTACCTTCTCGGGTGGAACATGTGTGTTTGTGCTGCGGACTGACGCCGTCCGTTTACAGAGGTTGACCGCGCCATCGACAACCTCGTGAAGAGCGGCAAGATGTTTGGGGCTACCGGAGGCCGTCGTGAGTCCCTTCCTTATCCCGGCCCCGCCAGACCGCACCCGGCGTTCGGTAAGTATGGCCGGAACTGGCCGGGCCGCCACCAACGAGGCCCGCCCCACTGACCTTTGACCTCGGACGCTAGACGGACGCCCGCCCGCCGGCCCCGGCTCGCGCTCCCACTCCATGGCCGACTTTGGTGACGCGCGCGGCCCGCACCCGGGCTCCAACCTGCAGAACTTCTACGCCTCCCAGCGGCACCAGTCCTCGCGCGGCTCGAACGAGGCGGAACAGATGATGCAGGCCAAGAGGAGAATGGCCGCGCAGCGGGAGCGAGAGCTTCGGAACTACCATCAGGAGCAACAGTACAACCGAAGTAGGCCGCCCTCTTCTGTATAGCATCAGTCCTCCTCTCAGGGGCGAGAAGAAACAAAATCATAAAGAGAAACTTCCGGCACTCCCGGGGGTCTCCCGCCCACGCTTCTTCTTTTTTCCTCAACTGTGTTGCGCTACGCCACAAGTGCGGTTGGACGCCCATTATGGTCCTGTGCTCCCTGAACTGTGTAAAGACGGACGGCTATGGAAGCGCGGTGCACCCGACGATTTCTCTATGATTACTGGGTTACGAGACAAGAAAACTGTCAGAAGAATCCGAGCTAACTTGAGTCCTCTCTTCTTTCTAGCTGTCCTCGCCGAGATTTCCTACAGCACCGCCAGCAAGCCTGACCGCACCATGAGCCCCGGCAGCGGCATGTCGGACGACGACCGCCGCAAGCTCATCGCCCACCAGCGTAGCGCCCTCTACGGCGGCGAAAGCCCCTTCGGCGAAGCACCCAGCGGCTACCCCGACGAGCCCCGCCACGCCGCCGTTGGGACGGCCGCAGGCCTGCGCGGCCACTCCCCGCTGGCCTATGAATACGGCCGCGGCCTCCCGGACAGCGGTCCGCAGCCGCCCGCCAACGAGCCGTCCCAGCCGCTTCCCAACGACCTCTCCCGCGCCAACAGCAACTCCAGCCCGCAGTCCAACCCGCCCGCCGGCAGCAAGCCCCCCGGCTTGTATGATGCCGCGGCAGCTGCAGGCCCGCAGCAAGCCATCCGCACTAGCGCGTCCTCGCCGGGCGGCTCCCCGCCGCGCCAGGGCCTCCCTGCCGGCGCCGGCGGCCAGGGCTCGGTCGCGCCCATCGGCACCCGCCCGTCCGCTGCTGCTGCTGCGACGGGACCGGCTAGCAAGCGGTCCAGCCCGCCGCTGTCGTCGCCGCTCGGTCAGGGGTACACCAGCGGGAGCAGCAACAGTAAGAGTGAAGAGGGTGGCGCATCTGCTGCGGCTGCGCCCCCGCCGTCGTCGTCGTCTGCTTCGGCTGCGGCGGTTGCTGCGGCCGCTGCTGCTGCTGAGGGGACTGGTGGTGTTGGATTGACGGGGTGGGGTGCGCGTCCTGGAGGGTGGGGTAGCAAGCCTGGCTTGGGGGTGCAGGCGAGTGTCTGGGGCTAGGATATGGTGGATGCCGCGTGATGACGATTTTCTTGGGGTTTGCTTGGGTGCGTGTGGCTGTCTCGGAGGAGGGGACCTTCTTTTCCCGTTTTTCTCTTGATTCGTTGCGGAACATTCAGCAGGCCGGCGCGGATTAAAAAGTGAGAAATGGTGTTTGTTGTTGTTGTGTTTTATTTTTCCTCTCCTCTCTACTTTCTGATTCCGGGAGCACGGTTGGCTGGGTACACCTCAAGGATGTGGAATGGAAGGCGGGCAGGGAGCGGGCGCGTGAGTCTTGGTCATTGTTGCTTGCTTACCCACAAAAGAAGGAGGGTGTTTGGGCAACGGCATGGAAAGGAGAAGGAAGGGAGGCGGCCCTTGGCGATTGCAGCTCTTGTTGTTCGGGTGTTCTGGTTTACTGGTTGCATCGGCATCCATCGATCTTTTGGCGTCTGACCTCGTCTGCGGTTCTGAATAGGAGGAGCGTGGCATCTCGACTTCCACCTCCAGAGTCCAGCTACCAGCATCGACCGCTCCATTCCGCATTCTTTTAACCGCGCTAGTATATACATCACCATCAACGGGGAGTGTCGGATCCGGAACGCACATTCAACAACGGGAATAGGCGAAGATTGGAGTTGGTCACTTCGGAAGGTGAAAGCGGATGGGTTGCAAGCAACGGTGGGACGGGGTTCGGCGAGTTGTCTTGTTTCTCATTGGGGTGGTGTTGGGACATTTTTCATTCAGTGGGGGCTGGCGGTTGGACGGAATCACTTGGGGGCTCACATCTTGCGGGCGTTTGTCTCTTTCTCCTTCCTCATCTTTCTGGTTTGCGAACTCACTACACGGCATACAAGGTCCCCTGCTGTCACTTCACGGTTTACCCAACTACTACGTACCCTTAATACACTTCTTGTCGTCCCTTAACCGCTGCGAATTCTCCATATGTGAAATGATGGTTTGCACTGCTGGCTGGACGACAACAGTATCCCTCGAGGCAGGCCATGCCTCTTGTCCGCACCAGAACCGGCAACCGTTGGCCGGCTCAGCATGGCGTGGTTTTGCGAGGACACATGTGAATCACCTGCTTGCTTGTACTCGACGTGACAACTGAGAGCATCTTTTGAAGTTCATGACACTGGGCTCTTCATATCAGCGATGATATGAGTCGTCCTGGAACCCGCAACGATGATCCTCGGGACACAATGACCTATCATGCTAACGCGGTAACTTTATGACCATGATGTAGCTTCTCCTCTGCTCCTGCCATCGAATGTTCGTGAGCATGTATGAGCTAGGCACAAATTCCAATAATGAAGCGATCTAGAGGCCCTTCTCGATTGATGATCCAACGACGAACAATAACTCAGAAACTCCCCAGCGCCGAACACCACTGCTCACAACATACCAAACCAGCCCGGGTGCATCCAAGGATCCCACAAAGCATCACCGACAGCCATCCACCATCTACGCAACCCCCAACGCCATCACACCAGCATCCAAATCGAGCACATCATCCACCCTCGCCGCCTTGCTCCCCCACACAACCTTCCCCCTCTCATCCACGGCCCACCCCCAGCCTGCTGCCATTTATTCCCCATCGTCGTCACCGGCCCCTCCTCCACCACCACCCCCCCTTCCTCCCCTTGCCCCCCAGTCCCCTTCCCCCCTTGCCCACCGCCAACAACACCCCTCCCCACCAGAGACCCAGCCACCCGCTCGCCAAGCCACCCTTTCTCCTTGAACCCGGCCACTTGGCTCGCCGGGTTGAACACGTACCACACGCTGCCAAGCCCCAGGCCCCAGGCCGCGTACAGCGCGCGCTCCTCGTCGATGACGACTTGCACCAGGCCGCCGCGCGTGCCGCCCAGGATGTCGAGCCACTTGGCGGTGGCGGCGGCGGAGGAGTGCGAGACGGCGATGCAGGTCAAGCCGTTGGGTGAGGTTGGGGGGTGGCGGGTGGCGAGGGCGCGGAGGTGGAGGAAGGTTTTTTGTGCGACTGTTGACGGATTCGAGTGTTAGTTTTCAGGCGGTGAGGACAAGAAAACGGTCCGAGCCAAGGGATGGCCTTGGGGGTGGTGCAACGGCGACCAAAGGTAAGTTGGTGAGAGGGTACACGTACAGGCGCATCCGACGCAGCGGAGGAAGACGATGAGAACCCTCTTCCCGTTCCCGAAGACCAGCTTACGGTCGCGATCGAGCGGCGCCAGGTCGCCCACCCGCGGGGGCTCGGCAACGGGGACGGGAGGCGGGCGTGGAGTCAGCCACGGCTGGACGGTCAGCGGGAGCGATTTGACCGACATCCACCCTGGCCAGGCCTTGGGGGCATTGTCGGAGGTTGTTGTTGCTACTGTCGACGGCGACGTTGTGGAACTGGGTTTGGACTTGGTGATCTTCTTGGACGCGGGCTTGCTGCTGCTGTTGTCGGACTTGGTCCAGGAGGAGAAATCAAATGTGTCGGACGGCAGGCCAACCTTCTTGAGGGCCACTTTGGTGGCGAGGCTGGAGAACATTGTGCCACTGTGCTTGCGATAGAATCCAATACTTGATGATGTCTGGTTTTTGAATATCCCGTATCCAGATATCTCAACAAGATGTTAGTCAGGTAAGCAGGATGGGATGGGGTCTGATGTGTTCAACGGTTGTCGAAATCAAGTCCAGCGACACCAGCCGACGCGCACTCTGGGCTCATTGTGGACGTGCAGTCAAAAAGAGCAGTCATGAAACACTGATGGCTCGCGTGTCAACAGGTGGGTGCACCCGGGCAGGAGTCGTTGTCCCTTGACACAGCAACTGTCGCAGGCTTGCAGTTGACGCTGGACCCCTGCTTCGACCCTGGCTTGGCCGTTAGGAGAGGCATGGCTGGGCAGCCTGCGGCCAAACAAACTGCAAGCCACCCCATCATACGAATACATGAAAGGCAATTGGGATGATAATGCTAGCTGTATTCTAACCCTCACTCTCTGATAAGAACTGAAACTGAGGAATGGGGGAAACTCTGTAAACGGGGTGACAACAATCTTGGTATCTGAACTAGTCGACAAGATGAATGGAAGAAAGATTGGTTGCGATATAGAACAAGATGAAAAAAAAATTGAGACAGACCATCGGCTTAAGAATGGGTCAAAGAGAGTATTACAAACTAAGTTGAATCGCTGTGCTTGCTTTCGTGCACTTCGTCGTTTATTCCTCCCAAGTGTGCAAGAACCTGCGAGGCTGACGCTGCCCCACCATCCGTCTTCCACGTGTGGCGAATTCACCACAGTTGCCAAACCCTGTAAGCTGATTACGATTGGGTGGACGGATGCGGGGTGCTGGGATGATCTGTGAGACATTTCAGCCTTGTCTTGGCGCCTTCCCCCCGACAACCGACCAACGGACGCAACTCGACGTGCTGTTCTTGAGTACCCTGTGGTACGATTTCACACACCGTGACCACAACTCAAGACACGGGGTCGGAGTTGGTGACAAGACGGGTCAGTTCGCTTGCATCTTCATCACACTGTCTGTTTGTGGTCTACGTCTTGGGACCATGGCCTTCTTGTCTCTTGTTTCTGCGGAATTGCAGCCAGTGCTCTATTCTCTGCTGTGTTGCCAGAACGGACTTTCGGACGACAAGCTCCGTCTGCGCTGAGCCAGCGCGCATGCAGGGCGCTCTCGCTAGGCTGAGGCAGGGCTGGCACTGCTCGTCATCCGTCGTCCCTGGGTGACACCTGAGAAATATGGAAATGGTGTTCTCTCCGCGTAGTAGGCCCGCACCTCTTTTACCTGGGTCCTTTGATGCTCTACAGCTGTCAAAGCGCCCACGAACGCCGCGGATAATTCCTAGCCCCTTCCTTGGGCAAGTGGCGTCCTTGCGACCAAACTCCTCCTTGATCCGGAAATAGATTTCTCTTTGGGTGACTTCCACCCGCGCCAGTGGTCGGGAATAAATGGGAGTGGACATCTGCGGGCGTGTCTACCAGCGATCTGATTGACCCTGCGCGCGGGGAGGTTTTATTACTTGCATCTCGGTTGATCGGCCTGGGGTCGCGTCTGCCCGACCCGCAACCGCACACACAGCTCCATGCTTGAAATACCCGCAGCCCCGGCGCTAGAAAACATCAAGAGCACATCCCCCATGGCTTGGCGGACTGGGGGAGAGAAGCCAATTGCGCAAGCACAGACGGCATCGACAATCTATGATTCCCAGAATCGGTAATTGGACGGTCGAGGACAGTTGCCCGTCGCTCATTGCGGGGTGTGGAGTTTGATGGTGCCTCCGTAGACCGGCATGGGCACGCACTGACGGGAATTATGTCAAAGTCGCGAACCACTGCAGGCGCGGAGACTCATTGCAAGAACTCGGGTTTCCCAGGTCGTTGTAATGGTGGCCTCCTGTTCGCTGTGTGCGAAGTTGGACTGTGAGCGGCGAGGCAGTTCCATCCGGATGGTGTGACGAGCACTGGCACAAGCCAGCACGTGGACCGGTGTTGATCTCAGTTGACGACATCGTTACATCGGGTTGTTGCCCGCCTGCAGACTCTCGGGTTACTAAGACCGCGGCGCGGCACAGCAAAGTTTCCCAGGCAGCTCCGCTGAGTCGGTGCGGACGCATGCTCTCAGGGACACCTCTGCACTTGCTGCCTGATTTGCATTTGCAACTGAGAAACGAAGGGCTGTGTCGTGCCTCTTTATTACAGGTCGATGAGCAAGCAACGAGCTGTTTCGGGGCCACGTGTGGGAGTAGGCAGGTACAGCTGTGTCCGGGTAGGTAAGGTCGAGGACATGCCAAGCCGACGGCTTACTATCGCCGGTGACTGATTCGGCCAGGCAGTGTCTTGCGCTGCGGCCCAGTCAATGTGACGACAGAGATGCAGGTCGGGTCAGTTGTCGCTGCAGGTTGAACAAGACCAAAATGAGAGACGAGCTGACGCCAGATGGGCTGATTGATCGGGGGCCTTGCAAGCGTCATGCTGTGCAACCGGAAAGCTCAGGGGGGATGGGAAGCATTCATGTTTAGAGAACTTGAAGGCTGAGTGAGGATGGTGAAGGAAAACATGATACCTGGGAGCTGATGAGCGGATCTGCTGTTTGAGCGGCGATCAACTGATGTGCAATTGGAGGCAGAGGGCAAGAAGCATGCAAAGGTTGCCTGTTTCAATGAGGGAGCCAGTGAGACTTTCATTGTCCGGTGCGCCTGCCCCTTTGGGTGGCCAGGATGGTAAAAGGCAGCGTCGACAGGAAGGAACAGGCAAGTCAATCAGGCTTGCACCGGGGAGGGAAAGAGCAATGGCAATACAGTTGCACCGTGACTATGAGATGAAAGCCCAAGTTTGCTGACTTGGATAATGGCAAAGACCCAGCGAGGGACCAGACCCGGAGGCAAAGACCGGATGAACAAAGCCAGGGCCCTGCAACGCCCTGCAAGGGAGGATCTTGTGGGGCTGGCTCGTGGGACGGCTGCGATGCGAGTTTGCCGACAGTGTCTCCGGTTCACGCGCTTGAGGAATGGATGGGTGCGATTAGGGCGCGATCAAGTGATCATCATCTTCAAGGCCGTTCGTCCTGTACAACTTTCGGCAGCCGTTAGTTAGGCGCCCCCTTGGAGCCTGCCTCGCGAAAATCGCCAAGACGGTGCAGCCTCCAAATCCCAGAAGCCCAGGTACGGAGCAGGTCCAGTGCTGTGTGTAACTTACCCGACCTTCCATTGAATGCCCAGGAGCTGGCCGGGGGTGGTGGCATGGCGGGGCTGCTCTCTGCTAAGACCCGTCTTCTGACTGGCTGGGGCACACGACGGTGGAGGTGGCACTGGGATATTGGAGGAGAGGGCGGATGCTCCTTTTTGTTACTGTTAAGCCTTTGGCCCCCCGGTCCCTCCAGCCAGCGTCGGGTGAGGTGTGTGTGCGCATGTGTGTGAGTGGCCCGCACCTGCTTGCAAAGCAGCAGCAGCAGCCAAGCAGCCCAGTCAGTGCCCACGCCCGCAGCAGCTTTCGGTTTCCCGCTTTGAACGCAGCGTCGACCGGTGGCCGTCGGACCGCATCACGTCCGCCCTCGTCGTTGACTGGAAATTGGAAAACCGTCACCACCACCACTCCTCCCCCTCTTTCCACCCTTCTGCTTTTCTTGCTGCCCTTGCCGTTGGTTTGCTCCCTTGTGCTGCATTCCAGGCCCAGCTTGACGCTGGCCAGCATCATCACAGACTCGTCTCCCTCCCCCTCGTTGCCGGGACTTTCTTTCCAGGTCGACCTCCCTCCTCGCGTCGCCTTACCCTCCCCCCGGTCCCCCGACACGCCGCCAGCTCTGCTCGATACGAGACGCCCCGCACGCGCTTGGCTTCCTTCGCTCGAGTATTGTCACGTCTTGAATTCTCGTGTATCTATTTCACCTACCGACGGCGCCACCCCCGGATGTCCCGCCTGCGCTGGCCCGACACTGCGCGCTCTGCCCCGTGGTTTGACCTTGCACGACTCTGAAGTTCACGGTTACTGATCGCGTCCCCTCGAATCGACTTGCTAAAACGAGTACTCTGCGAGCCGCCTCCCTGCACGTGTCTTGCTGTTTCAGCGCTGCGCCGAGACCCGACGTTTCGGTCCCCCAACAGTGCCGACCGCTATCGAACCGATTGCTCCGTCCAGGTACCGAACCCTCGGGGTCTCGACCGCTCGAACGAACGAGACTGCTTATACGCTCGGAATATCCCGGATAGTGCAGAATTGGGGCGCGTTGCGGAAGCTCGCGTTCTGCCAGTGGAGACTACGCTGTGGGAAGGTCGCCACAGCATTCTTCGCCGTTGCTTGATCGATAGCCATATCTCTGGGCGAAACCACCTACTATCTTCTGGGTTTGGCGTGTTTCGGAGGAATTTGACGCGGTGTTGCGAAGAGCGTTGACGAAGGCCCAAGTCCCCCATCGGATTTTGAGCAGGCAACATACCTTACTTCCCCCAGTGACGATCTCGCAACTGCGGCACCGCTCCAGAGCGCAACACCAGCAACGTATACAAGGCTTCCTTCGGTGACCAGGTATATCCCACGGTGACCAGGTATATCCCACGGTGACGCCTCGCTATTGGCAGGTAGCGACTTCTACCGACTCTAGCGATTTCTGTGGCGGCGCAGGCCAACAAGTGCATCGCATCCAGCAACTGCACTTGTCTTGCGGCGCTCACCTTCATGGACGGTCAGCCTGCAACGGCTGAATCCAAACATCACTACCAGTCCCATCCGTGGCCCGGTGCTCCTCCGACCGCTGCGACATCGAGGACTAAATCGACGTCACCGCCCGAGTCTTCGCCGGGCTACCTTGCCACCCAGCTCGGTCTCCTCCCGATCCTGTTTCCCCAGCAGCTTTATCAAGACAAGCTCCTCCAGTACAACAAGCTCGTCTCGGCCGGTCGGGGCGGTGGTGGTGGTGGCTTGCAGACCCCGCCACTTCCTCCGGTGCTGTCCTCCCCGCAAGCGTCGAAACCTTCTACGCGGTCGAGGTCATCCTCCAAAGTGTCGAACAAGGATACCAACGCCCACACAAAACCTACTCCGCAAAGCTGTCATGGGAATAGAGCGGCGAAGCAATCCGAATCCGCCGAACGCGCGCTCATGAAAACGGCGAAGGAACTGCCGTCCAAGATGCCGTCCAAAAGATCGGCCGAGCCAGGCGCGAGCGGCGACATGCCCGCCCGGCTGCCGGCCACCTCGCGCCCCGGCGCACCCCTCGCGGCGGCCCAGTCCAGTTCCGTTCCCTCGACACCCCATCAACATCCCCGAAAATTCTCCTTCGAATCCAGGGAACAGTCCCCCGGTGCCGCGCAGAACCACTCTCCGCGATCCGCCTACTCGGAAACGAACGGCAATGTCCCCTCGCTCCGCCCCCTCCCGCCCAGGTACGGCGGCTGCCGCTTCGAGACGGCGATCCCGTTCTCGCGCCGCCGCATGCCTTACAGCCTCGGGACGGACAAGCTGGAGAAGGTGGAGCCCGGCACGATCAAGAGCAAGCTGTCGGAAGATGAAGAGCGGAAGCTGGAGACCGACATGCGCGAGCTGTACGACAGGTTATTACCGACTGACGCCATCGAGATGAACCGGCGGAAGTTGGTGAGCAAGCTGGAGAGGTTGTTCAACGACGAGTGGCCGGGCCACGACATCCGCGTGCACTTGTTCGGCTCGTCGGGGAACCTATTATGTTCCGACGACTCTGACGGTATGTTGGCTTTGAACGCATGCACACGGAGAGAGAACTTGTGCTGACCGTGATGCAGTGGATATATGTATAACAACACCCTGGCAAGCCCTGGAGAGCGTGTGCATGATCGCCGATCTCCTCAGCCGACGTAAGTGACCTGGCATCTCTCCCTTTCTGCTTGACGGTGAGATGCTAAAACGGACCTTCAGATGGGATGGAAAAGGTTGTGTGCGTTTCGTCCGCTAAGGTGCCCATCGTCAAGATTTGGGACCCCGAGCTCAGCCTGGCCTGCGACATGAATGTCAACAACACGCTGGCGCTCGAGAACACGCGGATGGTACGGACCTACGTTAGTATCGATGATCGCGTGCGGCCTCTGGCCATGATCATCAAGTACTGGACGCGGAGGAGGATCGTCAATGACGCAGGTAAGCCACCCCAGAACTCACCTTGCAGCGAGCGGCACGAGCTGATGCATGTTACGCAGCGTTTGGTGGAACGCTCAGTTCGTACACGTGGATTTGCATGATCATTGCGTTTCTGCAGTTGCGCGACCCTCCAGTACTGCCAGCGCTTCACCAAAGGAATGACCTCAAACTTATGAAGCTGGACGGCGCTCGCAGCGACTTTGCGGACGATATTCCGAAGCTACGCGGCTACGGCGCAAAAAATAAGGAGACCTTGGCCGCACTGCTCTTCCAGTTCTTCCGCTTTTATGCGCACGAGTTCGACTACGACAAGTACACCTTGTCAATACGCGTGGGGACGCTACTGACCAAAGCTGAGAAGAAGTGGCAGTATCTGCTGAACAACGCGCTCTGCGTCGAGGAGCCGTTCAATGAAGGACGCAATCTCGGAAACACCGCTGACGAGACGTCTTTTCGGGGCCTCCACATGGAGCTGCGGAGGGCCTTTGGTCTGATCGCTGAGGGCAAGCTGGACGAGTGCTGCGAGCAGTTTGTGTTCCCTAAGGAGGAGGAGAGGGTATGGCAGAAGCCGGCACAAGCGCCGCGGCCCATTCTCCTTAGGAGCTCCTCCCAGCAGCACAGCAATGGCGGCAACCGCGCCCGTGGAGGAGGTTTCCGCGGGAATCGGCAGTTTCACCGGAGCGGGAATGCTGGGCGTCGGGCCTCATCAAGCGTCACATACGACCCGAACGCGGGCTTCACGCAGGCGGGGATGCCTCCCCCCATGAGCTCGCAAGATCTCTTGTGGTACCAAGCCCAGAGCCCGCAGCTCAGCGTTCCCCAGGAGATCTTGACCTCATCGCTCAATGCGCTAGCCGCGCAGGAAAGCATGCGATTCCAGCTCTATACCCAGCTAAACCAACAGCAGGTGCTGGCCCATGCTCAACGGGTGCAGCAGGGGGCGTCGGCAACGGACAGGTCGCGGACCAACTCGTTCGACAACCCACCTTTAACAGCACCCATCCGGCCGGAGCTGATGTACGGGTTCGGCTTTCCGATCCAGCACGCGCCGTACTTCCATCCCGGATTCACGACGTATCCCTCATCTCCGGCAACGGCAGCCCCGCCGTCCAATGGCCAGCCCGAGTTCCGGAGGAGTTTGCACCGCAATGCAGCGGCCAGCGACTCGGGCGTCTCGTCTGGTAGCGGTGCCCTTAGGTCGCAATCCCAGCCAGCGTCGAGACCGTCCATTGTCCACCCGCAGCCGATGGCTGTCTACTCGACTTCCAACGGGTCGCATCACGGGATTGCAGCGTCCCAGTCGCGCCAGATGCACGACGTGCTCGTCCCTGGGTTTGTGCCCGACGACAGGTGTGATGTAGGTTTTGAGGACGTGCCGACGAGAGTGCTATCGGACTCGCCGCCAGAGAATGATGGTCCGCGTTTCATCGGGTACTATGTCAACGGCCATTCAAGTGCCAGTCGGCTTGCGAATGGGTTTCCCGGCGTCGGTGTGGCTACAGCGGCGGAGACAGGTCAGGGTGGGCAAGGCGGTGGTGGCCGCCGCCGGTTGTCGACGGATCAGCTACCCCAGTCCGTCCTCGATCGCAGGATGAAGCGCACGTCGCGGTCGCCATCACCCATGGGCCATGCTAGAGCCTTGTCTGTGGGGGTGAATTCCGCGCCTCTCTTGTCGGCACCCTTCGCCCAAGCTAATGGGAAGCTTCCCGCGAAGCCGGTCGTCGTCAACGGTACGGCGCCGAAATCAGTCCCAACCCCGACGTCTGGCCGCTCTGTACTAGCTACAGAGTCTACCATGTCGGATGATATTGGCCACGACAACGCGCTGCACATTCACCAGAGCCTGAGCCCTAGCAGCTCGTGGCTGGACCAGCAATTTACCCCTCCGTCCAGTGTACCGGAGCCCGCTGCGCCGCGTGTTCCCGAACGGCCCGTCATTGTTAATGGCTCCTCGACCAACCGCTCACTTTCGGCAGCGGTACCGAATATGCTGGACGCATCGTTCCAACAGCGCGTTTCGATGGGAGCCGCCGGCCTCCACCTGCCCTACGCAACGGTCCTGGGTGACCCCAGCACCTTTGCCGGATTCTCGCGCGTCCACACCCGACAGCAGCTGGCGCCGCTGGACCTGGCCACGGGGGATTACTCAGCCCACCAGGACCTGCCGCACCTCTCGCCGGTGTATGAGCACCGCACGCCGTCGCCGACCGTGTCACGGAAGTTTGAGCCGTCGCCCATCGCCCAGGTGCCGTCGGCAGCAGCAATACTCGGGTCGAAGGATTTCCCACGGACCGACTACGCCTCCAAGCTGACGCTGAACCAGAAGACGACAACGACGACGTCTTCCAGCAACAACAGCAACAGCCGAGCTTCTCCGACCAACGGCACCCCGGCGCGTCAGCAGCAGGACGCCACGGCGACGACGCGGTCGTCTCCCGCCGCTGCCCAGGACCAGCGCATCAACGGGCTTGCGCGAGAGAATGGCCACGTGCGTGCTGCCAAGAGCCAGACGGAGAGTTTCAGCGGCTGGCAGAAGTCCAAGACGCGCAAGAAGGGCTCCGCGGCTGGTGGTGGTGGGGCTGGTGATCCGAAAACGGCCGCTGTCGCGCCCCCGCAGAGCGAGATGCCGCCGAAGAATGACGCTGATCGCAAGGGCGGCTGAACTGCGGCCTGAGCTCGTGCTTTCCTTTACGGGGGCTGCAGCCGGTGTTCGCTGCGATGACAACACCGCCGACTCGGTCGAAGGCTGACAGACCAGGCCAGACCGAACCGTCATAGACCGAGCTAGACAACGCCCTCTTTCTTGGATACGGTGCTCTTTCCAACGCAGTGCAAGCGCTGGAACAAGGCGGTGTTAAGGGGGCGGAACAGTGAGCTTGTGTGCTGCACGGTTGGACAAGGGTTCTTCTCTATATTCAGGATCTCGACGGCTATCTGGAACTCGACCTCGAGCGTGGTGCTTGGTTCTGGCTTCTTCGCACGAGTATTGATTGAGCTTGGGACACCTCTTCCGTCGCACGCCGCCGCGCCTCAGCAATCTATCCGTCACCGGCCCGTCCGTCCGTCCGCCGCCCTGGCCGCCGCCGACCGGTCTTTTGTTACTGGAGCGTTTCAGCGCGTTGCTTGGGATTCTCTCGGTCGTCCTCGCCGTTTCTATGGTCGCCGGCTGTAACTGACTCGACCGGCAAGCGTTGGCGAGAATCGGGTCTGTGTGGTGTCCTGCCTGTCCGTTCCACAAAGCGGTCGGTATGAGAGTTGGCGGCGTGCTGCTAGAAAGATTGGTTCGGCAATTCATCCTGGCTCGATCCGGACGAGCGAAACGAAACCAGCGATCACGGAACAGAGGAGGGAAGCGTGCTTGGGTGGTTCTCTCACTGATTCTTTTGTTGCCCCTTGTCTGTTAGCGATGAAGGATGAGTTTGAATGATCATCGGGTGATGGTGGTTGCGGCAGGCAGGCAGGCAGGCAGGCAGGAGGGTGGGGCTGATGGACATGGCATGGCATTTCCCGCGGGCAGCGGGCAGTGGGCACTGTTTGCGTGTGGCCGCTTATGGTGGCTCGGCATCGAAGTTTGGGCTTGGAAGCGAAAGTTGATTCTCTTTTGTTCAATACAGCAAAACGGAATGGTTGGCTGGGGTCGGTTGGGCAGCATCATTGGGTCCAGGCGAAGGGTGTGTGTTTATGCGCCGTGGGATGAGTGGGGATTGGCTGTTATCGAATTGTCTTATATCTCACGAAAGCCCCTTTCTCTCCCGTCTCCATTTTCCTTGGGTTTCTTTTGCCTCTGCTTGTATGGTTGTGCATCATGGACTATAGAACGGGATACCACGGTCTGGCTCTGGTTGTGGTCGTCTGGTCGGGGTCTGGATTCGGGTGTGCACTGGTCCGGTTGGGTCTGGTTAGGTTGGCATGGTTCGTTGTGGTGTTGCGAGGGCTGGGGATGCAGCGCAAGCAAGGCAAAGCGAGCGTACACAATAGCCAGAGAGGGGAGAACGGGGTTGTGTTCGTATGGTTCACACCGGCCCGGCACCCTCGCATTCCCTGGCTAGCGAGAGAGATAGGGGAAAGAGAAAAGCAACACGGCAATGGAAAAGAAAATGTGTTTAGGTATTCGTTCCGCTGCTGGTTCTGGTGGTGTATAGTCTGCGTATCGCGTGTAGATGGTTCTGCGTATGCCTGCCGGTGCGTGTCTATTGCCAGCTGAGACTAAGATCGAGGAATGGCGTGGTTGCTTACCATAGCCGGACACGTGCCGGTGTGATGGAGCGAGGAGTGTGACTTCATCACGATTAAGGGCGTACATGGTAAGTTGGCGAAGGAGGATATGGATCCTGTCTCTCACCGTACGCCTAATCCCATGATCACGGGGGTAAGCAGCGGTCACTCTGGCTGAAGCATATGAGGCAAGAGGGGCGGTTTGAATCTGAATCAGTGTGTCTTAACACGTTGTATGTTCAGTCGGAATGACAGCCCAAAAAAAAGTGTCACCGAGGTTATTATGCCGTTTGATTGTGAGACATGTGAAGTCCTCAGCTTCAGAAGATTTGGAAAGTCCTGAGTCAAACATTGACTTCTATTTGATGATACGTTTCCATCCAGTGCTAACCGTGTCCGTCTACCCTGGGTTTACCCTGCTGGCATTCCATCCGTCTCTTCCCGGCTAGGCAGCTACCTGCGGATGATGGTGTGAGGGTGTTTATTGAGAAAGTACATAACAAAGCCAGGTTGCCTATCCGGTGGAATCCTCAACGCTGGACGGCTCGTGTCAAAGGCAACGGGCCTTGAGCTCGGTCGCAATCGGCGGCGGGACAGAAGTGGGGCGGACGCGTTGGAGACAAGGTCTGCAGTCCATGCTGTCTCATCTCCGGACGTCCGTTTGTTCCTGGGACCGGGGCGGCCAGCTTGCTTTGACTGAAACAAAGGAAGTCGGATCTCGGCCCACTTTGATACCTAGTCCTGCGAACTCTACCTGCAGGATCGTGACACGGACCGAAGGCCGTCTCTGAGTGCAAGCCTCAGCGGTGCGCAGGGAGGGTTCATCAATGCGCTGCCGTCAAGTTATCCATCTCTCGTTGTCGTGTTTGTGTTGTACAGTCTTCTTTGTGGCACCAGAGGCTGCCCCCCAATCGGAAAACACGCAACGTATGGGACGTGCTGGGGGCGGCAAAAGCTATGTTGCAGATGACCTTGCCCTGAGCAGAGTCAGGGGAAACCGCTTGTTTTCTTGTTTGCAGTCATAGTCGGCAGGTATTGCCGAGAATCGGCAGAGTCAAACGCATCGCATGTCTTTGGCCTGCTTGATTTGGTGTCCGCCATACTTCTGAATAACCCAACTCCCAAGATGGCATCGGAAGCAGCTGAGGCACTCTCTAAACCGCGTAGTAAACATCCACCTTGATCGATTCGACGTGGTTGACCCACTGCGGAAACCTCGCCATGCCCCAGACGGTCACAACGTCGCCCAGCTTGAGGTCACGGACAAACTTGCCGTTCCCCGTAGCACTGCCGCGCCCCTTCTGCTTGAGCTGCTGCTCCGCAGCCTCAGTATCGCGGTTGGGATCAATGTCGTCCGTGTAGCTCCAGACCACGCGGTGGACTTGTGTGTCTCTCGTCGCAGTCTGGTTGGCTTGGATCTTGAGGTTCTCCCGCGGAAGGAGTTCTTGCTTGAAGACGTGGGCATTTGCGCTTGGGTCCCAGTCGACTTCAGGGAGCACGGTGCACAGGTCCTCGACCCGGAGTGACGGGCGCTCGGGCTGCTGAGCCTGCTCGGCTGGGCTGGTTTTGCACCACCTTTCCAAGCCAGCTTCAAACCAAGTCCACGAACCGCGGTATGTGCCGCGGTCACCAAGGTCACCGCCCCAGCCTTGGTCATGACTCTGGATGGTGAAGATGATGCGGCGACAGGGGTGCGAAAGCAGGGATATCGGGGTTGCGACAAGCTCCTGGAAGTCATCGGCGGAGAATTCTTCGCCGACGGGTTGGGGTCTCGGCTGTGCCTGACTAGGAGGTGGATCGTTTCCATCACCGTGGCCGCGTGGCCAGCGGTGCATACCAAGAGGCGGGCACCGGAGCTGTAAGTGGTTCGTGTCAGCACAGCGCATAGACGCGGAGGTACACGAGGACGAGCCAGTGGAACTCACGAGGAACTTGTTCTCTTCGCCAGCACGGCTGCGGACAATGAATGCTGTGGTCCCGCCGGATGCAGCTTCTGTGACGCTGCTAGTGTGCGGCCAGTATTCGGCAAAGTCGATGATGGTGTTGATAAGTTCGGGCGGCAGACGTAGGGCCTTGTTCAGCATGGCCTTCGTGACAAGCACGTCGGCAACGCTGGGCTCGTAGGCGGAGGTAGAAGCTTCATTGGCGGCGGCGGTGCCACCGAATGGTTGTGTTGTTGGTCCCTCGAGAGCAGTAGCCATCGTGGTCGCGGTGGCAGTTGTCCGCGTTCGTCTGGACGCCAGAGCTGAATACGAGTAGTAGACCAAGATGGATGCCGCAAGAGTAACGGCAAGCTTCGCGTCCATGAAATCGTTGATGGACTTTTGAAATTTGAGCGGTATGTGGGGTATGAACTTGGCGTATTCGGAGATGGGCTGTAGCATTACGGAGCGTAATAGACAGGTTCGCACTTCACTCGGGTCGTCCCAACATCGCTCGGATGCGCTGCACAAGTGTGCAGTTGAATGGCTGAGTGGAGTAGTGACATCACCCCTCATTCCAGCCCACCCAACCCACCAGTGTGGGACCAGGCACCCAATGCTAATAACACACCACAGGCGTCTTATCAGAGCACACCAAAGCTTATCCTGACTGCCAAGACTGCACGTGAAATGGCGAAATGCCAGTTGCTTTGCTGTGAAGCTGCTGATGGACCCTTGGCTCAATTCAATCGAGAGAAAGTTACAACCGCGATGCCGGGAGCGGCGGCCCTGTCCAAGGGGACCCCACTCTGGATGCTTCGCGATTTCGGCTTGCTTTACTAATCCCAATACTCCAGCAAGTACTATACAAGTACCGTGACTGCGACAACCTGTAATTTTTACCCAGCCGCTGGCGTAGAAGGCGTTGCGCGGAATAGCTTCCCCGCCAGAGCTTCACACAGCACAAGCATAGCATGAGGTCACGCGGGCTTGCGTCAAGCTTGCGGCATGCGTCGACCGCGCTGTCGCGAGCCGCCAGAGCACAGTCTGTCCCCAACCATGCGCCGACGCCAGTGATCCGGCGGGTGCAGACGTCCGCCCTTGCGGCTGCTGCTACCGCCGGTGCTGCCCCGGGACTCGACGCGCACCAACAGCCAACAGCTCCCCGTCCGAGCGCTGCCCCCTCGAACCCCGCCATCAAGTTCCCCTGCCTCGACGCCCTCGAGACTCGCTCGGCGACCCTCCAGAAACAAGCCGCTCGCTCTGACGAGAGTGGCCCCGAACCGTCCTACACCGCCGGCGCGACCCAGATCTACCGCTGCCGCGAGCAGCTACTGCTCGACCATGGCGGCCTGCTGCAGGAGTTCGACATCGCCTACGAGACCTGGGGCCGCATGAACGCGGACCGCTCCAACGTGATCCTGCTGCACACCGGCCTGTCCGCCTCGTCGCACGCCCGCTCGACCGCCGAGAACCCGCAGCCGGGCTGGTGGGAGAAGTTCATCGGCCCCGGCCTGGCCCTCGACACGGACAAGTACTTCGTCATCTGCACCAACGTCCTCGGCGGCTGTTACGGCTCGACGGGGCCCTCGAGCATCGACCCGTCCGACGGCAAGCGCTACGCCACGCGCTTCCCCATCCTGACCATCCAGGACATGGTGCGCGCCCAGTTCCGCCTGCTCGACCACCTCGGCGTTGACAAGCTTCACGCCAGCGTCGGCTCCAGCATGGGCGGCATGCAATCGCTCGCGGCGGGCGTCGAGTTCCCCTCGCGCGTCGGCCGCCTCGTCTCCATCAGCGCCTGCGCCCGCAGCCACCCGTACAGCATCGCGATGCGCTACGTGCAGCGGCGCGCCATCGTCAACGACCCCAACTGGAACCGGGGCTTCTACTACGGCCGCGTGCCGCCGCACGTCGGTATGAAGCTAGCGCGCGAGATCGCCACCATCACGTACCGCTCCGGCCCGGAGTGGGAGCAGCGCTTCGGCCGCCGCCGCGCTGACCCGCTCAAGCCGCCCGCGCTCTGCCCGGACTTCCTCGTCGAGACCTACCTCGACCACGCCGGCGAGAAGTTCTGCCTCACCTACGACCCCAACAGCCTGATCTACGTCAGCAAGGCCATGGACCTGTTCGACCTCGGCCAGCAAAACCAAACCGCCACCGCCGCGCGCCGCGCCGCCCGCTCCTCCTCTTCTGACTCCTCGTCTTCAGAAACCTACAACCTGACCCTCCCCGACAAGCCCTACGAAGAACAGCCCCAGCCCACCCCCACCCCCCCATCCACTTCCGCCCACCCCACCAACAGCACCGGCACCAGCAACGCACAACTGGACCCGCCACAACCGCCCGCGGACCTGGTGGCAGGCATGCGCGCGCTGCAGCACCACCCGGTGCTGGTGATGGGCGTGGCGAGCGACATCCTGTTCCCCGCGTGGCAGCAGCGCGAGGTGGCGCAGGCGTTGCGGGCCGCGGGCAATGTTGCCGGGGTCGAGTACCGCGAGCTGGGCGAGGAGCAGAGCCTGTTTGGGCATGACACGTTCCTGTTGGATGTGGAGAATGTTGGCGGGGCGGTGAGGCGGTTTTTGGGGTAGGTAGGTCTGCCTGGTGTGGTGTGGTATGGGGTGTGGTATGGGGTTGGGGTAACCGGGGTAGAAGCAAGGGGGTGGATTGTGGTAAATATGGATCTGGTGCTCCTGATTGTGTATATAGATGTTTGAAAAGTGGTTGCGGCGTTTTCGCATTTCAGGAGGCGTGCTACTGGGGCTTGGTTTAGCGAGCATAAAATCCATTATGATGACCGATGTTGACAAATATTGTGGCAAGGGTCGCATGCTTCGGGCAAGATCGAGGCATAATTTACATTCCAGGGTATAGCGTACTTCAAATCCAAAATAGACTCCGTCATCTCCCATGGCAGCCTGGGTATACACACACCAACTACCTCCTCAAAAGTGACACGACCTACCCCCTTAAATGAACCCCGTCCCAAACGAATCAACCGGCATCGCCGGCGCCCTCCCACCCCCCGCCGTCCCAGGCCTCCTCACCTCCCTAATACTCGGCCCGCGCGCCATGCCAATACCCATAAACGTCGTCGGCTCGCCACCACCCTCCTCCCCCGGCGGCCCCGGCAGATCCGGGAACTGCGAGACCAGCCGCGGCGAGGCCGCCAACCTGCTGCTGTTACCTCCTGCCGGCCCAGATGAAGTCGACGGCCGCCCGTCCGCCGCTGCGCCCGGCACCGGCCGCAGCAGCGGCGGCGTCCAGAGACCTGCGTTGGGATCGCGGGACGGCGCGTCGGGCGAGAAGTCGAACTTCAGGTTCAGCGGGGGCGGCACGTGGTCGCGCGTGAACTTTGCTGGTGGCGGCGGGTCGGTGCGTGGTTTTCGCTGGGTGAGGGGCGGCTGCTCTGCCGCGGGAGCAGGAGGGCCCGATTCGGTGGTCGGGGAGGCCAGCGGCCAGGTGGTGGAGTCGGGGGTCGGGGGCGCGCCGACGGACGCCGGGCCGGGGCCGAAGTCGAAGTTGAAGCCCGTGTCGACGACGGGGCTGGGGCGGGAGCGGTCGAAGGCGTCGACGGTGGGCGCCGGGCTTGGTTGGTTCAGGTCGCGGCGCCAGTTGGGCTGCCGCAGCTGGGGCGTATCCGTGCGCGACGGCGGCGAGCTATGCGAACTGTAGTTGTCGGTGCTCCCGCTCCTCGACGCCGGCGTGGGCGTCCCGCCGCGGGATCTCGCGGACACCTGAACGCTGGACACGCCGTACTCTTCCAGAGCAGGTCTGCGGGGCAGAGGCCCCCGCCTGGGTGGCACACGGACAGGGCTTTGCGGACGGTCACTAATGGCGACTGGTGCGGCAGGGGGGAGTGTGGGCGGAGAGATGCGAAGTGGCGCGGTCTGAATGGGGAGGATGGGGCCGTCGTCATCTTCATCATCTTTGGCGCCTTCGCTATAGAGACTGCTGCTCGCACTCCGGCGTCTGGCATCTTGAGCTTGTGTGATTTGAGCCTGGTGTGCCTGCTGCGCGGTCACGAGCGTCCTCTCCAGCTCCTCGATCTTCATCGAGAGACTGTGTCGTCGCGGTGAGTTGAGCGCCAAGGTGTCGCGCTTCGCCCTGACGTTCCTGATGATGGGTCGCGCAAACTGTTCGACCGGCTCATTGTCGATCGACGGGCTGCGAATCGACCCTGACGGAGAAGTGACAGTAGAGGGAGAGGTCAGGGTGGAGATCAGCGGCGCGGTGCCCTGTCTCTCCGGGCCCGGCGTGTTTCGTCCGGCAACTGCGGGCGCCGGAGGGTCTGCGTCAAACACAGACGGCCGGCGCTCGTTGGGGGGCGGGCTTCGGACGGCAAGGCTAAGTGGCGGACTGGGAGACCGAAACCTATCCGGTAGAGGCCCAAGCGGACCCGAGCCCTGCAGAGGGGGTGGCCGGTAGGGTTTGAACACCTTTTGCGGGAGGCCCTGGGGATCAGTGGCTTGTGAGCCAGACCCGTTAGGACGCGGAGGGTTGAGGGCTGGGCCACTCGGTATCGCCTTGGGCCCCTGCCCGTTGAGCATCGGCCCCGCCGGGCGATGCACACGCGCACCTGGACCTTCACCAGCCGGTCCGAGAGGTCCTTGTCGAGGGGGGCCATGGCCAGGGGGCTGCGGAAGACAGTGCGTTGGTGGGCCGGTGGGCGGCGGACCCTGGTGCAGTGACGGAGACCGCGTTGGTCCGTTTCTGCTGCCTGGTCTGGAGTCGATGCCGGCACCAGACACGGGTGGCTGAAGGCTGGGGCCGTCGACGGTTGCATGCTGTGGATCGGGATAGAGGTGTGGCGCCGAGGGACGTCTCCCGGAGATGTTGCTTTCGGTCGACTTCTGCCGCTCCAACCGCTCCATGTCGAGCCGCGCTGTTTCTCGCTGTCTCTCCAGCTCCCTTTCCCGCTCCTTGGCCTCCTTGGCCTCCTCCTCTCGCTTCTTTACCGAGGCCATGATTGTATCCACCATGTCGTCTGCTTCTTCCCCAAACACAGACCCCGTCTCAGCCTTGTCCGTGGTAGGGGTTGGCGGGAGCTGCATCGACCCGACGAGGGGAGACTTGGGAGTCGGCGGACCAGAGGGTACACCTCTCGCAAAGTGAACGTCCAGCGGATTGACCCACGGTTTTGCCCGGCTGGGGGTGCCTGGGCGCGATCCGAAGCCGGGCATCGGGGCGGCAAGACTGGTCGAGGATGCGTTGTTTGCACCGAAGCGGGCGGCGCCGAACCCCGGTGCCGGTGCGGCCAGGCTCACTGAGGAACCATTGTTCCCGCCGAAACGGGTTCGCAGGTTCGCATCGGAGGCGTGCGGCTTCAGGTGCAGGCTCGTCTGGCTGCCTCGTTGCGCTGGGCCGGTCAAGTCAAACATGCTGGCGGCAGCGAGGTTGTGGGTGTCGTAGTTGGCGTATGGGGACCTGCGGCTGGCGCCTGGCTGCGGGGTGCCGGCTCGCGACACGGAGCGGATGCTGCCATTGATGACGCCCTTCTGGTTGATGTTCTGCCCAAAGAACTGGCCCTCTCCCATGGTGTTCTGATCGATGCGCTTCCATTGCTGTTGTGCCTGCTTCTGCTGGGCCGGCTTGCCTTCGGACTTCCTGCAGCATCAGCCGTTCGTGGGAGTTCCTCGGTAACGACGGGTCTTCAGGATCACTCACTTCTTCTTGTCGCCGAACTTAAGACCAAAAAACGAAACCATGGTGAATGAGTGATTATGGATTAGACAAAGACATTAACTGCGAGCGGGTCAGCACGACGTCTAGTGTCGGCAGTCCGGGGCACCGACCATCTATCAAGCACCAACAAGACGATGGCTGCGCCGTCCTCCCCTCTTCAAGCTGCCGGTATGGGCGTGTGGTTGGTTGTGCTGCGGGAATGCTGCGACGAGCGTCAAGTGCGAGTTACAGGAAGGCCATATCGGACTTCTTGATGTTGAAGACGCTCAGGCTGGTGCCGAAGTACTTGCAGGGGTCGGGGAACGGATGAGCGCTGAGCTGAACCGATAAGATGGCCGAACCCGAAAAGGGGTCCGTGATGTGGGGTTCGTCGGCGCGCTTGGGATCTCCGTTTGGCGGTGAAGCGTGTTCGAAAAGGCGGAAGTTGGAAGCAGGAGGGAAGGAATGTCAACGATGAGAACCTCGGAAAGACAGATTGAAACGAGCGACGGCACAATGCCGGGAACGAGCGACGGTGGTAGAGCGGCAGCAGTTGGCACAGAGAAGGTCAGCGCAGCGGGAGCAGAACACGAGACGAGGGATCGGGAGCGGGAGACAAGGAGACGAATGGGCGCTTTCTTTTCCCTCGTGTCATTTTTCTGGGGGGTCCGTATCTGGACAGAAAGCCACGCGCTTGTGGGGATGATTCGCGAGGTCCCAGCGAGCTAGCGCAGGTACAAACGACCTTGGAGCAGGGGCATCCAGGGCTGCAACTGCCCTGCGCAGCCCATCGCTTTTTCTTCAACTGGCACTTGCCCGAGGCTCGCGCCTCCGCTGTATCCGTACCCTGGCCGCATCTGGCTTCCAATCGCGGGGGTCCGGAACGCCCGATCAAATTTGGGACGCCAAATTGTCAGTATCGCCCGAAAGAGGAAAGAGAGACAATCTCAACCAGCACATGTCGGGCGGCAAGCTGTTCAGGGGCACCTCTCCTGTCCGGCGCCCGTGTTTAAGCGCTGCATGACGCACTCGGCGCGTGGTCCAAGAGGGGCAATCGCAATCCATCGCGTTGACGATCATGCTGCGAGGACAAGCGCATCGCATCAGTGCAGGAAGACCAGGTCATTGGGAGTCTAAGTAGTAAGACACGAGCCGTTGCACACACGTGCGCCATGTTGCCCTGATGATTCTCTCACCTCACAACTCACTCTGTCGTACGACGGGACGCAGGTTGACCGCGAAAACCCCACACGGGTTCAGCTGCCGTTGGAGTGATGAACAAATCAATAGTTCGCACCGAAGGCTGTCTTGGAACGCTGGCACTGCTGGCTAACAACTGCCGCTAGTCAACTCCGTCCCTGCAGCTTCAGTCACATCCCATTGCGGCTGCGTCATGGTTGGCCCTCACCTCTCGCTGTGTGGTTGACGAACTGTCGGGCGGCCGGGTGCTGGAAACGCCAAGACGCGTCAACGCAAATTACCTTCGCGACCATGTTGAGTTTATTGAACGAATTTTGCAGCAGCGGGTCTCTGTGGTCGACAGACTATTTGCCAGCTGAGACTTTCGAGACGATTCGCGGCCAACTATGCTTGACTCGGCATTCACCCCCATCCCCAAGCCGGGCTCAATTCGGCCTGATTTAACAGCTTTATCTGTCTGGTAAACGTGCACTTGTGTATCCGTATGGCAACTTCAAGATATTCCCCCGAATCATCTGGTGTAGAACCTTAGTAGTTCAACGGGCTTTGGTGACGTGTAACACGTATCATACATATGGATCAGATGCCCCCGACCAGCCAAATACCATCTATGCAAACACCCCATCCTGCCCCATCGTGTGTATCTGCTCCGAAGCTGCGCTGTACATATCCCGAACTCCAACTGCATGAGCCGCTGTAGAAAATCAACAACAAAAAAAAAAACAATCAACTAACTATGGAACATGAAAGACATGAACATTGAGTGACGGACTCGCGCGGATGTCACCACCCTCTTCGGGCGAAGAGGGGGGTAAGATCGCAGCAGCCGCTCCCTCGTAAGTCACCTCGCCCCATAGCAGATTAACCGCGACCTCAGCTTCTATGTCGTGAACAAACCAAGGCGCCTTAATCTCAGGAAGGCTCAACCGTCGTCATCCTGCGGTTGGGTAGCCTGAAAGCCCACAGTATCGAGCTGGAGACGGTGAATAAAAGCGCAGCGACAAAGCACGGCAGGCCGACCCAGACTCCTTTGCGATCCAAACCGACCTCGAAGCTCTTAGCCAACAGCGGTCCGGCCGTGGTCAAGCCGATCATCTCCATGAAGCCGAAGAGCGAATTGACAATGCCGACATGGTGCTCCTCGACGAGCGCGTTGAGGAGGGAGCGTACCAAAGAACTGAGACCCGAACCAACAGCGAACCACAAGAGCCCGAACGAGAAGAACGCCCCGTTCGGTGAGACTGCAAGGATCAAGTTGCCCACAATCATGGCGGCGCCGGACCATCGGGCCAGCCAGAGATCCTTCTCCACACTGGCCATTCCCAGGCGCTGAGTACAGAACCAGCTGATGACGGGCAGCAAGACCAGAAGTGTGACGAGACTCCCCGCGTTTGGGATTGCCAGAACGAATGACGCGACCATCCAGCTCCAGTCGTATCGCTTCGACGCGTACTGCAGCAGGAACTCTGCCACAAACCGGCCAAGCACGACAAACATGAGTGACAGCATCAGGAAGGTCAAGCGCTTGTTGCTGAACACAAACTCCCAGAGCTCGGCGAGGCTGGAAATAGCCTTCCGCCACAGCTCCATCGGCCCGTGGCCGCGGTCGTCGTGCTCGTCTTGGCCGTTCTCTGCCCCTTTCCGGTTGTGGATGTGGACCGTCTCGGGAACCGCCAGGATGGCGAGGGTGGCGATGATGAGAACGGTCAAGGAGACAAAGAACGGAAGCCACGGGCCCCAGATCAACATCACGCCGCCGATGGGACCAGCAATCATCTGGGAGGCAAGAAACACGGCCGCTAGCTGCATGAACACGATAGCGCGCTCGGCGGCGGGGACAACGTCCGCAGGGATGGTGTAGAGCATGGCCACGAGGATGGCGCTGCCGCCACCAATTCTAGAGCGCGCTTGTCAGTTATATGGCCCGCCGTGCGAGTTTTATCACGGACAGCTCAACTCACAGCTGAAACGCGGACGAGAACCACGTCACCCACAGCGGCACCGTATCGGAGAAGTAAACTGCCACCCCACCGTTAGCCTCCAGGAGCACCACTACCCAACTTCAAATCCCCAACAAGAGAAACTAAACTCCAGGGTCACTCACAAACAACATAAATAAACACCTGACTCATCACCAGCCCAACCATACTCAACCCCACCACCGGCCTCCTCCCCCAGCGATCCGACAGCATCCCATACGGCACAGCGCCCACAATACTCGGGACACAGTCGAACGTGTACTGCCAGCCGCGCAGCATGGCCAGGTAGGCCTGCACGTCGTCGCTCTTGCAGACATTGTCGCCGCCCTCGCCGCGCGGGAGGGCGACCGCGTCCGGGTGCATCTGGCGGCACAGCACGCCCTCCATGAACGCGTTGATCGGCGGGATCGCCATGCCAACGCCCAGCTCGATCAGGAAGACGATGATGAAGCAGAGGACGAGGACGCGCGGGCGGAGGAGGGCGCGCAGGTCGCTGTTGACTGGAGCCAGAGTAGGGGGGGTGATGCTCCCGTCGGAGAGTGCGGCGGGAGTGCCAGGTGTTGAGGTGGTGGTGGGGGACGGCGTCCCGGCCAGCAGCGGGGTCCGCTCCGTGTTGGGTTCATCGGCGGCGGCCGTGTTGGCTGTTGAGCGGCTGCCGCCGACGCCGAGTGACCGGGCCATGGCGGGGTTGGTGATCTGTGGCGTCAGGGGCACGTCGTGGGGGGATCAACTGGAAGAGACTGGGCTTTGGAACCTGCCCATTGGGACAGGGATGGTACAAATAAAATAATTCGATCTCAAGGGATGGGCTCGGCACGAAACTGGAGACGCGCAAAGAATGCGAATTGAACAAAGGAGATGACAATAGCAGGTGGTGATGCTATTGTGCGACAGGCAAGCAGTAAGAGACAAACAGGTTGAGTGGTGCGTGTGCCTGATCCTCGGATGGCAGCCGCGGGAAGAGCGCGGTAATAACCAACTCGAACGCGAATGCGCTCGGAATCGTTACCCAAAAAACCGAAGGAACGACCAGAAAGGGAAGGTGGAAGGGTCGGATAACCTGCGAGCTAGTTGGCCACTTCTAGCGTTGGCAGTTTCAAGTTTCTCTCCAGTTTCCACGCAATCTAGGATTGCGTCGTCCTGCGGAATACGGCGTATATAGGTACCCATCATGCAGCAGCACCACCGCGGCCAAGACTGCCGGGCCATTCGTTTGCTGCGGTTACGTTGCCGAACGCGTCTGCACAAGTTCCATTCGACTTCTGGTGGGGGTTGAATGAGGGGGTGGCCACGCCAAACCATCCAACCTCGAAATCTCCGATCTCAGGGATGCGACAGCACCTACCCAAACGAACTACGAAAACCGTTGCCAATCTCGAGCAGGCGCAACGAGATGGTCAAATCGTCGTTTGGCTGCCGACTGCCGGATGTGGATGCAGGCCGCGCCGCGCACGACACAAACACACGTCAGCAAGAGCTCGCCTTCCACGCTACGCTCTGCCAAGAGCCACTGGCTTGCGCGTTTGCGAGTCCGCGCGAATGACTGCATGACCTTTGATATCCGGTGGTGAGCGCAATGTGAATACGAAAGAGAAAGCAGCGATAACACAGCCAAGAGTCCAATTCTCATCCGGTTATTATGGTGAGAGGCCACGGCCTCTGGGAGCTCTAGCTTCGCTAAGTGCAGTCGACGACGAGGGTTTCTGGCGGTGGCTGCATGCACGAGTGCAATGTGGGCGCCCCTGACTTGTTCCCTGAGCCTGGGTCGAGCGGGTGACCACCTGCATGATCGAGGCTGATGGCTCGAATCCAGGGGTGCCGACGCAGCCTCCGCGGTGCCCGTCATGGACGGACCGGGGACCATTGGGCTTCCGTCCGGCTGGCTGCCGCTGCTGGCCCCACTGAAACCTGCCCGCCGGTCCCCACTTCGGGAGACATGTGGCCCGGCGTTACGGGTCTTTCTGAACTTGCGGTGTCCACTGGGGCAGAGCGACCTTCACACAGCTGCCAGAATGCTGAGAAACAAGTTACGCTCTTCTGGCTAACTTCAAATATCCCCATCGGCCGGACATACGAACAGCCATGTCGGAAGGCGAAGCCAAGGTCATTTCCACAGAGCCCCTCGTAAGTCGGCCTCCGGGGAATCATATTGTGTGAAGCTTTTCGAGCCAAGACCAAGACTAACCATGATGCCCAGCCTGAGAGCGAGGCGGCCTGGACGAAGCTGGTAAAGTGAGGCGGATCAGAGGCAGTCGACTTTTTTCGCCGATTCTGACGACCCCTTAGGAAGACCTACAGAGACCCAAAGGGCGTGATCCGCACTTGGGAATCTGCTGAGCGAACCACCCGTCCCAAGGACAGCTATATCGATGGAGTAGGCATCGTCGCTATTCTGGAAAAGGAAACCGGTACGGTTGTGCCACTCATTGCTTGCTGCAAGCCTCGCAATCTGACCCTCTCCCAGGCCCCGAGATCGTCCTCCAGAAGCAGTACCGTCCCCCGCTCGACAAAATCGTCATCGAGCTGCCTGCCGGCCTGATCGACGAGGGCGAGACGCCCGAGCAGGCAGCGGTGCGAGAGCTCAAGGAAGAGACCGGCTATGTGGCCGAGGCGATGGAAACATCGCCCGTCATGTTCAACGGTCAGCACATCTATGGCCGCGATATCTCCCTTCTCTAACCATCTGCAGATCCTGGATTTTGCAACACCAACCTCCGCATGGTCCACGTCAGCGTCGACATGAGCCTTCCCGAGAACCAAGACCTCAAGCCTGAGCTCGAGGAGAATGAGTTCATCGAAGTCTTCCTCGCCAGGCTCGATTCATTGTGGGACGAGTGCATCAAACTGGAGGCTGAAGGGTATGCCATCGACGCCCGGATAGCCAACCTCGCCGAGGGGATCGAGATCGCCAAGAAGTTCAAACTTTAGCTATCAGTTAGACGAGTCATGGTGGCGGATCGACAGGCGCGCGGCTAGAGAAAATTACGAAGATAACCGCCCAAAGAAGTCTACTTGCTGCCCATCAAATCTTGCTCTCCCTCCTCAACCCCTCCCACAGTGCCACAGCAGCAAGACACTTCGCATCCCTGGCCCCTTCGCGCCAAAGATCTTGCATCCTCACCAGCTTCAGCGTAATCCTCTCCCCATGCTCCCTCAAACCCGTCAACTTGCCCGTCCACTCCCCCAACTGCGCCCGCGGCACCCGCCTCTCATGCAAATAAATCGGCATATACTCATCACACCCGCCCGGGGAAGGAAACATCGCCTTCGCCAACCCTTCCCCCTGTGCATCCCCCTCCAGCGCGAGCGCAGTCAAATCCAGCAACTCCCCCTCATCAATCACCATCCCCAGCTCCTCGTAAATCTCCCGCGCCGCCTGGCCCACAAACCCCCTCCTCATCCCCTTCCGGTCCTTATCCTCCTGCTCGGGATACTCGTCCACCATGCCCGCCGGCAGCTCCACAAACGCCAAACTCCCCGCCGCCACGCGCGGCTGCACCGTCAGCAGCACGTATCTCTCCTCCGGTGCGTCGTCAGGCACGAGGAGCACCAGCATGGCGACGGACGCGCCGCGCAGGAAGACTGCCCCGGGGAGGGTCTCGCCCGCGGCGTTGGCGATGCGCGAGGTCAGTTTGAGAAAGCCCAGTCGTGTGCCGCCGAAGAGGTCGTAGGATTGGACTGTGATGGAGTGGAGCGTGTAGGGGCCGGTGTGGAAGGGGTGGGTTGGGGTGGTGTGTTGGGTGTGGAGGGACGTTTGGAGGGTTGTGAGCCAGGACTGGTGTGGTGTGGTGTGGTGTTAGCCGGTTTGGTAGTTTTGGGTGGAATGGGTGAGTGAGAGGATGTGTGGGAAGGGACTTACAGTGAATGGAGGGAATGTGAGGAGTTGGGATTGTGAGAGACCGGATGGTAGGGTGATGGGGATGTCGTAGTCGGGGTGCTGGAAGGTCGCTGTCGACATGTTGAAGGACGGTTTTGTGAGTCGCGACAGAAGATAAGACGAAGACCACGCACGGAGCAGGGTTGTTCGGTTTTGGTGGAAGGCAGCGAGGAGAATGGGCATTATGAGCGCGGTGAGATACCAACTTCGCTTCATTGGAGTGGTTGAGGATAATTAGGTAGTGTACTGGCTTGGTGTGTGGCTGAGTGTTCGGATGATTCGCCGGGTGCTGCCCAGGGCACGTCAACCCGCTGCCTCGACTTACACAAGGCGGATGCCGCTGCAGGGTCTTGCTGCACGCTAAAGTTACACCGCCCCGGGCTCTGCGGAGAGCCCTGGCCGTTGGCAGATCTCCCCAAGCGGGGCCGACAAGGATCTAAACGCATGCCCGCCCGTCTCCGTCTCCAACCCGCCTTCATCAGCTTATTCCACAGCAACGTCATCTGAAAGCCAGAACCCCCGTCATGACGTTGGAGACTGTACGTAGCGGGCGTGACATAAAAAGGTCACACACGGCCTTTGCGTGGTGGTAGAGGAGAGAAACTTTGCAGTTCACCATAAAGAAGAGTGAAGAGTGAAGCGCTTCAGACAGTCAAAGACAGTGCCCTCGAACAATTCCGAACAATTCCTCAAAGCTCATCTTACCTCTCCAAGTGACTACCCAGCTCAACATCAACAAAATGCCTCGCCAGGGAGACGGGTCATCAGACAACGCCATCGAGCCGGGACACAACATCATCCACGGCGCGGGTGCCGAGAAGGTATGTCTATACACTGCTCCTTCCATCCTTGCATACCTCCCCCATAACCCCTGTCCCGAGGGCCTTCGCTGTACTATCCCTCACACCACATGGTTCCAGACCACGCGCGTCGGCCGCGCCGACAAGACGGCGCCGATGCCCGAGCACGAGCACGGGGCCGGGCTGGAGAAGCCGGGTCCCAGCGGCGGTCGGAGCGCAGGCAAAGACCAGAGCGGCAGAAAGGCGACGAATTGATGGCGGGAGCCTGCCCCGCGGCGGACGGAGAGGCAACGGTTTTGATGCTTTCACAGACTGCGCGGTGTCCATGTTGTACACCTATGTAATGTGGTTTAGCAGATGAATTGATGAGGCGATTACCCAATGGCACTGGCACCTGCATTTTAAGTGATGAGACCAGCTATACGAGAACTCTTCCTCAATTCATGATTCATTGATTCATGATTCAGGGAGCATGGCGTGTCTTCCTTCCAACCATTGATGGCAACCGACCGCATAGTCTCTTATAGGTTTAAGGTTTACACCCCTGCGTTAACTCTTCGATGTGGGCCGCTGGTCTAGTGGTATGATTCTCGCTTAGGGTTACACCCGAAGCATTGCTTGCGAGAGGTCCCGGGTTCAATCCCCGGGTGGCCCCAAACATCACCTTCACTTTTGCCTCACTCCTGGAGTGGGTTTATCATCAGCAGGGAGAAAACTCGATGGCTGTATGGAACTCTCCTGGAACCTTTGTCTTATTCTTTTTCGAGAGTCGTGTTATGGGAAAGTCTAGCCTGCAGTTTCCTTGGTTTCAAGTTCTGCCCAGTCTTTCTTGGTTGCTTCATCCTTGCCTTTTGAGTCTCTGAAACTAGCCAAGACAGGGGTGCTTTAGCTCAGCGCAGGCATCAGCACATCTTGGCGAGTTTGGCAATGTCGAGGAAGACTGCAACCTCAGAGTTTGGGTCTTTGCTTCTTGTTCCTTGGTTCGGTTGCCGTCTGAACAGCTCTTGTGGCTGAAAGAGAAGCTTGGGTTCGTATTTCGAAGTTCAAGTGGTAGATCAACACGAGTCACTCTCGAGCCTCGGCAGATCCTCGCTCATGACGGGGGTCTGAACGGACTCAATCGTCGCAGCAACACTGTCCGTTGTTTTCCCAAGTTCTTGAGTCCAGGTTCTCCTGTGTATTACAGGCTAGAGTCCGAGTTGCAAGCTGGAAAGGACGGCCCTCTCGTACCGCCGCCGAGGCCCCCGAAGGGAGTCCCATGTCGGCGCTGGGCGTTTGCAACGACGGGCTTCAATCTCTATACGGAATAGTGTGCTGAGGAAATCCTGGTTGCATAGTGAATGGCCGTTGGGCGTTGGACGTTTGGTGTTTACCGTTTCCCATCCGGCCCCCCCACGCCCAGCGAGACAAGAACCGGGATTTGTGGCATGCCCAGCACCGAGACGTCGTTTCGTTCCTCTATTTGACGCAGTACGTCGCGGATGCAGCGTGACAAGCGGCCTCCCAGATAAGCGCTCATTCCCGAGTAATCCCGCAAGACAGTAGAGTGCCACATCATTGACTGGCCCGCCGGAGCTGCGGCTGTCCGCGGCAAACGGTTCACATCGTCAGAGAGTCGTGATAAAGGCTGGGGGTCTCGTCAGATGGGTAATCCTCGAAAAGGCAAACCCTAGATCAGTAACACGACCACCATGCTGGACACGCAGCGGAGCGTCGATGGGTGTTGGGTGGTGAGCTGTGGTGTCTCTCGTGAAGATGCCAGTGACTGGAACTTGGTCGCGTGCTCAGACAGCGTTGATGTTCATGGTTCCGTGACGGCAGGCGCTCGGGCAGGGGCTTGTGATGCCTGCAGCCAGTCCCACAGTGGGGGCTAGCGTCCTCGGCACTCGACCCCTGCCCCACCTTCCCTTGCCGATCGGGTCTGATCAGCCCGGTCCAATTGCACGGTTTCTGCTTCTTTCCGCTCCTCGAGCCTCTTGGCCTTTTCTTGGCCTTTTCTTGGCCTTGACTTGGCAGCGGGTAACCGTCTCACCACGCCCTTGGCTGATACCGCTGTGTCTGGGGACAAGCCTGGCAATGGGGAGATATGCCTTCTTTCGATGCCGATTGCGATGCTGGAGAATCTGAATGCAAGGGGGGTTTGGCGCCAGCCAAGAAAAGGAGAGGCCAGTGAAAACGATGGTCGAGCGTTGAATTGCTCGGAGACTTGTTTATTATTCCAACTTGGCATCGCTCTGCTTCGGACGATCACTTCTCTCCCCATTCCTCTTCTGTCTTGTTGCCGTTCTCTTCTGGGTAGGGCAGCTGGTCTGCAAACTTGGCGTTGCGCGTCAGTCTCTCCCTGTCTTTCTTTCTCAGTCCATTCTCTTCAGTCAGTCGGACAGGTGCCGATGAACCAAGGTTGTTCAAGTTGTTTCAGGTCCAGCTGTGCGTGAAGCAGACATCATGAGGGTGACGGGTCCAACAGTGCGCCGGCGGAACCACGCCTGGTTGCAGATGCGGAGCCTCGAGAGGCAAAGACGGGCAGCAGGCAACGCTGATAGCTCCGGGAACGAGCCCGCGAGCTCTGTCAACTCATCTGGCAACGACTCCAACTCCGACTCCGACTCCGCCCCGACCAAGGCCAGGACTCAGACCAGGACGGCGACCTCGCGTCCACCTCTAGCTTCAGTCACGATAGGGCTCAAAACAAAGAGATCCCCGGCACTCACGTACACCGCGCGAGGCCGCGTGTCTGCCAGAGCCACGGCCGCACCGGGCGAGAAAGAGGAGGATTCCGACTCTGAGTCGGACGGGGCCGAGTCCGGCTCTGACAGCGAGGACTCTGACAACGAATCCACGACCCGTTCGACCAAGACGACATCCTCATCGGTAACTGCCCCTCCGCCACCGGCGACCATCACCTCCGCTGGAACCACAGCAACCATTGCCCCATCCCCGCCACCAGCGGTGTCTGTCAGCAACACCAACTCCGCGGCCCAGCCCACCGTCACATCAGCGAGCCGTGCTAGCTCTCAAACGGCACCCATCACTACCCTCACACCAATCGCGCACCCTCCGAAGCCTGCAGCTCCCAGCTCGTCGACCAGCAAGAGCTCCAGCCTTGACCAGCTCGCGACGTCCCTCACAAAGTCTGCGCCGACCGGCAAGTCGACTACTTCATTGGCACCGGTCGCGTCGACAACGAAGGCGCCGCTGCCCCCGGTTCCAGCAACCGGCAGTGCGCAGAATGGTGACGGTCAGTTCGGACAGCCCGAGCGCGATATGGACGGGTCGAAGACGGACGTGCCAACCGTCGTTCCAGCTCCGCGCAACAAAATGAATGGGGGAGCCGTGGCGGGGGTCGTCATTGGCGTTCTAGGTACTCTCCAACCCTCAAACACGGAGGTTCAGTGTTCATGAACCGGGCACTGACCTCACAACACCAGCCTTCGTCGCCCTCCTCGTAGGCGCAGCCATCATCTGGCGCCGACGTCGCCGCAGCCGCGGCCTTCCCTTCTTCCCACAGACCCGCTTCCGCCTCGGCAGCAACAGGGACGACGGCCCGCCGCACCCAGCCTCCATTGGCGGGCCCCTCCCCGGCAAAGTAGGCGGCGCGGCGCCCGTCAAGACCAATACGCAGATCATGGACGACCTCCTGCGCGGCGCGTACCTCGCCGACAACGGCTCGAACGACATGGAACACAGCTCCTGGCCTGCCGCGGAGAAGTTCCGCCAAGCCGATTCGACACCGCAGCTCCCGCCGCAGCAGCAGCAGATGAGCGCCTTCATGGACGAGAAGGCCTACACGGCACTCGCGGGCCCGCCGACCCCGGGTTACCCGCGGAAACCGGTCCTGCGCTGGCTGAGCGAGGTCAAGACGCCTGTGCAACCCAACGGGCCGCAGATGCCGCCCGGCAGCCCGGAGGTGCCGCCGTCTGCGACGTTTCCTACGGGCTTGCCGGCGCCTGGTGGCGTGGCGGGGAAGGGCAGGGTGCCGGATCCGCCGCGGCCGGCGTACTTTGGTAGGGATACTATGACTACCAATACGACCAACACGAGCGTGCGTTGGTTTGGGTGAGTAGGGCGGATGGGGAGGTGTGTGGTTTGGCTGGGCCAGTCTTCGCGGGCGGTGTTGCGGTGCAGCACCCATGGCTCTGCAGTGACCACATCATATCAGTTGGCTGTAATCCGTATATAACCTGGAATGTCATATGTCTGTTCGCAGAGGATCAGTGATACGCACTCGAAGTTCCTCGGCTCGTGCCTAAGACATCCTGGAGTGGTGGGGCCCAAATACCCGGACAGGCTCAATTGCCTGGACAGACAGTCCTCTCTGCATCGTTTTTTCGAATACATTACCACCTCCTTGCTCCTCGGTGAACCGACTCAATGACCAAAGCAAAGCCTCCGACAAGTTCGAAGAGTCTCGAGGCCAAGTTCAAAGCCGGCGAGGCATCGGCCAGTGTTCGCGCGGCAAGATGGCTGTTCGCTGCGCAGGCGCGGTTCCAGCGCGACCAAGCCCGCGGCGACGGTGACGCCAAGATGCCGACGGTGCGCGACGCCGCGCGCATGTTCAAGACGGGCAAGTCCAACGTCGGCCGGCACCTCAAGGCCCTGAAGGAGACCGGAGTACCGAAAATCAGCCCCCGCCCGGCTGGCAGGCCGCGCAACGAGGACCGGCTGCGGTGGTTGCTCGAGGAGAGCACTGCCGATCCATTACCACCACACTCCGGCTGCCCCTCCTCCAGCACTAGTACTAGGACTCCACATCCACACCCCTCCTCACAAACCCCCTCACAACAACCGCAACACCTGGCACCGCTGCACCCAAGCTACCTAGCCAGCCCGTCTCAAGCCACCTCTGCAAACCAACCTCCTCACACCCACCACCATCCCAAACGTCAGCTCGAAGCCCCCTCCTCATTAACCGCCGCACCCCCCCACAGCAGCACCATCGACGTCATGCCCCCCGCAGACGTCGACACAAGCATCGCCGCCCACGCAACCGGCGCGGCCGCCGCCTTCGCGGCAGCGCACGCCGCGCCGCACCCCTCCCTGCAGCTCTACGGCGGCTGGTTCTGCCCCTTTGTGCAGCGCGCGTGGATCGTGCTGGCCGAGAAGCGCATCGCGCACCAGTACGTCGAGACGAACCCGTACCGGAAAGAAGTCGCGCTGCTGGCGCTGAATCCGCGCGGGTTGGTGCCGACGCTGGCTGTTGAACTGAACCAGGAGGGGGGAGAGAAGAAGAAGAAGAAGAAGGTGGCGCTGTATGAGAGTACGGTCATCTGCGAGTACCTGGACGAGGCGTTCGCTGATGAGGGGGCGCATGGGCCGCGGCTCTTGCCTGTTGGGGATGGGCCGGGGCAGGTGTTTGAGCGCGCGCGCTGCCGGCTGTGGATGAACCATGTTGCGACGCGTGTCGTGCCGGCGTTCTACCGGCTGCTGCAGCATACGCCGGACAAGGCGGAGCCGATCGAGGAGGCGCGGGCGGGGTTGTTGGATGGGTTGAGGGCGTTTGCACGGGAGATGCTCGAGTCTTCGGATGGGGCTCGGGCGGGGAGTGCAGAGGGCCCGTGGTTTCTGGGGAGCAGGTTTAGTATGGTGGATGTGATGCTCGCGCCGTGGGCGAAGAGGCTGTGGCTGATTGATTACTACAAGCCGGGTGGAGTGGGGATCCCCGGGAAAGGGGAAAGGGGGGAGGACGAGGAGGTCTGGGCGAGGTGGGAGCGGTGGTTTGAGGCGGTTGTTGAGCGGGAGAGTGTGAAGATGACGTGGAGTGATGAGGGGAAGTACATTGAGGTGTACAAGCGCTATGCGGAGGACAAGACGCAGTCTGAGGTTGGGCAGGCGACGAGGCAGGGGCGGGGACTGCCTTGAGAAAGTAACGAGGGCACAAGGGCGGGAGACCAAACCGGATCTTGAGCGTATAGAGCACGGTCATAGGCAAGGGGTGGTGCAAGTTGGTCCGGCTCGAGTCTACGGACTCAAGCAGCTACCCTCCCCGATAACCTATTCTCGTGGCTGCGTTTCGCTTCTGGTCCTCCGTTTCTCATATTGACTTAAGAGACTACAGCGTTCAGAAGTGACCGTTTCTTATTCCCCAGCACGCCCAGTTATCAAAAACAGGGGTATAAGCTCTACACAGCAGTGGCAAATAGCTTAGTACATACGTTAGTTATGATGTGGCTTGCTGATGTTCCGAGTCAGCTCAATGTCTGTCTCTAGACCCTCTCCGTCATGACCAGGACTTGCCTTCATAGTACCCTATTGGCTTCGGATTCTACCCGCAGATCAAGAGCAAGCTGAATGAAATTCCAATGGCCCTGAAAATCTCCATTTTCTTAAATGAACGGTGACATAGGTAATTTTCAATGGCTTGTGCTACGAACTACTATCACTAACATGTAGCAAGGTAATACGCAGGCGGCAGCACTCAACCCTAACCCGCCTCAGAGCTCTGTCCTGCTCCCACCCCGCTGCTGCTACTGTCTGGGGTCAATCTCTGCAGCGATAAGACTGCCGTTTGGCAGTGCTTGTTGGTCACCCCGAACAATGATGTAACACGGAGTGAGCGACACACTCTCGGTAGTGAGCGCACATCAGACCCTTCCATAATCACAGCGCCATCTCACGCGACCAGCCTCCAACATTCATATGCAGCGATTTTTCTGGCGGTTTTGACTACCTTGCCAGCGCAGCGCTGTACTCCCAGGGACACTGCGATCATCCGCGCTCAGCCTCCATCGCAGAATCAAATCAAGTCGACCTCGTCATCCTGCGGCCCTCGCGAGCCTCCCGCTCACGCACGGGACATCTGCCGACGCCCCGCCAAGATAGGCCGCAAGCACGGCGCAGGGCCGCGCCCGAGCCGGGGCAAGCAGCTGCTTAACGACGACGACGGCGGCGGCGGCTTTGACGACTTCGACGACTTCCGCGTCCAAGCCAAGCCCAAGCAAAAGCACAGCAGAGGACGCCGGCGCAACAGGCGCAACCACGCCAAGATGGGCCAGGAGCAGTCTTTCGTGTCCGACGACACCCCGCCCCAGACCCTGTCCGAGCGCAGCCTCGCCGCCGTCGCCGACTACATCAAGTCGGGCCAGGTCCGCCGCATCGTGGTCATGACCGGCGCCGGCATCTCCACTGCCGCAGGAAGTGCGTTTCTCGCCTATTCCCACTCTTCAGGCTCCAATTTTAACACTTCGTGCCAGTCCCCGACTTCCGCTCCCCAGAAACCGGCCTCTACGCCAACCTGGCCGCGCTCGACCTGCCCGAGCCCGAGGCCGTCTTCGACCTGACCTTCTTCCGCCAGAACCCGCAGCCCTTCTACGTGCTGGCCCGCGAGCTCTACCCGGGCGCCCGCTACCGCCCCACCGCCGCCCACGTCTTCATTGCCCTGCTGGCCCGCCGCGGCCTGCTGCACGTGCTCTTCACCCAGAACATTGACTGTCTGGAGCGCGCCGCGGGGATTCCCGCCGAGCGCATTGTGGAGGCGCATGGCAGCTTTGCGTCGCAGCGCTGTATTGATTGCGGGGAGCCGTTTGATGGTGGGAGGATGCGGGAGTGTGTGGCCAGGGCGGAGGTGCCGCGCTGTGAGAGGGCGGTTGAGGGCGGTAGTGGGGAAGGGGAGGGTGGTAGTGGTGGTGGTGGTAAGTGTGGGGGTCTGGTGAAGCCGGATATTGTCTTCTTTGGCGAGCAGCTGCCGCGGGATTTCTTTGAGCGGACCGGCGCGGTGAAGGAGGCCGATTTGATTTTGGTCTTGGGCACCAGCTTGCAGGTTCACCCGTTTGCGGGCCTGCCGAACATGGCGGACGAGGAGGTACCTAGGGTGCTGTTCAACCTGGAACAGGTTGGGTCCTTCGGCACGCAGGCGGATGATGTCATGGTGCTGGGCGACTGCGATGTCGGGGTGCGGAAGCTGGCGGATGAGCTGGGGTGGCGGGAGGAGTTGGAGAAGACGTGGCGGGAGCTGGTCGGCGAGGAGGAGGCTGAGAGGCAGCTGCAGGGCGCCAAGAAGAGGGTTGCTGCGCTGCACGACGAGGTCGCCAAGCTGGCGGACGAGGTGGACGAGGTTCTGCACATTGACGACCGCGAGAAGAAGCACAAGGGGGACTCGAAGGATGGGCGCTCTCCGCAAGATCAGGAAGCTCCGGACGTGGAGCTTGGCGAGGGTACAGACGGCAATGACCAACCAGGGACAGCGTCATCCGCTCCTGGGTCGCAATCCGAAAGCAAGACAACGCCTCCACGCCAGGGCCTGGAGCAGCCCGCTCTTGCGTTGCACACCGAAACAAAGGCCAGTCTCGAGAAAGAGAGTTCGGCAAAGCAGGAAGAGAAGGAAGGCGGCCCGGAAGACACCAAAGCGGAGGCTGTCTTGTAAAAACCCTAATGGTCGAGCTGTCAACCATCTACCAGTCGGTGTTTCCTGTGCTTGAAGCATGCAATGAGACGCCTGATTGGGTTCTCTCGAATGCAGAGTAAATCAGGACTCCGGATGGCGGATGTGGCACCCACGGTACATTGAATGTCAAGAGCCGTCGGGGTCCCAAGTCGGCAGTATAACTCGGCGGACATTGTGTTGGAAACGGATTCTGACGGATGTGATGGCGGCAAGAGCCGAGTCGTTTGTGGTTAGTGTCCATGAAACCTTGTGAAAGCCGCTGTCCCCTGAATACTTCAATTTCCTCCATCCTCTCGGTGAATAAATCATTACCAAGTGTGCTAGAGTTCTAATTGCATACTCTGTATAAACTGTTCGCTAAGGCTTCCACAAAGAACAAAAAGCAGTAGCAGAGTGGCCGTAAACAATGTGATTGTTTAGTCTCAACAACCCCTCCCGCTATGTAAGAGCGTCTTTGTGTCCAGCAGATTGTCCCATATGGGCTCAGTAGTGGAGTTACCAAGCCAAGTATATAAAGCACTTTGCCTGTCATGACATATCGAAGTCTCGAGTTGAGTGCAAAGCCGCTTGTGCGAACAGGGACAACAACCATAGGTGTATCTGGAACCTCAATTAAACCAGAGACACCTGTGGCGTGTCCATCTTCGAAGACGCAAGTGGAACAACACCGACAATCAACCCACTCGACGACACACAGGATAGGGACATCATGGCTGACCCTAGTTACATGAACATCTCGGTTTTCGAGAGCGACGACGACTCGGACCCGGCCGACAACTCAATCAATAGACCGAGTTCTTCTCTCACGAGCGAGATCACCTTCCCTCGACGGCCCGTCATCTCGATCATGAGAAACAACCAATCCAACTTGACGCGCGGTCTAAGACGCTATGCTGACATTGCTCACAGGGACCCCTCTGTCCGGCGGCCCATCTCTGTCCGGCGACCCATCCACAGGCGCCACAGCCACGCCGAGTCTTCCACTGCTCGACATCGCCATGCTACTACTGTCAACCCCATCACCGAAGCCCCGCTCGCTGAGGAGGCTGAGGAGGAGGAGGAGGATGAGTACCACCAGGATCTCCCTGAGCAGCAGCAGCAGCAGCAGAAGCAGCAGCCCGCGGCTCCGGCCCCGACTGCGCGCCACGCTCCGCCCCTCCTCAACAGCTTCTTCAACACCATCAAGCACGTCCTCACCACCACCCTCCTCACCACCACCACGACCCAAAAGGAGGCACCTCAACAACCCATCACGATGCTCGACACCTTCGGCATCCCCTGCTCCCCCTTCACCCCCACCACCACCACCCCCTCCTCCTCCCCGGGTGGCCGCCTAATCCTCAACGAAGCGCACCTACTTCCTCAGCCAACACCCATCCCTTCCCGTCCCCTGCCTCACAACCACGACCACGGCATCGACAACACGATCTCCCCGGCGGAAAGCCGCGCCAACGAATTTGGCGGCCTCGCGCGCGCCGGGCCGATGTTTGGCGACGCAGCGGTGGCGTACCAGAAGCAGGCGGACGGGCCGTGGGTCTGCTGCGGGTGCGGCATGCCGAATACCAAGGACGAGTTCCTGTGCTCCGGGTGCCGGGTGCATGTCAAACGGGGGTGTTGTCAGAGGGCGGTGCGGGAGGTGGATGGGGCGGTGGGGTTTGGGTTTGGTGAGTGACCTCTGACTTTGCTAGGTACCTACCTACATACCTATCGTAGCCTACCTAGGGAGGGTGGCAGGGAAGAGGTGGGATGGGTGGCGGCTTGTGACTTGCGGAGTATGTCCCTTTTCCCTATTCTGAGGTATGTGGCAATATCAATCAATATCACAATGGACATCTGACCAAAGCGGACTTTTTCTTTGTGACTATGGTGGACTTGGACAGACGGGAGCAGGGTATGGGTGGATAATGGTCGTGGGGCCCAGCATGTAGACTCTTGTTACCGAGTGATGGACACCTGCAGGGAGGCTTACTGTTCTTTGTCTGTCTAGCACATAGCGAACTAAATCAGTGATAACAATTTCATAATCATTGCATTGCGGCTTGGTGCACATTGTGTGAAATGTGACAGGTCAATGACATGTAATTAAACTAGGTGCCCTCGCTAGGCAATTCCGCATTTTCTGTTGTCATGGGTCTTGACTGTTGAGCCCACACGTTTGATAGCGAATGGATCAGATATGTTATGATATCTCTCACATGCCTGAAACAGCGCACTACAGTTGTCAAGCCCGCTGAACTGAGAATCATGCTGGTAGACACTTCTGCGGTTGTCGAAGATAATCCGAGTCGTATTACATCCTATCGACGAGCGAACTACTTCCGAGATTGAGGTGTCCGCCTTCATGTGACTCCGTCGGTGGTTTACGACACTAGGACCTACCTACATACGTTTTCTGGCCAGCTAAGTCTTTATATACCTTGCCGAACTCAGTTGATACTGAGTGTCGAAGAGGCCGCTGCGGGCACGCATCACCATGCTCTGCACAAACAGCCATTGCAACACGTGAATGTAGGTAGGTAGGTATGATTAGTGAAACGAGACACCGCCTTGACAGTCGTTGAGAATCACATAGCACGTTTTGGTATCGAATGCATTTAGGATTTCTCAGAGGGCATACTGCTAGTATGGTACGCCAATGACCTTAGCGAGGTATGCGGCATGCCTTGTATCCGTGACACACAGCACAGAGCGGGACATGCCTGGGTTAAACAACGTTGCAACGCCGGCGTTCGAGACCAGAAGTTACCTGTTTACTGGGAGAGTGGGATTCGAGTTTGTCGTGATGACGAACATATCTAGGCTAGTATTCTGCGGGAGTAGCATGCGTAAGTAGCATGGTGGTATTAAATTAAGATGGGTACCTAGGTAGGCAGCAAGTCCAGTCAAGCTTGACCCTTCGACAGGCGCAACCGTAATCACTGCTCATGGTCTAGGTAGGCTCAATGTCTACGTAAAACATGGACCTACCTAGGTACGGTATTCAGGTGAGTACTGGCTCTGCTTTAGCTCCCAGTGTGGCAGCTCTGCCACTGGCTTCAATTGGATGTCCGTTGTAGCTCGCAAGAATCACACACTAGGTAGGAACCCAGCGAGGACTCCGCTCTTCGGGTCAATCTGAATCTATTCCTACGACTGATAATCACAAAATGCCGCTTGACACACCCGTTGGCAAGTGTTCGGAAATGCCTGATGTACCCCCTACCTGTGTTTCTGAATATGCTGTGTACCTGAGGAAATGTGGTTCCGGCTATAGGCCCGGATATAACCTACCAGCACATCAATTCACCCACCCCAGCGCGGTCCGGCCACGACGCCAGCACTGGCGTGCGCCTGGGGTGTTGGAGAGGCGGAAGACTGCCCAGGCACAGCTAGGTGGAAAAGGCACAATGTCGAGTAGGTACCGATGCTGTAGTTTTGTAAAATACAACAGCTGGTCTCACATGCCCGAAACGCGACGATTGATTCTGAGCTAGACTCGAGAGAGCCGAAGCTGAAACTGTGAGTCGGTGGCTCATGCAGCTGACGGGCGCAGCAGTTCCGGGGCCAAAGGAGCCCCCTGCATCCCCATGAGCCTCGGCGCTTGCGCTTTTTTAAATAGGGACAGGATCGGTGCCCCGCGACGCATGCGCACCGCATCGCCGTCTCAAAACCAGCTCTCATCCTTCTGCCGTGCGGGGGAAGCCCGGGCGCTCCCCAGAGCAAAGCATAGGTAGCTGAGCTGAACGCGCAACGATGAGCTTCACCGGGCTGGCGGGCACCTTGATTGGGCCCCTGACGACAACATGGACGATGCCGAGCAGCTGCAGCGTGCTCGTGCTGGCCAGTGCCACGGCCAACGTCGCCTTTCGAGGACAGCAGTGTGAGGTGATCAGCGGCACACCGGTCCCCGCCGACGACACCGCCTGCTGGCCGCCCGTCGTGACGGCGCCGCCAGCAGCACCTTCGCCTCCCTTCCTCGGCTGGGGGTTTTACTCGCCGGGGCTGGCGTGCCCGGCCGGCTACACAAGCGCTTGCACAGCACAGTATGGTGGCGCGTCGGAGTGGGCCGTCGAGTTTGCCCTGCGCCCTGGAGAGACGGCAGTCGGGTGCTGTCCAGAGTAAGCGCCTCGCCGCAGCCTGTCTTTGTTTCCATCAGAACTTGAACAAGGCCCTCCAAGGGCACGGTAGGCTAACCTGGCGCAGGGGCTTCCATTGCACCAACACAAACGGCAACACGTGCGTCGCGCTCGCGACCACTGGCACCCAGATCTCCGTCACCACGGGCAGGTGTGTCACCACCGGACTTGCCAGCGTCAGCCTAGCGACATTTCCCGATGTGATCACCGTCACACCATCCAACTCGGCGGCTGCGACGCAGACTGGTGTCCTGCCCGGCCCTCAAGTTGCGCCGACAGCAGTGACGCGCGAGATTCTGCTGATGGCGCCCATGTTCCAACTGAACTTCCAGTCGGCCGACCTGCTCTCATCCACCACGACGACGCACACGGGCTCCACCAGCGGAGCAAGCAGCACCCCCACCGACTCGGGCTCGCCGGCGCAGCAAGCGTCCTCCTCCGGTGGCTCCAACGGCCTCTCCACGGGCGCCACCGTCGGGATCGGTGTAGGCGCCGCGCTGGCGGGGATCTTGCTCGCGTCGGTCGCAGCCTGGCTGTGGGTCCGGCGGAGGAGACGAGCCCAGATGCAGCCGCCTGCCGCGGCCACATCCCAAATGCCCGAGCTGCCGGGCCACGGCGGGCCGTGGGACGGATCTGGGCCGCACGCTGCGTACAAGACGTACAGCACACAGTCGCCAGGCTGGGCGCCGGTGTCTCACGAGATGGACGCGTCGTACGGAAGCGCGGCGACCGAGTTGCCTAGCGGTTACGGAAGCATGGCGGCGGAGATGCCCACGGAGCCACGATATAGGTAGCAAGCGGTTGGTTCCCAGGATGGTCAAGGTTGGGTTACTTGTCAGTAATGTTAAAGTTTATATTGCCAAAAGGGGGATTCAGGGCCAGGATGATGTTAGTATGGACTCTTAAAACGGCTTGAGACATCGAGGGCTCACCTGGCGATGGGCGGATAGTACCGAGCCCATGTCGAATGGATTCTGCCCGTGTGTTGCTTCACCATGTCATGCCCATGTATCACTACGTCGGAACAGATCAGAACAGAGCACACCATGGCACCACGTCCATGGGCAGGGCATGGCACGCATATGAAGGACAAAACTAATTCCCTTGGGGTCGTCCTATGAACATGAAACCTCAAAATCGCCATCTGAACAGCAAACGCCATCCATCCCCGACCGGCCCCCGCAAAAGATGGCCTCGACCTGTCCAACCCCAGGAACAGTGAAGCGTGACAAGAAAGAGGAAAGAAAGAAAGAATGAAGAAAATGGGTTGAGATGTACATATATGGTTGGTTGCATGGTTGCTTTGCCCGGTTCCAAGTAAACGAGAGACAATTGACCCAAAGCACCGCTAATTTTCCACCGCGACCCAACAACACACCAACACGTACTGTGATGAGCAGAGCGAGAATGCGTTTCCCTTGCTTATACATCCAAAAGCCAAGTAAATAATAAACACCAGCAACCGGAGAGAATGAGTACGGGGAAGACACAAACAAAGCAAAACACACGAAGAACAGTGACAAAGGGAAGGCAGTCAAGGGAAGTGTCTGTAGGTAGTAGTAGCCCGATCCATGCCCGGTCATCGCCCCGCGTGCAAAACTAAATCACGGCGCGTTCCATCTCTTTTGCCTTGTGCTCATCGTCGTCATGTCAGAAAATCCCAATCATCGCCAATGCTCGTTTGCTCCCGCCACGCCACGCCATGCAATAAAAGTACGCCCGTGGGCACACCGCAACCCGCAACAAGACCCGGGGTCCTTGCGGCTGACCATCGCCGTCGAGCCCCGCAGTTTCCGTTCTAGCGGTCCGGCCTCGGTTGCGGCTGCCAGCCGTTGAGGTACGCCATCAGGCCCATCCCAAACAGGACAACGCCAATCATGGACGCATACGGCAGCGTGTGCAGCAACCCCGCGTCCTGCGGGTGTTTTTGTCCGTGGAGCGCCAGCGCGCCCTGGCCGGCCTTCAACGCGGCGGCGCCGGCCTCCCGCAGTGGCGGGGTACGCGCGGCATCGGACGATTCTGCGTCGTCTGCGCGCGCGCCGCTGGCGGATAGCGGCCGTGTGGCGGCGCCGTTCGTCATCAGGGCCGTGGCGTGCTTCTCCACCGTCTCCCCGTGCTCCCCGCCGTCTCGGCTCGCGGAGGCGCGTCGCCTGCTCTTGGACGGCGACTTGCGTCTCCTCTCGGCCAGCTGCCGCCTCCGCTCATCCTCGTCGCGCTGCCGTATCTGCAATACCATCTCGGCTAGCGTCTTGCGGTCGGCGTCGCGCTCGGCTTCGGCCTTCTCCGCACGCAGTCGGTAAGCCTCTAGTTGCCCCCTCAGGCCGTCCATCTCCGATGCCATCGAGTCAATGCGGGCTTGGAGCGCCGCAGCGAGGGCCTCGGATTTGTCGGGTTGGGCTGAGACCGGCTCTGGTGGTGCGGGTTGAGCCCGGGGTGCCTCCGGCTCTGAGCTTGGCGGTTGTTCGGTGGGGAGGTCAAAAGCCTTATCCAGTTCCGAGTGGCCGTTCACTAACGGTGTGTCGATCGAGCCGTTCATCTTTGCATGGTTGTTGTCCTCCAACTTTTGCATCATGTCCTCGGCATGCAGCCTGGCCTCGCGCTCCTTGGTCAGCATCTCTTCGAGATCTCGTACCCTCGCCGAGTGGCTGTCAAGCTCTTTCTTGGCGTTGTTTAACGCTTCGGTGAGCAGTAGTACTTGGTTGATGTTGTTGTCTTGACGAATAGGGGAAGTGCTGGCCGGCTTCGGCCGCTCCGTTGTAGCTCGCTTTAGTGAAGGGGCATCCGATGGCCTGGCTGCGTCCGGCTTTTCCGGGAGTGGCTGCGACGGAGGCGGGGCGGGCGGTTCAGAAAACCGCGTCTTGCCACCATCCGAGCGGAAGGAGATGTTTCCGTTGGGTAAGTGCGCTTTAGAGGGCTCAGGGGCTTCGGGCTTGTCCGCGTTCTTGATGTCCTCCTTTGATAATAGCGCGCTGATGAACTGGCTTGTCCGAGCCAGATCCTGGTTCTGCAGACGCGCGTTGCGCATCTCGGTCTACTTGGTGATCAGTATCCAGATTACACCAGCGGAATGTCCGGAGAGAAAGCTTACATGGAGTTTCTTGACAATATGTTCCGTTGTTATCGGGTTCAGCCAGAACTGCCGCTGTTGTGCTAATGCGTTTGGCTGCCCTCCCATGACGCCTGGGGCCATGCGGTTGCCGCTCGCGGGTTGATTACCGGCTCGTCTGAATGGCGATGCACCCCCCAGAGGCATCATCATGCCATTACTTGAGGGATCGAGATCCCCAAAGTTCATGTCCAACACATTGCTGCTGGGGGTGACGAAGCCGGCATGCTCCACTTTGGCGGCCACTTTGTGGTGCATGACCGTCTTCTGATCCTCGCTCACGATGTCGATACCAAGCTCGAGGTGGTCCTGCGTTTGCAGTTCGTGCGGCTCGGAATCTCGGTTCTCGGGTGATAGCCGAGTACCGTTGACAAACGTGCCGTTGGACGACTTGACGTCTCGAATCCAGACCTTGCCGTTGGTATCGGCCCATATTTCAGCGTGCTGCCGCGACAGCACCTTGCTGTCGAAGTAACCATTGACCGGGGTCGGCACCGTTTTGGCGTTGGTCTGGCGCCCGATGCGCAGAGTATCGGGATAGTAGGGAACCGAGATGGTCTTGCGTTCGAAACTGCCATTGAGGGAGAGCAGGTAGAGCATCGGCTGCCGTCCCGGACCCGTGCCATCGGCAGCCGGACGGCTGAGGCCGCCTTGTCCCACGAGCTGGTTCTGCGCCGGGAGCAGGGACTGCTGCTGATGGAGAGCCGACGTGCCGTTCACGCCATTTGCTGTAGGCGCGCGGCCGGACGTTGTCCGCGAGAAATCCACAGCCCCATCTGCCTTTCCATTCGGCCACGGCGCTTTCGCGGCCGGGCGCTTCCGGGGCGCGGGATTCGACCACCCGTTCGCATCTCCCGAGTGCCCCAGGTAGCCGTTGGCAAGCGAAGACGCGTTTGACGTCACGGTCGAGGTCGACGAAGCGGACGACGTCGACGAGACCGATGACGAAGAATTCGTTCGTTGAAGAGTTTTCCGCTGCATGAACATGTTTATTCCTCGGACGTCGTCCGACGAGTTGGCCGAGTTCAGGGACTGGCCTCCATTAATCCATCCCGGCCGATTGAGATTCGCGAAGCTGGGCGGGTTCGCAACGGCCGTCATGAGGAACGCGAAACGAAAAATTGGCAATACAACGGGCGGCCGAGGCCGATGGAAATGCTGACGGGGTCAAGCCGGCGCGGGCGTGCGTCGAGTCCTCGCATGCGTGTCCTCCTTCGCGATGCGCTATCAAGCACGACCGAATTTGGTTGCGCTTTCGCAACGGAGCTCACACACAGCATGCAGAGATGTCGCTGCCGCCTGGAGGGAAATGCCCGAGCCGTGAAATTGGCACTGTCGTCGAATCGCAACGGGCTAAGCAGTCGAGACTCGGTTGGCAATTGAACGTGGATTGCGGAAGGGGGCGCGACACAGCAGGCGCCGATTCGAGACGGAAATCGATGGGTCGACGGCAAACGGACGCGGCCGAGCTATGCACCTGGCAGCGATGCAGTCGACGGGGTCGATTCGGCGGCGGCAGGCACGGGGGCTGGATAAGCGTTTGACGCGACGACACGGGGAGGCTGATGAGGTCGACGATTTTTGATGGACTGCGGATAGTTACGTCTCTCGTAGGCCTGGGCCGTCGAGGCGCTTAGCGAGGGAACTGGGGCCAGGGAGCGGCCTGCGCGCCGCACCCCTGCTCCAAGTTCGCACTGTTAGGTGTCAGTGGTGGTTCTTGCCCCGTGCCCGCCTGCGCTGCCTCAACAGTGCTGCTTTCCATCTTTGGCTCCTGATTTGTGGAACCGCTCAATGACTCTCCGACGAATTCGACCAACGACACAAGGCAATGCTACAGCTGAGCGGCCATTGAACAGGAGCACATTAACGACAAACCTACCATCCTATCAGTTACTGTGAATATGCCGTTACGATGCCATGTTCCACTCATTCTCAAGTGCGGAAAGTCCCATTGTAGGTCACGTGAGGCCCGAGTTGCGTTTCGGTTTCCGAGTCGATGCTGGTGCAGCTACAAAGAATGGGCTTCACTGATATGCACTGCCACAATCCAGTTCAATACACTGAGCAATACCTGGTCTGCTATGACTTTCCCTTAGCTTTCACTGCTACAAGACCATCAAGAGCATACCTTTAAGAAGAAAGAACTGAGATTCGACATACGAGGGTGTTCTTGGTTGAAAGTATTGAGCACAACACTATCATCTTGAACACATGGACGGGAGGACACATCGCGTTGCAAAAGCCCGCCCCACCTTTCTCAGAACTGTTTCGACGGTGTCCCGTGCACGCTGCTTGAGAGTCGGGTGACGTGTGGGCGGCCAGCTCCGCGTGATCCGTGCGTCCCGCGGCGGATTTGCCTGCGGCATGCTCCACCCTCGGCCTGCGTTTACTTGCAGTGCTCCCAAGCATTGAAGATTTGAGCTTCGAACAGCAGCAACTAGTCGCATTCGCGCTCTACAAACACCGCCACCTGCTTCTCTGCAATCCCACCCGTTCGAACGATTCCAGTACCTGTTATCCGCCTCCATTGCTCGTCATGCCTCCTCCTCCCAGCCACCCCGGGGGTGTTGGGCCCTCGAACTTCGACAAGTGTACGCCCCTCGAAGCGTCGCGCGATCTCGACTGACTGCGGGCGATTGGCTAATACACCCTGAATCACAGTCAAGATGGGCGCCATGATGGGCGGCAGTATGTCCCTCTTACGCCGTGTGCGATCGTGTCTTGTATGTTTCCAGGCGGCTGACTTCTGGGTCCCGTGCAGCGGTCGGCACGATTATCGGCTTCATCTTTGGTACGGCTTCCGGGCTTGTGGCGGCTGGCATGTTCTTCTAACACGGAGCTCAGGCACCGTCAACATCTTCAGATACGGCGCGGGCCCGAACGGCATCATGAGGACACTAGGCCAGTACATGCTGGGATCCGGGGCGACGTTCGGGTATGGCGCGGTCGTTCGCATCTCTGCTGTGTCTGCCTGCTTCAGGCTCGATGGCTGACTATCGCTCGTCTGCAGCTTCTTTATGTCCATCGGCAGCGTGATCCGGTCAGACGCGTCGCCCATCGTGCAGGAGGCCTACCTGCGCGCCCAAAAACGACCCATCATCATGGCCTCGCAGGCCTTCCGCCCCTACCCGTACCAGTCCGCTCGACGCCCCAGCGTCAACTGATCGGGCAAGCGCCCGGCGTCCGAAGAGAGCGGTAAGCGGACAGGCGATGTAATGATATGTTGTACATATGAGTTTGCCCGCAGGAGGGCGGCAATGGGACGGCGTTTAGGAAGGACAGAAAATATGTACCTGCGGGATGATGTGTTAATACATGATTTAGCCATCTCCTTGGTCGTCATACTGCGCGCGCGCCGGACGCAGAAGACCACTGCACGGCGTCTTCGTTTTACAGCTGGGCGCAGTCACGGTCGCGGGTTCGGTCTCTGCCTCCGGCAGGCTGGGAGATGCAGCTTGCTTCTTCAGCAGCGGGCTCACTCACCGCTGACCCGCCCTCTCAGAGCACGCTCTTACGGCTCCCCCCGCCTACTCGCGGCCACAGTGCTTGCTGCTCGCATCATTTCGACGTGGTGCTGCCACACTGGGAAATACGAAGAACGTGGGACGCACCCGGGCCAGCTTCATCCCTGGATCAAGCAGGGAGAAAATTGGCGTGGCACAGCGCCACCCTTCGGACATTCATAAGCTCCATCGCTAAGGCAGATTACCGACGACAAAAAGACCGTCCGCGCTCTGTGGCCGCCGCGCATCATCCTTGCTGAAGCTGCCGCACGACAATTCCTGAAGCAGGCGCAGGATCGGAGCGACTCCTCCCGGGGTCAGGCAGCGAGTCGAGTGTGAACGGCGCCTGGCGCCTGGCGCCGGTGATATCAGTTTTGAGACAAAGACAGCCACAGCCCACGGCCCGCCGGGAGAAAAGCAGACCGCGCAGGCGTCCGTGGCGCATGGGAATTTCTTGGGGGCATGGCATGGAGATGAGAGAGAGGCGGGTGGCGTCGGCGGGACTGCAGTTGGCCGAGACGCCCCCAATGGAAACTGCAAATGGAAGCGGGCGGGTCTCGTTGCCGGCAGCGACCCGGGGCCCGGCAGGACGCGACCTGGCGGGATGGAGCTTGCCCACCTGCCGTGACCAGCCTCAGCTCGCCGTGGAGTAACGTTCCTTGCCTTAGACGCATCACACCACCTTTGCACCCTGCAGCAGTCGGGCTCAGCTGGCTGGAGAATCCGGAGTGTGGTGTCAGACCGCGAGAGGGAAGGAGCCAGAAGGCATCCATCCACCCACGGCCGAAGGCCCGGGTCTTTAAGCGAATCGTCGACGACCTAACCGTCGCTGCGGGACCCGGGCGCTCCTTCCCCTTCCGGGTGGTAACGCAACATCCCGACGAGCTGAGGTGGCTTGCCACGGCAGGCGCTATCCAGGGGCATCCCTCGCTGATGAGTGTCTCTGTTTCTTCCTTCCTTGACCGTCCGAGTCCATCGAGCCCAGTCCGAGTCTGCTGCCTGCGTCTCTGCAGACAACAGCGTCATGTTATGTTTGTTTTGTTTCGCGCTGCCCGCTTCAGCCCCCGTCCCCTTCTCAGTTTGCACATCCATCACATTTTCGGCCGCAATTCGGCGCCTGTTGGGCCCGACGAAAACCCTCCTTCTCGCGGATGCGCGGTTGGGGGATTTCTTTTTCCATCACATTTTGCAATGACGATCGCCGCGCTCCGCCCAAGCCCCCGCGGTGCGTGCGGCTCTGCTATAGGTCTCCTCGCGCTCAGCTGCGCAGCAAGATGCACGCCACCTCACGAGATCAGCCCTCGCATGCAAATACCCATTTCCCCAAGTGGCCGTGGCTGCTGCGAGCCCGGCACTCTCCGGATCCTGCCCTGAGCTTGGCGCTCGACGTCCGGATGGACGAGCGAGACCAGCCTGCGGGATGCCAACCGTCTGGGCGATAACTGTCAGTGACATGCAACCTCCCGGGTTGTCTTGGATGCAATCTCAGCGCCACCCGTGTGCGTATGTATGTGTGTGTGTGTGTGTGTGTGTGTGTGCTGTCGTGCTGGGCTGGACCGGGTTTGCGCCAACACTTGCAGTTCCGGCAAGCCGATCGCGAGTTCCAACGCAAGCCCTCACTCGTCGGCCATGGCCCATGGGACTGTCATCAGTCTGCCGTGCAACGTGTGGCGCTTTCAGGGGAGGAGAGAGTTCATCATATCGTACCATCACGAAGAGGGAGCGTCTTTCCGAGCTGCCCTCCTCCCTGCTCTCAAGCAGCAGTTTAAATATCACGCTGTATCACGCCGAGGCCGCGCCGCGCAGTTCTGTTCTGAGCGGTGGGCGTAGCATTCGCTTCCAGTCTTTCGTTTTCATCGTTGGTTCTGACGTAGCTTAAACTTATTGTCTAATTCCTGTCTGTCCTTCGCTTTGGTTATGCCCGCCATGGGCCTCTTGCGCGGGCTCCTCGAGAGCGTCTTCGAGAGCCTCGAGCTGTTCTACACGGCAACAGCGACGTTGACCCAGGACAACACCAACGGGTAGTGCAAGCTTGCCAGCCCGGCGCTTTTTTTTTTATTTTTATATTTGGTGCGGCAAGTGCTGACAGTTATGCAGGCTCTCACTCTTGGGAACTCTGTTAGCCCCCGTCCTGCCACTTTTCTTAACAAACAATCCGCTTCCGGATGGCTTTCCTTGGGGCACTCTTACCGACACCAACACCAATCCATATCTCGGCTACCCGAAGACCGGCGTGCTTCGATACTACGACTTCACCGTCAGCCGCGGCATCATCGCGCCGGACGGGTACCAGCGCGACGTCCTCCTCGTCAACGGCGCCTTCCCGGGCCCTCTCATTGAGGCGAACTGGGGAGACACGATTGTCGTGACCGTGCACAACAACATCAGCAACCCGGAAGACGGCACCGCTATTCACTGGCACGGTTTCCTGCAGCACGAGACGCCTTGGGAAGATGGCGCCCCGGGGATCTCGCAGTGCCCCATTCCGCCTGGGGAAAGCTACACGTACGAGTTCGTCGCCAGTCTCTACGGCACCAGCTGGTACCATGCGCACTACTCGGCGCAATACACCGGCGGCGTTCTCGGCCCCATTGTGGTTTACGGCCCCACCCAGGCCAGGTACGACGTCGATCTTGGTCCGATCATGCTGAGCGGTGAGTCCTGCTGCCGTCCGGAGGTCCGACGAGGTGGCCGAGACTCATACGTTGGACAGACTGGTATCACAGGGAGTACTTCGACATACTCAAGGAGCTGCTCTCCCCAAACGCGAGCCCGAGGGTCTTGTCCGACAACAATCTGATTGAGGGCAAGATGCACTTCGACTGCTCGGCCGTTGCACCCGGAGACAAGACGCTGTGCGCCCGGAACGCCGGCATCGCCAAGTTCAAGTTCCAAACGGGCAGGACACACCGCCTGCGCCTGATAAACTCCGGCGGCGACGGCGTGCAGCGCTTCTCAATCGACGAGCATACCCTGACTGTGATCGCCGAGGACTTTGTTCCCGTCAAGCCGTACAACACCACGGTGGTCACCTTGGGGGTTGGTCAGCGCACTGACGTTCTCGTCACCGCTAACGCTGGCAAACAAGATTCCGCGTTTTGGATGCGGTCCAATTTGACGACATGCTCCCCTGCGCGGCAGCCCAACGCCTTGGCTGTCGTCTACTATGATCAAGCAGACATGTCGGCGACGCCGTCGAGCAAGCCATGGAACGTCCCAGATCCCGGTACATGCGCCAATGACCCCCTCACGGACTCGGAGCCGCTGTTTCCGATCAAGCTGCCGGAACCCTCCTTCACCCAGACGATGAATATTGAGCTGTTCAAGAACGCGTCCAATGTGACGTTGTGGAAGTTCAATGATGTTTCCATGCGAGCTGACTACAATAAGCCCGTGCTCTCGCTGGCCAACCAGGGCAACTTCAGCTATCCGCGGGAATGGAACGTTGTGAACTACCAGCACAACACGTCAATCCGCATCATCGTTAACAACAAGGGTCCCAGCTCGTGAGTATCCGTTTGAGCGCTTTGTTGAATGTGGCTCGACTAACCCTTGATCCAGCCACCCAATGCATCTCCATGGGCACAACTTCTACATCCTTCACGAAGGCCCCGGCGAGTGGGACGGCACGATCGTGCGGCCGTCGAACCCGATGCGCCGGGACGTGGAGCTCGTGCGTGGCAATGGTCATCTCGTGATTCAGTTTGACGGTTCTCCCGGTACGTTTTTCTCCGCTTTCGGTATCCCTTTGCAGACCCCGCCAGTACTGACGACCGAGCAGGAATTTGGGCATTCCACTGCCATATCGCGTGGCACTCCTCCGGTGGCTTCTTGGCATCACTCCTTATCGAGCCGAACAAGGTGAAACAGATGATTATCCCGCCGGATGTCGCGCAGAACTGCCAGGCTTGGGACTTGTGGACGAAGCACAACGTGGTCGACCAGATTGACAGTGGGACATAATGAAGCTGTTGGTGCTGCTTGCCAGCAACGTGTATTGACAGCGGCGGGTTTCTATAATGAGTGGGAGCATGTTGCTGATAGGGTTTGTGGAATGGCTTTGGATCCTTGGCTGTTGGGAAGCCTGAGGCGAGCACTCCAACCTCACTAGCCGCATAGTAGTAGTAGTAGTAGTGTTTAGTGGTGGGATTTAGTGGACGGGGAACGTTGTATAGAGGTGGAAAATGGGCTGAAAGCATGCGCTTCGTGATGTTGGAACCTGCGATGCGAGCAGGATGTTCTCGGACCCATAATCTGGGTGCTGGGTACTCACTCCTTTCTCTGTATGCTACTTGGTAGCCCCAGCACGCAAACACACTTGCCCCCAGCTTCATCATCAGGCTCACAGATGACTCCTCAGAAGTTACGTACATGATGGCCCGTCCTTGGTTCGGAATGAAGCCAGTTGACCTCAGCAAAATTAAGCTGGCTACACTAGCTACCGTCGGGGTTAACTCGAACAGCTTGGGACTCCATCACCCCGTTCATGCCATCGCTGCAACTCCAAAGCCGGCAGATGCAAAATCCGTCTCTATATCCAAATCTAAACCCTTAAAACCGTCCTCGACCACCCACGAACGGCCTTTCTCCGGGGTATACAGCGCCTCGCATGCGCGGCCCACAACCAGCAGACCTGGCGGCCGACTGCCCTCCTGCTCGATGGCCTCGGCGACAAAGCGCAGCGTCGTCCTGATGACGCGCTGATCGGGGCAGCTCGCGCGCTCGATGACGGCGCACGGTGTGCTGAGCGGCCAAAGCGTGCGTGTCCTCTTCCTCTCAGCGTCTAACTCACCATCCTCTTCGCGCCCTTGCTGCTGCTTCTCCTGTTCCTCCTTCTCCTCCTCGGTGTACGTCGTCAGCTCGGCGACCAAGCCCTCGATCCGGTGCAGCCCCATCAGGAACACGGCGGTCCGGCTGCCAACATACCACGGCGGCTGGGGCGGCTTGCCCTTCTTGCCCGTGCCCGTGCACACGAGCACCTGGTCGGCGACGTCGCGCTGGGTGGGCGGGATGCCGGCGAACAGCGGCGCGCTGAGGCTGCTGGTGATGCCGGGCAGCACGACGACGCGGTCGCCCAGGCCGTGCTCGCGGAAGAAGGCCACCTCCTCGCCGCCGCGCCCGTAGATGAAGGGATCCCCCTGCTTGAGCCGCAGCACCGTCTTGCCGGCACGCACCCCCGCCAGCGCCTGCTCGAGCAGCTCCTCCTGCGCGCGGTCCGCGTTGCCGGGGAACTTGCGCGCGATCGAGACCGGCGTGCGCCGCGGGATCAGGTCCAGCACACCCGCCGGCACCAGCTTGTCCGCGAGCACGAGGTCGGCGGCTTGTATGGCCTTGTACGTCGCGCGCGTGAGCAGGTCCGGGTGGCCCGGCCCGCTGCCAGCGAGGATCACGCGGCCACGCTGTCCGCTGACGCCAGCACCAGGACCGCCACCATCGGGGAGTCCCTTCTGCCCTGCTCCTCCACCTGCCCCAGAATACGACCTCAACACCCCCTCGACATCCTCATCCGTAATCGCCGCAAGCCGCTTCAGCGGCCAGTACTCACACACCTGCGCCAGCCAGCGCATGCGGCGCGTCTTAGCCGCCTCGGCGTCCCCCTCCAGCACCAACTTGTTCAACCGCGCAGGCTGCTCCACCGAGTCATCAACCCCCTCATCCACCTCCTCCTGCACCACCACCTCCCCCCCACCACCCTCCTCCCTCATTCCCACCACCCCCCCCTCCGCAGCACCAGCAGCCTTCAAAACCCTCCTCCGCATCCCCCCCAACCTCTCCACCGCACCCCCCAACCCCGCCGGCAGCCCCGCCGCCACCTCGCGCCGGATGCGCCCGGCCAGCTTGCACCCGCGCCCGTTGGTCGTCACGCCGATCTGCAGCGGGCCGTCGGCGTGCACGCTCAGCAGGCTGAAGGAGCACAGCTGCGGGGCGTCGACGACGTTGAGCGGGATGCGGTGGCGCCGGCAGAGGGCGGCGAGGGCGGCGAGGTGGGACTGGAAGGTTGTGGGCTTGGCGGCGTCGCTGGCGCTGTCGGTGTCGGTGAGGGCGAATAAAGATGGGGGGGAGGAGGAAGTGGTGGTGGTGGTGACGAAGACGGCGTCGACGACGGAGTCGACTTCGGGCCGGCCGAGGGTGAAGAGATCGGTTGGGGTGAAGGGGCGGGCCAGGTGGGTGAGGGAATTGGAGGCGATGAGGGCGGCGAGGGTGTAGTGGAGGGGTTGATCAGGTGATGTTGGTGTTGGTGTTGGTGATGGTGATGATGATGGTAGTGGTGCGATGAGGATGGGCTTTGCGCCGGCAGAGAGGGAGGAGGTGGCGCGTGCCGCGGCGAGCGGGTTCGCGCCGAGGATGAGGTGCACATGGCCGGCGCAGTGCTGGGCTGTGAGGAGGGAGGTGGGGTGGGAGGACGGTAGTGGTGGTGATGGTGGTGGCGGTGATTGTGACGGAGAGGTCGCCATTGTGCTTGTTGTTGTTGGTTGAGAGTGAGGGCGAGGGTGAGCTCCGTGGCGAAGGAGAGTCGAGGCTACAGGATATGAAGAGCGGAATACGTGGACAAGACGAGATAAGATGATGGGATGAGAGATTTTAGCAGTCTTGAGTCAACTACACAGCATCCCAATTTAATTTTCTCTCCCTACCCGAAACCTTCTTTGAAAGCCGCCGTTCGAGACCCTGATACCCACATCTCCGCTGATGACTGATACGTCTCGACCCGCGTTTAGGTGGCATGTTGACGGGCAAGTTCTTTATCAGCTGCGTTTTTTCGATTTCGGCAAGTCAAGGCCATCTGCAGCCAGTCAGAGCGTCCAATTCGCGACTTACACCAAACTGTTGCTCAGCACGGTTAGCGCCTGCTGACGCCATTTCACGGGGCCAGGAACAGGCCTTATCGCCTTATCGCCACCCACTTGGGCTTGATAGAGCGCCGATGTGTCTGGATTCCCGCGGGGGTGGACCGTGCTGCAGTGGGCTTTGAAGCGCCGGACCGGAGATCCTCGGTGCGGTGGGCGGGCTGCTGAGGACCGGCTCTCGGAGCGAATAGCGGGCCGTTGTCTTATCGCGACGCGTGGACATTTCTCCTGAAGTCTCCGGCGACACAGGTGTTGCAGCGGCGCGCTGTCTCGAATGCACATAAGGATCCGTGTCTCAGCCGCCACCATCGCCGCCTTGAAGAGCCACGATACTTGCTTTTGTGAACCTCCATCTCCTGCCTGACACGAGCACATAAGACAGACACGGAATTCGAAATGCCATGTTCCGTCGTAATTTCTAACTCCTCCGCCTGCCCGTCAGCGGTCACATGAAGAGGACAAACACCACCGTGACTGGCTGAACTCCGCACAGCCTGTTACGAAATTAAAAGCATCTAGCGAACCTGTGAAATGAAAGGAAACGCAAGCCATCCTGAAAAATCCTCAAGCCTCGCCGCGTTGCATAGCGCCGTTCCAGCCAACCAGCCATCAGGCGGAGAAACAAACGTCCTGACTCGCCTCGACGTCCGCCCTGACGCCCGGGTCCTGCGATAACTCGAATAGGTCAAGTGAACCAGATCGTGAACTGGTCAGCAGCAGCAAAAGAAAGCGAAAGAAGACGGTCAACGAGCTGGGTTGTCAAGGTAAGGACGAATGGGAGATCAGCGCGCAGGTCGTACGAGCGTAGTTCAAGTCGAAAAATATATACTGTCCAGAAAAACGTAGCGCATTGCGGAATCACCCGAGCTGTGTCGTTGAGGTCGAAGTCGCAAGCCGGGGAAAGTCCCAGTAAAATGGCGGAACAAGAATAGACCAGGGCTAAAATCGTGAAACGCCAGACGCAGGGAAACGGCATGATGATAACCTCATGAGAGGCAGTGAAGCTGCTGTGTTCGGTTGCTTTTACAGCTCGTCGTGTGTGTTGTGGAGTGTTCGCAGCCGTCTGCCCGAGCCCTCGGCCCCCGTGGTGAGCGAAGGTTTACCTCACATGACGACGCACTTGGAGTCATCGCGGTCCTTCTTGACTGAAAGCGCAACGCGAGCGGCTTCGGTGAAGGCCTCGTTCACGCCCCGATTCCGCATGGCCGAGCACTCGAGGTAGCGGAGCGCGTGGATGCGGCGCGCCACCTCAAGCCCTTGGTCGTAGTTGATCATCGGCTTCTTCTCCCGCGGGCTGCCGTCTTCGTTCGCCCCCTCCTCCTCGTCGACCGACTCTCGAAGGTCGCACTTCAGTGCAACGAGGACGAGCTTGACGCCCGGGCAGTTGTCGGCAATCTCGCCCACCCACTTGCTCTCCACATTTTCGAGCGAGTCCTTGCTGTCCACCGAGTAGCAGAGCATGATCAGATCGGTATCATCTGCGGCCAGTTAGCCTGCTGCCGTGCAGCGAAAGGGACGGGGGAACCTGGGCATGGCGCACCGTAGGAGAGACTCCGTAACCTGTCGAACTCCTCTTGCCCAGCCGTATCCCAAAGCGATAGTTCAATATGGACACTGTCGACAAAGATATCTGTACGGAGTGGTCAGCCCTCCCACACCATGGCGAACATTTCTCGTATGGCATCCTCCCGCGGGGGACGCACCATGCACGTAGTTCTCGAATACTGTCGGCTCGTAGACTGTAGGAAAGTAGCTGCGCGATGAAAGTCAGAGCGCATTCCTGGTTCAGAGGGGGGCATTATAAACTCACCCTCGCGTGAAGACGTTCAGCAACGAGGTCTTGCCGCAAGCACCGTCGCCTCTGTTCCGGGAAACCATAGAGTCAGCTCGTTCGTGGCTGTAGGCATCTCCAGAAGCCCCATTCCTTCCACGTGTTTGTTGGAGATCGGGTCAACTTACAGCAAGACAAGCTTGCGCTGCACCGTCTTGGAGCCGCCGAGACCACAAGGCATCGTTGCGAAATGTTCGAAAAGATCACCGGAAGCGGATTTCTGAATAGTTGCGTCCACGGTGCAGAGAGAAGAAGCAATGGGACAGCGGGCGGGAGGCGTTGCCGAGCAGTACTTTATTGCGCCCTGGAGTGCCCCGGCTCTCGTTTCGCGTCCGTCAGAAGTTCGAATGGCCGTCGCAAGGCTCGGAAAAATGAGGTAATAGCGAGCGAATGTTCACGGGCAAGGCGCCGTCGGAAGGTGCGAAATGGTGCCGGCTGCAGCAGGTGGAAGCAACGAGTCGCCAGTTCAACTCAGCGCAAGGCAGTGCAAGCGGTGCACGTGGAAGTCGGATTCCAGAAGGAGCAGTCGGTCGTTTCGCTGAGAGGATACCTGTGAGGTAGTAAAATGCCTTCCCAAGTGAGCACTGTGAACCATCCGAATCAGGAAAACCGCAGTATCACTACTAAGCGCGACACCAGCAGCGGAACAGCAACATAACGGAAGTCAACGAGCGAAAAGTGACGGAAAGGGAGAGTACTCCAAGTTGGCAGAGTACTGAAATTGAAGACGGAGATGAAGTCAGCGTCACTGGAGCGCACCACTGGCGTCGCGCCAGGCCACAGGGGTGCCCCACAGGGCCCAACCTCTGGACTGGCCCGGCGCATCGCTCGCCTGCAGGAAAGAGATTGGCGGCTTTTCGGGAGCCCATTTGATTCAACCTGATGGATGCTAGTGGGGAGATGGTTGGTGGCTGGTGGGGCGGCAGCTGCAGGTCAAGGGGCGGGCGGACGGGCCCACCGGGTTGTCTGCCGTGTCACCTCTGATCGAGCATCGCAACCTTCTTCCCGCCCTTCGAACGGGCACTTCCAGTGTCTTGCCAGACGTTATTCTTCTCCAAAAAGCAACATGGTATTTCCCGTGCTATTTCGCGATTATCTAGTGTGTAGTATTATTGTTAGCTCAGTCTCATCATAGCGTAGCACGGATTGCGCATGATGATCCTTCGTCACCACTTCGATGCGCCTTGATGGACGCTGATTCCGGTTCCAAGGTTCTGGCCGGCTTTTTATCATCATGCACAGAGTAGTGATCGGCGCTGCATCGTGAGGCGAAGGATCGACTTGTTCCAAAGATCTGGATTCAACGCGGGAGGGGAGGCTTACCCGCCACACCCGCAAATCCAGCCGCTGCCACAGAAAGCAAAAGTGCCTTCCACTTCGTTGGACGAGTAGCCGATCAACACCTTGTACAACCTGCACGGCGTACTTATCGACTACACCAGCGACACTGCTCCTGTCACATTTCCAACGAAATCTGCAAACTCAATCCTATAACAGTTCTTATTTACCGGTGCTGTTTCCACATGCTCGCACATCTGATAATCCCAGAGTTGTAGCTTGTCCCATCCGACGGCGCCCTCCAAATCACGCGCCTACCGCCTCCCAACACGATCCGCAACCTTCATCTCAGCGGCCCGGCTATGGAGCTGGTTCATGAACCCGGCGTCGCCGCCAAACCGCTTGTTGCGCTGCCGCTCCCGGTCGTCGGCTTCCTGCGCCGCGCGCTCCCGCTCCGCGAGAAGAGCCAGCCGGTGCTCGCGGTCCTTGTCGAGCTCGACCGCCGCCTGCTGCATGGCGGCGAGCTTGCGTGCGCGCTCCTCCTGCTTTCTCTTCTCGTCGTCCGCATCCGCGCCGCTAAAATGCCGCTCGTTGTGCCGAGAAGGCGCGCGGTCCCGGTGGTGGTCGTTGTGGTTTCTCCGTGGCTGGTAAGCGCCGTCGTTGCGTTCGCGGCGGTCGTCATTTGGCCGACGGGGAGATCCCGTTCGTTCTGGTGTGTAGTCTCTCCCTCTCCGGTCATCACGAGCTGGAGAGCGGTTCCGTTCCCTTGGGACCGGGGACAGCGATCGGGAACCGCTGCGTGACCGGCCACCTCTGTACCGGCCTTCCCGGCTCCCATCCCGTCTCTCGTGCCGGTCTCGTCTATCCTGCCTGTCCCGGCTGCTCATCCGATCGCGGCCGTCCCGTCGGTGCCGACGATCCGAGAAATCCGCGGATTCAGACCTATCGCGCCTGCGGTCTCGTGAATCTCGCCTCCGCCTCCTCCTGTAATCCTCCTCCGAATCGGATCTCCTAGGACTCCTCGACCTGTCCCTCGAGTCAGACCTGCGCCGGCGAGAATGCCTCTCGCCGTCTCGCCCGTCGTCATGATGACGTGACCGGTGGTGGTGTGAATGCCGGTGCTTGTGCCGCCGCTCCTCCTTGCGCTTTGCCTTCTCCTGTGTGTCGTCAATACCCATCGACGCCAGCAATTGTCGTCGTCTGATGGGGTCGTTCATCATCGCCTCGTACGCTTGCTGCTCCTGGCGCTTGATAGCCAACAGCGGATCCTCTCTGATCTTCGCCGCAACATCTCGCGGGTTGGCGACGGTGGCTGTCGGCGCGACAGCAAGGGTGTCCTGGCTTGACTGCTTCTGCAGTTTCTTGACGTCGTTGTCCTGCAGGAGCTTGTCGATTCGTCGCTTGCCGAGGAGGTAGGCTTCAGTTTCGGCGGAATCGCCAGCTTGGCCGTCGGTCGGACCAGAGTACATCCATTCTACCCGCTGCAGTCTAGGCTTCCCACCGGCAGCCTCGAGCGCCTTTTGAATCTCTTCCTTCTTGCGCTCCTCTTCAATCTCTTGAAGACGCTGTTGTAGCTTCTTTCGTTCGGCGATGGCCTCTGCTTCGGCTTTCTGTGTTGCGGCAATGTTTCCCGACCGTTGGGGATGCCAACTCTTCTTCATATTCAGATCACCGGAGCCCATCTTGGCGGTGTTGGTGCTGCCGAAGCAGCGCGTTCGAGGTAAGGGTTTGGAGAAAGCGCGCGCCCAAGTAAACCTCGTTCTTCGCGTGGATGATGTTTCGGTGACTCGAGAAGCTGGAACGCCAGGAGATGGGAGCAGGGGGCGCGTTGGCCTGATGATGTGTGCGACGGACTGGGTGAAGTGGAAGTGGCAACCTGAACCTTGATGACCGAGATTTGGCTGGCCAGTAACAGGCAGGCTCGCCGCTGGGCAGGAACTGCAAGGACCAGCCTCTCTCAGCGGGGCCCACTGCTGACTGGGGCCAATCGATAAGGATTACCCCACATCAGCTTGTCGTCTCGGCCCAGCCTTGTCGTTGCTTGGTTGCCTGTTCGATGTTCGCTACAACCGCTTTGTCCACACTATCGAGGACCTGTGTGCTGTTGCATCACCGATTTTCGCAACTCTACACATCAGCTGGCGTGGACTGTCCCCCAATCACTTACTCTCAATGTCGGACGACGATTTCATGCAAGCCTCGGATGAGGAGTATGACTTCGAATACGAAGATGAGGAGGAGGAGGACACCGGCGACGTCGACATCGAAAACAAGTACTACAATGCGAAGCAGACGAAGACATCCGACCCTGAGGAGGCGGTAGACGAGTTTCTGGGAATACCGGCGCTAGAACCAGAAAAGGGGGAATGGGGCTTCAAGGCGCTCAAACAGGCAATCAAGCTTGAATTCAAGCTGCAGCGATACGAGAAGGTCGGTGTCGTGGAAACCAGCATGTGGCTATGTGACGAACTGACTCCTATCTATGACAGGCTACAGAGCACTATCGGGAGCTTTTAACCTACGTCAAGTCGGCTGTCACGAGGAACTACTCTGAAAAGTCCATCGACAACATGCTTAACTTCATTGAGAAGGGCGCCGACAACCCCGCAGCAGTGCAGTGCATCGAGCAGTTCTACTCCCTCACCCTGCAATGCTTCCAGAGCACCAACAACGAGCGTCTCTGGCTGAAGACAAATATCAAGCTAGCCAAGCTGCTTCTCGACCGCAAGGACTATCACGCCGTCGCTAGGAAACTGCGTGAGCTCCACAAGGTGTGTCAGCGGGAGGACGGGACCGACGACCCGAGCAAGGGCACCTACTCGCTCGAGATCTACGCGCTCGAGATCCAGATGTACTCGGAAACGCGCAACAACAACCAGCTCAAGGCGCTTTACCAGAAAGCCTTGAAGGTTCGCTCGGCGGTGCCGCACCCCAAGATCCAGGGCGTCATCCGCGAGTGCGGCGGCAAGATGCACATGAGTGAGGAGAACTGGACGGAGGCGCAGATCGACTTCTTTGAGGCCTTCCGCAACTACGACGAGGCGGGCGACCTGCGGCGCATCCAGGTGCTCAAGTACCTGCTGCTAGTCACCATGCTCATGAAGTCGGACATCAACCCGTTCGACAGCCAGGAGACCAAGCCGTACCAGAACGACCCGCGCATCGCCGCCATGACCGAGCTCGTCTACGCCTACCAGCGCGACGACATATACGCATACGAGGACGTGCTGCACAAGAACACAGACCTACTGGCGGACCCCTTCATCGCCGAGAACATCGACGAGGTGACGCGCAACATGCGCACCAAGGCCGTGCTGAAGCTGATCGCCCCCTACACACGCATGCGGCTCGCCTGGATTGCCGACCGCCTGCGCATCAGCGAGTCTGAGGCGCAGGACATTGTCGGCTACCTGATCGTGGACGGCCGCGTGCGCGGCCGCATCGACGAGCACAGCGGCACCGTTGAGATTGAGTCGAGCGGCGACGCCGAGCGCGCCCGCGCCATCGAGTCCATGGCCTCTGCGGTCGGCGATCTGTACACCGCCATCTTCAAGGACGGGGACGGGTTCCGCGTGACTGACCTCGCCAGTGGAGGGTATGCGGATTCGATGGCGGACTTTGCGGGTGGGTACCCGTTTTCTGATAGGAGTCGGCCCGGTGCCGGTGGGAGAGGGTCACGACTGCTGCGCCGAGGCGGAACGAAAAATCCGCTTGGCTTGGGGGTGCACTGAGGCGACGGTGGTGAGGAGACCGGGGCGGCGTGTCACTGATGGGCTGCCCATGGGTGACTGATGATTAGTGTTATGAGTATTTGCATCGAAGAAGATGCTTTGATGCAGTCAAAGATACGAATATGAAGACCAACGACTTGAGCATGCATAGGTAGAGAACATGACATGGTTTAGCGTCTTCTTACCTGTCTGTAGGTAGTCAAGCACGTGTCACCCACATTCGGGAGGGGGCTGAGCCGCAGCAACCCATTAGCAAGACTTCTACCATGTGAGTAGGCACTGATATCCCCCACCGTTCTCGTGGACGAAAGTGTGATTCAGATGCCGTGGCTGTGTCCGTTTCACGACAGGCACGAAGGCGACCTAACGGTGATGACATTTTAGGGAACCGAGAGGAGACTGCTCGAATGGTGCCATATCTTACATGTGAACACACATCTCTGTGACTTGGATCTCAGTTCTATCCGCTCTTGGTCTCGTATCCCATCGCATCTAAATTCCGTGGATTCTTCACAACATCCGGATCGACTCAATCCTTGGTTTCTACCCCAAGCACGGCTATAAAGTCCTCCCGGTACTTTGCCAACCGACGTCTCCCCAGTTCACCGCCCAAGGAACACCCGCTCGCCAGGCTCTGAATCCAGTGAATGAACAAGGCGGCGGACCACCGGATGCTGTCAACTTATGCTCGCTGCAGGGAGAAGAAACGAAATGCCTCAATGAAACCTCATCAGAACGGAAATCCCCGAGCGTTGCCGCTACCAACGAGTGGTGGGTAACCAGGAAGGTGACATTGGCCACCGCTTCCTGTCCCATGGTTTGACCGCATGGCGGTTGAACGAACAATGTCAAACCAGCCGGTCCCAGGGTGGGGCCGCTTGTGCATGTATATGTATGTGTGCGTGTTCGCTGCATCCCAACATGATGTGACTCGTGTGTGCGAGCGTGGTTCAGATACACGACCTTCAGTCCGTCCTTCCCGAGGGGCGGTGAGTTCGGGTCTCGATCGTCTCGAGCACAGCATGGAGCATGCCGATTATGCACGCTTTCTCCCTACGTGGCATGGCAGATACGACGCCACCGCAGAAACATGGAAGAAGCAAGTCCGTTTGATCAGCACATAGAAACTGTTCCAAGCCTGGGAAACTCCCCGAAAGCTGCAATGTCCATACCGCACCAGCTCGGACAACCGAGCTCATCCAAGCCTCATGGTGCGCGATCGGGGCGTCACCAGGCCGGACCAGGAAAGAAACAAAGTGCACGCCGGCGGCCACTTTCAAGTTCTGCACTGCGACGGCGGCGGCGCGTGAGCACGGGGCCGGTGACACGGCCGCTGCAAGGCGGGAGCGCGCAGCTGCGGTGGACGAAACAGGCCATTGCTGCAGCGGTAAGATGATGGGAGGAGGAGAGCGCGCAATCGGGAGCACACATGGTCGTCGCGAGCGAATGATGGCAGCGCTCGACCTGTTGGTCACGCGAAGGAGGGCGCGGGCTCGGGCAGTCCTGCTGGGGAACAGCGGCAGCCCGCAGATCGAACGGTTGCTGATCGATGGGTGTGTTTTGGGCCCTGGAGGCAAGGGCCTGCGAGGGAACGTCCGCGACCGGGGAAGGGATGATGGGGCAGTGAGTGAGGTGGACGTCGTGAGGCTGCCTCTTGGGGATCTGCCGTCGGCCCCGGATACACGTGTAATCGAGATGCTAATCGGCCCAATGAATTCCCTTTGGGATACCAACCCCATCGTCGCTGCCGTGCCGGCCGCAGAAAAGTGGCCCCCTCCTGTCCTGCTCGAGGCGACCATTTCATGCCGTCTTGCAGAATGAGACGGCAGTGGTCGGGTTGTGCTTCGGCAGTCGAAACATCAGGGTTTGCACGCATATCCCGGGCAGCTTCCGCGGTGACGATCTGCCCGGGGATCTCCTGATCCTAGGCTCAGCCATTGACGGGGAAGACTGCAATAGTTAACCGCAATGAAACGTAGGCCGGGATCAGCAGTGCGGTAGACATTTGGCTGCCATGCAGGGCCTGGCATGCCTGGATACAGGCGGGAAGAATAGATGGATCTGCTCGGCAAGTAAAGGCCGTCCCGTCGCTGTCGGTCGACGGGCCAACAAACCGAGTGTGGGTCGTCCACGGGGCCGGCCCGGCTGTCAAGAGGCTTGCAGATGAACGCCGGGCTGTCTGTCACCATCTCCTCTTGCCCATTCGAGCGTCATGGATCATGACGAGGTCGGCCAGTGCGGCACTTGCCGATGAAGCGCGCGAGAGAAGTCCTCCGGGACGGGAAATTCCGACCTGCTGAGCTGCGGGCTGTACCAGCGGATTGCCCCGGACCCTGACATATAATCTCGAAAAAGGTAAAGATATGTTAACCGCTGTGTGGATGAGTGCCCGGCTGGAAACCCGTTACAGATGGTTCCTTTGGCGCGACAGGGTCCCGCGCGATGTTTCGCGCGGACAAACAACTGGCAGGCTCGTTGTTCTGGTGTATCCTCATTACCGAGAAGACAGACAGCAAACGTGGGTCTAGCGAGCATCAACGGGGAATCGGTGGTGTTTCATCCCACCAATCCATCGATCGAAGGACGGTGGTACGAGACGGCGTCCACTGCGGGGGTGTTCCCGTGCAAACAGAGGTGGGAGAAAGCTCGCCTGTTCGTCCGCAGTGCTTCCCGACTTTGGCGTACGCGACAAGTGAGGGTGGGGTGCGTGCGCCGCATGACAGCCGGGCGGAGGAAGCCATTGGAGAACTAGCAGCCCGTCATCGGGTGAACATGGACGATGAAGGATGAGGGAACATCAAGTTCCGTGCCTGCGGAGTGCAAGTGTGAGCAATGAAATGCTGGGCGCACATCGGGCGGGGCAGGCAGGCAGGCAGGAAGGCAGGCAGCACCCCACTGCAGCATTGCATCGTAACCTATGCTGCCCCAAGTGGGGTTAGCGGCATCCCAACAACCTCCAGTCGCGCCTGCCCGAACAGAACCGACGTCTGCTCCGACGAAATTTGGGGAAGGCGCTGAATGCGTGGAAGGGGCGACAGGATGCTCGCAAGAACGCAGGAGAACCACTTTCAATTCGGCACAAAGCATGAAACTTGCAACATTACTTCTACAATCCACTGATGCTCCGACAAATTCTCACGTTGGCCTCGCTGTGTGCTGTGTACTTAGGTAGGTAGCTGGGTATGCAGTATGGCCCGGGGAGTACTCCGTACTGTGTATACGAATTCGAAACCGACCCCACGGTTCTTCTATGTTGTCTGGCCACAGCAATGACGCCCGGCCCATCCTTGACAGGTCCAGTCGCATCAGACAAATGTGACCATCGTGAGGTGCATTGGCCCGCAGCAGGTTGCCCACCCTCCCCGCTCCCGTCAATGCAGTCCTTGATGCTGCCGCCCTCCGACGGCGCACGCCAATCGTTTGAAGACGCGCCAAACACACCAGGCGCATTCTCGCAAGCCGTGGCGGCGCCGGGCACCACCCACCTCCGTCAGGACTCGCGGGCACGAATCGGATGAGCCCACCGAACGGGTATCCACGTCGCCCAACCAACCTGTGCTTTCCGTCATCTGTCCGGCACCTCCCACGACGCCCGCTCACGAATCACACTGCAGTCGTTTCTCGGTGCACCTGGAAGCGGCAGGGCAGGGCAGGACTTACATACCATCATCTAGCATTGGCAGTGGCCTACAGTGTTAGCGGCTGCCGCTTTCGTGCCACGAACCACCAGCAGGTTGCGGCATGTCGCAGCACGAGCCCGGTGTCGACGGATTGGCTAGAACAAGACACCATGCTGAACCTGCAGGCCATGTTTCTCCTGCTCCAGCGGGAAACCACAGACCGATTGTGCTCGTCCACTTGTTTTCGTCGAAACCGTCAATCACACGCCTCAGGACGGGAAGGGAACCCTCTCGCAGCGCCGGACGCCGACTGTGCACGTCCATGACGATCAGCCGGGCCTCACGCAGGGAGCTTTTTAGTGCGCGGCCTAACTTTGGCGACTCGGGACACATGGGACACGAGGAGCTCAGGACATCAGCAAATCCACCAGGAGCCATCAGCACTAAGCTACCCCATACCAGGCAAGATAGTTAAGAGGGGGATAACCAAAGCGAGAGCCGAGCCCCAGGGCAGCGTCCCACGAGTCTGGGACGGACCCAGGCCTGCCAGCCACGCCGTCAAGGAACCGCATCCTTCTCAAGCCATGCCCCCACCTGCTTCTCAACTGACTTGTGTCATTCCGGTAGTGTACACACCCCAAGTTGCGGCCATCATCACATCGGCTCGCAGGGAACAGCTGCGTCCACAGCAGTGGTACCTAACGGCCCACCCCCATTGAAATGGACCATGGACGCCATGCTCCGCCTTGGCACTGCTACCTTCAAGTGTGTACGAGTACTTGTAAGTTTCTGGTTTAGCTAGCCGCTCGTTGCTGTTGCCGCACCTGCCTGCACCTGCTGCGGGTTGGATTAATGTCTTGGTCGGCATGGCATATGGACGAGATCGTCAGCGTTCCTCAAAGGAACGAGCATTGCAAACTTGATCGCGTAGCCGAGCCACGCATGAATCATGACCCCCCGGCTAGACCATGGACAGACCAACAAATTCATGGCGCATTGCTGCACATGATGCCCTGGTGGTGGCGTCGGTCGCCGACAAGATTCACGGGGGCTTGAACTATAACCCACAGCACTAGCGTATATGCCAATCTCGCCGGCGTATCACGACTGAGGGCGAGACGACACCTGCGTCTGCCCGGTAAAGGTTGCGTCCGGGCGGGTTGCGACGATGGTGTGCGTGCCGTCACGCAACTGACGAGCTGCCCGCTAAACGTCAGACTGCTGGGCTACGAGCGCACATGAAGTCAAGCTTTTCTGGGGGTGTCAGCTCCATCACCACGCCCCCGAGCACTCAGGCGATGGAGATCTGGGCTCCCCCGTAAGCCGTCAGGACGCACATGGTTCATCTGTGGTCTCGGTACCTGTAGGTCAAAATACAACATGGCCGGGGCCAGCTTGAGGTGGGACCGCTGCACAGGGGGGCTTCGTGGGACCGCCGGTACTCAGTACTCCGTACATACCACATTAACTAGTGGACGCCCTCCGCCCTCCCCTTGCCACGCCGAGTCTCGTCACCACTCCTGGTTCGGGGAGGACCTGCCGAGAAGGCGGGCCGGTGCTGGGCGCCGATGTTCGGGAAGTGGGCGCGCTGTGGAGGGGTCGGAAACCCAACGATCTGGAATCGGCTTCATCGCATTGCTCCCCAACACACCAGACGAGAGCTTCTTTCTTTTGAGATCGTAGCTCGGCTTTGTTGATGCTTGCCCCGCGCTGCCGCCGGATCACTCCGCCGCTGACCACACCCCCGCTTGATACCGACGGCTCCCTGCACGATATTGAGGTCCCGTACCAGCGTCCAGAGACTTTGTCGGCGCCATGTGCACTTACTGCGGCGCAGGGACCCGTTGAAAATGCTGCAGTTCCCGGACCAACAAGCAGGAGGCGTGGCACCCCGTCATCGACACTCTCATGCTAATGAGTGCACGCCGTGCACGCCTCCCAATCCCTTCCCGTGGAGCAACCCCCCTGCCACCCCTGGTTGCTTCCCCCAGAAAATGGAGGCCTGTGTGTGGGCCCGGCATACGACGCTATTAGTGCACATCCCTCCTGGCGCACAATTCCCCCGTTTGATGCTACCCAAGTGTCATCCCCGTGCGCATGACAAACTACGGGGGAGGTGGTTGATGGATGGTGCAGAAGAAGCCGCCGGCGGCTGAGTTGCGTTTGACAGGAGTGCCCTGCCAGGACCGAGTACAGTTTTGCCGAGTGCAAGTACTCGCACTCCGGACCTGGGTGAGGGTTGGCGTGTGCAAGTGCTGACGCGGGAAGGCTCGGCAGGCAAATGACGCCCCTGTCCCAACCCCAGCAGGGGGCAGGGCCATCAAGCAGGGGGCGGGCGGCTTGTGGAGCTCCCAGGCGTGTGTGCCAAGGGGAGTGAGAGTTGAACGGAGGTTCGCGAGAAAACGGTCAAGTGGGCCACCGTCCAGACGCCGCCCGGCATCCCCCTTGCAAATCGAAGTCAACTCTGACCGGGGGGACTCCCTCAAGATTCAGGGGACAATGCAATCGAGGACGGACTTACCAGGCTTGAGGATGATGGGGACCGCCCATCACAGATTGAACGAATCACGCACCGGGGCAACTACCGCAGGGTCGCAACCTCCCGGCATGAGACTGGGCGAGCAAGCTCGCGAGGAAGATGCTCAGACCGCTCAGTGGTCCCCCCTGTCTCATTGCGCTGCTGCCGGATGCTTCGTCGTCAACGGCAGGGCTGGATGCTTCTCATTGGGTCGACGATTGGGCGACCCGGGGGTCGCTGCGTTGTGGTCGACGGGCCAGTGCGTCTGGGACCGGCAGGGGCAGGATGGGAGAAAGCCAGGGGTCCATCCGATTATTATCTGGCTAGGTTATGTTTCCTCTGTGCGCTTTTATACATGGCCTCACTTGTGCGTAGAATGGCCAAGGTACCTAGGTAGGTAGTCTATTGTGTCTCCGTGACTGGCTGACCGGAAATCGGCCGTATAACTGCAGTCGGGGTGGCATCCGCTCATCGTCGGGCATAACGGGGACCTCGCCGCTTCCTGCACCGAGAGCCGCAAGCGCATCCAAATAATAGATTGGCAGCGGTTTGGGCCCAGCAATAACCAACGCACCAGGCTGCTACCCTTATTAGCTCTTTCCAGGCGTCTCCACCTGGCAAGAGAACTTGGGAGGCTCGGTCTCGCCTGCCTTGCGTTGCATGCCTGCGCCAACCTAACGCTCCTGCTGTCGCTACTTATATGCTAACATTGCTCCTTCCTTCCGAGTCGGGTCCCCTCTCAACCATTATCATTGCTTCAGCCCTCCTGCCTCGCAGCTGCCTGGCTTCCCATCCTCTCCTATTTCCGCCTTCCCGCCTCCCGCCTCCCGCTGCCCGTTCGTCCTCTCTGCCCTTCACTGACTCCTGTGCGCCTCGAGGTTGGCCTTGCGCTCCCGTGGAGCCTCCTACCTGGAAGCTTGGCCTCAGCGTTGTGTGTCCGCCCGTCGCAGCCGCTCGCTGTTTCTGCCTGCCGTTTGTTTTTCCTTGGAGATCGATACCCGTATCCTTCCGCCCTTTCTTTTTCTGGCTGGTGTCGCCGGCGGCTGCCCTGTGATCCCTCGGCCGGTTAAGGACATACAAACGGCGGTACAATACATACAGCCGACGGACGGGAGCTGGCGCGACCAATCTCCACTCGGGCTCTCTGGAGGCCAACACTCAGCTCTCTGGCAGGCAAATAAAGACGGACACGTTTCTCTTCGGACTCGCGGTCTAGCCTGGTCGCTGCTGGCTGCTGCTTCTGGCTGCTGCTTCTGGCTGCTGCTGCCGTTCCATGCTGAGAGGCACGTCAACGCTGTCCTCCGCCGCTGCTCGTTTGGGTGCACACACCCACATGCTCCAGGCACGCCTCCACTGGGCCTTGCAAACTTCCGGCAACCTATCCACATCCTGGACAACGGCCAACAAGACCCTAGACACCTTCCGCTGACGGCTGTTGCTGCTGCTGGCAATTGCACTCATGTTCCAGCCCGAACCCACGGCATACCTCCAGGTCTCGACCGGGTATGCGATCCCGCACACTTTGCCGGAATATACATTCGAGGAGACGCCACTTCGCTTGAGCGACCGCCGAGGTTCCCTTGCAGCAGCGGTTGCAGCGGGGGCTGGCGGCAGCGCTGTTGGGGCAGGATTGCTGTACGGGACGACACCCATCTTCAGCGCTAACGTTAACGGTGCGCGCGTTGGCCCCGCATCCACCACTGCACGCTCCTTCCCGGCCGACTTCCACCCGACCTCATCCACTGCTCCTCCTGCCGCTGCCGCTGCCACGTCGACCGCATCTGCGCCCTCGCATCATCATTCTCATCACAGACCGTCGTTACCGTTGTTGCTCAAGATGGAGGCAAACGCCGAGGATTTGGTCGCCCAGGAGGCGGCTGCTCGGGAATACCAACCACAGCTCCAGGTAGGTCGACTAACACGCACCCTGCATTCTCAGCTCGCGTGCGGTTGTCGTCTTGTCTGCCGTTTGGACCCCCCGCTCACTGGCGCCCCACGCCCACTCACAGGGACCGCTCGTCGGCAAGAAGACGCTCAGCTCAGCCATCACGGACGAATATGCCAAAGCCGATCCAATCTATGTGCAAAAGACAATGGTGTGTACAGATCTGTCGAGTTTGGCTGAAACACAAGACGGCGCCACTGACGCTTTGTTGCTAGGTGTTGCCCGAAACATACTCACATTATCGGCCGGTCCAAGGGGACGGGAATTGCGGTTGGCGGGGTAAGTGGAACATGAAAAAGCCATGATGTGAACACGCAACATGCGGCGGGAGTACTTGACGTGCAGCTAATGTATTTCCCGGCTAGCAATTGGCTTTGGCTACTTTGAGACATTGGTCAAGACGGGCAGCAAGGCTCGCGTCGAGTCGGAGAGGCAGCGATTGGAGCGCCTAAACTCCTTGATCGAGAACATCGGCGGCTTCTCGCCCTACGTGTTCCAAGATTTCGTCGATGAAACCCTGGCGCTCCTGGAGCGAATGGCTGGGCTCGTGGAGCATCAGGAGCAGGCCATGGCGGACCTGCTCGAGGCCTTCAACACGCCAGATATCTCCAATTCGGTCATGTACCACTTCAGGCTGCTGGCGAGCTCGTATCTCAAGAACAACCGCGATACCTATGCGGCTTTCGTCACCACCGGCTCGGACGTCGACGGCTATTGCCTGGAAGTTCTCGAGCGCCACAATGTCGAGCTGGACCATCTCGGCCTGACTCTACTGGTCAATGCACTCCTGAAGGACGCCGGTTTCGTGCTGGAGGTGGCCTATCTGGACCGAAGTCCCGGTTCTGAGGTCAACACATACCGGTTTCCCGAAGAAGCAAATAATCGGCACCCTTCGGACCTCGGGCCCATCATCCGTTTTCTTTACCGCCCCGACCACTACGACATTCTCTATGTCCCGGAGCCGGTTGACTTGCAGGTCCACCGAGTGACCGGTTTCTCGCAGAGTTATGAGATTGAGAGCCAACCCGTGGCCCTGCACAGCTTTGGTGCTGTCGATCTACAGACGCTCTCCCTGATTCCCGGGTTCGGCGCCGCGGCCCCGGCCTTGACCCCAATGCTTGACACAACCTCCGCCCCGCTTTCCACCTACAGTCCCAGCCCCGTGTCGCCCTGGATGCCCTCGCCGTTCGGGGACCCCATTCAGCAGGTCACACCGGCCACGCTTCCGATGCCGACGCCCACTCCAGCCCCGCAGACTCACCCGTTGCGCTTCAGCGAGTATTGCCAGCTCCCGGAGTACGTCGACAACAACACATGGCGAGAGCAAACACTGCAGACGACAACCTTCAAGAACAGCCACTTCAACGTGGCCCACTACAACAACCCCAATTTCCAGCCGGAGGAGTACAAGCCAGAGGCCGATGATCACGACACGCCGCCGCGGGCCAGCGGCCGGAAAAGAGGCAGCGTATAGACTGGTTGCAAGAGGGCTGGCTGTGCCAGCCGGGAATTCGGATCATGCCTCTCAACACAACAAAACGCTGTCTTGAACGTGGCATTCGGGGGCCTAATACAGACAGGAGGCGAGCAGTGACATGGAACACATTCAGGATGCGGGTGTTCTATGAGGCCTGCAGCAGGGAGCGCCGAACTGCGCCTCTTTTCTGATATGAAGGGTGATGGGTTGACACGTTACGGCGCAACTCCTACATCACAGTCGACTGCATCCCTACGGATACCGTTGGTTTCACTTCCACTTAATGAGGACGCACCAGAACCAGGCTGGGCGGTTGATGCATCGCGGACCGCGTCATAATCTGACGGCATCATGAATGGCATCCGGCGGTTTGGAGTTGTTTGGCCAAGTGTTTATTCCATTTTTTATTATCATGCTTTCTTCTCAAGTCACATGGTGCATGGTGTTTTTGGGATGGGACAATTCGGTTCACTTGCTGCTTTTGTTCTGACTTTTACTGCTGCGTCAACTCCTGAATTTACTCCTATTGCATCGTGCGTGAGGGGGTTAGGGGAAAGGGGCAGTGGGCCAGGAAAAGGGGGTGAGCAGCCGAGACACCCGGGCCGAGGTCGGCAAGGCAGCATTGAGACGGCAGTCCAACGGACACGGGGAGGGGTCCCGAAAATTGGCATGTCAATAAAAGGCAGTCATTGAAGGCGCTACCAAAATGGCGTTGCTGATCAGGGCAGGGGTAGGAATGGATTTTTTCGGCTTCGCGCCACCCGAACTCGGCACCTCCCTGACTGCCAGGGATGTCGATGCCGAATGCCTTCCGTCACCAGGCTAACGTTCTTCCGTAGTGTAAGTCCTGACCAGGCCAAGGGGCGACCTTGTGAACGAGCTCCTTCCTCATCCGTGTCCATCTCATAAGCAGCCCCTCGTTAGCAGCCCCTCGTTCGCCGCCCATAACGTTATGCCTCTACCGACTCGCCGGGTTGCTCCCATTCGCAAGCCTAACTTCCTGAACCCCCCTGGCACCGTGGACGCCACCGACCCTCGCTGGGACGTTCTAGTCTCTGCCCCGGCACCCACCTCCCGACCTTGCATAGCGCGCTAGCGCAAAGTTGCGAACGACCACTGAGAGACCGGCGCGGTGCGACTCCCGGCCAATATGAACCCACGCGCTGGCGTGCGTTAGACTGAAACATGCAAGCCACACTGACGGATTCTCTGCGCTGCTGGTTCGTTGGGACGGTGTGGGGTTGAGGACGTGACGGGGAGAGGGCTGGACAAATCATGGCGGTTGTGATCCGACAGGCTGGTTCATGCAGCCGGCGACAACCGACGACCATGGCTTGTACACTAATGTAGTGTACATGTACATATGGTAAAGGTGATGGATCGACGTCTCAGTGGCTGTTCCTAATCAGCGGCACCGGCAATGTCTCTGCCTCGCAAATCCTGATTACGTTAACGCTATAGCGCGTGGCATCTGCAAGGCTTCGGCGCATCTTAGGGAAGGATTGCTGTGCCGCAGGACTGGGAACGGAGCGAGGATCTGGGTGCAGTACCCTAGGGGCCGAGATGGCTTTACGCGCTTGGGCCATCACGGTCGAACGGCGCGCAGCCTGCCGAGTTCTATGTCTATTGAGAGGGACAGATACCAAGAAACGTGATGTACACGAAAATATGTCTATCGTAACCGACACTCTCGCTCGCGATCATTGTCAGCCTGCAGGATACGGTAACAGCACGTAGACCCTCATTGGTCATCCCAACGCCATCACCCCCGGGCGGCAAGGACCTCCCTCACGCCCGAGAGGTACGCCTCCTCTTCCCCCCTTTCCACCCCATCCCCCTCACCACCCCTCCTCACCAACCCCTCCAACAAAGCCATCACCTCCTCCCGACTAACCAACTCCACCCCGCCATCAGCACCCATCCGACGCGCCAGCTCAGCCGCCCACGCGCCCGCAAACCGGCCCTCCCGCGAGCTCAGCAGCGGACGACCCTGCGGAAGCCGCACGTCCGCCTCGGCCACGGCGTGGACGCCGACCTCCCCAGCGACGGAGGTCACGGCGCGCCCGGCTAGCCCGCACGCGACGATGCGCGCCCACGGGTTGGAGGCCTCGTCGGTGTCGGCGGGCGGCGGGAAGGCCAGGTTGACGGCGGTGCCGAGCGCCGTGACGTGCCGGCGGAGGTGCACGCCCAGCGCGGCGATTTTCGCGAGGCCTTCACCCTCTTTCCCTGCCTCCTCTTCTCCGCTTCCATGACGAACTACCCGTGATAGTGATGCTGGAGAAGAGGAGGAGGAGGAGGAGGAGGAGGAGTGAACCCACACCCCCGGATCCTCGGTCGTCACACACCGCAGGCCGTACACGCCCGCCAGCGCGGCGATGGTGGTCTCCTCGAGCAGGCGGGCGTAGCAGCGCACGGTGAAGTGGCGGAGCGACGGCAGCGGCGAGCGCAGGTCCAGCACGGGCCACAGCACGGCCTGGCCCGGTCCGTGGTAGGTGGTTAGCCCGCCGCGCGGGGCGTGCAGGACCTTGGGGGTTGGGGAGATGGGCGCAGTGGAGTGGCCATGGTGTTCTGATGCGCTGCCTGGGATGCGCAGCGGCGCGGTCAGGCGGGCGGTCTCGGCTGCGCTGAGCGGGGTGGTCTGGCGGCGGCCGAGGGTGAAGATGGGGCTGGGGGTGAAGGAGAGCAGGGTTGGTGGTGGTGGTGGTGGTGGTTGTGGTTGTGGTTGTAGTGTTGCTGGGGGTGGTGTTGACGCCTCCGACTTGGCATCCTTGAAGTCGAGGTGCTGCCGGCGGAGATGCTCCTGCACGCGGCTGGCGAGGCTGTAAGGGACGTAAAAGGGGTGCACGCTCGGCAGGTGCATGTGCCGGAGGCGGACACTCATCGCGTCGGTTGTGGGTGCTTTGGGGTTGGGGTTGCCAGACAGAGCAGCGTCGGGAAGCACAAGGGCGTGGACCGTGTGGACGGTGCCTTCTCCCGTTTCCTCCCAGGGATCCAGGGTGGTCGTGGCTCGTGATGGAGTCCATGCTCTGGTTCCTTCCCGCAGCCCCACCGACATTGGATGCGTTTGTTGCGCGCAGTGGAGCCACCAACTGCCAACGCCCACGCTAACTGCGAAGCGCAATCATCAACCGATGAAGAGCAAGGCTAAAACCTCAACAACGTCAGTTTGATCGAACCGAGATCGCGGTCCCGTCCCAGCCTGCGGTGCCGCGTTTTTTCCCTCTCCACTCCAGTGCCCCGCAGCGGCTGAGGCCGCGCCCGGGCTGCAGGCCGCAGGTCTTGGCGTCCAATTGTCTGGCCCTGCGAAAAGCCGATGCGCGCCATTGGGCGTTCTCCATTTTCGCTGGCAGCTTCTGGCATTCTGGCATCTTCCGGCGCCATGTGGGGGGTTTTGGAGCTTGGAGGGTGAAGCACTGGAGATACGATGGAGCAGAATGTCCGCAGGGCGTGAGCTAACCAACTGCTGCATGCTCGGTCTCGGTAGGCACGGATGCTAAAACTACCAGCTACCTATGATTGACCGCAGCAGGCTGCTAACTAGCGCTGGCTTTAAAGAGGCACCGCCTGGAAGCATCCCGTTGGTCCATCGTTGGCCCGTCTTACCCCTCGCCCGACAAGGCCCAGGCCAGGAAAGCACCGCGGAGAACGAAAAACAGGAAAAGCAGACGGCTCATGCAAGGACGGAACGCGGGCCTGCACGAATCGACAGACTGCCGATGCAAGGCCACGCCGGGGAGGAGAGCCGGTCCGCTGTCCGGCTGCATCCCATGTCACGACATCCCTCTGCCGGCAGGACACAGCGACCTTCCTTTCACGGGGGTGGCATGCGAAGATCTCGTGGAAGCCGGGCGCCAATAGTTCCAGGTGTTGACGTTATCGTACACGATAGCGGCGTGTTGTGTGTGTTCCCCCGCTCAGCCCGTTTTCACGGGCAACTTCACAAAACGTCCGTTCAGACCACTCCATAACGTACAATGTACAGTAACATACAATCCACCCCCGTTTCGCACCCACTCAGTTACTCCATCTCCTTCTTCGACTTCCGCCGCCTCGGCCTGTCCCCAGCACCCTCCACCTCAGCCGGATCCTCATCAAACTTGTCAGCGCCCATCATATCCATCAAATCATCCAGTTTCACCCTCCTGCCCCCCTTCGTCCGCCTCTCCACCGGCTGCCTACCGCGGGGCTTGGCCCCCACGATCCCCATCTTGGGATCCACAATGACATCCACGACGCCAGGCCTCTTTTTGCGCACGGCGCCCGCGGCCGCAGCCCGGGCGCGCACGCCGCCGTCGTCGGGCGCGACGCCGCCGCGCCCGAGGCGCACGGCGCGGACGGTGCGCGTCTTGGCGCCCAGCGCCCACAGGTCGCCCCACGCCGCCTTGCGCGCGTCGTGGTAGGCTTGCTTGGAGAAGGACTTGGGCACCACCCAGCGCTCGATCGTGCCCGCGGGCGTGCACAGGTCCAGCGTGACATGGCCGCGCCGCTTGAGCGGCGAGAGCACGTTGCGCGGCAGCGAGAGCGCGTGTGGGGGTGAGGGGGTGGCGGCGGTGGTGTCTGTCGCTGCCTCGTAGCCTGCGAATGCTTTCTCTGCGGCCTCCTTGCCCTGCAGGAAGTGGGGGCCGTCGGGGGAGGATGGCGAGGCATCCGGTTGGGCGCCGCCGCGGCGGATGGCCACGTAGCTGAACCGGATGTCTTCGTGGCTGCGGTGCGTGGCGCCGAGGACGGCCTGGAGGAAGGGCGGGCGGATGAAGCGCTGGCTGAAGTGGCAGAAGTCCTTGCGGCCGTGGCTGAGGCCGGGGGTGAGGTACATTGGGCACTTGGTGTGGTTGGTGCACGGCGCAATAATCATGCCCGGCTCGCGCACGCGCTCGCCATCGGGCTGAATCTCGTCGTTGCGCGGCTCCGAGGAGGGCGGAATGATGAACTCATCCAGGACGCGGTGGCGCACCTCGGCCACGGCCTCGAAGCCGCGCGGGTGGCCCTTCTCCAGCACGATGAGCACGCCGCCCTCGGGCGAGAGCATGCTCCACAGGTTCTCCAGCAGCTCCTTGCGCTTGTACTCCTTGCCCAGCGCCATCAGCTGGTGCGACGCGATGATGACGTCAAAGACCTTGCGCGGGGCGGGCTTGCCGTCCGAGTCGAGTCGCCGCTCCGACCCTACGACGGAGTGCAGGTAGTCGGGGAGACGTGGCAGAAAGGTCGTGTCTTGCAAGAACCGGGAGACGCGCTCCCTCAGGTTCTCGGCGCCCACAACGACCGTCTTCTTGCCCCGCGGCATCTTGCCGCCCACCTCGCCCTTCTCCTTCAGAACCTCCCAGGCGGCCCGCTGCACCTCCTGCCACGCCGCCAGACCGGCGCCGGCCGCGCCGACGTCGAGCACGCGGGCTCCTTCCGGCCGGGTCAAGAGTCCCTTGAGCCACTCCTCGCCGAGCCGCTTCCGCGTCTCGACCAGCACGCTCGTCACGGTCGCGTACAGGCCCGGCATCACGGTCGCGAGGTAAGCGTCGGATTCGATCTGTGACAGTCTGTAGTGTCCTGCCTCCATGGCAATCCCTTTCTGTGGCAGATTGGCCTTCGACGGCGGCGTCCCCGGGCCGTGGGGCAGGCCGGGCCCGCCAAGCACGCGCTCGGCAGTCTCCTTGATGTGCTTTGTGTCGGTCCTGGCCAGCAGCGTGGTGATGGGCTCCACAAAGGTCACCTTTGGAAGATGCACCGTGCTGGGGCTGGTCTTGAACTGGCCCATCCGGGTGTACGGGTGCAGGCGCTCGTTTTCGCGCTCGTGATCTCGTAGGAACTCGGCATCGGGCTCGCCGTCGTCCTCGTCAATCTCGTCCTCCTCGCGCGGCTCTTCCTCCTCAATGATGTTCTCCTCCTCGTGGATCTCCTCGGCCAGTTGCAGCGAGGCGGCCTCGAAGTCGCGCTGCAGCTTCAGCAGCGCGTTGTACTCCCGCTTGTTGTTGACCGCCACATTGAGGTAGTCGACGGGGGTCTCGGTAAGCGAGTGAGCCGGGTCTACGTACGCCTCAAGCTTTTCCACCTCTTCGATGGCCACATCTGCAACGTTGGAACCATCTTCCTCTTCATCTTCATAGATCTCTTCCTCCTCCACCGCTTCAGACTCGATGGCGGTTGAGGGATCCAAGGTGTAGTCGACTTCCTCCAGATTGCCGTGCTCCGTCTCCCTCAGCAGCACGTTCTGACCGCTGCCGCACCCCTCGACCTCAGCTTTCGGAAACGGAATGCCCACATCCTCGGGCCGGGTCTCGCGCAGCGGCGGTCCGTAAAGCCTCTCGTACACCTTGTATTCCTCTGGCGACAGGTAGTCCGGGGGAAGCGTGGTGCCAAACGTCTGCCTTGCCTGTCGCACAACGGTCTCAATCTCGTCCTTGGTAGGCGGCGGCGGGCTAGCACTCGAGCGCTCCGTCGGCTCTTGCCGTGCGGGCGCGGTGGTTGAGAACTGCCTGACCGAGTGCGTCCTCCAGGGACGGGTGGCAGGCGCAGCACGCGGTGCAGGGACTGGTGTGGCAGCCTCCGCGCGACGACGCAGGAGCGGCGGGGATGGCCGGACGCGCGGCAGCAGAAGAGCATCGTAAAAGCCCAGGAGCTGCGCGCGGCACCCAGGGCACCGGTTCTGCATTTTGCCGGCCGAAATCATAGTTTTCCGCCCGGTGGTGTTAAATTTTGGTTGCAGAGACCGGCGTGGTGGACGGCGGCGAAAAGAAAGTTTCAATGGGTCCGAGCTTAGTTAGAAGCAATGCAAGCACCTGCACATCACATCGAACGACCGGATCCCTGCACGTGACGGCAGTCCTGGAAGTGGCGAGGAAGCAACAGCATAAGCCCGTCTAATTCGGCCAATTTGGTAATTGAACGTAAAGTAAGTTCAAGTAGCGTATCGAAGAGAAGCGTAGAACAACCGCTCAAGACACTATCCCTGCCCAGCCCACCCAGCACGCGAACGCCCAAACTCCCGTCACATCATAAGTAAACCGCAGATTGTCCGTCATGAAGCGCTCAAGTCGGACATGGTCTTGAACCCATGACGGCCAGACCGGCTCGGACCGCCGCCTGGCTGCGGCCTTTGCGGAGCATTGTTTTTGTTGAACGGCGAGTTTTCTGCCGCCTTGTAAGGATCGAGCTGTAGAATGTCAGCAACCACCCCATTTCCGCTAACCACCTGCAACCCGCCGGACAGAAAGACGGGTAAGAAGAGAGCAAACCAACGCACCGAAAACAACGAGTAGAAATACAACCCAAAGAACGCAACCACCGTCTCAAACCAGCCCTTCAAATAATAGTCCGCCGGCCGACGCAGTCCCGCCGCACCCCGTCCCACCCCGACACCAGCACCGCCCAGCCTCTGCCCGGCACCAGAGAAAGTCGCACCACCCCCTCCCGCAGCGCCCGCGCCCAAGGCCAGCTTGACGGCCTTGTCGACGGCCGCGATCAGCGCGGGCGGGTTGGCACCCTGGATGGTGTCGATGACGGACCCGGAGCGCAGCACGAGGAAAGTCGGCATGGCGCGCACGCCGTACTGCTGCGCCACATCGCCCTGCGCGTCGACGTCGACTTTGGCGAAGGCGATCTTGTTCGGCTTCGCGTGCTTGGTCGCGAGGGAGTCGAAGGTTGGCGCGATCATCTTGCAGGGGCCGCACCTGGGGGTGTGTGTGTTAGTAGGTGGTGGGTTGGGGGAATGTACCCATCGTAAGGGTAAGATCGCGGATGGTGGGAGTTGATTCGCTTGGGGCAGGTGGTCACGTACCAGTCGGCGTAGACTGCAGGCGGAGATGAAGGTTAGTCAAGCTGGGAGCCATCGAGGTGCATGCCACTGTTGTACGCTGCGGGAGGGGCGGATGTGCCGAGGGCAGCACTCACAGTCGGCAATGACGATGGCATGGGAGCTGAGAACTTGGCGCCACTGCGCCGACGAGTTGATCTTGGTCGTCATGGTGAAATTGGTGGTTAGGGTTGCTGGTGGCTCGAGGTTGTCGAAGGTTCGTAGCCTGCGAGCCTGCGAATGCGATCGCAATTGTCAGCGGCAACCCGCGGCATCCTTGAAAGTTGGCCAGATCGGCAGCAGGGTCCAGAACTGCAACATCCAGGGTTAGGGTCGGCATTCCAGGCACCAGTCGCATGGAACTTTCGAAGGCGGTCAACTTTTGATGAAATTCTGCCGGCGTTGCAGCCAAAACTTCCAGCTTCAAGTTCTGCTCAGGACTCATGGGTCCAGCTCTCTCACGGACGGTCCGCTGCGTCGAGTTCTTTCGATTGATACCCTCTTTGCAGTTGGTATAGAACATTGCGATTGCCATGCCGCCCTCGTATGAACCCCAGTCAAAAGTGAGTTATTCTCATTTACCACCCGCACGTTTCGGGATAGCGCCCAGGCAGCTGTTGAGTGGTGAGACTGCCCCGGCAGATTCACGACTCCTTGCCAATCATCTGCATTCTCGCACAGTCGCTGATTAACCCTGCAGAGACGTCGTCTGGACACCGACGATGGTGGCAGCACGCCTGGCTTCAAGGCGCCGTCCCGGTTCCGGCCAACCGAACCCCGGGAATGGACCATCTCCATTGCAGTGCCGACCAGCCTAATCACAGAGTACGTTTCGTTACCGTCACATCACTCAGGGCTGCCTTATTCTGATCTTTTCTAGCTGTGTAACGCGGGAGCAGAGGACGACCAACGTTGGCCGTGTCGCCCGCGCTTTGGCCATCTTCTCGGTCGATGAAGTCGTCGTCTACGATGACAGCCCGGCCGATAAGCGCATCGCTAACGCCGACCCAGACGCCTACACTGGCGATGTCGACCCGGCGCATTTTATGGAGCATCTTTTGACCTACCTTGAAACGCCACCCTTCATGCGCAAGGTTCTCTTTCCCTTGCATCCCAATCTGCGGTCGCAGGGCCTGCTCCCGAGCCTGGACATGCCCCATCACCCACACAAGGACGAGTGGCTGCCTTACCGGGAGGGAATGACGCTGGAATTACCGCCAAAAGGAGGGAAGGGGTAAGTTTTGTTATGGTCCCGCAATCACAAGGCCGAGTGTCCGCTGACGGGCCCAGTACGGTCGTGGACATCGGCCTGCCGAACACGGTCACCATCACCGAGTCCATTCCGCCCAAGACACGAGTCACACTCAAAGTTCCTGACGAACAGTACGGGAAACCCGAGCCCGTGCACCCGGCGGCGCCAAGGACGGAAGCGGGCTACTTCTGGGGCTTCAGTGTGCGGCGAGCCTCGTCGCTCTCGGCCGTGCTCACCGAAAGCCCGTACGAGGACGGCTACGACCTGAGCATCGGCACTTCAGAACGCGGCGTGCTCCTGTCCAAGGCGTTTCCGAGTCACGAGCCGGCCAACTTCAACCACCTGCTCGTCGTCTTCGGCGGCCCACGCGGGCTAGAGTTTGCCGCCATGAACGATCCGCAGCTGTGCGAGTTGGGCATTGCGGGGGCGCGCACCAAGGAGTTATTCGACCACTGGGTGAATGTGCTGCCGAACCAGGGCACGCGGGGTATCAAGACCGACGAGGCGCTTCTGATAGCGTTGACGGGCCTCCGGAGACTGTGGGATAGCACTTGACCTGCTGGACGATTCCGATAACTGCGTGGTATTGACCGTGCCGTCCTCGAGGGGCTCAGGCCCTTGGTTGTCATTGCTGAGGCACACGGGCATTGCAACCCTCACCGCTCGTTGGAGAGAAAGAACATGACGATGGCCTCCAATCAACAAGCCGGCCAGGCGGTGATATCTTCCCGAAGATGGCGTCCTCTTACTGCCTCAACGCACATCACAATCCCTGGTGGATATGCGTCGCTACGTGACCCTTCAAACGTCGCAGCGGACGCCCGTCAGCCTAGAGACACGCCCCCAGCCGAGCCCTCTTTCTGCTTGGCTCGTCCCCCGCGAAAGCTGCAGGCCAGCTGCAACATTTCGCATGCCCATCTTACATGCTTCATCACACCGGCTGGTTGGTTCGGAGGGCAGGGACGGAAAAGGCAATGATAGGTACCTACTGTACTCGTAGCCGAGCGATGCCACGGTTCCGATAGAGGATTTCTCTCAAGACTAGAAATAGCACGACGACTACTACTGTGACAAGTCCACACGGATCACTTGCCCAGAAGAGGTATGGTCATCGCCCCCGGCCACCATTGGTAACCGCATATCATGGGCACCGTACGTCCGAAACAAACGTGGGCTGTCGACCAACCGCCCTCCATGGGTAGGGGTTGCTCGGAGCGCATGCCAATCCGGTTTCTCGGGCTCCTCATCATTCGTCAGACGGCATAACTGCTGTCTTAAGTGAGACGAGTCCCATCACACGCAGCTGCACGTGAAAGAAGAACCATGCAGCTCGATAGTGCCAGCCCTCCGGCCTTGGACATGGATCAAGGGTTGAGAGCGGCTGTTCAGCCCCCAAATCTTCATCTCACACACCACATCCTTCCCGACTGAAACGGAATCCCAAGAACCAGAAACCAGCAGCATTCGGTTCGCAGGTCCGTTTTGCAAACGCTCGGAGTGACGAAGCGAGCTTGAGCTGAAAAGCAACGCCGAGATGCGGATGGTATGCAGCGAAGTGCCGGACACCTCAACAAAAACACAAGATCCTTTTCGCAAGGGGGGGGAGGACGATCGTTGGTGACTTGTAAAAGTCTCGGCAGGGCGGCAACACGGGCCAGGATCCCGATCCCAAACCCCGTATTCCATTGAGGCGTCTCGCTTGCGTAGGACACCGAGCATTTCCCCAACAGCAGCAACCAGCAACAGTGCCCGCAAGAAAACCAGCCGCTTTACTCGGGCTGAAGGATTGCTACTGCTGCAGCAGCACGCGCTGCCATCCTTCCAGTTTTTGGTCTCTCTGCTCGAAGCGAGTTGCGTTGTGGATGTACCGGTACATGCAGTACATCGGACATCCGCCAGACCTGAGAAATGACACCACGGTCAGCCGAAGCATGGACGAACAAGCAGCAGCTCCAGCATCCTCCCAAGCGGCTAACTGCTGGAGATGGTGGTCAGCAAAACAAACCTGCCCGAGCCGGGCATGTGTTACACCGCCCTTTCCCGACCCTCCTCCTTCTCCCTACCCCTACCCTCAGCCGACTAGGTAGCAACTCGTGTACCGTACCCAGCTACCCCGGGGCAGCAAGGTATCGCAGCACCTGTAAGGCGCGGCGGGGGTCATGTGAGATGCCCAGCTGCAGTCAGATGCTTCCAGAACACCCCCGTTGTTTACCTGCCATCACCTTACACGTGGATGCTGTATGCTGTGTAATGTGAGGGCATGGAGAAAGGCCGGTTGCTTACCCACCCACTCTGCTTCCTATCTTTCCGAGCGCCGAAAGGGAACAATGAGAGTTAGGGGTTTTTATAAAGCCCCCCTCCCTCGCGGTTGTCTGGTCGGGGTGCAGCGTGGGTGTGTTGTACAACAACTCCAACACAGGGTCCCCCCGGATGGTGGCATGTTGGCGGCAGCGATTTGGAATTGCGGCTGGCAGTCTGGCGTGCCGTCGCGCTTTGGGCGCTTCTTGTGTCACCAGCTTTTGTGTGACATGAGTGCCGCGCGAACCAGACTGGGTAGGGGGTTGGGTCGGTGGCGTAGGCCATGGGTGCCGGTATAACCATCTTTACTTGGTTGTTTTATCTGGCTAGGTATCATCGGGAATGCTGTCACAATGCTGCGAGGAGAAGGTAGAACGGACTGTATATCCTGTGCTCTGGGCTCGTGTCAACATCGTCGGTGGTGCTCTGTGCTCGATCATTTCAGCATTGCCAGACAGAGTAAGAAACTGTCCTCGTCGCGTTATCTGCTAGCAGAACACTGAGCAACAAATGCTGGGCAAGAGACATAGTGTCAGCGTGTTGTAACTGGCTGCCCATGAAAGGGAGCTTGCCTGTAAATGAGTGATGGGTTGTCATGAATTTGCCCGTAGGAAACGCGCCTGCGATGGTCTGATTAGGCAGTGTCATTCAAACAAGCCGATGGGCGTGCAGTAGTTAATCAATGGAACTTATGGATGAATCTCAACTCAAATCTATAACTAACTATGCGCATCTTCTATATCGCTACCTGCCTCTATACCTTGGTAACCCTCCAGGCTCCTAACCGTCAACTGGTTCATCAACGAGCATTTGAGTACAACGTGGGAGGCAAACCAAAGAAACATGTGCCCAGAGACGCTCAACTACATGAAAACTCCATCGAGCGCAAATCAATCTGTCATGCTCACCCACCAAGATCCACCACCACGCACCACCTCTACCTAAACCTCCTCCTCCCAAGCCAGCACCTTCCCCGCCGCCTTCCACACGCGCGGATCAATGCCCGGGTTCTGCTCCACCTCGTCGCGCGCCAGGCTGGTGAGCGCCCCCGCGAGCTCCAAGAGCACGCCGCGGGTTGTTGGCACAGCGTGGCCTTGCTGCCCCCCCAAGCCGCGGCCGGCTCCGGAGTCGTCTGTCCGGCTGCCCAGGCGCCTGGGAAGCAGTGTCTTGACGACGGCGTCCCGGCGCACGCGAGAACCCTTGTTCTTCTTCTTCTGCTTCTTCCTCTGTGCAGTTTCTTCGCGCAGGAGGGTCTCGAGGGCCTGGCCTGCCTCGGGGCTGAGTGGAGAACGGTTGTTGATGCTGATGCTGTCGCGCAGTGTCAGAGGGGAGGGGGCTGGCCGTGGCTGACTGTTGTTGTTGTTGGTGTTGGCGACGACTTGGGGATGCTCTGAAGCGCAGGGGACCCGTGACGGGGGTGGTGAGTCGAGGACTTGGGGTTGAATGCGGTTGTCTGTTTCAGTCTCCGCTTCGGAGTTGGGGGAGCCCAGAGCACGCTCTTCCCGGCCACTGGCTCTCAGTGCCATTGGAGCGTCGTGATTGCTGTTCGGTTTGGCTCCTACTTGACCGTCGTCCTTGGCTGTCTCTGGCATGGAAGACTCGTGGTGTTCGGGCCGGTCATCCAGCTGGAGTTTCGATGGCCCAACGGTCCCCTCTGCAACTGGAATGACAGTAACAGGGCTGTTTGCCCGGACCACGGACCGAACGTCGTGCTGATCAGATGCTGCCGTGGATGGATCCGTGTACACCAGGGCTTTTTGCGTGTTGAATCCGAGCTGGGCTGCATGCTCCTCCTGATACTCGCGCACGGCGTCTGTGTCATCAAGCTGGGAAGGGCCTGCTTCGGCCCGGCGGCCGAGCCGAGCTAGCCACCTGCGGTGATAGAATTCAATCTCGTCGTCATCCAACTCTTCCTTCTGCCAGTCGGCGTTGGGCCCTTCAGCCAGTTGCTGCCGCCACCATTCGCGCCGCTCCTCCTCCTCAACAGCCTTGCTCTTAGCGTAGACTTCCTCCTTGTGCTCGGGTGACATGGCAGCGTGATTGCCATGGCCGGCAAACAGCAAAGACTCCTTCCCCTTTTGCACGATGATGATGCCGTATTGGAGGTCGGGGAGGGGCGGCCCACCCAGTGAGACGATGTACGCAGATGATGCCAGGTAGCCACCCAGCTCGATGGCTCCATCAACAGCGCGGTGAGGGGGAAAACCAGGTGGCACCGCCGAGGCTGATGTTCCCTCGGTCTCGCTGGCAGGGTCGTTGCTCGGCCCCCCGGAGAAGACTTTCATGTCGCATAAATGATGAAGCTGTCTCGTTACTGGCTTGGCGGTAAGCCTGCACAGGTGCGGCATTATGGGCGGCACGTACATTCAAAATCCTCGCATACATCCGATTGCGAGAACCATCTCCCTTCCGTCCCCGGTCAAAGGATTCGGCAGGCCTGAAACGGCGCTTCATGGCCGCATATTCAGAATGCAGCCTGTCCCATCCCTCCTCCTCGTGCTGGTGTTGCGACTCGGTAGGACGGGGTCCTGGAGAGATGGCCGGTGCTAGCACGTCGTCGGTCGGCTCGTCGCGGCGGCGCATTTCCTCGACGTGGAGATCAAAGAGCGCCCGCCGGTTCAAGCGTGGGAGCTTCTTGAGCTGGGACTCGCTTTGCGCGTTCCGGATCCAGGCCTGATATTCGGGATGCCGCCTGTCCCATTACCTCACCTCACGCAGACGATGCGAATCAGTGATGGACGGTCCTGACTCCGAAACCGTCGGACCCTGCTGCAACATGCCGTCGGTAGGCTCGCCGCGCCGTCGCATCTCTGCAAGACGAAGATCGAAGAGCGCTCGCCGAGTCAGACCTGGGGCTTCCCCAGGTTGAGGTGCACCTCGCTTGCTGGCGCTTGTCATGCTGAGATAAACAAGCAGGGCGAGAAAACCAAGAAAGCCAGAGTAGGAGTAAGTGACACTGACGTTTTGAAATGTGGTACGCTGCACACACGCGGGCGACAGGTGGTAGGGAATTAAATCAGGCTGGAACTGAACATGGAGGATCCTCCCTTTTTAAACCGCCTGATAGCCCGTCGTGAGTCGCCATGACTTTAAGCTTTACCAAGAGGCCCGCCATGATGTGCCCAGACGTTGAGAGAGGACGGTTGGCGCGCTGGCCGCCGTAGTCGGTCGCCACGCGCAGTGTAAGTCAAGGTGGCAGTGGGCTGATTCGATTGCCGCTGTCTCAAACGTTTGGCGAGCTGCTAGCCAATAGATGCGGTCCACAAGCTAGACAAGACTCTCTCGAGCGCACACTGCATGTTAAAACGCCGGCTTGCCCAATCACGGGCAGGTTTGCGGGCCGGAGACTGGAGAAAATACCAACCCGCACCAGACCTCGACCCTTGACTGCACGTTTCGGTGCATTCGAAGAGAACTCAAGCTACAGGCAAGGGACTTTCCTTTTCTGCATCCTCGCTCCGGGAGCCTCGGGTACCTTCCTAGGTACCCGGACACCTTAGGTACCTAACCTAGGTACCTCCCCAGGGTCGAAACGCGGCCATCATTGACACCTCCGCTCGACGCGCAGGCCGACACCCGGGGGCACCCACACCGGCAAGCACCTCTTAGGCTCGCGCGCCTGACCCTGGACTTGACGAGGTTCAGGCTGCGGTGGGCTGAAGTGAAATGCCCAGTTACGGCGGCGGTGCCCAAGAGCGAAACACTACCTAGCCTCTAAGGTTACCTACCTACCTGCCCCGATCGAGACGTGGCAATGGAGACTAGGCCCATGGGGCGCTTTTCACCACGCTGTCTGCCCGGCCTCCTGATCGATCCCTGCCTGAGAGGGCCAGGCATCTCGGCGGGATTCGAGAATGCCTCGTTACCCTGAGGTCATCACGGCCGTCAATTTTCGGCCGGAGACTGGGCCGGACGACTGTTAACATGGCTCGGCTGTGGTCAGGATCTATATCGTAATGACAGCGGAGGCAGTTGAGCGTCGCTCCCATCCCACTAGGCCGTTGGGAAAGGCTGCCAGGCATTCAATCACGTCTCAAGTCGCTCTGTACTGCTTACTACCGTTCTCTGAATATATATATGCGAGTATCTATCCGCTCAGCGGACTGCTCTGTCATCCGAGACATCACCTACATATTGTGGCAGTCATTCACTACCTTCCTCCCCTGCTCGCTAGCTTACGTCCTTCCGAATCTTCGACAGGCGACAGAGACTTCTCTTGCTTCACCACTTCAGCCCTTCCCTACCCCAGGTTGTCTTCATCCCCCTCTTTGACCAGACGCGGACGGGACACGCGATGCCGAGTGAGCAGTACTTGTTCGCATTGGTTCCCCTGAACTCTGGGGCTCGCCAAGTCGGCAGGGCCAACCGCAGGTACCGTCGAAGCATCGATGGCGCCGAGTCCCTGTGTTTCGAAGCGGAGCATAAGTCCAAGTTTGCCGGCCGGCTTCTCTCCATCGGTCACCTCGCCCCAATGAACGACGTCGTTCTGGTCGACGAAGGAGCACAGTAAATCACGCCAACCCCTTGTCCAAGAGCAGCATCTAATCTGGCTTTCATCTATAATGCAGTGTTCCTTCCTCCTTGTCGAACCCGGCGAACTCATGCTTGAGGACGCCACCTCGGGTCACCGCACGTACCTATTCTGGTACGACAAGCATGACAAGCGACGGGACGAGTACAGTTTCCAGGGTGATCCTCGTCGCCGTGTCATTCCGCTCGCGCCTGCGGGCGATATTCTGTTCGAAATTGGAAAGAGTATACGCTTCAGGTTCGCTTGGCAAGTCAACCTCGATGCTCGGTCAGTCGAGGCAACTAGGAGAGAGCTCGCTCGGCTCGCACGGCACAGTCTTGCTCCCGGGCAGGGCATGACGCTGGACGTCCCTCGGAACCCCAACCTCGGCCGAACGGCGTATGAGCGTCGCACAAAGAACACGCCCGAGGTGTCCAGAGAGTTTGACGGCTGACCCCTGACACAGATTCATGTGTACCAAGCGCTAGGTCGCGGCGGCTACGGAGTTGTTTACAAAGCGGTTGACCTCGCGAGCGGCATGCTCTAGTCTAGGCTATTGGCACTAAATAACATCTCAGCGGCAGTTTTGGGACCATAGGAAGTGGCCGGCGTAGCGTTATTCGTGAGCTCGAGCCAACGCCCTATTTCTGCTGGTTTTGATTGCCCTACCCCATCTTTGCCTCCTTCCCTCTATTTCACCCTTACTTTTAACCATTTTACGACCTGTTTCCTTATCACAAGGTTTTTGTATACGAGACACTCGGAGGCATTGATGGATAGTACCTAGGTATGGATACACCGAATGCCTTGTTGGAACAGAATCATGTTTACTTTGCACATTTCTGTTAGCACAGAAAGTACCTATGGGTCTAGACAGTGAGGATGGCAAGCTACGGTGAAGGAACACAAGGGTCTACATGTGTAGGTAGTTAGATAGCCAGTAGATCTCCATAGTATCATGCCCTGATCGACCACGACAGATTGCTTGTGTAAGAAACTCTGTAACAGCCCGCTTCGGGATGCTCACTGTCGTCAGAACTGCGAGTCGGCACAGAGGTACCATCAGCGACCCAGACGTTAGTGTTTGCGAATACCAACTTCCCGGTGCAGTTGTAACACCAAGGCTTATTTAGGTAAGTGAAGGTGAAGAAGTGGGTGGTAGCTTTGGTATGGAACCTCGCGATATATGTACTCTACCTGACGTTATTCACCAGTGTATGCTTGCCCGCATACCTGAGTAGGCAGGGAACGGGAATCTGATCATTTCACACCCAAACCCATCCACCTAGATAGGTAGGTTACCTAGGTACTCACGTAGACGTAGGGAGGTAGTAGGTAGGTAGCGCGTAAATGAAAACATTTTTTTTGGTACTCTCCTTCGCCAGCCCGACACAAAACTTTGCACTGCGCTGATTCCTTCTTCATCCCAAGGCATTCGGCTGGGCAGACTGAGATTGGAGACTCGAAGGAGAACAAACCATCTCAAGACGTATGTAACAGAGCCAATTCTTTGGAAACTCTAGCCGTTCAGAGTGACAAGGTATGCTGGTCTGAGGTACATATACAACCTCGGCTCGCCAGCAAACAAGACCCAAGACAGCAGTGCTTGAGGCCAGCGCCGATGCTCCAATATAGTTTACAACAACAGCACATAACTCTATACGACAACGCTCTCTATCACCTCAGAATCTGTGATGGGCATCTGGCGGAGTCCCGCGCAGCACCCCTCCCTCTCCATCCCCAGTCGCCATCGCCCCTTTCTTCCCATTCTTCCCCTGCCCGCCAATAAACAACGCCTCCGCTGTAACCGTCACCGCGCCGGTCACCGCATCCTCCACCGACGCATCGACCCAGCACTTGTAATGCCTCTTGCCCTTCTCCTTCTCCGGCAGCTCTTCCTCAGGCCGCACACGCACGCGCACCACATAGAACCCATTCGCGAGCGTAATCCGCTTGTACTCCAGCCCCAAGCTCGCCGTCAACCCGGCCTTACCCCCCCACTCCCGAAACGCCGCCCGACCACAGCTCTCATCCAAAATCGTAGCCAGACACCCGCCGTGCACCACGCCCGGCCAGCCCGTCGTCGCAGCCCCAAAGTAGACCACACTCACCACCTCGCCAGTGCGCGCGTTGCACCACACGCGCTGGAACCCGCCCACGCCGCGCGACCCGGCCAGCGCGCCGGCGCTGATGTGCTGCGCGCGGTGCGCCGCCGACAGCGACGCGTATGCGTCCCAGCTCTGCTCGCGCGTGTCCGGGTCGGCGGCCAGCTGCTGCACGACGGGCAGCCTGGCGGCCTCGTCGTGCAGCACGCGGGTCGTGTACGCGTCCTCGTCCGTGTGCGGCGCCGGCGGGGTCGGCGGCGACAGCAGCAGGCGCGCGGAGGAGCCGAGCGTCGCGCCGAGAAGGGTGCAGGCGATGGCGAGGAGGAGGCGCGGGGCGAGGCGCGGTTTGGACTGGGCGGGTTGCTGGACGGGTTCGGTTGGGGTTTGGGAAGGTGGTGGTGGTGGTGGCGGCGGTGGTGGGCTGGTGAAATCGGGTGGTGATGATGAGGTAGCGGGCGGTTCGAACTCGGGAGGGGCGCTTGTCGCTTGTTTCGGGTCTTGCCAGCGCGAAGGGGAGGTTGAGAAGGGCTGGGGAAGGCGGCAGCGGGCGCTTTGGGGAAAAGAATTGGCTGGAGAGGTTCGAGCAGCAAGACCAAAACCAATGGCCTTGCTCTGGGCCAGCCCCAGGAGCGGGCGGTATGGTATCCTGGGTACCATGGCGGGTGCGTGCGCTTCCGACGGGAAGGAAAACGAAGGTGAAGTTCCAGAAAAGGGAGACGATGTCGGGACGGTTCAGCTCGGCTTTGGCGATTAGGCTTGCGGCGCTTGCTGTGGTTGGCGGGACCCTGGCTGATGTGGAGTGCCTCGGCTCAGGGACGTTGGGGTTATCAACTCATTGATCTCATCAAAACTTCTGTGTTCAACCAGGTGTGATATCACGAGGCCTGATTCTTCCACCATTATCTGTATCTCATCACTTGCACATCAAATGAGGACGCTTCCCTCCTTTCTTCCAATTTCCTCTCTTTCTCGCGGACTGTCCCGTGGCGGCCGCTCAAAAACCCTGGGGTTGTGCTTAGTAAACGCAACACAACGCTGGCATTAGATGAGTTGTGATAGATTAACAACCCCTTTTAAATTTAACAAAACCCAGCTTCTAGGGACAGCTACTCCAAACGCCAATGCTACTTGTAACATCAGGTCCGCCGGGACCGAGACTTGCTTCATGAACGAAGCGTCACCGAGAACGCTCTGCCACCTCTCTGCTAATAGGCGAGTCCGGTATCGTCATGAGACACCATAATTTGTATCATCAATCGCCGTGCTGCCGACACTGAGCCGTTATTGATCAGACGTTTGCGCTCCTTCGGCGTCCTCAAACAGCACGAGGACGGTTCCGGCCTTGCAAATATCCTGTTGAAAGAGTCAGCAAAATGACCCGGGAGAATTCGCTCACGCAATGCTTACCCCTTCTTTGTGCGCCAACTTCTTGACAACACCTTTCTGCGGCGAGCGAATGACCGTTTCCATCTTCATCGATTCGATGCTGCAGATTTGACGTCAGTAAACCGGCCACCCGACCACCCTGCACCGCACAGGCTCAACTCACACAACAAGCGGCGTCCCCTTCTCGACCTCCTGGCCCTCAGCCACCTCGTTCCTCAGAATCTTGCACGGCATAGGCGCCACGACGCTGCTCGCAGCCTCCTTCAGCCCAAGCGCCTTGTCGAACCAGCCCGGCGGCACCAGCGTCAGCTCCGTCTTCTCGCCCAGTTGGAAGACGGTCAGCTTCTCCGGGGCCGACGGGTCTTGCACCAGCGTCGTCTCGACGCGGGCGGTGGGGAAGAAGGTCGTCAGCTTCGTCTTGGTGGCCGACGCAAGCGAAGGCTGGCAGACGACATGCTCAAAGACGACCGGCGTTTGCGAGTCAGCGCCGCTGGCACTCCGCGAGACAGACACGCTGTACAGCGCGTTCCCGCGCTGCGTCGCTTCCACCTGGACGAGTTCTCCCTCGTCCTCCTCCGCCGTGGCATCCCTGCGCACCCGGAAAGCAAACTTCCGCGTGCTCAGCAGCCCGGAGTTGCCAAATCCGAGCCCGCCGCCGTGCGGCCCGGCAGCGGCACCCCCAGACTCGACATGCATGCTGAGCAGTCCCAGCGCAGCCTGCGCAAACACCTCATCCGACGTGCGCGCCGGACGGAACAGCTCGTCGCGCCACTTGTCGATAAAGCCCGTCTCGACATCCCCCTCCACAAACGCCTCGCTGCGGCACAACCGCTTCAGAAACTCGATGTTGGTGCTGAGACCAACAACCTCGTAGTCGCGCAGGGCGAGCTCCATCCTCCGAATCGCCGTCTCGCGGTCGCGGCCGCGCACGATCAGCTTGGCGATCATGCCGTCGTACGCCTCCGAGACGGTGTCGCCCTCGACGAACCCTGCGTCGATGCGCACGTCGGCATCGGTGCGTGGCGTGGCTAGGTGCACGAGCCGGCCCGAGTCCGGGAAGAAGCCCTTGTCTGGGTTCTCAGCGTAGATGCGGGCCTCGATGGCGGCACCGCGCTCGAGGATGCGCGCCTCGATCTCGTCCTGCGTCAGCGGCAGCCGCTCGCCGGCCGCGACGCGGAACTGCCACTCGACCAGGTCCGTGCCGGTGACCATCTCGCTGACCGGGTGCTCGACCTGCAGGCGCGTGTTCATCTCCATGAAGTAGAAGGCGCCCGTGTCCTTGTCGAGGATGAACTCGACCGTGCCGGCGCCGACGTAGCCCACCGCGAGCGCGGCCGTGCGCGCCTTGTCCCACAGGTCGTGCCGCGTGGCGTCGTCGAGCAACGGTGCCGGGCTCTCCTCGAGGATCTTCTGGTGGCGCCGCTGTACGCTGCAGTCGCGCTCGCCCAGTGCCACGCAGTTGCCGTACTTGTCCGCGAACACCTGCACCTCGACGTGGCGCGGGCGCACCACGTACTTCTCCACCAGCATCACCTCGCCGCCATCGCCAAAACTAGCCCGCGCCTCGGCCCGCGCGCTGCGCAGCTGCGCCTCGAACTCGTCATCTGTCCGCACGATGCGCATGCCTTTCCCGCCGCCGCCCTTGACGCTCTTCAGCAGCACGGGGTACTGGATCTCGCGCGCGTGCGCGCGCAGCTGGGCCGGGTCCTGTTCCGGGCCGTGGTAACCGGGGACGCACGGCACGCCGGCGGCGGTCATGATCTGCTTGCTGCGGGCCTTGTCGCCCATGTCGGCCATGGCCTTAGCGGGCGGGCCGACAAACACGATACCCGCGTCCTCGCAGGCCTGGGCGAAGGCGGCGTTCTCGCTCAGGAAGCCGTAGCCCGGGTGCAGCGCCTGGATGCCGTGCTGCTGGGCGAGCTGCACGATGCGCGGGCCGTCGAGGTAGGCGGATGCCGGCCCGAGGGCGAGCGCGTGCGGGGAGCACTGGGCGTGCGGCGAGGCGGCGTCGACGTCGGTGTAGAGCGTGGTCGTGCGGATGCCCATGGCGGCGGCGGTGCGGGCGATGCGCAGGGCGATCTCGCCGCGGTTGGCGATCAGAAGAGACCTGATCGGGTTGACGGCCGTGGTCGTGTTGGAGCCGACCGGGTGGGTGGATATTGAGCGCCGTGTTGTCCCTGTGAGCAGTCGGGACGAGACGGCCGCGCTGAGGGGCGCCCGCAGGCGGTGCGAGCTCCGCTTGAGCGAGCGCATGGTGGGCGGGTTATGGGTCAATGTCGAGTTTTTCTTCTTAGAATAGTCGGCAGAACCAATGGCTCACTTGAGGGCGTGGACAGGTCGGGGAAAAGGGGAGAATGGGGAAAACAACAGCAGGATTCCAGCGGCGGTCGAGAGGTGTGTGAGGTCGGTTGTTTAAGGGCAGCGGCCGATTGCTGGGGCCAGGCCGACAGTAGCCGTAGCCCCTGTCCCCCACACTGGGGAAAAGCCGGGATCAGCTGCGCTGAACCCGTGACCAAAGCACCTAAGAATCGTTGGCAATGCATGTACTTGCTTCGTTTGTCCAGATAATGCTTTCTATTTGTACCTGAAGCCCACATATCTCAGGGGCTAGAGTCAATTGCACCCGTTGTCATAAATGCCTGCAAGAAGTGCGATTCGTCGCTCTGTTTCGCGAAAGTGGTAACTCGGGACGAAAATTGACGTCATAGCGCAGGGGTCCTCTCACAATACCCCGCGTTAGTCAGCACTTCTGGGGGTAGTTAATCAGTATCGACTGGGAGCTGATCCCCACTCTGCCATCCGAGCCCGACGACCCTTCGATCCTTCTCCAAAAGCCTGTGTAAGTTGGAGTTCCTGTAACCGTGACCGCGCGCCACTTGATCTCGATTTCAAGAGTCGTACCTCTCTGTGCCTTTACCCTCTCGATTCAATCATCCTCAACCTCACTGCATATCAGCTCCCCAACCCACCATGGAGCAGCAAATACCCCTCAGCCACGAGGCCTCGGCCGGCAACACCAACATGCGCGTGACGACCTCTCTGCCGCCCGAGGTCGTGCAGTGTCTCGAGAACGCACGCTTCCTCCACCTAGCAACCTGCTCCGACAACATCCCGCACGTATCCCTCATGAACTACACCTACCTCCCCTCCTCGCCCTACTCCCGCGCCCCGGTCATCATCATGACCACCAACCCAGCCAGCAAGAAGATGAACAACCTGGCGAGCAACCCCAACATCTCCCTGCTCGTCCACGACTGTATGTACAACCTTCATTCCCTCAACCATTTTGTTCCCCACCCACCTTGATAGAACAAACATATTAATCCCACTTTACCCTGAACACAGGGGTCTCCCACCGCCCGACCCCAACCGCCCAAGCGCGCCGCCTCTCCTCCGACGGGACGGCGTCGCCCACCCGCGAGCCGCGCTCCTCGCTGGCGGCGCTGCTCTTCAACCTCAACACGTCGGCCGTGTCCTCCATCAGCGCCACCATCAACGGCAGCGCGCGCCTGGTCGCGCGCGGCTCCGAGGAGGAGAAGTACTACCGCGACGTGCACCTGGCCAATAATACCTTTGACGACCCGCTGGGGATGGCCGAGCAGCAGGGTGATGGTGTTAGTGGTGGTGATGGAGGAGGTAGCCGATTTGCGGACGGGGATGAGGCAATGGTGATTGTGGTCGGGATTCGAGACGTGAGGATTGCGGATTGGAAGGGTGCGGTTAGGGATTGGGTGATAGAGGCGCCTGTGGAGGAAGGCGGTGAGAATGGGGGCTTAGTCAATGGGTTACGGTAGAAGACGATGGTGTTCGGTTGTATTGCTTAGGAGCCGGACATGGCGTGAGCGAGCCGTGGCGCATGGAACTAAATGATTACATCGTAATGGCATCTGATGGTTTACGACGGCGGACGGAACAGGGTGCTCCAATCGCTTTGCGAATTGTCATAGTTCATCACGACGAAACCCTCTCTTGCTTGGGTGCCGTGACAAACACAAGATAACCTCCAGCTGCCGCTTCTGACTCGTAGTGATACAGAACCTTATTCCTACAGGTAGCGTTGTTTCAAAACCTCCGTTTCCAGTCTACCCCTTCGGGGCGCCAGTCTATGTATGTGCCCAATTCTCCTCCAGCCAATCCCGTGCCTAACCAATGCTTTTACAAAACGAAAACCAAGGCCACCTCCCTTCCGAGCCCCTCCCACGGCCTGTTGTGAGGCGAAGGCGCTCGCTCGGCAAAGCAGGTCCCCATGAAGCACGGATGCAATACAATGCGCCATCCACATAAACGCCGCTGTTGCAAGTTCAGGGTTCCCATCAACACCGTATGTACACACATGAGAGAAAAAGGAAAGGGCATGCAGGATGCTGCCAATCGCGAAGTGCATCTCACTTCGCCCACTCCACCACCTCCAGTGCACACAACACCAGGATCAGCGTTGACGGCAAGATCCTATCAGCAGTTAGCAGCTATACCCGCACCACCAAAAAAAGCAGATCCAAACTCACCAGACAACATAGCTCTGAAACAGAATCTTGCCCATGACCGTCTCGTACACATTATTGATCTGGCAGATCTGCGCCAGCTGCAGCGCGCTGGGCGCGCCGGTGAGCAGGAAGCAGACAATGACAAAGATGGGGTCGTCGAGGATGCTGACGGGCACGTATTTCGCAAACACGGCCAGGATGGGCGCCATGATCAGCGTGGGCAGCAGCATGCGAGCAACAAGACTGGCGACGAGCAGGCGGGTGCCGATCTGGCGCTCCTCCGGGTCCATCTCCTCGCCCTGCGCCTGCGTGTTGCGCGCCAGGTTGGCGCCCAGCACGACCAGGATCAGCGGCACGGCGACGCCGGCCGACGAGCTGATGGCGCTGGTGACGGACGTCTTGATGAAGGACCCCTCGCGGAAGAAGAGCGCCTGAAGGTCCGGCACCGACGCGATGAACACGGCGATCAGCATCGCCCACAGCGGCGGGTTCATGAAGGCCCACAGGAAACCGTAGACGCGCTTTGCGGCGTGGAACAGCCCCGCCAGCGCGACCTGTACGGGCTGCGGGAGCGCGTGATAGGCGCGCTGGCCGGCCGCGCGCACGCGGTTCCATGCGCGGAGCTCCGTCCGCCGCAGGCAGCGCCGCACCCGCACAGGGACGCCCTTGATGCCCGAGGGTGCCTCGAATTCGTCGATGCTGCGGATGCGGGGGAAGGACAAGATCCGGTCGAGATCTTCGTCATCGTCGTGGTTGTTGTCGCCGTCCGGGTTGCCGTCCGAGTAGAGGCGGCGCACGTACGGTTTTCTGTTGCCCTTCCATATCCCGCCGTGCGCGTCGTCGTCGTCCGAGTCGTGCGGCGAGCCCCCCGACGAGCCCCCGACGGGCGTCCTGCCGCCCGGCTCATAGGCCTGCGAGTCGTCGGTATGCGTCGGGCTAGAGGGGCGGTGGGCGGCGTGCGCGTCGTCCGTCTCGTGCGGGTCAACGCCTATGAGCAGCCCGGCCGTTTCCTCCTCGTCTTCGGCCTCCTCGTCGCCGCGGCAACGGCCCTCCTCGATCGTCTCGTGCGCGTATTCCTCGTACTTGTGCTTTGGCGCCAAAAGCACGTGGTAGCCCCAGCTCCACCGGACCAGTTGGCCAAGCTGCTGGAAAACTAGGAGATACAGGATGCCGCGAGCGGCCACCTCGTCGTCATTGTCCCCCTTTATCCTGTCCCAATGCAAACCTTTGAGGGTCTGCGAGAGCGAGATGACCAGCGAGATGGGCAACGAGTTAGAGTTGCCGAAGACGCCCATCGCCGTGACGAAGTTGGAAGCGCGGCGGTTGAAGCCGAAGCATCGCGCGACGATGCGGGAGACGACGTAGGAGACGAAGGTCTGAATGACGAAGATGATGGGTATGATGCCGAGCTCTACGAGCTTGTCGGCATTCAGCTGCGACGCGAGCTTGGTGAAGACTGGGAGAAAGGGTTAGCAACGCAAAAGCACATTTGCCCGCCAAGCTAGGCTGGGGGCAGGAATTCCAGGGTCGAACGCACTCAGGCACGGCGTAAACAGCATGACATTGAGGTTGGCGAGAAACTTCTGCTTCTCGGCGTCGAAGTGGCCCATGCGCGCGATGATGTAGCCGGGCAAGCTGACGCAGACGACCTCCAACACGGCGCCAAACACCAGCAAAATCAGGTTGTCGATCGACGGATGCGCATCGTGTGGCTGCTTCTTCTTGAAGATGACGAAGGGCGAGGACGCCATCATGGGCGCCTGGTCCCATGGCTCGCCGGCGGCCGACATGGCCAGGCGCAATGACGTCGGCGCCCGTATCTCGAGGAAGCCCATTCAAGTTGTTGTTTCCTGCAGCTGTGGCTCCGAGCAAGCTGGGGAAAGGGGAGTCGCCGAGAGGGGAGGGCGAGAGCGACTGAAAGAAGAAAGGACCCTGGAGGCGCGGCGGATAAAGTAGACGGGAAGGTTCTGATGCTGCAATTGCGCTGCGATGTGGTAATGGCTGGAGCTCGACCGACGGGCGCGGAAAGGGCCCTTGTTAAGTCTGAGACACGCTCAGTCACGGCGCCAGCGGTGGAGCTCGTCGGCCGCTTTGACGTTGGAATCGGACCCCGGATCCCCCCAGGGTTCAACAAAGGAGCGGACGACCTGAGCTGCGGTGGCCGCGGCGGGCAAGTTGGGATGTTGTTGCTGGAGGACTCGGCATCGGGGGCGCGGAAGACACGGGATGGCGCATGCTACAGTATTAAGAAACCGCCTTTGCCCCCTTGTCGTCTGCAGCAATTGGCAGCAACATGGGAACCGGCAGTCACCGCCAACACAAGGCGCAGCTGGCTGTTAGCATGCCACCCTGCATCACAGGCGGAATCCGCGGAGAACGAGGGTTACATCTTAAGACTCTCCCAACGTTTTGGTCGCACGCCAAGAGCTGCCAAGGAAACGCCAAGCGCTTAGCCCGATGCTCAGATTCCACAACTTGCAACAGCAATGACGTTTGCAACCTGCTCAGCGAGACCAGAACTGGCTGCTTGCCTCTGCTGCCCTTGACGCCTGACTGCTGGCAATGCTGTCAGCAGCAGCTCGACAATTTGAACATTATACAATAGAGTTATTTCTGTTTGTTCTGGCATGTTGTTTTCATGAAAATTTGTTGTTCATGGCTCGGACTTCCACTCCCAAGCGTTTCGTCAGGCAACTCGCTCTGTTGAGTCAGCCCCGGTGGCGTGAGACAGTTGAAAAGCCACGATGGAAACGTGTGCTGGGCTGGCTCCGTGGTTGGCTCTCTCATCTCGGAAGGCTTGACGCAATTCGACGCACGACGAGCCCGATGCAGATGGCTCACGACTACACAGCGAATAGCAGTTGACGAGATAAAGAGCAGGTTGCACAACTACGATACGCCATTCTAGGACTCAAAGTCGCACACCGACCGGGCCGTGTCGTGAGCAAGGCGCTTCTCTGTTAGTAGCTCTTTATGTGGGATTCCGGCAGGTTAGCAGGTATGTGTTAGGAAGTTAGGTAGCGGCCGTGTGGCCACGCATGCCGGCAGTTTGGCGGCCAATGTGTTGAACGTTCATCAATTTGCTCGCAGGGGGAAGGACTCGACTCGAGAGCTGCCAGCGTGCGAGCTGGGGCTTACAGTTTGCGTACGCGTCACTGTCGCCACGCAAGCAGAATCTAACCCTTCTTTGCATACCTACTTAGGGAGCTACACTATCTCACAAGATAGGAACCTCTACATGTATGTACAATACAGCTTTACCAAGCTAGCGAGGATGACCGAACTGGTTGTTGGATATTCGCCTCCAAAGGTACGCTCAGTTACGGGTAAACCTACAGGATGGTACAAGTCGCCCGGAACATGGGCAGGCTGAAAGATAAACCGCCACTCGCATCTTTTACTCTTATCCTAACGTGATAGTTACAGTACGAGCTTTCAACATCCCGGTTGCCCAACCAACATGTCCAATCATACCTGTGCCTAGCTAACGTTGTCTTATCGACGTGGTCTTTCACAGTATACATACTCTTTAAGAATTCGTAGCTCAGGTAGGTATTGTAAAATGCCTTTCCTGCATTCTTTGGCGGGGTGTACATCAATGTTTTCTTTCGGTCGGTGGGGGGCCTCTTGCTGACCAGATGATCGCCAACAAAGCTGCGACCAGGATGTCACGGTGGGACGCCATCTCCATTCTGACTCGACGCCCGGCAAGTCCGGGGCCATGTCGCTTGTTTCAGAAACGGACGCCGCTTGGCTCGAACATACCACAACGCCGCAATGGTCCAACCAGCAGCCGCGGCAGTAGCCACAACGACTCAACGAGCCACACTGATGAGTCGCGGCATGTTGCCGTGTGCAGATCTTGTCGCTTCGAGCGAACATCAGTGGCCCGTTGTGCCCCTGGCCCCCGCAGTCTTGGCTCGGACGTCATCCTACATGAACCCGTCGAAGGTGCAGTGCGGGGCAGCAGATGCAACCCGCTGCGCCTTGCGCCTTGCTCAGGCGTTCGAGAAACCGGTTCCGCATCCCAGACAGAGGGAGCACCGGGTCGGACATGGCGATACCATAAGGAAGGGATTGTCCACACAAGCCCATCTTCATTTGATGGTTATCTGCATCGCCGCATCGCCTCATTGCCCGCCAGCGCCCAGCTCCAGCGCTGATAGGCAGGCGGGGAATGCCGCGGCTCGGGATGGTGGGGTTTTCGATGGATGGTGGATGTGGCCAAGCACAAGCCCCGCCGCATTTGTCGCCTGTTCGCCCCTTGTTCAAGAACACGCTCACGCACGCGTGCACGCACGCGAGCTTCCAGGTTGGCTGATCCTTGGCTTCGGAGTCCAATGGAGGGGCTCTCAGGTCCCCAGATCCGGAGCAAAAGGCCCTAACGACCAGCCCCGCGCTTGCGCGGGCGGGTGTTTATTACCTGCTTCCCTGCCGGTTTCGCCGCCCTGGCCGAGATGTGATGGATGTCCAGTGTCCAGTCTTGAACGGACTCCGCCGACTCTACCTAACTTGCCTGCACAGCTGAACCGCAGCTTCATCGCCCGCATCGGCCGACAGAAGGAATTGAAAGCGAGCGTCAAGCGGATATCGCCGCATCTTCCACCTTCTCTGGGCTCCATCCCGCACTGCCCACTCCCCACTGGCCAATCGCCAATCTCCGGCTGGACTCGCCCTGGGCGCAGCCTTAGTTCATTCAGCCAGCTGCACAGCAGCTGCATAGGCCGACTTTGAGATCTCCGATCCCGCTTCCGGCCCAATCCCGCGTCCCGGCTTCTTCTCCGTTCAAAAAAAAGGCGGCATACGACGGTAGAAATTTCTCAGTCCAGTCCTCTCCTGTGTCTTTGGCGACTGGTACAAAACCGACCAATTCGTCTGCAGTCTTCCTCGAACGTGCTCCGCCGAAGAAACGACCAGTCTTCTCTGGTGCAGTACCACTACAGCCTACGCCATCAACGTTTCGGCTTGTGCCTCGGAAGCACCGCACCGCGCGACCCCGTCGTCGTGTCCACCTACGCTTCCTGCGGTTGACGACGAAGCCGGATTTTCCGATTTGCGGCTCGATTCAAAATCAAGCACAACACGCCCACCCTGCCTTCCACCACACATGTTTGGGCAGAGGTAGACCAAATCCCCCCAAACCACGCCACTGCTCTCCTCGTCTCGGCACCGGCACGATGGCCGGCTACGTCGACAGCTCCGAACCGGTCACGCCGGCGGATGAGTTCCCGCTGAGCAACCCAGCCTCGCCAGGCTCCGTAGACTCCTCCTCCGAGGCCAGCACCCCCCTCGATCCGCCGAGCTCAAGTTCCGATGCACCACCTAGCTTCTCCCCCACCAGCGAGCTGCCCCGCCGTGTCCCCTCGCTCAGAACAGTGTCCGACCCGCAAAGCGCCCACATGAGCCCCAGCTCAAGCGTCAGCGGGTTATTGAACACTGTTAGAAGACCGACGCCCAGCGCCAACATGCTGCCGTCAGATATCATGCAAAGGGCACGCGCTCTGCAGGAGCAGCGCATGGGCATGGCCGGCCGGTCGGTGACAGGGTCACCCGCCAACATGAGCATGAATCTGAATATGGCCGGGCCCGCCGCTGGCGGGTTAGTGGGTGGCATGGCGCCAAACCTCAGGTTACCTGGCGGCCTGACCCGGCCGATGCCGCCGGGGTTTCCCAAGTCAGCACCCGCGGTACCGGGAGCAAGAAAACCGCCGAGCTTGAGCGAGAGGAGGGCCATGAAGTTGGGGAACCTACCAGGGTCCGGGACTCCCTCGGCCGCCGGGACACCAAAGCTGGCAGATCTGGGCGCCGACGCCGGGGAACAACCGGCGCTGAACGGGGAAGGCCGCGGCTCCAAGCTCAGTGATTTCAGGAATTACATCGACGCGGATAAAGGCTGGATCACATTCGAGGGAGCCGCCACAATCACGCGGACAGGGGTCAATTTCGCGAATGGGCAGACATTTTCCATCTCGCTCGACGAGATCGAGGTCCTCGACGAGTTAGGCAAGGGAAATTACGGGACGGTGTACAAGGTCAAGCATGCGCGGCCCAGGGTGCCGCGCTTCGGCCAAGGACTGAGCAAGTTCAAGTCATCGGCTGCCTGGCAACCTACTGCGGCCGACACAGACGCAGCCAGCGAGGAGACATCGCCGGTTTCGGGCGGCCGGACGACGTCCGGGGTGGTCATGGCCATGAAAGAGATCCGGCTCGAGCTGGACGAGGCCAAGTTCACCACGATCCTCAAGGAGCTCGTCATCCTACACGAGTGCGTGTCCCCCTACATCATCGACTTCTACGGCGCCTTCTACCAGGAGGGCGCCGTCTACATGTGCATCGAGTACATGGACGGCGGCAGCATCGACAAGCTCTATGCGGGCGGCATCCCCGAGGACGTGCTACGCAAGATCACCTTCGCCACCATCGTCGGGCTCAAGACGCTCAAGGACGACCACAACATCATCCACCGCGACGTCAAGCCGACCAACATCCTGGTCAACACGAACGGTCAGGTCAAGATCTGCGACTTTGGTGTCTCCGGCAACCTGGTCGCCAGCATCGCCAAGACCAACATCGGCTGCCAGAGCTACATGGCTCCCGAGCGCATCAGCGGCGGCGCGCTCGCTGGCGGCATCCCTGGCGCCCAGGGCACCTACAACGTACAGAGCGACATTTGGAGCTTGGGCTTGACCATCATTGAGTGCGCCATGGGGCGGTATCCGTACCCGCCCGAGGTCTCGAGCACGATTTTCAGCCAGCTTAGCGTGAGTTTCCCCTCCTCTCTCCCTTTTCCCCTCCCTTTTCTCGCGCCCTCCCCACTAACCCCTCTTCCCACACACGCAGGCCATCGTAGAAGGCGACCCGCCCGACCTGCCCCCAGACGGCTACTCCGCGCTCGCGCGCGACTTCGTCTCGTCGTGCCTCAACAAGAACCCGACCAAGCGGCACACCTACGCCATGCTGCTGACGCATCCGTGGATCAAGTCCCTCGGCAAGCCCGAGACCATCGCCGAGGACGCCGAGGCCGAGGCCGCCGCTGCCGAGGACGCGCTCGCCGACGCGGCCGGCGAGCTGAGCCTGAACAACCCAAGCGGCCAGGTCGCCGAGGGGGATTACGAGGTCGCGGCGTGGGTGAGGGGCGTGGTGGAGCGCAGAAAGAAGGAGGGGCGCGAGGGGGAGGAGGTCAAGAAGCCGGCGCTGCATGCGGCGCCGCTGGACTCGGTCAGTCCGGTGTCGAGTCCGCTGGCCGGACCTTGATTTATGTGTGCTATGTACATATGGGTGCTGGGCTCGAAGAGGAGGGGAAGGGGTACTATTGGGCTCCATGGAGGGTATGCTAGAGATCCTGTATGATCCTTGATGGTGAGCAATGGCAGGAGACGGAGAATGAGTGTTAGTTTTCGTGGTGTGGGCGGTCTTGGGCTGGCATTTTGCGGTGGTTATTTCGGCGAATGGGCAACTGCATGCATGCGCTCTCGTTCCCAAAACATGTTTTTTTTTCAGACGGCCTTTTCGAAAGAATGTCTGGGTGGCCGTATTGCGGATTTCTGTGTTGCTGCGTGTATCGTCGCCATGGAAACCCCATGATGCAGGATTATCGCTCTTGTACGAGATCAATGTTTCAATCGACACACCGGCGGGAAAGGAGTCTACTCAAGGGATGTTGATGCAGGAAAGGTGGTGACATGGGAATAGCACGCGACAAGAAGCAGTTCATCTCACATCGGCAACGCCAATGTATTGTGACGGGATTCGGAAAAACAAAACCTTTTCACAGCGCATTTCTCGATGGTGTGATTATAAGAAGTACAGGAGAACTGGATTGACTCGTTCGCAACATTAGCTGGTATCATCAGCGGGAATTCCTCGCTTGCGCGGATTTGGTTCCAGTCTTCAAGCTCAGATGCACCTCCACCTCATGGATTACCTTGTCCCATATCCTTCCACCACCACTTCAGACCTCGTCGTCTCACATTGGCCCGTTATCTCTCAAGCCCATCATCTCCAACAAGCTGCGGTCGCAATCTCAGTCGCTTTCATGTGTACTCTTCCTTGACGCGGCGGCCATCGTACGAGCCCGTCGTAGCACCACCTCTCCTCCAAGGCCGCCAGCCCCGGCGTCCAGTCGTCGCAGTTCCCGCCCCAACGGGTGCCGTCGCAACAACGTCCCTGCGCTTGCGCCTAGCAAGGCAGAACAGGATGGTGCTGATGAGCAGCGCGGCCCAGGCGCCCCAGCTGAAGCCGAAGGCGTATCGTCCGAGCGAGGCAGCGCGGCCGTCGCTGATAAACACGTTGCGCATCTTGACAAACGTCGCCCTGCCCGCCCGTCGTCAGTCAGTTCCCTACAGCAGCCAGAACAGATAAGAGTAGGGTTTTATACGTACGTCATCAGCGACACAGCAACCGTAAAAAACACCCACGCCACCAGTGCCAACAACCCAGCAAATGCCGACCCCAACCGGCTGCACAGCGCGAGGAACCCAGCAAAGAATGCCAGCACCTCAAAAAACAGCGCCAGCAGGAAAAACACCCACCCAAACCGCCACATATACCAAAAATAGTGACTCGTCGTCCCGCCGCCATAGCTCCCAATCAGCGCCGGGGGCGCGCCCCTCGCACCGCTGGCCCAGGCGTCGCCGAGCGGCAGGGCTGGGCGCGAAGGGCCGCAGTTGAGGTTGTCGAGGCCGCACACGCGGAAGTAGGTCCACTGGGAGACGGCGCGCGCGCCCTCGATGCCGCGCGTGTCGGCGCGCAGGAAGAAGGTTTGGCTGAGTGGCGAGGTGTGCGTCAGCCCGGACAGGATCACAAACCACAGCATGACGAGCGAGCCGGCGAGCAGGAGGAGGGCGAGTGGTGCCAGGATGGTTGCTATGCCGGGCGAAAGGGGGGATGGTCAGTGATACGGTTCTGGGACGAGGGGCGGTATGTTGAGAGCTTACTGCGTGCCATCTTGAAAGACGGTTGCTGCGCGTTCTTTTTGGGTTTCGAGGTCAGAAGAGGGCAGTTTGTCGCAGGCGACTTTGAGTGCCAATTCCGTGCAAGCCAGATGACAGCCCGATCGAGATGATCGCAAAGGGCTCGGGATGCAGCAGCGCGCCTTCGTGTCTTGCCAATAGGTCTGAGTCGGCGGCGCGACGTGTTTTGCGCTGCCACCCACAGAGGGATTTAGAAGGACTCAAGTGTGTGACCGACGGCACGCGACACCGGGTGTGGTGGTCAGGTCGAAGGGCTCTAGCAAAGGAAAGGGGAGCACCAGCGAGGTGGGACACGCAGGCCCATTTACGCTGCGGCACAAGGCAGGTCAGCGTCAGATATTTGATAAAGAAGATGGTCAAGCCATCGTTTACGTCGACAACCCGCTACTGGTGCCCGACGCCCCCGTCCCCATCGGCATGGCTTCATCTCTGCTTGAACTGGTCCACGACGAGGTGCAAACTCACAAAGCTGTGGTGGGTCCTTTGTGGCAGCGGAACCCTTGAATGACGCAGCTGCCGGCAGAACACGTCGCGGTGGGGGTGGCGTAGCCAATCGCGGCGCTGATGTTTCCCAGAGCTGTACGCACTGATCAAATGACGAGCCGTGAGCTGCGGGAGTGCTGCAAGGAGACCCCTGCCGCACACGTCATTCTGCCGTTCTCGATCTGCATTCGGGCAGCGCTGCGAGGTCGGCGGCAGCGGTACGGCAGATTCGGAAAAAAGAAAGGGAGAACCACGTCGACACTACGAGGAAATCAAGAGTCTTCTGTGGAATATCACATATAGGTGTTACTTAGTATTGAGTTGGCGGTTCAAGCCATCTGAAGGAAGATGCTTAGGTCAGAGCAGTAGTGCCTGTGGCTACCTACTCACAAGTCGGTTCTCCTCGCGATATCACTTCACTTTGCTTCTTTTACTTTAGCTTAAGTCTGACTAGGTAGGCTAGAGTCTTGGTGATCTTCGAATTCGGACTCAGAGAGACAATTACTAGCCTCAATAGGTGCTACGCACACTGAACGTGACACTGGCAGGCTCGCAATCGCGATTGAGGATCGACTCACTTGGCAGCCAGTCGCATTGGTGATCTTCACGTCGTTTTCATCCGAGCGAGAGAGCCAGACAGAGTACATAGTATGCGTCTATGCCAAGGCATGTAGCCTGTTTCTCTGGGAGCCGGGTCCGCTGTGATACGGGTGTCTAGGTAGGTTGACGGCCGAATCCGTGTAAAATTCGGACTGAGAATACCGGGCTTCCTTACATCTTAAGATGCCGCATGCCTCAGAACTTTGAATATGGGTTACCCGAGTGCCAGGTGGACGTGGTCACAGTGCTGCACCGCGAAGCTACGTAGGTAAGGTGTCGATGTAGGTCAGGTGTTGCGCCAACGTGTTCCGGGTATACTCAGCCGCCTCAAACACCTCGCATTCTCTGTCTTTCAGCGCCAAATCAGTTTGCAAGACGAACATGGGAGCGCTGAGTTATACCTGTAGCTTGAACAGTAACGCTCCACGCTAGCCTCTCTTCCCGCTTGGGCTGTGCGGGACGGTGGCCTCCCCGGCCAGGAGCGACCACACCCTGCTTCGGACCGCCAAGCTTTGATGAAAACATGATCTTCATGATCATTATTTGGAAGCCGGTGAGATCACTCCGGGTCGTCTTGGATAAGTGTGGTCCCAGAGAAGTGATCTTTATTTGCAGACGCCAGAAGCGGTCGAGACACTGTTGCTTGCCGGTGTCGATGATGTTCCATTCGGCCAGTTAGACTCGCCCTGTCTAACGGAATCCGTAGTCCCTTGGTGCAATTGTGCCGGTAGTATGTCACTAAGAAGAGAAGTAGGGAGAACTTGTTTCAGCTCTCCTCCGCCCCAAACCTTCGCTCACCATGAGGTCGAGGCACGCCTTGGGGTTTCGCCGTGCCTGAGCCGCCATTGTCGGAAGGCATGCAGATCTTACTCAAGACTAGTTATGGCACGTAAACATAACCCTAGATCTCAGTTGTAATGCCCTGCCAGTTCAGTAACTGTATCATTCCATGTCGGCAGCGTAAATGATATCATGCTGGTGTCTTGATCGTCCGCGGCTCTTGCCGGCCGCTTGGGGGGATTCCCCTGGGGTCACCTTTCAATACAACCACAAGGAGTTCTGATGTTGAATTGTTAAGTTATCCTGAGCCGTCGGACCCGGGAGGACCGTGAGTCCACGTGAATTGGCCATGATTTGCCCGAGCCCAACGGAAAGAAGACGCAGGACGAGCGCGCGAGGCTAGTTCGGGTCAATTGTTACATTACATTATATGGTATGTTTGATTCCATGGGCAGCAGACGCCTCGGAGACGGCGAGACCTGATAGTCCGCAGGAGCCGGGAGGAAGCGGCGCGGCCCGCCGGACACGGAGATGATTGCATTGCCGGTTTCCCCTGCTGCTTGGCACATCCGAGCCAAGACCCATGTCGGCGTGTAAATGCCCATTTCGGTGTCCCAACCCGGATGATATTGGCCGGCGGTAACTGCGACGCCGAACATGAAAAAGTGTCCGACCTCCGCAAATGTGATTCCTGCACCTCGCACTCCGATGACATTTGGAGTGCACTCGGCATGCTCTCCCGTTTTGAGTCAAGTTTCCGGCGGCCGCGCGGTGCGTCCCGGCGGACTCGGCGCGCAGGAGAGTCCTTCGCTTAGCATGAATCACCATGCCCGTTCCGGGTTCTCCTGGATTTGTGACTTTTTCTTCCGTTTGAAAACCGTGTTGTGTCTCACACGATGGCAGCGTATGCTTTGCTTCGAGCGGGCACACGCACGGAGCTGGAAAACTTCACACACTCTGTACAGCCTCACTGTCTCTACAGCTCTCCGCCATGGGTGACTCGGAAACACCCTCCACTGACCTAGAGATTGGGATCCCAGAGACGCCCAAGTCGAACAACACCGAGCCCATAACGGGCATCCGGCTGGCCGCCTTGTTGCTCAGTGTCACACTTGCATCTCTCCTGGTGTTCCTGGACACCGCAGTCGTCTCGACAGTAGGCGATACCATCATATCAATGTGCATGAGTTTCGTCCTAACCTCGTCACCGTCCTGCAGGCAGTCCCCAAGATCACCGACGAGTTCCACTCTCTCATCGACGTCGGCTGGTACGCTAGTGCGTACCAGCTCGGGAGGTATGAGGAGGAGAATCCAAATGTCCCCTCAACATGCGCATGTTAACATGTTTTCCCACAGCTCGGTGTATGGCCCTCTGTCAGGACGGATCCTGCACCACTTTAGCTTGAAGTGGTGCTATCTCATTTCCTTCGCCGTCTTCGAGCTCGGCTCGGTGCTGTGCGGCGCGGCACAGTCGTCGGCGATGCTCATCGTCGGCCGTGCTATTGCCGGCGTCGGGTCCGCCGGGATCGTCAGCGGGGCGCTGACCGTGCTGTCCGCCACGGTGCCCCTGGAGAGACGGCCGGCCATGCTGGGGATGCTCATGGGCATCGCCCAGTTGGGTGTCATCTGTGGACCCCTTGTCGGAGGCGCCTTCACCTCGGGCTACACCTGGCGTTGGTGTAAGTGGTATCGTGGCATCGACAGAGCGGAAGAGCGTGGCTGACAAACACGTGTTACATGCAGGCTTCTACATCAACCTCCCGTTTGCCGCCGTGGTTGCCGTGCCTCTCCTCCTGATGCGCATCCCCGACCAACGTCCCAAGCAGCCAGCTCTGTCAGTTCTGCCCCAGCTCCATCGCCACCTCGACCTGGTCGGCTTCGCGCTTCTAGCCCCGGCTATTATCCAGCTTCTCTTGGCCCTCCAATACGGCGGCAATCAATATGCGTGGAGCTCGTCGCAGGTTATCGGCCTGTTCTGCGGAGCCGGCGCGACCTTTGTCGTTTGGATCGTGTGGAACCACAGGCGAGGGGAGAATGCTCTGATTCCCTTCTCCGTCATCGGGCGGACCGTGATCTGGGCAAGCGGCGTCAACTACGCCTTAGTGATGGCGACGGCGGTCGGGACTACGTACTTCCTCCCGATATATTTTCAGGCCGTCAAGGACGCCAGTGCGATCATGAGCGGCGTCTATCTCTTGTGCATTGTTTTGCCTCAACTTCTGGCAGCCGTCGTTGGGGGGGTTTTAGGTGAGGAGATCCCGAGTCTTTGCAATCGTGTTGAACGAAGAAGTGGAAGTGCTAATGTGAAGTTCATAGTGAACAAGGTTGGCCGTGTGCCTCCCTTGGCCATCGTTGGGGCCGCACTCGCTGCCATCGGCAGCGGCTTGTTCTCTCTGTTGTCGCCCACCACGCCCAACGGACATTGGGTGGGCTTTGGCATCATCATCGGGATCGGTCGGGGCATGGCCCTGCAGATGCCGCTCGTGGCCATCCAGTCCGCCGTTTCGCAAGATGAGATGTCGCAGGCCATGGCGTTTGCTGTTTGGTGTCAGTACATTGGCCCTACCATCTTCAGCGCCTTGTACAACACCATATTCGACACCGGGCTACGGCAGCAGTTGTCATCCCTGGTGCCAGCGCTAGACCCGGAGGTTGTCATCGCGGCCGGCGCCACTGGGTTCCGCAAAGTCGTGTCGTCTGAAGACATTCCCGGCATCGTTCAAGCATTCTCGACGAGTTTAGACCACGTTTATTATCTCCAGGCTGGAGGCTCTGTCGTCGCTTTCGCTGCCGGCTTTGGAATGGGTTGGCAAAGACTAAAAAAATCCAATGAGTCAGCGGCTGACGTTCCGTCTGGTCAAACTACAGCCTTACAATCAGAAACGGGGAATGAGAAGAAGGCCGAAGCTTCCGCGACTAGAGATGAGACATAATCGTACGAACAACCCTCAATCAGAACTGGCAGTATAGAAGCGCAGATCAAATCAAATGCTCATCCAGGCTTGTGGATGAGAGACGGGGTACGACGGAAGATGTTGGCACGCAGTCTGTTCAAACGATGAGGTGCTGGTCGCTGCTTGGCTTCCGACCACAAATATTGTAATGACAATCGTTATCGCAAAGCGTTTCCGTGGTGTCTCAGAGGAAGCAAGATTATGAGCAGCCAGTACTATTTGTCCCACACTCTCAGGCTGACCTCTTTTGTGTAGTCTCGTGCGTGCTCAAGTACACGGCAAGAGAACAAAGATAAACCTCCAGTTGTCAGATGGAAGGCATTGTGTTAGTGGAAGTCAAGCGCCCGGGTGAAGCTGACCGCGATGAAATGTACGCCACTGCTATAATCTCACAATTTTATGGGACAGCTAGAAAGGCTCTCGAAATGATCAATGAGTACTGACGGCCCATTGGACGTCTGTGTCTAACTGCAATATCTGGTCTATTCGGGAAAGCTGCCGTGCTGCCGTCATCTACTAGACTCGGCAAACCTCAACACCTCGTCCAGCGACAGGACCTCATACGGCCCGAGTCGCCAACCCAACGCCTCCGCCGGGTTTGATGGCGTCCTCACGGCCGTGGCAATCATGAAGTCCGGCCCGATCGACCGCAGGCACATATTCACATCCTCTACCTTCTCCCCGCGCAACCGCATCTCGGAGCTCCTAATCACCTGAGAGTCCTCCCCATCCAACCCGCCGTCCCCCTTCTCCCCCTCGTCCGCGGCAACATCCCAGCTCGCCGTCGGTCGCGGCGGCCGGAAGTTCACAAACTCCAACTCAGTCAACCACGGCGCCAGCAGCGCCTCGCCCGACAGCTTGATATAGGCCTCGCGCAGGGCCCACAGCGCGTAGAAGGCGCGCAGCTTGCCGTCCGCGACCTGCTCCGGCGTCGGCCCGCCGCCGCCGCCACCGGAGGGGTGGGCGAGCGCGGCGTCCGCCACCAGCCCGGGCGCCGTCGACAGCACGCGGTACTGGAGATAGCGCACCTCCCCCGGCGCCAGCGCGTCCTTGTGCATGTCGAGAAAGTGCGCCCAGCCCGCGCGGGAAATGAGGTCTTGATCGCGGGGGCGCCGCTCGCTGGTGCAGACGATGTCGACGCCGACTTCAATCGGGGCGTCGTCATCTGAGGCTTTCCCCGCGCTGCTGTGACTGGATGGCGGCCGGGGGCGGCGAGGGCGGTTCGCGGCGGCGACGATAGCTACGACGCCTGCTTGATGGGTGACGTTGAAGGAAACCGGCTGCATGCCGGTCGCCGGGTCGATGTAGATCGGCTTGGTGCGGGCGTCGCTGGTGAAGGCCGAGGGGTCGGCCAGTAGCTGAGACCAGGTGTGGGCGGGGTTGACGGAGAGTTTGGCGATGGCGTAGTGTTTGAGCAGCCGCGAGGCAAGGGCCATTTTGGCGTCGCGCGGAAACACATATTTGCTGACTTTATCCCAGGCATCAAGAGGGAGAACTGCGAGAATGCGCGCGGCCTGGTGTGCGCGGCGGTCAGCATCGGAGCTTAACAAAAACATACTGAAGTTGGCCCGGGATTGAGGAGATGGGCAGGCAAGACGTAATGAGCTACGATGAAATGCGACTGACATAGGTTCTTAGCTGCTCGGTTTTGGTGACCTCCGGAAACCATGAGCGGGTGTCGATGATCCATTGCCCGAGGATCGGGAGGCCGGACGCTTCACGCATTGTGTGGTTTGCGCCTGCGGCTGTGGCGCGCACTTTCCGCTGCGGATTTACTTTCACAGGCACGGAAACGAGATGCGACCGGACGAGCTTCGGAGCAGCAGGCGACTCGAAAATGCGCGTGAGCTCGGAAATGACTCGGGGCGGCAGCTCGGGGTCGTGTGCGGAGGTCGCAAGTCCGGCCGCGATCGACGTTGGAATCGGCTGGTTCGGTTCGGAGGTTCAGATTCATGCGGCGTGGCACTCCGTTCCTGGGTACAGGTATCCGATCCGCTCTCTCCCAACATGTCCCACAGGCGGCTCGCTGCTATTGCCTCCATTTGAACGAGAATATTGAGGGAAAGAAGATGAAGTTCATCCTGCTTAAATACCACGGTCGGGAATCGGAGTATTCCGGTTAGGCCTCCCGTGCCAACATAGTGCGTGGCTCTTTCCTCCGCGAACGTCACCGTGGACATTGATAACGCCGCCTACCTTACTTATCTGGCGTCCCTTCGCTCGGGCCTGCCTTTGCAGCACGAACTGACTCACTTCGTCGTTGAAACCTCCGGGTTGTAGATATCGAGCTACCACCTGTCGATCGCCCGCCAACGATCACCCCCGGGCCGGCCCTAACAAACAACATGAAGAATCGACCGACCCTTATCCTTACGACAGCTCAAAGTGAGGGCTGGATTCGGCCTTTTCTTCTGTATTGGAGTGGATCACCGCTCGGCCACATGCAGTGTCGGCCGGCCCTGAACCGTTGCTTCAGGGTCGCTGGGGGATGGTTCACCAATGCCCGACAGGTCATGATCATAGACGCTGAAACACAGCGCTTGTTGACCCACTCGACGCCGATATTCTAATCCGATGGACGGAAACCCAATGCACGCTGAGCATACAAAGCATACCCGATCCAGACCAAGCCTAATATATAGCACCGACGCCATCCAGCTCCTTGTCTCATCCCAGTCTAGACCCTCAACATGCTACGCCTGCAGCGCGCGGGACCGTAATCGAAAGCACAAACAGCTCGTACGGTCGCCCCTTCCCCTCCTCGGGCTCAGCGGCCCCGTCCGACTTGGCATCGCGGTCTTCATACCCAGCTTCCTCCCCTCGCTTCTCCATCTCCTTCTCCTCCCCCTCCTTCTCCCCCTCCCCTTCCCCCCTCACATCCACCACTCTCCCCTCCCCATCCACCTCCACAACCACATCCTCCATATCCAAGCTCCCGTCCTCCGTATACCCCCACATCTCGCCCAGCTCCCCGCGCGCCGCCCCCGTCAGCCACAGCGCCCCGGCCACCCCGGGCACCAGGTACAGCAGCGCCGGTTGGCCGTGATTGTACACCAGCATGGCGACCAGCGTGACCAGCATCCCTGCCGCGTAGCCCGCGAGCGAGGCGTGGAAGTAGGGTTTGGAATACGCCGTTGCTGCCAGAGGTTCAAGAGCGCTGGGGATGGGGTTGAGTTTGCCGAGGGGGGTGGTCCAGAATCGGTTGCCCCACTGGCCGCGCGGGTCGGTGTAGGGGGTTTTGAGGCGGCGGGTGGTGATTGTTGTTGTGGTTGTTGTTGTGGGTGCTGGAGATTCGGCAGAGGGGGAGGAGGCTGTTTCGGTGGTTCTGAGCTCGAGGGGGGCATTCTTGATTTGTTTCTGGTAGTAGCGGTACAGGTCGAAGCGCAGCGCGAGGGCCATGACCATGCCCGGCACGACGATGTCGCCGAGCCCGAGCATGCTGGCGCCTTTGTTGCTCACGAAGACCAGCTTGATCGGCGCGTCGATGTTCTTAGCGACGGTGATCATGTAAGGGCTGGGTAACGTGGTTAGTAATGGCGTGCTGCAGCACTGTGGAGTTTAGACGTACGTGTAGAAGACCATCACAACGTCGTAGACGAAGAGGCTGGCGAGAAACATGGTGCCGATGCTGAAGGACGTCGGCGAGAGCAGCATGAACGAGACATAGCACATGGCTGCGCTGAGGAGATTGGACAGTATATGCCATCCGGACCAGTGATAAGCCACGGCCACGGTTCCGGCGATGGCGAACCGGAGTAGATCAATGAGGCGGAGATGAAGCTTCAACAGTGACGTCCCGTGTGCGGCGATTCGTAGAGTCCATTCTGCGTTGAGCGAGTGACGCAGGCCCCAGAGAAACCGCCTCGTATTTGCTGACGGCGCCAGGTTGGCCAGACGACCCGGAAGGGGTGTCTCTTTCCCCTTGACGATCGTCTCCGTGCCGGTCTTCTCATCAACTACGTACTGGCAGCGACGCTCCGGGTCGATATGATGAATCTGTCCGCTGCCGTCCGCCCAGATGGACGGGAAAACGATGCTGACCAGGTTGTCCAGAGCATCGCCGCTGAGTGTGGCCAGACCGGCGAGAGACATGACAGACATGTAACCGCGGAGGATCTTGTTCAGAATGGCCGGGTCCTGGAGCCATTGGATCAGATAGTAGAGCCCAACTAGGACGACGGCGAGCAGGATGGGGGCCCGTATGGCATCTGACGCTACCAACGCGCCTTCGAACTTTTCCTCCTCGCGCCGTTTCTCGCCCTTCTTCAACTTTGAGGGCGCGGCAGACGGCGGTCGGCGGATGGAGCCATGAGCGCCCACCCAAATGATGCTCAGCGCGCTGACGACCACGAAGACGTACTGGGGCTCCAAGAGACGGGCGAAGACAAACGCAGGTGGCGTGTGGAGCGAGCCGGGACCCGGGGCTGCAGGTGAGGATACGTCGCTCACATCCGGCGGGCTGTTTTCTGACGCCATGTCGTGCGGACTCGGCTTCTGGCGGGTGAACAATGCATACAGATGCTGAGTGAGAGAGGTCCAGCCGTGGAAATTACCGACGTGGTATGACGCTGCCCATACTGTGTATCAGATGAGACTCAGAAAGAATAAGAAGACGTGAGCAAGTAGATGGGCCGCGTCAGGTTTTGAGTCGATGAAAGTATTGAAAATGCACCCGCAGAGACGAACCGTGTCCTGTTTGACAGGTGCAAGCTGATTGCCACACAACCTGGAAGTTTGACATTCAGTTCCGTTTCTGGCGTTGCAAAGTCCCGCCTGCAGTGGGATGCCGCAGTGGAACATGTGGGGCGCCTTCCGCAGCACAGCACCCCCTGTATTCCGTCCTTCAATGATACAAGTATGGCCGATTACACAGTAGGCCACTTCTTGTTGCATACACCTAACCTCCAACAGTGAAGCATTCCAACAGTCCAGGCTCAGCAGTCCTCAACCACTTGGCCGCCGCAACAATCGTGGTTAGAACATACATTCCGTTTCCTATGGACTCTGGGCCCATGTCGGTGGACAGCGCGCCTTCGAACGCGCCCGCGCTGCCGGGTAACGGCGCAGATGAGCCCAAGCACGGCGGATTCTCGCGATTCGAGCTCGAGCTCGAGGTCCGACGCCCTCTCCGCTTACAACTATCTCTCTTGGCTCCATGGACTGACAGATCAGCAGTTCGTCCAGTCGCTCGCGAACCCGCAGTATCTCAACTACCTGGCGTCGCGCAAGCTTCTGACCAACCCCGCCTTTGTCGCCTACCTCGACTACCTCCAGTATTGGTCCCGCCCGCCCTACCTCAAGTACCTGACGTTTCCCACAGCCTCGCTGAAGATGCTCGAGCTCTTGCAGCAGGAACGCTTTCGTCAGGATATTATGAGTCCTGACCTCGCGCAGGCCATGATGGCGGAGGGCATGAGGGCTGCAGTCGAGTGGCATCGTGATGCCTGAGGAGCGCTCGGAGGAGACCGAAGCAACAACAACCAGATTTACGGGACATCCAAGTCAGGTTGAGCCCTGGCTTACGCGCAGCCTACAGACGACCAGTGCGGCCTTGGCCGAAGAGAAACGCGCCTGTGCGCGGTACACCAAGTACCACGCCTGCGGCACTTCGCCCTTGCGGGCGTGAGCCCGGGCCAGTATCAGCTCGGGCATGGAGGGGGTGGATCGCCGGAGAAATTTGCCCATGATGGTTCAGATATTGAGATTCAGGCATGCGGCTAACATTGAGCGAGCCCGTAGACTCACAAAGAAACAGTTAAACAAGACCCAACCCCATGACTCCTCGCAATGCTTCCCGTGGTATCGCGCCCAATTTGGATAAAGTGCGGCCATCCCATCCATGACCGCCAGCACCGAACCTCTCTCACGCAGCCCTCAATTTTCCCTCCAACGATGCCCACAAGTCATGCACTAAGACCCCTCGTCAGCCCTTTACCCTTCTTGGAAACCCCCAAAGCAATGAGCGCATCATCGACGCGGGTAAATACAAACCTTGTAAAAGGTAGTCATGGGCTCATCAGCGCTGCGGATCTGGACCTGGAAGAAGGCGGCCTCGTCGCCGTTGCAGTCGGTCGCGGGGCACTGCACGCGGCCCTTCTGCGCGTTGTCCCACGCGCCCGGCCCGCCGAAGACGTCCTCCTTCTCGCGGCGGGGGAAGTTCTTGCGCGAGTAGATGGGCATGTCGATGGCGTGCTGGTAGGGGCACGTGCGGCACTCAAGCCGGTTGCCGCCGCCCGTGTCCATGCGCGAGAGGATCAGCAGGTTGGCGCAGTACGGGCAGACTGGTAGTGGGTTAGAGGCATGTGATGTTCCCGTGGACGCCGATCTGGGCGTGGTGACGGGGTAGGAAGAGCTTACAAAGAATGGGCATCTTGGGAGGTTTGGGGCCCTGAAGCCCTGACGGGTGGATCGAAACGATGATGAGAGCGGTGTATCCAAAGTACCACCTGCGGAGAACTAATGGTGAGCCCAAGGCAGACGCTGGTTGGGTGACGCTGGTGTGGTGACAAGTAACCGAGACCCTTCGCCTTGGACAGCAGCGTCTTGATTCACTATCTGAGTTATCAGCCAACTTGTGAGAACCTCTTTGAATCTTTTAAGTGGACCGTGAGCACCGAGCAGGACCCTTGCAGACCCTAACCCCGGTGTGCGCGGTAGCACATGTCTCTCTTGTTTCCAGCCTAAGCTGTGCCTTAGATAGTTTCTTGGCTCAATCACGGGATGTATGGTCTCTACAAATCATTGGAATTACCTCTTGAGACTTGAGAGTCTCATCGTTCAAAAAAAAAAAAAAAAAAAAAAAAAAAAAGGGGCGCCCAAGGGCTGAGCACGGCGAGTTTGAATGTTTCCCGGACTGAACCCCTCCATTTGACAGAGTGGGCCCCTTAATGTTCTCGTTCAGGCAGGCATGGTGGGGTAAGCGCTGTCACAGCGGCCGGCGGTAAACACACTGCCACCTCCTGGCAAGGCTACGACGCTCCGCCCTCCGCGACAACGAGACTGCCCCTCAGACGATTTGGAACTTCTCATCGGCCCGGAGCAACCTACAGTTAAACGACCTAGGTTAATCTTTTACCCCACGCCGCCGATTCTTTCAGAATCACCGCAACGTCTCACAGGAACTACACTCCGCCCCGCCTCCTCCGGGGACCTCTACGGTAACGAAAGCGAGACACAGACGAGCACCATGGCCTCACGCGCAAAAGAAGAGGAGCACGAGGTCCGTGACCACCCTGGAAACGCCACCGTATGCCAACTGACTTTCTAACTTGCCGCAGGGCGCCTCGAACGCCGAGCTGCTGATCGAAGCCTGCCGGCGCAACAACACCGACCTGCTGCTCGAGGTCCTCTCGTCGCCACCGCTCAAAGACAACGACGACGCGATCGCCGACCTGCTCAACAGGACGACAACCGTGCTCGGCAACCACCTGTACCACGAGGCGGCGCTGCGCGGCAACTATGAGATCATCGACGCACTACTGGACCAGCCCGGCTTCGAGTGCGACCCGGTCAGCCGCGTCGAGGGCGACACGCCGCTGCACAGCGCGGTGCGCTGGATCAACGGCGAGCCGCCGGCGCAGCGCGAGTTCGGCAACGCCCTCGTCGAGATGATGCTCGAGGCCGGGTCGAACCCGCGCGTCAAGAACAAGGGCGGGCTGACGCCCCTGCAGCTGGTCGACCCGCGCAACGAGGGGCTGAGAGAGGTGATTCGGAAGCACGAGTATGCGACGTTGAATGCGGGGGATTTTGTTAGCTTGGACGAGGTGAAGGGAGCGGCGAAGGCGGCGCCGGCGGGGAAGGGGAGGCAAGAAGCAGAGGAGGAGGAGGAGGATGATGAGGATGCCGAGTTCAGTGGGAGTGATGACGAAGAGAGGGCCGAGTGGGAGAGGCGGCGAAAGGCGAAGAGAGGGTGAGGTGGAGAGATTACATAGATACGTCTGGCGTCCAACGGGCGGCTGTCCGCATTGGCTGGATATGGCTGGAGCATTGGTGTTGTTCTCGGCGATTAGCATGGCGCAATAGACTTGTCTGATCCAGCCGGCCACGTTGTCACAGATGGGCTTTACATGTTGCGTCGGCTGCTGATTCTTCCAGTATCTAGGTATGTGCCAATGATCGCATGAGTGAATGAAGGTGCAAGAAAAAAGATACAGGGTCTATAGAAATCCAACGCCTTATCCTACCTACCCCAGGGTATCAATCCACCTCGCCAACTCGACGTCATTACAACAACCCCTGAAGCACCACCACGCCTACCACCCCTAATACAACCAGCCACACCTTCCTTCCACTCCCGACCCGGGCCGCGTCGCCCCTCTCCAGCCTACTACGCTGGACATACCCCCAATCCTTGACCCTCTGCCCCTGCTCCTCACTCAACCTCCTCCCGGCACCCACCGCGGCCACCTCGTCCGGGAACGTGGCCAAGATATCCGTGCTGCGCATCCCGCGCGGACAGAAGCGCACCTCCCACCCCCCACTCCCACCACCATCCGCCAGAGCCGCGGGCACGACGAACGTGCTCGCGCGGTCATTAAACGCGTAGCTGTACGCGTCCGGGCACACGCGCTTGGCGCGCGCGCTGTACAGGCTCGGTGCGCACGTGTCGGGCGAGCCGTGGTCGCCCGTGCAGCAGTCGGCCGGGTCGCCCGTCGCGGCGCAGGGGCTGAGGCACGGCTGGAAGTCCGGGCGCGGCACGTTGTCGTCCGGGTACGGGTACACGCCGGCGCCCGGGTAGTTGGGGGGTTTAGACTGCAGCAGCGGGAAGGGGCACCAGGAGCGGAGCGTGTCGTTGGTTTGGGAGGGTTCGAAGGGGACTGGGTAGGGAGATGGGTTGGTGGGGTTTGGGTTTGGGTTTGTGTTTGGGGAGGGGGCGCTGTTGGGGTCGGAGAGGGGGGCGAGGGGGGAGAGATAGCCTGTTGAGCCGATGCAGGCTGGGTTGACTAGGTTGGACGGGATCCAGGCGTTGCTGGCGGACGGGTGGTAGATGATGGCTAGGGGCAGGTTGTAGCCGTCGACGAGGGAGATGTCGTAGAAGGTCTGGTTCTTTGCGCTACCGCCTTGCAAGTTAAACTCGGCGAGCGTGGTGGGTACTTGGCCCTGGGAGTGTGTTAGTCGAAGACTGTTCTTGTACAATACTGAGGCAGCGCGGGGGGGGGGGCGAAAAGGGCCGTACAGAGGACTGGCAGTCCAGCCTGCCAAAGCAGTCTCCCGTCAGACACGCCGCGCCGTTCCCGTTCACGCCGCTCGAGTTGCTCGGCCCACTGCCGTCTTCGCTGAACGAGCAGTTGGTCCTCCCCCACAACCGCCCGGCCCAGTCCACGCTGACGAACATCGTCTTGTTGGCGTCCGGGGCAAGCGCAAACCCGCCGGTGCCGGGTCCAACGCCGCTCTGCGTCACAATGCCGGGCCATATGGTGTCGCCGCAGCTGTTTGTGACCGTCAGCTGGATCGGCGTCTTGTTGTTCGGGGGGCCGGCCGTGCTGTTGGCGGTCGAGTTGGACGGCGTAACGGTCACGTTGCCGGGGACATCGACGGGGGGAGCAGTCGCATTTCTAGGAGTGATACTGTTCGGTACCCCGGTGCCATTGGCGGGAGGAGGAAGTTCCAGCGGCGTGCAACTCAGGATCAGGGGAGATGAGACGACTGGGCTGGCGAACAAGCCAAGCGAGAGCACAACGCCCGCTGTGAGCTTGCCGGCGGCCTGTGGGCGTCTCCTTTCCCTGCTCCTGGTTGGGTGCGTTGGGTAGTCCGGCGGCTTGTCCAGCCACATCGTTTGAGCCATGCTCTGCATGGCTCTAGGGGTAGGAGGCGTACGGGTGTAGGTGTGAGCAGTGACGAGGAAAGAGGATCAGATGTACTAGGGCTGCGACGAGTATCTAGGAAAGCAGAGGCCCAGAGGGCTGAAGAATGAGAATGATATCAGTAGGTATGAAGTCCAGGAAGAGCAACAGGAGGTCAATAATAGGGTTCGGCGGTGTTGTACGAGGCAAGGAACAAGCGAGGAGGTAGCGGACGAGTAAAAGAAACAAAAACGAAACGGAAATGCGAAGCCATCTTGGCCGTCTACAAGCAGGCTTTGTGAACCTCCAGGATCCAACACCATCTTTTCCAACATTGGAAGGCGAAGACGGCAGGGTCAGAGACCCTGCCCGGATTGCGATGCCAACACACTGTCTTCTCGGCAAGAGCCTATGGCTAAGCCTCAGAAGGCGAGGGTGGCATCGAAGCATAGGTAGGAATCAGTTCTGTTATTGGTGTCGCGTCTGATGACGCAGGAACGATTGGCTCCCAAGTTCCGAACCTCCTGAAGGGGAGGGTTATGGGACGGCACGAGGCTGGATTGCCCGGATTAGACCCTGGCGGCCACAACGTCATCGGGCCAAACCAGGAGTCAACACATGGGATTGGGCAACCCAGCGACTGGGAGTCAACCCCCTCAAAACTCTATCAAGAAACCAGACTATCCAGTTATTCCCGCGATGGGATTTGTAGTGTGAGCAGCTCAGAAACTGCATACAAAGACGTTCGTCCAGTTGTTTTTTTCTTTCGTGCTCCAGTAGCCTTTCCCCTTCTCTTCGCCTCCGACCTCCAACACACCCGCGCGTCCAACCAAGCCTTGGTTGCGCCCATGTCGCACCAAGTATAGATACCACCAAGACACTGCAGGCCTCACACATAGCCAGCGTTGCAAAAACACGCCCCGTTTTACTACTTTAAAAAGGTATCACTGTGGAGATCCGATGCGGTTGTAAAATGAAGGAAATCAACAGCTCTCGCCCACTTTCCGCCGCTCGCCTCGCTTCGCTCTTCAACAAAGCACACAACAAAAATCGTCTCTTCCCCACCATGTTGCCTTCCTTCCTTCCTGACACTTCCTCACCTGAAGCGCGCCCTGCAGCGGCCCATGACCTCGCCTTGGCAGACCAGCTCGGCGCTGAACTCGGACCCGTCCAGGGTCAGGTAGATGTCGAAGTAGACGCGGTAGAAGGTGCCCTGGGGCGTGTCCATGCGCTCGAAGTCCTTCTCCAGGTTCTTGCGCGACAGGTCCGACGTGAGCGTGACCACTTCCTTGATACCTGCATTCCAAACATGTCAGCCACAGCTTCGCTCTCATCTCTTCATCATGCGACAAGAGCAACTTACGGGGATCCTTGGTGTACTCCGGGCAGACATCGTCGTCGCAGGCGTACAAGATATCCTCGTACATGAGCGTGGCGCCCGGCGCGACCTGGCGGAAGAAGGACACCTTGACCGGCTCGCCGATCTTGACCTTCTGGCCCTTCTGCACGAAGATCTGGCGCGTAAACTTGCAGCGGTCCTTGCCGTCGAGCGACGGCACGCGGTACGCCTCCGGGTGGTAGCCCTCCTTGAACGGCTGCAGCGTCGCCATGAGGTAGTGCCGGCGGGCCACGCGGTGGGTGATGACGCGCTCCGTGATGCCGGCCGTGACGGCGCCTTTGACGATGGCGGCGACTGAGTCCATGGGCCGGACCACCTTGGACTGAAACTGCGGCGGGACGTGGAGCTTGATCTGCTGGAAGAGGTATTCCGACGCACCAAAGCCGCCGACGACCAGGATGTTCTGCAGCGTCCGGTTCTGTGCCTGGATTGCGATGATTTGGTTTCGGACGAGCTCCAGGATGCGGTTCACCACGGGCTCGAAGCACTGAAGGATCTCCTCGTTGGTGAAGGTCATGTAGCCCTCCTCGATGCCCGCCTCCGGGAACTCGGCCTCAATGCCGACGTCCACGGCCCACTTCTGCCCATTGTTCCTGAAGTCGGCCTTGATCCGGTTCTCGAAATCCATGATGCACTTGGCGTACACGCGGCCGGCGGTCTTGGAGCCGTCGGGCAGCTTCATCTTCCGGATCTTTGTCCGCAGAATGTTGCTAAAATTCCTGTTCAGGGCGGTCGAGCCGCAGGAGTCGCCCGAGCCGGCCGTGCACTCGGCCACGGTGAAGGGGTTCTCGTCCTCGACCTCGTACGCGATCAGATCGACCGTGCCGCCGCCGCAGTCGACGATGAGCACGGCATCGTGCACCTTGAGGTTGAGAAGACCCGTCTTGGAGCAGAACAGCGCGGCCGCCTCGGGCTCGCTGACCAGTGTCAGGCGGTTGTCGTTCTCGTCCCGGAGAAAGCCGGCTTGAATGGCGGCGGCGCGCGTGGCGGCCTTGCCGGCGTCGTTCCAAATGGCGGGCACGGTCAGGTAGTACCGGATATTCCTTTCCTCACGGTTGAACACCTCGCCGAGCGTCTTCTGGAGGGCGGCACGCATGGCCTGGCGGAGCTTGAAGAGATAGTCGGCGGCCACGTCAATTTCCGACTTGCCCGGCGGCAGCGGCGGCAGGTTGATGGGGTCAATGTATGTGTTGCCCGAGAGCATCAGCTGCAGCTTGAACCATTCCACCTTCTGCACGCCCGGTTTGGGGTAGCCGGTGGGGGCGAGGGCATCGGCGATATCGGGGCCCCAGCCCACCACCTTCTGGTACTGGTCGTAGTAGAGCACCGTCGGAATCTGGAAGCAGAGTCGTAGGTGTCAGTATCCAATGTTGGCACCCAACCCCGGCGTAACAGTTTAATCCTACCTTCTGTTTCGTGTATGAGCCGGCACCTGGCCACTCGGTGATGATGTCTTCCTTGGCCTCGTTGTTCGTCGCAAAGGCGAACGCGACACCCGAGAAGGTGGTGCCCTGCAAGAAGAACAGATGTTTAGAAAAAGTAGTCCGCCGTTGGAGCAGGATCGCAAACAAGGGGCAGAGATCTACTGACAAAGTCGATGCCGACAATCAGCTGGGCCTTGCTGCGGCTGTTGCCCTCCACCTCGGCCGCGGCGTTGCGTGCATAGGGAGCGAGTGGCCCCGTGGGCTGAGGCGGCGCTGGGGGCGCGTAGCCAGTCGGGCCGGCGTAGCCTGGAGGACCGCCAGGCACGGGCGGGGGAGGGCCGCCTCCCATGACGGGCGGCGGGTAGCCGGCGACCGGGGGCGCGCCGGTGTTGATGGGCGGAGGACCTCCAACCATTTGCGACGGTGGAGTCCGGGTCGGGCCTTGGTTGGCGAGGGGGCTGGTGCGGCCGATGGGGCCTGGAGGGCCGGGCGGGTAGTTGGCGGAGTAACTGGGCGGTCGCGGACCAGCGCCCGGATGATTCATTGGGAGACCTGGCAGCGGCGGGTGGGATGCACTCGGCGGGACGACACCCGGGCGCGAGAGGTTCGAGGGGAACAGCGGCGGTATTTGAGGGGGACCCGAGGGCGGCGGGGTCGGCGTCGGCGTCGGGCTCTGCAGCAGGCTGAGGCTGGGACTGGCTCGCGCCGTGGGCGGCTGCTGCGGCTGCGCTTGCGGGTGCTGCTGCTGCTGCTGCTGCTGTGGTTGCTGCTGCTGGATCGAAGCGGTCGACCTCCTTTTACCGAAACCAAAGCCTTTCAGGCGCGAGTTCAGAGAACTCATAGGACCTGGACAGTCTTAAGGAGGGGGAGAGAAAGGAAAAGGCGGGAGGCACAGGGTCGGGGGTCGGGGGCCTGGGGCCTGGGGCCTGGGGCGAAGAGAGCGGGAGCGGGAGGGGGTGAGACCGAGAAGGAGGCTGTGGGCGGCGGCGGCGGCGGGCTGGGCAACCCAAGAAAGAACGAGCTGAATCGGGGAAGGAGGGGGGAAAATTAGCTGCTTCTCAGCGGACCGGGGTAGGACTTGGGTTGCAGCGGGGCGAGTCGCGGCTTGCAGAGCTGGGGCGTCCTGGTCTGGTCATCCTCGGAAGACTCAGACGGAACTCGCGCACGAGCGCCCTGCAACGGGACGTCTAACATGTACTGCGTACTGTGTATGGGAGAAGGACTGTGGCTCAGATTCCTGTCGGCCGCCAGCGCATTGGGAGATCAGACTGGATGAAGCCTGGGTTTATTATAGGGCTGAGCTGGCCGGCCTGTTGGGCCACGGCCATCCTGGATCCCATTCCATGTTCTTACTCCCACCTGATGCCACGCATGTGGGCGAGTACTAGCGATGCAGTTACAAGCAGAGGGCGATCGGTCGAAGAAATTGCAGCTTTAGAAAGGTGGTTAAGGTAACAGAGGAGATGGGCAGGCGCAGTGCTGAAGCAGCGATGATGGCGTCAGCTCGAAATGCCCAGGGCAAGCCGTTAACGTTGGGTATCCATTTTCATGACATGCAGTGTCCTACACTTTCGATGAGCGGTGTCCACCGCAGTGTCCCGCCTCGTCAGCAATTGATGCTTGCTCTCAGCATCCTGGGCCCCCGGACCGACCGAACCAAGCCAGACGGGACGTGAGGCTCAATGGGCGGATCAGGAGTTTTGCACTTGCTTCTCGTAGTAGTAGCCTGTTCAATCCACTTTGTGCAAACTGACGCACGCGAAGCTGCACTTCAGGTTCAATGGCGGCCGGTCGGTCATCGGAAGGAGGGGCTGTTGGCGGGGCACTGCGCCAGAGACGGGGGTGAGACAGGGCAGTTGGGCCGCGTCTCCATCCGTTCGTTGCATGCCCATGCCCGGCATCGTGCCTTCCGAATACCTTCACCTTGCAGATTCGTCGTGCCTGGCTGCCTGACGCAGGATTGTGCTATGTGATCGAAAATGGAATGACGAACAGGCAAGACCTTCGCCACCTTCCAACGCTCTCCTGCCTCGCCTCGCAAAACGTTCTCTCACAGACGGGAACCATACTCTCGTTATCAATCCCACAAGTCAGCGAGGCGCGGTGGGCTTCCATATCCCGGCGCCAGTGCCTGACCTAAGCCCAAACCGGGCCGTCGACGGTACCAGTAGGACCTTCGTAGGACTTGGGACTGGCAGTGGGGCCAGTGTGGCTGCGCTTTGAGGCGCTGTGCCTGCTGCTTGCTGCGGCATACGGCGAATCAGCATGTTCGGATACCTGCGTTCCCGATTGGCTGGCGAGTTTGGCTTGGAGACGGCGGGAAGGGTCCCCTTCAGTCAGCCGCCAACCTTTCACGGCAGACCTCAAGCGTAGTGTACCAAGGTGAGGGCTGGAAAACGAGGCGTCGAATTGCTAAGTGTGAACCATAGACTGCGATGCGCTGCTCGACAACTTGTCCAGCTCGTTGGAGCCTCATCCTCAGGGAATTTCGAGTCGTGGCCGGGCTGGCTTTAACAACCGACTAACTTGACCTGGCAAGCATCTTCGTTGGGTGCTTGTTTGTTTGATGCGCGGTTTCCAACCCTCCAGTCGGCCCATGCACTCTGGGTGATCTCAATGCAACGTTTCGACGGTGTGCTTGTACATAGAACAATGCCATTTAGTTGACTGGAGCCGTTGGTCCTCGACTCTTGGCCCCAAGAGCATGCCGCCATTCAGCATGTGCCTAGAGGTTGAGATCCACAAGGCCGCCGTGTCAGAACGAGAACCAGCGGCGAGTCCGCTGGAGAGCAGCATCCGGCGTCGCCAGCGGCACAGCTCACACCAGCCGGTGACGCATCGAATGCTTCCCGCTTCTTCGACGCAGCGGCGGCTTCTAATCACACGTGGGGTCCGTTACACCACGAGCTCTGATGCCACCCACCCTACCTCGCCGCCTCCGTGCTCACGAGACAGGTTTGACAACACCCTCGTCTTGGTTCCTGGCATGGCGGGGAACATCATTAGACGGACAGAAGCGGGTTCCATATCAGGAGAATGCTACGTGGGCGTGAAAGGGGCGGAATAGCACGCCGCCCGCATCAACCCAAAAAGCCTTGAGTAAGGTAATCCTTATGTTTCCAAGTTGCCGGGCGGTCGGGTTTTTGAGGTGCTGCGTTTTACTTAGCTACGTTGACTTATCACCTTACGTACCGTTAGGAAACGGCCAACACGGCTTCCCGGACACTGTCCGCTGCAACACCACGTTCCTCCAGACAGGAGCTGACCCTCCTGAGCGATGTGCAGAGCACTACCTTGCATTCCCAGCCATGCCGCTCCTAACGTGCTTTCACGGACCAGCCCCCAACGGCCAAATAGAGCCCAACCGAAGATGGCCAAGACCCTCTTCCTTCGAACCAGCAAACCGTCGCCGTGAGAGCTGTACATAGAGGAGGTAGGCTGATACTTGTGTGGATATTTTGGCCACTCTCGCACATGGAAAAAGGACTCGCCAGACTCTACGCAGTAGTATGCTCAAGCAAACGCGAAGTTGCGCTACTGACTCCAGCTCTGTAGCAGCGGATTTGACAACTTCTAACTACTGTCCTGCGTGGTCTATGTAGACTTCAAACGTTCAAACTGGCCAGCTCAGAATACTCAATGGTTCAGCAGCTCTGCGTGGATGCTACAGTTGACATCAATTGGGCCTTCCCAAAATCTCCCTGTGTCACCCCAGCTTCCTGGTCCCAGCTTCTATGCATCATTGGATGCGGGGAACTCCTGCAAATGGATGTTTCTTCCACAGTGGCACGAGGGTGTATGTTGCTGAAGGGTGATCCGGCAACCGGGTTTCAACAGCACCTTCCTTCGTGCGCATCCAAATGGGCATTCACGCAGCTTGCTATTGTCAACCCCATGAAGGGCAAGCGCACCAGACGCGTCCGCGACATCATCAATGAGACCTTTAAAGTGTCGGCCAGCCTTTGCTCGACTGGGGTGGAAAGCTCCCCATGTCTGCCTAGCGTGAATCTGTGACCCCTTGCGCAAGATCCCCACATCCACGTGTGTCTTTTGGTTCCCCGGACATGGAGCGTTCCTTCGATCGTTTGTTTTCTCTTGGTGGGAGACGCTATTGCTATTGTGTACTGCATCAATCCATGGCGTGCGGAGTCCGTGTGCGACACAATTGATCCGAACAACTTCCGCGGCCTGTTCGAGCCCCAGAAGCAACTCGCACCTCGTTCTATCACACGCAGTACGGAGTACTAAGGGGATAACGACCTTGGCGAACCTCTCGCAGACGGATACGTGGCAAAGCAGCTGCTCGCACTGCTCGTTTGGGAGAGCGGCGCCATTTGGACTCCCTTCCCACGCCCGTGGCTTGACGCCGACAAGGGGAGCGATCCTTGGCTATCTCCTCGGCATACACAGTACGCACGACAGCCACTTGCCAAGGCGTATTCCGTACAGGCCTCTCAGCCCGGAGCAAACAAGGACGGAGAGCTGTCCCGTGGTCGGCGAAGCGAGATCCAGCGACTGCATAAACGAACTCCAACGAAGCACACAAGGACGAGAGCACACAGTGCTGTACCGCCGAACTAGGACCGCACGTTTCGCCGGCTCTAACGCGGTCGCGGCAACTTCGCTCCGGAGGGCAGGCTGCATTCCGCCGGTGCCGGGTTTTGATAAGTGAGCGATAATTTCACGACTCCAGCAGCCACGGAGTCTTTGTGAGAGAAGCGGACACCGCAGCCAGCGAGGGGAATGACTTCATTGGGCGGTGGGACGCCAAATCCGGGCCGTTTGCACTTGGCTGGCAGGCACGCTGCAGAAAGGCCCCATCCGCCCCGCCGCGGCCCCAGCTGCTGCTCCAGCTGCGGCCCCTGTCAGCCTATCACACCCTCACCCAGCAACCAGACCCCGCGGAGCCATCAAAACGTCATCCCCAAAGCCGTCGGGCGCCTCGGCGCGCGCCTTAAAGAGCTCGCCAGCTGCTGCTGGGAGCCGCAACGCCCGTTCACCACGCCCTCGAGCCAATTCGTCCCTCGGCCTGGTCTACGTTTGCGCCGTCGTCGCTCTCGTCCTTCTCTCTGTACGTCCGATGGTTTTTCTTATGTCTGTTTCGTCCTGTGACCTTCCTCCCAGACCCCGCACGAGACTGGCAAAGGCACGCATGCCCCGCATTGGGCCCCGCGTTGACCACCTACCTGCCAAAGCTCCCATTGCCCCTCCAACCACCAAACATCATGTCGTCAACGCGCCGTTGCAACGTGCGGAAGACTTCATATCTAACGCGGTTTACTATCAGTTCTGGCTTCGTCACTCTGAGCGCATTGCGAAACTCCCTGCAGTCACGCGCTCCTCCCCCGAGCCTTTAAATACTCGGCCTGCCCTCCATCTCCGTCCGTTCCTGCCAACTCCAAACAACAACTTGCACCACACCAAATCGCAGCAAAGCAGCAGCTCGCGAAACATCAATTTGCCGCGCACCACTTCTCAGACCGCAAATTTGCAGACTTGTGATAATCCACACTCTGTACTTTTGTCAAGAACCGACACAGCACTTTCAATTGCACAATTAGACATCATGTCTCTCGAGCAAGCTACGCAGTCTGTCGTTGCTCAGTTTGAGTACACGGACAAGGATGTAAACAACGGCGTGAAGGAGTTCATCCGCCAGATGAGTAAGTTACCCGCGCCCGCCTGGCTCCATCCTTTCCTTCTGTAGACTGCGCGTCGCACGCTACTGCCACCGCAATGCTGACACGATCTGCAGAGGAGGGCTTGGAGAAGGACGGGACGAGTCTGAGCCAGATTCCGACCTACGTGACCGCCGTGCCGAATGGCACCGAGAAGGTTAGTTCCTCGCCCAGAATGCTTTCTGTCGTTGCTCCTTTCTTCTTTCTGCCGTGCAGAGCACTCTCCTCTTGCCGCTGCGCAGAGCTCTTTCTTCTTCCTGCAGTGCAGGCAGATTGCGCTTCCCTCCCCTCCCCATGTTTGCGTCTGATCTCATAATGACGTTCTGTGGTCTCTCGGGGCAACCGAGTGCCCATAACCTTATCCCACTTTTTCTCGTGAGCTTCACAGAGAAGCCACGATCTGTGCCCCATCTTCTCATGTCGTTCCTTCCATCTTCTAGCATGAACTCATTCACCGTGTCTGAGTACACTGCTGACGCTTTAGACCACAGGGTCTGTACATGGCGGTGGACTTGGGGGGCACCAACTTCAGAGTCTGCTCCATCAAACTCAACGGCGATGGCAGCTTCAACCTTGTCGCCAACAAGGTTCCCATTCCCAAGGAACTCATGGTCGCGAAGACTGCACAGGAGCTCTTCGCTTTCCTTGCTCTTCAGATCAGGGACTTCCTTGAGGAACACCATCTCGACCACTTTGAACGACACGTCAGACGGCGGCTGACGATGAGCGAGCCGGAGGGCTACAAGGACGAGCACGTCTTCCGACTGGGTTTCACGTTCAGCTTCCCCGTGAACCAGTTCGGCATCAACAAGGGCACTCTCATGCGGTGGACCAAGGGCTTTGACATTCCCGACGCGATCGGCAAGGACGTCTGCGCTCTGCTGCAGGACGAAATCGACAAGCTGCACCTCCCAATTCGGGTGGCGGCTCTTGTCAACGACACAGTCGGAACGCTCATGGCGCGTTCCTACACCTCCTCGGGCAAGCAAGGTGCCGTGCTGGGCGCCATCTTCGGCACCGGCACCAACGGCGCCTACGTGGAGAAACTCAGCAACCTCAAGAAGCCCCTCACGGGCGAGTACGACAAGTCAACCGGTGACATGGTCATCAACACAGAGTGGGGTTCTTTCGACAACCAGCTTAATGTGCTGCCCAACACACCTTGGGATGCGGCACTCGACCAGCAGACTCCGAATCCGGGTCTGCAGATGTACGAGAAACGTGTTTCCGGCATGTTTCTCGGCGAGATTGTTCGGCACGTGGTCCTCGACCTCCTCAAGGACCCGGCCATCTCTCTCTTCAAGGACGAGACTTCCAAGTCCAACGACTGGGAATCAACCACCTACATCGCCAAGACGTCCAGTCTCTACCAACCATGGGGCCTCGACACATCCATCCTGTCGACGGCAGCCCTCGACAACACACCGACCCTTCTGGGTCTTCGGCAAGCGCTCGAGTCTCAACTCCACATCGAGGCTCCGGCACACGATGACGCTCGGGCGTTCAAGAACATTGCCGCGGCCGTCGGTCGCAGAGCCGCACGGCTCTCGGCCGTGGCCATTGCTGCGATTGTGCTCGAGACGGGGAGGCTGGCGGAGGATAAGGACAAGGACGAGCCGATCGACATCGGCGTGGATGGGAGCTTGGTGGAGCACTACCCTTACTTTACGGAGATGATTTACGAAGCGTTGGCGGTGGTGGACGGCATCGGCAAGGACGGGGCGAAGCGGATTCGGATCGGCATCGCGCGGGACGGCTCAGGTGTTGGTGCGGCGCTGATTGCGCTCGTGGCGGCGCGAATGGAGAAGAGCGGTGGTGCGAATTGGAAGGAACAGCGGTAATGGGGGTGGGGTGGTGGATTGAAGCGGTTCGGATCAAGCGATGGATTATGCTCTCTCTCCCTCTGCTCCTCTCCCCTTGTGGGGGCGGTTGGAATAGCGATGGTTTGGTTTCTGGGTTTGGCTTTTTGTACTTGGTTCTTCGACAGGGTTGGAAAATTAGCGACAGTGCTTTTTGGGGGGAGGGGCCCGGGGAGAGAGAACGGGATGGTTGTTGGGGGAGGTCAGCGGCGGCTTTGGGGGGTTTACGAGGAGGGCGGGAGTGGGCGGACGAGGAGGCGGAGGGGTTGAGCAGCGAATCGGTCGACAGCGGACGAGGTATTAGGAATCGGTCGAGAAGCGGATGGGTCATTTGGAATGGGAACAGAGCGGTTTGGATTCGGGGCCTTTGGGTGTGACTGTGAATGATCTCGTCGTGCGTGTTCTCGTGTTCTCATACTGCCGTCTACCTCTACCTATAAGTGTATCCTGTATCAACAAATACGTCGCAGGAGTAAAGATCCTCCTCCTCCCACCAACCCCAACGCTATGCTACTGATGTCTGACCTGCCTCCCCACCAAACTTCTTCCCTGCCATATCCTGGTAAGCATCATCCTTCGCCCTGCGCATGAACCAAATCGGTGTCCAGGCCGCGCCGCCATACACTGCCAACAAAGAAGTTACGCCATCCCTTCACTATCCCATTTGAAGTTCTACGAGCCTCCAAATGCAGCGGAAGGATACGCCCTGTCCCGCCGCTTCCTCGCGGTCGAGCTGCTCCGCGAACTGGCGCCCGAGTTCGGGCCGCTCCTTTCGTTACTATTGTGGTTGGTGTTGTTAATGCTTGGAGACAGAAACTGCGTGCTGCCGACCATGTCCGCAGGAAGGTCGTTCCACTCTGTCCCTGGGCGGGCGTTCTGGAAGGAAAGGCCGGAGGAGGCCGACACGGCCGATGGCGCCGGGGACGGGGATGGGCCCGTGGATGCGTTGCTGCGTGGTGGCGCGAGCGTCGGTACTGCTGCTGTCGCTGTTCTGGAAGGCGCTGGAGGTGATGATGTGGGCGTGGGTTGGGAGCCGAGCGGTGGCAGATTGAGGACGGAGGTTAGAACGCTGGCCTGGGGCCGCGTTTCTGCGGTGGCTGATGGAGACCCCGAAGTTGCGACCGCGGCAGTGCCGAGCAGCGAGCTCGGGCCAATGTGTCGCGTGACGATCCAGGCGGTGTCCGGCCGCAGTTTGAAGTAGTAGCCCTTCACGGGCTCCGCGGCGCGCGTGAAGCCGCGTGCTTCGTACCACTTCAGCCCCTCCTCGTTCTCGGTCCAGACGTGAGCGTAAATGGTCCGCGCATCGATGCTTGAGCCTGCGGCAGGGAGGAGTGCCGCGCTAGCGATGATGTGTTCGAGCGCGGCGGCTGCGAGGCCAAGGGAGCGGTAGGGCGAGAGGAGGGCCAACGACTGGATGTATACCGCGTGATACGGCGTGTCGAGAGAGATGTCGGCAAGTTTCTGAGGTTGGAGAGGCTGTGGCAAAGGCTGGCCTTGGGCGTCGAGAAATGGGTTCGGCTCGAGGCGGCAGACCAGACCGCCGATGACCTTGGGTGGGTCGGCATTGGAATCTTGCCAGAGAATAGCGCGCGAAAACAAACCCGATGCGAGGGGGTCCAGCGCTTTGGCGTAGAAGGAGTCGGGATACGGGACGGGCAGGAGGAGCGAGTTGATACGGCGCAGGGCAGAGATGTGGTGCTCAGCCAGGGGTACGATGGTTGCGCCCGCGGGAAGGGACGGAGGCGATGGCAGCACCGGTACGCCGCTGGGCGGCAGGGCTATAGGAATCGTGACGGGTTTGAACGTTGCGGGTGGTGTTGAGGCAGCGGCTTGCGGCGGAAGGGTTGGTGCCGGCGGAGCGCCATTGCTGATGCCCCCATTGCCGGTCGACGTCGATGGCGGGGCAGTGGATGGAGGGGCAGCGTACTCGGGCTGGCGCCGCGGCTGGAAGAACGAGCGAATCGACGACTGCTGCTGGGCACGCGACATGTTGCGACGCTGGCGACCTGTACCGTTGTGCTACCTCGATGTTGTCATGACACAAGCACGGCTCGAGGGTGGTTGAGGTGTGGATGGGTATTTCACGCAGGGCTGATATCAGCATAGGTGCCAAATTCTTGCGGTCGAGACGCCCATCGCTTTGGCGGGATTCTGTCGCTGGTTGCTCCTGGATCCCTGCTCCCGCTGACACGCGCCTGGAAGCGCATCTAGCCCAGGCTGAAGACGTGCTAGTTAACGGGTAGCTGAAACATTCCACAGTCCCACCACACCACGGATCTGGATCGCACGCGAACCTCCGCATATGGCCATCGCACCTGCTTGTAGAATATAGGTACCTTAGGGTGAGACGGACCCCGAATGATACGAAGGAAAGAAGTCCTCACTGGCAGGGCACGGCATCTTCGAACGCAGCAAACTGTGAGAACTACGCCGTTCGCCAGCTCATCAACCCCACGAACATTCTAATATGACCACTTTGTAGACCCCGTTTGCAGGCTCATACTTACCACCCGAGTGGTAACACGTAGTGAACAGTAAGTTACGGAGCGGTCACTCCGTACACCCTGGCCGCCTCCTGTTCACACCGCCCATTTTTAGAGCCGGCAGAATTGAGGCAGCAAGGGAGAAAGGTCAGTCCTGGTCTGGAAGTTCGCAGCCGAAGAGGATCACCGGCCAAAGGAATATCCTTATCAGCATTTGCAGTGTGCGTAATGGGGGGCTTCCCTTTTTCGAACAAGGCATTGTTGTACTCTCTTGTCGTTTCCCATAGTCGCCGCGGTCATTATGATTATTGTTGTTACATGTACCTGGCTGCACATCGCATTCATCCAGATCGGCGAGGGCGGTGGGCCATTCTGGGCAGGTAGCGTCATTGTAACTCTCAGGGATGCATTCTCCCGCGCAACGCTGTTGGTTCCCACTGTCCAGGCGCCTCAGCACCCCTAACAAAACCCGCGGGCTGGTGGGCTGAGACAGCATTTTCCATTTCCAAGCCAGCCATTTATTTGTCCGCCTGCGAATTACGACCCAACCATTCGGGCGCCGTGGGAAAACCGTGATCATCACGCCTCTCTGCGCCAGGGACCCAGTTAGTTCACTGCTGGATGCCGCAGGTTTGCACCGACTGTTCTTATTCAGCGGTGGTGCGCAACTGAACCCTTTTGCGACGGAGCTGTTGCAGTCGGGCGCTGCTGGAAGCTCGACGCTTTTGCCGGTCCAAACTTCCCAAGAACGCCGAGCGTTTGGCCCCAGGCCATCCCAGCTTGGATGGTTTTCCCGCCCCCTGACGACAGCCACGAATAGCCATCGGTCTCCTACCTCCATACAGCCCACAAACAGCATGTCGTCAGACTCGGGGGACACCGGGAAGGCCGGCGTGATCGTTGCGTCTGAGGACGCGGATCCGATGGACAAGCTTGTAAGTCGTGTGGCCGGCCAAACGCCCTGGTCTCTCCTGCTGACACGACAATCTCCCTGGTTGCAGTCCCATACAGTGCTCGACGACGTATTATACAACCTTGTCCACGACCTCCTGGTCAAGGTGCACCGCGAGGAGAAGATTGCGCGCGCCAACACGGCCGCGATCAAAGTCGAGAAGCTGGCCAAGAACTCGATTGACGGCGCCGCAACAGACCAGAAGCCGCCGGATGTCGAGGTCGAGACCGAGGCGGCCACGTACAAGGACGGCAAGGTGGTGCTGAAGGGCAACCCCCTGAAGACGACCAAGGAGATACTATGTCCGCGCTGCCACCTGCCGCGCCTGCTACACCCAACCGACGGCAAGGGAGCGAAGAAGCCCGACCCGGGCATCATCTACTGCAAGAAGCACCCCTATATCGAGAAGCCGGGCTACGACATCTACGGCCAGACGTGGGTAGCCCCCGGCCCCGGCCGTGGCAAAAAGAAGAAGGACCAAAAACTAGACCCCAGCGATCCGAGTTCCCCCGTGCCGGGCGAAGGGAGCGCCAAGGACCGGCCGCCGAACGTGCTCAGCTTCCCCAGCGCGACGTGCTCCAAGTGCAAGCGGTGCATCCTAGTGACGCGCCTCAACAACCACATGGGGTCGTGCATCGGCAACAGCGGGCGCAACGCCAGCCGCGCGGCCGCGCAGAAGATCAGCAACGGGAGCAACCAGGGCAGTCAGAACAACGACAACACGCCGCCCGGCAGCCAGAAGGGCACCCCCTTGCCCGGCAGCCGCGCCGCGAGCCCGCGCAAGCGCGACGGCGACGAGTTCGACGAGGACGCAGAGGACTCGGACCCGAGCCACCCCAACCCCAAGAAGAAGCAGAAACTCAAGCCAAACGCGCTAACCAAGAAGGTGATCCTCAAGGCCAAAAGCCCCGCGACGCCGGGCGGCGGTGGCGGCGCCGTCAACAAGAAGGACAAGCCGCCCAAGGGCAGCTCGATGCTCAACGTGGAGCACAAGGCAGACGACGGCGGCGGCGGTGGCGCGGCAGCAGGGGCGACAAAGGACTCGACAACCGTGCAGGTGGCGCCGAACAAAAAGTCCGGTCTCGCCAACGCGAAGGGCGCGTCGCCGGCTAAAAAGATCAAGCTGGGGCCGCCCAAGCCGCCGCTGCCCTCGCCGGCCGGGGGCAAGAAGGGCAAGAGGGACCGCGACATGGAGAGCGAGTCGTCCGGCACGCTGTCCTCGCCGCCGCGTTGACGCTCACGTACGTCGACAGAAGTCGTCTTCTGTGGCATGGCACGGCTCGTACATCGCCAGTCTGGAAGGGACAGTGCCGCGTTTGCGCGGCCTGTCTTGTCATTGCTGCATTCTTCTACGCATTGCATCGGTCCGGGGTTATCGGTAGCTTCTTGCATTACCCACGGCGGGCTGGTTCGGGTTGGGGGGCGTTTTGTTTTCTTTTTTTCTATTGCATTCATGTCCACGGATGGGCCCAGGGCATCCACTAGGGTTTCATGGTTTTTATGGGTTTTGATGACGGAAATCTGGAAGACGAGGGATGCAGCCAAAACGCTGCACGTCGTCATGTTGTATACACGAGAGTGGCGGCCTTGCTACACTACCATTGCTACTACCATTGCTGGCTTCGCAATGCGTTGTGTTGCGGACTGGAACAGAACACTATTAGAGGGCTGCCTTGGCTCGTTCGCTTGCTTGTCCATATGTAAGACGGCAGGCCGTTCAAGATCCTGTACGATACGCATCTTGAGCGTCTTGAGAATTGGGAGTCATGCAGACACTTTTGGATCCCACCCGAATTGTATGCAGTGAACGCGAGGAAGGCAGAAACTTTTTCTTTCAAATTCGCAATCGTCACTAGGTAGGTACCGCGAACGAATGGAAACAAGCCAAGCTGGGGGAGCAAGCAAGGAGAACAGCCAACCGTTTCTTCAAGCCCACTCCCTCCTTGCCTGTCCCACCGAATGGAATGCTCTACTCGGGGATCTGGGCCACCTGGTCGGCAGTGACCGGGTACGCGCGGTTGATGCGGACCTCCTCGAGCGGGCGGTCCCCGGCGCTGGTGGGCACCTGGCCCATGCGCTCGACGATGCTGTTGCCCTTGGCGACGCGGCCGAAGACGGTGTGCTTGCCGTCCAGCCACGGGGTCGGCGCCAGCGTGATGAAGAACTGGCTGCCGTTGGTGTTGGGGCCTGCGTTGGCCATGCTGAGGATGCCGGCGCCCGTGTCTGAGTCGTTCGGTTAGCATTGGGCTGAATTGAGAGAAAGCAGTAGTGGGGTATGGAGAAAGGAAACATACGCTTCAGCTCGGGGTGAATCTCGTCCTCGAACTTGTTGCCGTAGATGCTGCTGCCGCCGCGGCCGGTGCCGGTCGGGTCGCCGCCCTGGATCATGAAGTCCTTGATGATGCGGTGGAAGATGGTGCCGTTGTAGTAGCCGCGCTCGGCAAGCTGCGCAAAGTTCTCGCACGTCTTGGGCGCATGCTGGCTGTACAGCTCAACCACGAGCGTGCCCTGGCGGATAATGGGTGGTGAGTGAGGGAGCTGGAGGAGAGAGGGGTATCGAGTTTGCGTGGGTCGGTGGTATGGACACAGGGTGCAGGAAGGGGTGGCAATGGGGAATTTGACATGAAGAACTTACCATGGAGGTCTCGAGAGCCACGTTGGAAGCCATTGTGAGTTTTGGTGTCGGCGAAGACTAGCTGATTAGTGTGTTTTGAAGGATTGCGGGAGCAGAACTGTGATGGACGGAGAGAAGAAGTTGGCGGGGTCGTAGGGAGCTGGGCTGGCGAGAGCAAGGTCAGCTTTGGTGCGGGGCCTCCCCCTGTCATGTCAGAAAAGCAGGCACACAAAATACTGATTTCTCACCCTTGTCACAAGGGAAGAATCCTTCGTTTTTATGGCCAGAGGCGGGGGGTCCTTGCAACTGCAGCTCCCCACGTTATCGAGCTTATCGTACTTATGCTATGCATCTGTTGGAGCGGGTTGGTAATTAGCACAAACACTGCTGCAACTGGCCGCAAACATGAATGGGAGAAGTTCGAAGGGGCTGCGCGAGGTGTTGTTGAGGTGACCGAGCACAGTGTTAATTACACAATTCCAGGACTCACATATACGTCAGTCGCATCCGAGTCAGCTTCAGTCGAGCACTGCGGAGGTACTCGACTGTCGACTGCAACATCGTGATTGACAACCTCTTGGAAGGAGGCTCCCGTCAACCAAGCAGCCAACCAACGCAGCAGGCCAGTAACGTCATCTCCAACCACCAACAGTCAGCCGACCATCGTGCTACCTCCGATTCATTGTTGCAGACTTCTTTCTTTTTGTTCTTGAGCTCAGCTCCGCCTGTGCTGTCCAGACTGCTCCTTCCCGCCGAGCTGGCCAGCCATATCCAACTGGTTGCAGCAAAGTCTGCCGCTCGCAGACGCCATTCGTCCGCTCGCCAGGAAGTACGCGGCTTCGTTCGCTCAGAAACATTCCACCGCGGCCTAGGGTAGTCCTTAAACTTGGGCGTGACAAAGACTCGGCGGGGCAAGGCAGGAGCTCAAGATACCTAGCTTTTCATGTACGGCTTGTTCCTCAAGGGGCGGGTCGAATTTCGGTGGACGGTACCATGGAAAGATCTTGAACATGGCCCTGGCCGTTACTAAAAAATACTTCGACCATCCTCGGAACGAGCTCGGGATTGGATGCCGGGCCGATGGAGAAGGGAGTCGCCAGTTCATCGTTGTTTGACGGCAGCGGGTCAGCACTGTGGCGGGTCAGCACCTCTGCCGAACCATTCAGCTGATTCACCGTGGCAAAGTATAGCGGTGTGCAGCCCATCACATCCCGTTGGTTTACGGGCGCTCCAAGTTCGATGAGCTTCTCCACCAGCGTTGGGGCGTCCAACAAGTCCCTATCCAGCACCTGGTCGACGCACACAGCCTGATGAAGCACGCCCCTGCAGTTGCCAGGAGACATGGTCGCGGTGATGCGTGCACCGGCCTCGATCAGCTGTAGCACCCAATGCAGCTTGCGCAAGCGGCACGCAACGAGGAGAGTCGCGTCAAGAATCGCTTGCTTGCGCCCTCTCGGGTCTACACCGTTCCCTCTCTTCACATGCACCTGCCAGTCCTCCTCGTCCATCCACTTCAGAAGTTCCAGCAATACCGGCGAGAATGGCTGTGGTTGCCGTTGTGGCTGTGGTTGTGGTTGGTGGAAGGGTACAGGTGTGGCTGGCCGGTGACCGCGGCCGAATTCCCGCGTGTTCAAGGGCGGGCGCACCGTGCTGTCCCCCTCTGGCAGCCATTGTGACCTCACCTGCTCCGTTGGCACCCGGGACGCCGGCCACCGGTCGAATGTCAGACTCCGCCTTGCTACAAAGGACTGCTGTTGCGGGGGGTGCGCCGTTAGTTCTCCGCACGACTACCGCCTTTCCCAGGGCGTGTAGTCTTGAACTTACCGCTTTGGACGGCCAGGATCCGCTCTTCTTCATGTCGGCGAGGATCGCAACGAGCCGTTCCACGACTTGCGCACTGTCAGGACGCTCCGAAGTCGGCGGGCGGATACACTGTATGATCAGCGCGCACAAGCTCTCGGGGTGCGCTTCACTGATGGGCTCCGGCCAGCCCCTCGGTAGTTCCTCGCGTGGATACGGGCGCCTACCGGTGCACAGCTTGTAGAGAATGCACCCCAGGCTGAACACGTCTGAACGCTGTGAGTACAGGGGCCTCTCGCCCAGCACTTCCTGGGCACATTCGTATCAGTCAGCAGCAGAACCAGCCGCAGTGCTCGGTCGGAGCCGCAAGAGGGCGCACCGGTGCAATATAGCCAAGCGTTCCGATCCCTCCATACGTGCCTAGGTCCAGAAGCTCACCCATCAGCGCATTATTCGTCAGCTTGCTCAGGCCGAAGTCGGTGACGTGGCACCATGGCTTGGGTTCTGCCGACCAGGACCAGTCTAGGAAGGCTCGGCCTGCGCTCTTTTCGGCCTCTAGCGCAAGCAAAGTCAGTAATATGGAGAGATATCAAGAAGAGGTCGGAGGGAAGCACTGGATACCGGTGAGCTGGTTCAAGCCCTGTTCGCCGTCCCCAAGTGCCCAAAGCGCCTTGTTACAAGCCATGTCGAAGGGGAACCGCAGTAGGACTGTCAAAAAGCACCTCGCATGTCAGTTCCCTTGTGTTGCGCAGCAGCCTTTACCCTCTCTCGACGCACCGTTCTTGGGCTTAAGATCCCGATGCAGGATTCCATTGCTGTGGCAGGACCAAACTCCACGGGCCATCTCACACCCCCAGTGAGCGACGACGGCGGGATGAAGGCGGGTTGAGTTGGCGTCACAGAGGTCCATGACGCGCTGCAGGTCGCCGCCCGGGTAGTAGTCCATGAACAGGAGTATGCTTAAATTGGCCCTGCTCCAGGCCACGTCCCCCGAGAAGTCGGCCAGGTACGGCATCTGACTTGCTTTGAGGGAGATCACAACTTCGCGCATCGGGTATGTCGGCATGTCAGCCTTGGGGTCATAGGCGATCTGCTTGCACGCCATAATCTTGGGCAGGGTCAGGACGCGAACGGTGTGAGGTGGACGGGTGATGACTAGGTAGGTAGGAGGGAAACTCACATGGCCATCCATCAACCTCTTTACCTTGGTCACCAGGCCGTAAGCACCGCGCCCGATGGTGTCCAGAACCTCATAGCAGGGATCGACCCCGTAGATGGCCCTCACTGAGCCCAGAATGAGCGCCATGGCTCTGCGGTCTTGTCTGCCGTGACAGAACTCATGAAGATGCGAGGGACCGCAAGACTTCAATGGATGTAGCGACGGAACCGATTCAAAGGGACGCAGACCCGGGGCGACGAACCCCCACACAGCCTCTGGCCATGTCTGAGACAGGGAACGAGCCATCAGGGGCTGCCATCCGAAGCCGTCCATGATAGGCTGGCGAGGAGGTGGTGTAACCCCAGCTCGAACTACATGGTAGCTGTTGGTGACTGCTGCATGAAGTCTGCATCACGGGACAATAATGGACCACAGCACTCCCTTCGGCAGCAAGCCCCAGAAGTTCCGAGTGAGAACTGAGCAGAATATCGCGCTGTCCGTGTTGCTGAACAAAAAAGTCGCATCTGAACTCAGGAAGTCGAACCAAACAAAAGACATGCAACCTTACAAAGTAAACCCACCCGCTCCAACCTCCCCCGGAACGCTCCCCAGGACATCCCTCCTCCCCAAACGAGGTAACCCCTCACAGCGCAGCTGCCACACCTAACACGCCCAACAGCGCACCAGCCCCCGCAACGGCGGGCACCGCCACCGCAGCGGCTCCGGCGGTGCTCGCCGGCGTCCAACCAGACGCAACAGACGTCACAGTCACCACCACAACCTCCTCACTCTCCGCGTCAACAGGCAGCACCCTCTCCATCACCCGCACCACATCGTCCCTCCCCATCTGCATCCCCCAAGCCCTATTCATCCCCATCCCCTCCTTATTCCCAACCACCGCCCCAGAGCTCGAGCTCGCCCTCCGACCCGACGAGGTAGCAGTACTCGTAGCCGTGGTGGTACTCGCCTTCCCGCCGCTACCGCTACCAGCACCCACACCGGCGGTCGCGGGGCCCAGCGCGGCGGTCAGCGTGGCCGAGTAGCGGGCGCACTGGGCCGAGCCGGCGCTCTGGGCCTGCAGGAGCTGCGACAGCGCCGTGCAGCTGGCCAGCAGGCAGGGCGCCGCGCTGACGCCGATGGCGGCCTGCGTCGGGCCGCACTGGCACGCCATGTCGGTCGCGGCGCAGCCGGCGGCGCTGACGGCGCTGGCGATGCAAGCGGACTGGAAAGGATGAAAGGGTTAGTTGAGAAGGGGGAGTGTTGGAGAGGAGACGGGCTATGGCAACGGGTAGGGAAATGGAGAGGGGTCAAGAGGAAGAACAGCGGGAAGGGGACGAGAGGAAGGAAGTAAACTCACCGCGCATTGCGGCTGGCCGGAGAGGTTCTGGGCCATTGCCGGGCCGACGGCCAGAAAGAGAATGGAAAGGAGATTCATCATGTACTCGCAGGTTTTGAGGCAACGGCTGGATTATCTGATAGTAGACCGGGCGAGATTTGCTGCAAACAGACTTTATAGCAAAGCGCTCGGCAGTCCTCAGAAACAGCGCGAAGCTAGATTGGGGAGGCGCCTCACTCGAGGGCGAGAGAAAGGTGCTTGCCATCTCGACCCCTGATATACAAAGTTTGAATGGACCACAGATCACGAACAAGGCACAGGACCACCGGATAAAAAGCATCCGCTGTCGCACGTGTCGTCAGCGAGGCAACCGAAAAGTCATTGCCACTTGAGTGGTCGCAAAAGTGCCTTGTCTCCCGACCTGCTTTGATACCGACCATGGCACCACCAGCCATGGCCCTTTGGCAGTGTTGAGGGACAGGGTTCACGATCGAGTTCCGGTAAGGGGAATCGTGTGTAGACAGTCAGACTCGGTTTCGGGTGTGAGTCGGCGGTGAAACTTCATCAGTCGCCACCTTTATCATCTGGCATAGCACGTCCACATGCCACACTGAACACAGCTCGCGTGAGACTCGGGCCAAGGGTCACCAGGAACACACTTACTGATCCGTCAAAGTCCCTGCCGTCGACTCGACCCCCGCCCCGTTTGTAGTTGGGATAGCGTACGAAGCCACCTTTCCACAGAGAGTAACAAGGAGAGGGGAGGAAGAAGACATGCGCGAACTAGGATCGCAGAATATGCTGAAGGCAACGCCAGAACTCGGGATATGGGACAGAAAGGAAGGGCTAAAGAATCCACGGGAACAACTTGAACCCCGTTGAGAGGCGGTAGGTACCAGCAGCAGCAAACAAACTCGAGCTGAAGAATGATAAATATGCGAATGGACTTCGCAACGCCAGCTAGCAAAGCGAGATGGCCAACGTACCGTGTGGATGCGACAAGCCCATCATGGAACCATGATTGAATCAAGTACGTGCCTAGACCTCAGTATTAGTGGCTCAGGTACACAGGTCGTCGCCTCGGATTTGCTGTTTGGCATCTGCAGACAATGCCGCGCACCATGAGTGAGGTACCAAAAATCAGTGCTGTGTCAGATAGCAAGTGGATGCGGAAGGAGCCATGTGACGGAAAGGCCCAATGGAATAACACGACAACATCAAACTCCACTTTTACCACAAACGGCTAAAGTCCAAGCAACCCCCAATAGTACCCAAAAATCGAAATAAAAAATGTTATTAATTGATCGAAAAATATTTGAACTCCTTCGGAAAGGCTCGAACTTTCAACCTCCTGATTAACAGTCAGACGCGCTAGCCAATTGCGCCACGAAGGACCTCTAAGCGAATTAGATATTAGATTTATGGGTATTGAGGGTATATTAGTGCCAGAGCAAAGCTAAACCTCATATACCAAAATTATCTTTAGTCAATCTAAAGAGCCACGTAGTTGTTACCTAGGTATGTGGGCTATGCACTACAAGTTAGGGGTTATAGATATATGGAATGTCAGGGCTCAGCCATTCACGCAGCTGACCAGTAGGCCTGCCGTTTTGAACCAGCGCCGCCCCCACCCCCGCCCCCCCAACACAGTAGTCGGCACTGATCCTACTCACCTTCCCATACAATGGCGACTTTGAGGACACATATTCCTCCCGTCTAGAGATAACTCAATCAGAGAGACACTGGAAAGCAAGGTCTTCTGGATCACTGAGTCCAGCTAACTGCCCGTACCTGGTAAGGCCCTTGGAACATCATTGTCGCAGCTCCCTCCCGCGGGGTCAAGGGGTTATATGGCTGGCTGTCTGCGCAACTGTCTCGCTCCTTCCTCACGAATTTGGACAGTACGCGATTTCAGTGGCCACGACTTTCTGGGGCGCCCCAAGGAAACATGGTCAACCAACGCTGCATTGCAATCAGAAGTTACAAGTTGATTCAGAATTTACAAGTTGTCACAGAGAATTGAGTCTCTCGATGAACAGTGTGCTAGCTGTGGCCTGGTCCCTGAGTGTAGACCTGCAGAAGAGAAGGTCGGTACCTTGGGTCTCTGAGTGAGGCCGCCTTAGGTAGTGCGTTTTGAATTAGGCAGCACTGTGAGTCTTCTGAGAGCCGACTTCACCCAGCGAAATGGCTGCCTTGCCAACCTCCTCCTCTTTCCTTTCTTTCTTCAGCCGACCAAGCCAGAGACGTAAGTATCGCAGCGAGGCCCCGGCGCACTGTGAAATGTGCTCTCGTGGAGTGACAATGGTCAGTGGACTGATGTTCAATGTTCTATTTAGTTACTGAATCATTCGCTCAAGACCGACTTGTAAGTATCCCGCGCTTCATGTGACACCGTTGCCGCTTTCTTTCGTGTTTATTCGGACCGGCCCACACAATGTCATCCCCAGCGACTCGTCATTTACTGATACGCCGCTGTATAGAATATGGCTCCGAAAAAGTCTCCCGCTCCGGCCCCCCAGCGCGCCCCCACGTTCCCTCCTTCCGGTCCCGCCTCGGCCCCGGTCCCGGCCACCGTTCCCGCTCCAGCTCCGGACCCGTCCCATCCTCGCGCCCAGCCGGGGCCCCTCCCCTCGCCCCAGTCCGGTGAGAAGGTGTCCAGGGCTGCGGCGGTGCAGTAGATATGCGAGCTGATTTTGGTGTCGTCGTAGTGACCATATCCCTTGGGCACGGCATGGCGATGAACATTCCGGTGACCTCTCGAGCCCATGAGCTGAGCTTGCTTTGGCAGCTATAAGGTTTACCTCCGAAGCTGTCGCTACCGCTCACCCCCTCAAGAGGGTAAGTACTAATTCAGGTCAATCACTTGAAACTACGCTAACGATAAGTCAGGCTGCCCCTGCCAACGAGGAGGAGGTGGTGGAGGAGAAGGGGGTGGAGAAGCAGGAGGAGGTGGAGAAGGGAAAGAATGAGTATGGACAGAAGGTATGTCAATTCCTCATATCGGCGTAGTGTTCACTTGCCGCTAACATCATTTAGAAACCTTACTATAAAAAGACTCATCGCGCCGTGAGCATACTTGTACCTTGCTTGATTGTCGGACGTTGAGAGAGGCTAACACTAGGCTCAGGGAAACAAGAGGCACAAGAACGAGAAAAGAGCCGCCGAGAAAGCTGCTAAGAGGGCGGCGGATAAGGCCGCAAAGAACGAAGGAGAGGGGAGTGGTGAAGAGGATGGAGGGGGGAAGATGGACATCATCGAGGCCTGACGGCTTGCTGCCCTGTACCAGCTACACACCTTTCTCACTTCCTTGACTTTGGTGAACCTTCCGTGTTACTCTGAGTATTTTTAGTATGACAGCAGAAATTGGAAAGTGGGTGATGTTGCGGGGCCTTATGCAGGAGGGATGACCACATGTGCCCTGTTCGGCCCGGGCACGACCTGGAAGCTGTAAATCCGTCAACTCAAACCAAAGCAGACACATAGATGGGCGAGCCATTGGACAGGCGGCTCCATGTGTTGTGGTTCCATGGCAGTGGTCGCGAACGTGGGCCATACGGCAGCGTAACTTACCTGAGCTTGGCAGTGAGAGCCGCCAGCTCAGACGATAAATGGCTCCTGTAACAAATTCCATTACCAACAACCGATATGCTAGACCAACAAAACCCTGCCTAGAGCCAACAATGCCATGGACAGCACGAGTACCCTAAGCAACCTTATCCCAGAAATGATTCCCTATCCCTACTCCCCTCAATGACGACCCAAAAACAACCAGCCTACAAGAACCCCTTCGTCAAGCTCGGAACCCTGCTAATGCTGCTCTTGCGCTGGGGGATCCTGACAGCATCGTCACCGGCCCACACCACAGCATGCCTGTTCCTCATGCTGCCGCCGAGCACCGCACCGGCAACAGGCCCTCCCTTCTCGACCCTGACCTTCCACCCCTCGAGCTCGCGCTCGAGCCGCAGGTACTTCTCGCGCTCCTCGCGCAGTTCGCGCTCGGCGCGGCGGGCCGCCAGTTCGTTGTTGCTCTCCGACGCCTGCAGCTCCTCGATGGTGGCGAGCAGTTTGTCGACCTTGTCGCGCATGCGGCCCATGTCCTCGCCCAGCTGCGCGTTCTGCTTGTCCTTGCGCTCGATCTGCGACTGCAGGTCCTTGACGATGCGGTCGACGTTGCGGACCGAGCGCTGCGACTTGCTGCGCTCGTTCTCCTGCTCCTCGAGTTGGGATTCGAGCTGTGATGGTGATTAGCCAAAATTCCCTGATAAAGCGGATAATGGAGGAGCTCTACCTCTTGAACGCGCTTGTGCAGGAACTTGATGTCGTGGCTGGCCGTCGAGTAACCCTTAGTCTCGAGGTCGATAAGCTTGAGCTGCACCTCGTTAAGCGACTTCTCCAGCGCGGCCTTCTGCTTTTGCAGCTCGGCGCTCGCCTCGCGCTCGCCGACAATGTCCTTTTGAATTTCCAACACTAGCGCCTCAGCCCGCCGCATCTTCTCCACCGCTGCCGCGGCGATGTCCTCCTGCTGAGCGAGGCCGGCCTTGAGCTCGAGGATCTCCTTGTCAATGTTGGCCGCGTTGCGGAGAGAGGGGCTTTCGCTCTTGGCCAGCTCTTCGAGCCCGGCCTTAGCCTCCTCCAACCTGGACTCAATGCTCCGCTTCTCGCGTAGCAGGCTGTCGCGCTCGGCCGTGATCTCGTCTACTGAGGAGCGAAGCGAGCGCACTTGCGACAGCAATGACACGACCTTGCCCTGCGCCTCGTTGTGGGCGCTGACCGCTTCGTCGCGGGAAGCCACGACGTCCGAGAGCGTCGACTGCAGTCGGGCCTTCTCCTTGGACCAGGTCGAGCTGTTGAGCACCTCGTCGTCCCACTTGGAGCGAAGGTCGTCGAGCTCCTCGCGCAGCCTCGTGATCTCGGCCTGCTTGAACAGCTTCTCCTCTCGCGTGAGATCCAGCTCCTTGGTGAGGGTGGCAAACTCGGCTTGATACTTCTTGCGGAGCTGTTCCATGCTCGACTCCTTGTCCTCAATGTCGTTGGCTCGCTGGCTACGGTAGTCCTCGAGCTCGTGCTGCAGCCGCTTCTTCGCCTGCGTTACCGCCTCCAGATCGGTCGACATGTCCTCGATCTTCTCCTCCAGCCTCTGCGTCTGATGCTGAAGATCCTCGATCGTGTTCTCAAGCCGTTGTCGTTCAGCCATCATCTCCGCGCAGCTCTCTTCCGCCTCCTTGGCCTGCGTCTTGGCAAACTGCTCGGCCCGGCTTGCCTTGAGCACGGCGATCTCGGCCTGTTCCAGCTTGCTGAAGTACTCGTCCGCACGGCTCTTGTAGAGCTTGAGACTGGCAGTCACATCGGCTAGTTTGGACGTTTCGGCATCCATGCGAATCTGGAGATCGGCGTACTCCTGTAGCAACTGCCCGCGGCTCGCCGCTTCCTGCTCCCTCGCGACCGTCATCTCCTGAAGATCTGACTTCGTATCGCGGAAATCCACCTCCAGCGTCGCCCGGTCGTGCCGCAGCCGCTCGAGCTGACCCTTCATATCCGTCAACTCTGCGATGGCATCGTTATGGTTGTGCAGGAGCGCCCGGCGGGAGTCCTCTTGGCTGTGGAGCAGGTCGAGAATCTCCTCGTGGGACTTGGTTTGGATGTCGCGGAGCGAGAGCTCTCCGGTATGAAGGGCTTTTTCCAAGGCAGACACCTGCTTTGACGACCTGTCGAGCATGTCATGCAATCTGCCGTTTGCTTGCTCCAACTTTCGCACCCGACCGTTGTCATTTTGGTAGGCCTCCGGAGCCACCGCAGAGCGCTCGAGTTGGCTCTGAAGGTGGCGGTTTTGCATCTGCGCAAGCTGCAGCTGATTCTGCAATTCCTCCACCTCGGTCTTGAGGTCCATCCGGTTGTTGAGGTTGATGGTATCCGCAGTCCGGTCGGACCGGATCGAGTCTTGCAGGTGGTCGGATTCGGCGTTTGCGAACCGACGGGGCGGCGTCGACGTGTTGGAATAATGACGCCCGTTTAGCTTCGACCGCTTCTGCGTCGGAGAGCCGTTGTAAGGAGCTTCATTGATACTGATCTCCTCCAGGCCGCGTCTGGTGGGCGAGCTGCTTCGGGTTGCTCGCAGCTCCGCCAGTTGTGCCTCGGCGTTGGCGCGACCAGCTGTCTGAACACGGAGATTCTGCTGCAGCTCCTCAATCTTTCGGACCAAGTCAAAGTTCTTGCTAAGGAACCTATCGCCCCCACTCTCAATGGAAACTGGAGGCGCCGACTCCGGATCAACGGTCTTCAGTGCATTCAACAACTGCGCCCGGAGCTCAGAGAGTTCCGCGTCCCGCGAATCGAGCGTAGACTGCAAGGTTCGCACGGTGCCTTGTGCTTGGGCTCGAAGCTGCCTCTCCGAATCAATCGTGCGGTTAGCCTCGGCAAGCTGAACGGTGAAGTTGGACGACGCCTTCTCCGCGTTACGACTGCTCTGAACCTCTCTGGCCACTTCGTGGTTGAGGTCTTCGAGGTTCAGTTGCAACTTCTCGAGGCGCTTCTCCAAGGACGCCACAGTGACCTGGGAATCGCCAAGCTGCTTGTTGAGCTTGGCGTTCTGTTCCTCCAGCTTTGCTTTGTCGCGCTGTAACGTGAGAAGCTGGCCTCTCGAAGCCTCGCTGGCTCGCGACGTTGAGCGCGCAATCTCGAGACCTTTTTGCTGTAGTTTGTTGAGTAACGCGCGGTTGTCGTTTTCGGAGGCAGTGAGGCGACTCTTTACGGTGTGGAGCTCGCGCTCCAGTCGCTCCTTCGCTTGATCATTCTTCAACCCGAACTCGCCGGACTCGAGAATCAGCTTATTCAGGTCTTCGATCTGATGGTTCAGCTTCGCACATTCCGCCTCAAACCACTTCAGTCGCTCATGGGCGGCCTCGAGGTCCTTGTGCAAGCTCTCTTCTCTTTCCCGCGCCACTTTGAAAGCGGCCCGCTCCCCAACCACTTCCGCCTCGCGTCGAGCCTCCTCCGCCTGAGTTTTGGCCACGCGAAGCCGGCGGATTTCCTCCCGAGCTTCGTCCCGCTCTCGTTCCGCGGTGGTTCTGGCCTCCATGGTCCGACGCAGAGTGTCCTGCTGGGCGTAGAGCTCCTTTTCGATGGTGATCTTTGACTCGTTCAGATGGTCGTATTCTTCCTTCAGACTCTGATACTTGTGCTCGCCGAGTAGCAGGACGTCATCCCGCGACTGGCGCTCTCGGCTGAGCTCCATCTGCGTTTGGTACAGCTCGTCCTTGAGATCTTTGATCTGAGACTCGAGCACCTGGCGGTTCTCGTCGGCCTGAGCATCCTCCGAGAGCCGTGCCTCAAGCAGCCGTTTGGCGTCATCTGCCTCTCTCGCAAGCTGAGTTTGCTGGGATTTCATGGCGGAGAGCTGAGCCTGCACCTCGCGGAGCCGCTCGGCAGCCTTCTCCCTCTCCGTGCCAAGGGCCCTCTTCTGCTCCTCGAAGCTGCGGCGTTCCATCTCGTACTTCTTATTATCTGAGCGGAGAAGCGCCAGTTCGCTCTCCTTCTTTCGGACCAGATCCTCATAGTCTGTGGAGGTCTTGGACAGCTGAGAAAGCTGCTGCTGAATCTCACGATTCTCGGCACTGAGCTGCGAGTTCTTACTCCTCGACGATTGAAGATCTTTCTGGGCGGTCATCAATTTGATTTCAAGATCCTGGTCAGTCTTCAGCAACTTCGCCTCCAGGTCTCGCACTTTGCGCTCCTTGAGAGAGAGCTGGCTCTGAAGCATTTTGATCTCTCCTTCAAGGGCTGCCTCCTGCTCGCTGCGGTCTGATTGGGCTTTGGTGATGTCGTCAATCGCGCGCTCAAGGTCCTCGACACGGCCGGCCAATTCGGATTTTTCGTGCTCCAATCTCGCGATGATGCCGGCTGCCTGCTCGAGCTGCGTCCGGTACCGCTCCACGTCATCCTCCGCGCGCTTCTTTGCTTCGAGCAAATCGTCCAGTTGGTCTTCGAGATTCTCCTGGTCCTCGAGAGCACCTGCCAGCTTGTCCTCCAGTTCAGCCTCCCGGAGCTGGAGGCGCTTGAAGATCTCCTCCTTGTCTAGCGCCAAAGCACGCTCGCTCTCGAGGGTCTGCTGTATCCGGAGCATCTCGGCGTGTACATTCCGCCGCTCCTCCTCGAGTTTCTGTCGGCTCGCATTTTCGTGTTGCATTTTCTCGTTCAGCTGGCGAATCATCTCGTCTCTCTTCTTCACCTCGGTCGCCGTCCTCGTCGCACCCAACAGTGGCTTCATTCTGACGAGCAGCTGCCACCACGGATTTGCACAGAGGTCGAGATAGACTTGGAAGTTCCGCTGAATGACTCTCGTCGCCTCGGCTCGGTACAGGCGCTTGAATGCAATCCGCCGTTGCATGTAGCCCCTGGCGACCGACTGGAACTTTGACATGATCTCAGTGATGAGAGCGTCTCGCTGCTCTTCGAGCTCCGCAAGGACGCCAGCACGGAAGAACACCTTCGTCAATCCAATACGGTAGAGGGTCTTGTCGAGAGCAAACTTGTCCAACATGATCCTAGCTGCCGCTTGTCCTTCGAGGTAGCCCTTCGGCATGTCGCGGCAGAGTACCTCGTATCGCTGCCGGAACTCGGCAAACGGCAGCCTGTTGGGAAAGCCCGTCCGCGCGATACGAATACCCTCCAACACGCCGTTGCACCGCAATTGGTCTAGGACTAGCGGGCCGCTGAATTGCTTGGGCCGCTTCGTGTGGTTCGGAAGGATACAGCGGACGAAGTGAGGATGTGTCAAATGCAACTGGGACATGAGACTGGAGAGCTGCTCCTTGTGCCTCTGAGCAACCGTCCGGAAGAGACCCTTCTTCACCCTGCTGCGCATACCGCCGGTTTCGTCGTCCTGGTCGGCGCAGTCGGCGAAAAGGTTGGCGATGTGCTTGTCACTGGACGCGGCCAGCAAGCGCGTGAGGTTGTCGTTCAGCGGGTCCTTGTTCTTCTCGAGCCACCCGTCGGTCGCATACTCGACCGCGGCAGCGTAGTGTGTGAGGATGAACCCTTGCCCAAGACGAGATGGCCGATACTTCTGTGACTTCTTATCCCACAAAGAGTTCAGCTTCTCGGTGAATGTCTTGTCGGTAGCTTTGGGCATGACGCAGTCCTCGTCAAGACAGGAGAAGATGCCGATGGGATTGGAGAGTTCAATGAGGTCGATGGTCGGCTGCAAGTCTTTTCCGAAATCAATGAACTGCCACTCAATCTGTTCCCTCGCATACTCCTCCTGCTCTAGAACAAACATGTGGTGGTTGAAAAACTGCTGAAGCTTCTCGTTGGTGTAGTTGATGCAAAGCTGTTCAAAGCTGTTGTGTTCGAAGATCTCAAAACCGGCAATATCCAGCACGCCAATGAAGCGGGTGTCGTCGAGACCCATGCCAGCGCGATCGAGTTGGCGATTGATTCGGGTGACGAGATCACCAAACCCTCGTTCGTAAATGCCCTTGGCCAGGGCATCGATGCTAAAGCGGACCTGCTCCGGGGTCTGCACCTTCTCAACCCACTCCCTTCCAGCCTTCACCTTGGGGTGTAGCAGGCCACGGAGAAACGGCTCCACTGGCACGCCGAGAAGTTTGCATACTCTTGCAGCGACATCTTTCGCATCAGGCGCAAGGCGGGCCTGATCGGCTGATCGGCTCTCTTTGACAACTGATATGTTGCCCAGATGGAGAACAGCGGCAATGGTGCGCAGGATGGACGCCTGTTCCTCGTCGGAAAAGCCCATCACCACGAAGGCTTCCATCAAGGAGTTCCACTCTTCGCGGTCAGACACACCTGCAATGCTCTCTTGCCCATCGCGCGTGTAGGCGAAATCTTCGACATCCAGGCCGTCAAGGAGGAAGTCTTGTTTTAGGTGCCGATCTGCGCCCCTGAGAAGCTGGTAGAAAATGTGATAGTTGCGTTCTCGGCCGTTGAGTCGCACAACTCGGGATTTCTCGAGAAGGTACCAGTCGATGAAGGCACCGGCAATGGAACCGTCGCGGTTGAACTCGATCCTGATGAACTTGCCAAACCTGGACGAGTTGTTGTTCCGGACAGTTTGGGCGTTGCCGAAGGCCTCAAGAATTGGGTTGGCCCTCAGAATCTGGGCGGACAGGTTCGATTGTTGCTTGCCCCTGCTCTTCACCGGCGACTGCGAGTGTGCAACTGCCGCCAGATATTGGATAACTTTCTTCGTGTTCTCGGTTTTTCCGGCACCGGATTCGCCCGTCACCAGGATGCTCTGGTTCTCGTTCTCGTCGACCAGGTTGCGAAACGCCTCGTCGGCCATGGCGAAGATGTGCGGCTTGTTGTCCTCCCGGCTCCTACCCTTGTACATGTTGATGTACTCATTGGTGTATATTGGGAGCGGTGTGTACGGGTTGACGGTCACAAGGAAGAGCCCCGAGTATGTGTAGATCAGGTCGGACATGTATCGTGTGTAGAGGTTGTGAACGACGGAAGCTTCGTTTAGGTGTGTCAGCTCAGCCATGTCGTTTGCCTTGTCGAACTTGGCCGGGTTGACCTTGTCGACGCTCTCGGCGTCGACCTCCCTTTGCTATCTCAGGCCTCAGTAATCTGTGCAGCCCATTGAAGCTGAGGGCATACTCACACTCCCGTCATCGCATTGTACCAACAGCCTGTTTCCCGCAAGCTCCTCCACGACCCAGCCCTTGACAAATGCCGTCTGCGGGTCCTTAAGCCAGACATACTTTCTGCCTGAAAAGTCGTTCTCGCCCTCAATTCCTTTCACAATATCGGTAGGCTTCCGCATGTCTTCGGTTTTGAGGTACGACGGCGCGAACGTGCTGGAGCTTGGAGTGCCCTCTCTCGAAGGACCGTGAGCATGGCCAGTTCGGAGAGGCGCTGGCGGCGTCAACGCTGGCGCCGCATGGCTGTGGGACTGTGTCCTGGAGTGGGAGAGAGGCGGAGGTGCCGCCGGGAGGAGAGACGGTGACGAGGGAGCCAGGACGGATTTTGGCCTGCTGAGGCCGCTCGAGCCTGTCGAGGTCGGGGCGTTCCTCGCGAAGGGATTATTGCGGACCGACATGGCGCGCGTGTGAGGACCAAGAGAGACAAGGAGCTAAAGAAGAAAGGCCCGAAGAGGTCATGGAATACTGTCGAGAGAACAATACCGAGCAATATCGTAGAGTTGTTGTGTGCGAGGTGCAGTCGACTGCGCGTCAACACTTGTGAAGTCCAGCCCAACGCCAATGACGAGAGGTGAACCAGGGATAATTAGGGAGGAATCACAAAGCGCAACTGCTAACAGAATACGAGCAAGAACGGCTAATTAAAGCCCAAGGTAAGTTCGTTCTCGTGGCGATTTTGCCTCTGCCTCTTGGAGGAGGGGATTGGGCTGATTGCAGGAAAGCGCCCGCCAGCCTGGATCACGGTTGCCCCGAGCACGCCCTTGGAGAGTAAACAAACCCACGCGGGCACCCGTGACCCACTTGATGTCACAACTCTGGTCCGTGCCCCTCGAGCCCTGTCTTGGGCTAGCGCGTTCTTCCCGCAGGGCTGTTTCTTCCTCGTTGGATGTGGCGGCTGGTGGCCCAGAAAAGATGTCAACCTGACATTCTGCCTCAGCGCGTCAACTTGGTCAACAGCGACATTGTGCAGTTTTCCCGCTGTTCGCTTCGCTCTGTTTCATGTCGTATATCTACCAGATGCAACACTCCTTATGCATTGCCGACTAAGTTCCCAGCACAATTCTTTGATGATTTAGGACGCCTGCCCCCTTGTCTTCGCGTTGCGGTCAGCTTGATTGTTGCGCTGTACGCGCCGAGACCAGCCACCCCTCTGCTCTTTGTCCATGTCCGTCGCAAGGACACCGTCAGGCATCAGACTTCAGTTTCTCTGCACTCCTTCGCTGCAGCCACGAATCACGAACCCCGTCGAGAACAGCCCATCCGTTCGGATTCCGCTCGACAACAAAATCATCAAGCTACCAAATGCGAGAACACTAACGAACGTTCCCCGCCTCGACCTCCGGACATGTCGCAATACCCGCACCCATACGGCTACGGCCAGTACCACGAGCAGCAAGCACCACTGCCGTTCGGCCATCAGAACCTTACCGGATATCCAATGCCCGGCCATCCTGACGTGTTGAACCCTTCGATCTCACAAATACACCGCGATCTCTCGCAAGCTGCGTTCAATTCGAATGCGGCTCACATTCCAGGGCTAGGGATGGGTGGCACGACTCCTGGCGTATCTCACTACGACCATCTACCAGGCGCTCCCGTCTGGACCCAACCTCCAGGTTTTTCAGCGTTTGCATCGAACATTCCGCCAGCACACTTGTCGGAGACGGCGTCTTTCAGCGGCCGCCAACCCAATGCGTCCAGGCCTGTGTTCGAGCCCGCTACGAGCGTCGTCAATCTGGCTGCGAAGCCTGCAAGTCAGCCTACTGTGGCCCCAACCGCACGACCTACGGCTGTTGACTCCGAGATCGAAGAAGGCGAGCTAAGCGAGGGACAATTCGAGGATCTGTACGAGCCTAGGGAATACGCACCGGGTGCTTCTGCACGACCCGTCTCCAGACCCTCGCCAAAGGCGGGTCCGAGCCAGTCCACGAGCGTTGTCGACACCCCCGACGGAGGGTTCTACGGCACTGACGAGGATGATGCTGAGAAAGAAGCCGGAGGCAAAGAAGGTTCGATCTCTTTTGTTATCGTGGGCCGTAGCAGCAAGCTCATCGTTGCAGGTCGTGCGAGGTCTGCGTCGTACTCGCCTTTTCTTTCCCCTCGAGAGCTGCAGAGCGAGATTCCGACACCGCAACCCGTATCGGACAAGCGAGGCCACCGCGAATCGGCCAGGGGAACACTTCGACCCGCCAAAGACATAACCGAGTCATTCTCTTCACGTGCGCAACCTGCCGATGGACGGGCGAATGACAATGCCTCCCAGTTGAGCATGCCTACCTCACAAGAATTAAAGACCCCGTCAAGCCTTCTCAATTCAGTGCAAGAGGCCAAAAAAGAAGCTCAGAAAGCAATCTTGCGGCTGTGGCCACTGGGCGTCAAGTATCAGAATTATATTGATGAAGGGTTCGACGAGAGCTTGATGAAGGGGCTTTTTCGCGATCTGCATCTCGACATTCCCAAAGACGGGTCGGATTCATCCAGTAAACCACCAACAGTGGCGCAAACGCTCGCGAACGGCAGTACCGTGACTACCAACTCAAGACAGGCTTCTGACGCACAATCACAACAATCGACTCACCCTCCCGCGTCGGCCGTTTCCAAACAGCCAAGCTTGGGCGAGGAGCGCAAGGACCGTATTGCGCGCCTTCTAGCTGCGAAGGCAGCTAAGGCGCCCGCTGTACCACAGCCGCCGACCGCCGCTTCGAGCGACCCCAACAACACTACGATACCGCCACAAGCACAGGGGACAGCTCCAACCACTGCAACAGCCGCTCCCACCGCTCCCCGTGCGCCTAAAGCCAAATCGTGGGGCGAGAAAGAACGCCTTCTTCAGCAGAAAATAGCCGCTCTGCAAAAGTCTCGCGAGATGCAATCTCAGAAAGCTGCCACGGACACAGCTGGGTCCGGGGGGGCGCAAACCAGCAGTCCCGGAGATTCTGTTATCGCTAATGCAACAAGTGCCGGACCGTTGGCCACATCAGTTTCCTCGGGCTCTACAGGAGCTGAGCTTTCTCCAGCAGCGGCCGCCGTGCAGCCCAGCACCTCTCTGCCCTCAACCCTGCTTTCCGGCATCAATTTATCGTCAAGTCTGCCACCCAAGCCGGCGAATCAGAGAAAACGTCCAGTAGCAACTGATTTTGTCGAGTATTCGTCTGAGGCAGCGCCTCCCAAGCGACCCTTCGGCCAAGTTCGCAAAGAAACCTCTTTAATCATCGATGTCAGTGAGGAATCCGACGACGAGGAGATGGATATGGACATGGACGTGGAATCTCTGATTGATGAGCCATCGACGAACCAATTGGGCGGCACGTCTGGACAGCGTGGGCCAGGCTTTCGCGACTTCCCACCGCTCACGGACATTTCCAATAAACGTCAGTTCGCGAGTCCCGCACCTTCGGTCACGCCACCCGGTGGGCCAGTGAACAAGAAGCGAGAGACCGCGCTGGATCTGAAGGAAAAGGCGATTCAGGAGATGAGACGGAAAATTGCCCTTGCTGAGGCGAAGCGAAAGGCCAAACAAGCTTTGGGTGGTTCAGAAACACCAAAGCAGGAGGGGTTAGCTGGGGATTCCAGAGAGAACGAAATAGCTCGAGATGCACAGAACGAACGAGCTGGATCTATGAGCAGCCTGGACCGCTTGGATGCCTCCTCTCCTCAGCTCACACCGGAACCATCATCAATTGCGTTTGAGAGGCCGCCCGAGGGCACACGCCTTGGTCCCCTGCGGCGCGCAGACCGCCGTGGTCGCATCATGAGCATGGAGATTCCTCGAGTCGAATCTTCTCTCAAAGAGAAGCTGGACCGGCTCCAGCAGTTGCAGGATGAACAAGCCCGCCTGAAGGCCGAGATTGAGAGAAGCTTCGCGGAGCAGAAGCTGCTGGCTGAGGAGCTGCAACAGCTTGATGTCACCCCAGGTGAAAGTCCCCAGCAGAATGGGACCGCACCGGCCAGCGATACCGCGGCTGAAGACCTCGACACTAGATTACAGCGCTCAACAACCGGCGGAGCAGAGCAACGGGATGCGCATATTCACTCCCAGTCAGAGTTGTCCCCGTCGTCTGCCTCTGAGCCCGAGAGCAGCAGAGAACCCGGCGAGATGTCAACAGACGACGCTGAAAGCTCTCGCGAGCGTGATGGACGGCATTCTCTTTTGTCCTCTGGGCAGGGTGCGGCAGTTGTTATCGCCAGCGCGGTTAGCGACGAAGCCGAGACGGGACTTGACGCCTCCGCCAATAATCCTGCCGATCTTGTAACGGAACTCAACCCAGTGCCTCCGGGTGCTCAAAGCCAAAGCGAGAATGGCTCAGCCGCGTCGCCTTCGTCAGATGCGCCTGTCATTAACAGCAATGCTGCGCCCGATTCGTTTTCGCCCCTGGAGCCTATCATGGGTGATGAAACAACACCCATGGAACTGGGCTCTAGATCGGCGAGTCCGGCGGCGGCGGAGGCCGGTAGCGGCGAAGACGCCAGCGACGAAACCGAGGGCGCTGCCAGACAGCGTTCCGTTTCGTTGCCTGACCAGATATCGAGCGTTGCGCAGCCCCGCGAAGCCGAGCAAGAGATCGAAACCCCGGCGGCAGGAGAAGTAAATGTCGTTTCTCCTCGCAGCGCCGGCCTCTCTTTGCTGACACAAACCCAGGGGCATGCGAATTCGGCGGCGAAGTCGGCAAGTACACTGACACCTTACGAGAGCCCGCTCCGATATTTCCACGCCTACCGATTCCACCCGGAGTACCAGCGCGTAGTTGCCGGTGGTCTGAAGTCCCTGACGTACAGCAACAGAATTGATTCTGACAAGGAGCTCTGTCCCCATGAACTGAACGGAGAACAATGTCCAGACAACTGCGAGTTCCAACATTTTGGTGCCATCAGTCCTCCCGGTGAGTTCTCCCAAACGCTCAACGGGCTGCTAACTTCAGACCTCCGACTCTGCCCCCTCGCGACGCTGACTCCTGGCGCTCCGCCCATTCAGATGACCAAATCCTCGTGGAGCTGGGTAACGCGGACGATCTCAGTGGCGAGGTGAAGAGCCGCTTCATCCAGGGCCTTAGGGAGCTTCTCCAGAAGTTTAGGGCAAAGAAGGTGAAGGACTTCGACACCATAGCCCGCGGCATCATTGAGTTCCGCTCGCAAGTCCTAGGGGACAAGTCCAAGGTGCTCCGCCTGGAGGGCGTCACCATCTGATCCAGACGCCTGCCGATCGACAGACAACAGGGAAGTGGCCACTTGGCATCTTCTGTCAGTCATCCATCCCCCGGCCCCGACAGTAGATTTCTCTCTGCGACCTTCTGCTTTTATTCCCCGCACGATTGGGTGACGCCGCGCCCTTGGCGTTTTGCTTCCATTTGGAGGCACATCTTCTTTTTCGCTCCCATGATCATGGTCTCCGGCGTTCGGGGACAGATGGCGTCCTCATCGGAAAAAAGAACAGGGGAGCCTTTTCCGCCAGAGGCAGGTTGTAGGAACACGACGATACCCAGCTTTTGCCGACGCTTGTAAGAGGCTGTCGAAGATGAAAGCGAGGCGGTGACAAGATAGGAAGAGTCGAGAACAGGAGATGGAGTTTCAGGATTGAGGATGCCCAAGGAGGACGCCGAGTCTTTATTTAGCCTTCTGGTGGCATTGGGACATGACTGCCGTGGATACCCGGATGCAGGCGTCCGTAGTGCGCCCAAAACATTGAGAGGTGTTCAATTGAAACTTTTTATCCATACCCACTCTCGTCTTTCTAGGTTCAGGGCCATGTGACTCCTCTGCCGTTACGCTCTAGCTGCTGGCGACCCTTTTGCGCGGTGAGGACCGGAGACACGACCGTAACAATTATTGAAGAGGCAGGCAGGTATCGACATGGATGAACGGAGACAGATACCGGCCCTCATCTTAACAGTTTTCCGATGTTTAGTGATACGTCTGTATGGTGAGAGCGCGGATCTTGCCCGAACCTAAAACCACACATGCTATACAACATCCATTCAGGTATGGCTGTTCCGCTAACTAGTCCAACCAGCCGACCCGGTACATCATGTATAATTTACACAGACAAATGTCGAAAAATACAAGTATAAGCGGCAAACAGAACAAGCTACCATGGACGCGACGCCAGTCTACAGCTTCGCCTCCTTGCCTTCGGGCTGAGCTTGTTGCAGCCGGACGAGGCCCTGAGAGATTGAAGTTAGTACTCACGCAGAACCCAAGCACCAAGAAATCGGGAAGAACAAGGAAGTGAATGTGGCACGCACCTCTTGAACACACGTCGCGACCAACGTCCCGTCCTTACTAAAAATCTTCTGCATGACCACTCCCCGCCCATCACCAGCCCACGGGCTCTCCATCTCATTGAGCATCCACTCGTCGGCGCGCACCTTCCTGGGCTCATGGAAGTAGATGGTGTGGTCCAGGCTGACCATCATGCCAATTGTCGGGCGGCCGACCATCTCGCGCGGGTCGTCGCCCATGCCCTCCCACTGGTGCAGCGTGAGGATCTTGGCCTGCAGATCCTCGGGCAGCTCGTCGAAGTCCTCGGCGCGGAAGGGGAAGCGCCACAACTTGTGGATGCGCGTGATGGTGCCAATGAAGTAGCTGTCGGACACGTAGGCCAGCGCAGCCAGGTGCGCCGGCATGCCGCCGCGGATCGAGCCCCGCGCGCGCATCCACTGCCGCGTCTTTTTCTTGCCCGGGTTGTCGCCGTCTGCGCTGACAATTTCGATCTTGGTGCCCTGGAAGGGCCCTTGAGTTAGCAGCTCCGGCTCGTCCATGTAGTCGTCCGGCGGCGGCTGCAAAGGCTGTCCGTCGGCCTGGCTCCGGGGCATCTCGCTCGAGTGGCTGACGCAGATCTCTGCCGCGGCCGTCCCCTCTGCTCTCCCCTCGCCGTCGTTCCCGCCGTCAGTGGAGGTGGACGGCGCTTCCCGGACGAAGGAGGCTGTCGTGGTGAAGATGCAGCGGCCGCGCTGGCGGGCCTGCACGGTGCGCGTGGCGAACGAGCGGCCGTCGCGCACCTGCTCGACGTGGAACAGGATGGGCAGCTCGGAGGAGCCGGCCAGCAGGAAGTAGCAGTGGCACGAGTGGATCACAAAATCGGGTGCGACGGTGCGCTGCGCCGCGGCCAGGCACATGGCGATCACCGCGCCGCCGTAGATGCCGCGCGCGCCGGGCGGGTGCCAGGGCTGGCGCGTGTTGGTGAAGATGTTCTACGGGTTTAGTCAGCTTTTGTTTCAGGGGCGTGGTTGGGTGGTGCAGTGGGTGACTCCGACGAAGGATGACTTACAGGGCCGAGGACGGCCAATTCGGTGACTTCCAGCGCATTTTCGATTGGCGACGTGTCCGGGTCTTCGGAAGGCGGTCGGAGCAGTGTTGGGCGGTCGTCAGCCATTGTGATGGATGCCAAGTCCCGAAGTGAAATCAACAGTGCACAGTCGAGGTGGTCGAGTTCGAGACAACCTGGAAGGCAAGGTCGCGGCCGGGGCCAAATTGACGGTCGACGGCGGCGTGTAAAACACGGCTTGGACCTTGGCAACACAAATACAACAGCAATGCGAGGTCGTAGTCTGCGGCAGAAAAAATAAGAATGAGTCGTAAAATGTGAGATACAGAGTTCTATCCAATGTGGATGAGCATGACTTCGTTGTAATCGACCGTCCGCTGTTCCCATGTGGGATCTGGATTGCATTGTCCGTCCAGTTTGAACCGAGGTTCAAGCTGTCGGCACTTGGCAGACCCTGGCTGACGATCCGAGGGGCAGTCAACCGCTTGGCCAGCAGGGGCCCGCTGCACAGCGCCGTGTACGGTAACTGCTTGGTACGGACATTTCGCATCAACAAGCTGTGATGCAGCGCGTACGTCCTGCGTACTTACTGCGTACCCAGCCGGGGGTACGATTGGTATTCCCCTGACCGCTTTCGGGTCGGTCGCGCAGTACTTCATGATCACAAGCAATACGTGCACAAGGGCTGTGCCTCCAGGTGCGAAGCAAATCAATGTTCTATTTTTGATGTTCCATTGTGGACGCTGCCGCGATGGCCATGCGGCCTGTCTCGTCGCCGGCTGGTTCATAGCGAGCCTGGTACCGTGTACTGTACCTTTGGCCCCGTACCTTACACCAAAAGCGCCAACGTTAAACGGCTACCCTGGCCAACTGCCAACGGCCGCTGCACGTGAATCGCGGGCCATTGTTTGAAAGCCCAACTGTGAACTCAAAACGGATCTGGACCGCCAACGTCATTTCTCAGGCCAGGGATGTGGCAAGTGCGGCCGCGCTCGCCCTGAGCTAAACATCCCCACTCCGTCCATCGTTCACCGGCCAGCCACACCTAACCGTCCCAAGGCCCCCCTTCGCCAAACTCAACCTCAGCAGTAACAACGTTTAATCACCAGTTTTCTTCTCTTGCATTCGCGCCCAGCGCCTTCTCCCGTCATCCCCACTACCTGCGGCATCGCCACGTCTCCGAGTCGTCGATCTCTTTACCCTATCCAACCCAACCGACCTACCAATTACCTAAAGTACAGCCTGACTGAAGCCGTCCATAATCGCCAAACGAGTGCAAGGTGTTGAGTGTAGGATAATGGTTACCGCCGGGGAGAGGTAAGCCTCCAATCTGAGCGAGACATTCGCCCGAGCTGTAGCCGTGTCTTTCCCCGTCGTTGCGAGCACGCTCCGCCCTCGGCTTGCTGTCCTTCTCGCTCGACGCACTGGAGGGCTCCCAGCTGACGACGAGGGCTACTCACAGTTCCCATCGACGAACCAAGTCCTCCGCTTTGTCCTTGTTGAGGCGAAAAGGTACCGACGACGACATGTCCTCGACCGACGAAGCCCCGCCGGCCGGTGCCAACAGCTCTACTTCAGCGAACGCGACGACCGTCTCAGCCTCCGAAGCGTCGATGATCGCCGCCCAGCACGCCGTCAGGGCGCACCGTTCAACTCTTTCTGTGTCCGGCAGCGCTGTGGGCCGCACAGCTTCCAACTCCCCCTCGGTAGCCGGCGGAAGGTCAGTCAACCTGGCCGACAAAGGCGGCTCGCTCGAGTCGTCCGTGAGGAAGTTTCGCATCGTTGAAGCGCTCCGAAACGGCGATACCGCCTTCATCTCCCGAGCCATTCGCGAGAGCTCCGAGAACGGCCCCCGCCTGAGCACCTCCTCCTTCGCGGCGCAATCCGCCGCCCTTGAAGACACCACCATACTTCACCTGGCAATCCAGTGCGCCGAGCAACCGGTGGTCGAATATGTTCTGTCGGATGGTGCTGGCTCCTTGGACATCAATGCGCGGGACAAGGATGGCAACACACCGCTGCATGTTGCGGCCGCCCAAGGCCGGGCTCATGTTGTTCGCCTGCTGCTGGAGAACAAGGACATCAACGATGCCATAGCCAACCACCAAGGGCGTCTCCCCATTGACCTGGCTAGGAACCCGGACATTTTCCAGCAGCTGCAGCTCTCAAGGTCCCTGTTCGCCGAAAACAAGGTTAGGCAGGTGCAGGATCTCATCCTCCACGGCGAACTCAAGGTCCTGGAGCAAGTGCTAGAGGAGCCGCGGTTCAAGACGGTGCTGGATATCAACAGCCCGGAATTTGCGTCAGAACCCACCACCGTCCAGGCCGGCGGTACGCTACTGCACGAGGCTGCCCGACGCAAGAATGTCCGCTTGATTCAGGTTCTCTTGCTACACGGCGCCGACCCGTTCCGCCGGGACCGGAAGGGCAAGCTGCCGCAGGACGTGACGAAGGACGAAGTCACCCGCGCTATGCTGAAGAAGTCTCCCGCTGCGGTGGCTGCTCAGAGGGGCATTCAGGAGAAGGCCGTGCTGGGCTCCACCACGCAGGGAGCGTCCACCGCGACTCCGGGCGATCCGCTCGCTGGGCGGGAGGCCCGCGAGATGAAGGGCTACCTGAAGAAATGGACCAACTATAGGAAAGGATACCAGCTGCGCTGGTTCGTGTTGGAGGATGGCGTTCTCAGCTACTACAAGCATCAAGATGACGCGGGATCTGCCTGCCGCGGCGCCATCAATATGCGCATCGCCAAGCTGCACATGAGCGCCGACGAGAAAACAAAATTCGAGATCATAGGGAAATCTTCAGTCAAGTACACCCTGAAGGCGAACCACGAGGTCGAAGCGAAGCGCTGGTTCTGGGCCCTCAACAACTCGATTCAATGGACCAAGGACCAGGCCCGGGAGGAAGAGCGACAAAAGGCGCGGAACGCAGAGCTGTTGAAGCAGGCAAAGGCCGAACACTCCCACCACCTCCCGGACCCGGCGAGCGAGAGCGCTAGCCTTGCCGAGCCTTCGCGCAGCAGCATCCAGCTCACGCGGATGCATTCCTCTGCCCGCGCGTCCAGCAGGAGCGGCTTTCCTACCATTGGGAGCAACGAGGAAGAGGACTTCGCCGACGCAGCCACCGAAGCCGACAGGACGGACCACAACGGCGGGACCGTTGCGGACGACGCCGATGACGATGAAGAGTACGGCGAGGGCTCGAGCGGGCAGGATGCGCCCCCGGCGAACAAAGACGCCTTCAACATCACTGCGCAGTCCGCCAAGCTGCAGCTCGACACCATGGCCAACGTGACCTCGGCCCTACTACTAGAGTCCTCCAAGAACCCGTCGCTCACTCTGTCCGACCCCAAGACATCACAAGCGCTCGCGACTTACGACGGCGCCATCCGCTCGCTCACCGGCCTCATTGGCGACTTGCTGCGCATCTCGAAAGACCGCGATGCCTACTGGCAGTACCGCCTCGACCGGGAATCAGAGATGCGGCGCATGTGGGAGGAGAGCATGGCTCAGGTTGCGAAGGAGCAGGAGGCCCTCGAGGCACGCGTTGGCGAGGCCGAGCTGAAGCGGCGGTTGACCAAGCGCATCCTCAAGGAGGCAGTGGAGAACGGCATCATTGAGAGCAAGGATGCGCCTACATCACCGCCGCCGACGGCTCAGGCTGCCGTCGAGGAGAGAGCAGAAAGTGAGGATGTGGCGGACGACGCCAGGTCTCCTACCATCACACTGTCGCGGCGGCAGACCGTAATTACCCAAATCGCCGACATTTCAGACTCAGAATCCGATGAGGAGGAGTTCTTTGATGCGGTCGATGCCGGCCAGGTTGAAGTCTCGGAGCTGCCGCCAGCAGAACTCACCGTCTCGCAGGAGAAGAAACAGTTGGTCATCTCGAATGCCTACGACATCAGCAATTCTTTCAGTGGCTACGAAAATGGCATCCGCACCCGGCTCAAGATGGACGCGGACAACCGACCCAAGATCTCGCTATGGGTAAGCGGATTGAATCTGCCAGTCAGCAAGCACAGAAGCTAACCCACCCACAGGGCATCCTCAAGTCCATGGTCGGTAAGGATATGACCAAGATGACACTGCCAGTTTCTTTCAACGAGCCCACGTCTCTCTTGTACCGCTGCGCTGAGGACATGGAGTATGCCGATCTATTGGACCTCGCCGCCGACCGGGCGGATTCGCTTGAGCGGCTGCTCTACGTTGCCGCATTCGCCGCCAGCGAGTACGCGTCCACGATCGGGCGTGTCGCCAAGCCCTTCAACCCGCTTCTGGGCGAGACGTTCGAGTACGTCAGGCCGGACAAGAACTACCGCTTCTTCATCGAGCAGGTCAGCCATCACCCGCCCGTCGGAGCCGCGTGGGCCGAATCTCCCAAGTGGACCTACTACGGCGAGTCGGCGGTCAAGTCCAAGTTCTACGGTCGCTCGTTCGACATCAACCCGCTCGGCACATGGTTCCTCAAGCTGCGCCCCACCCACGGCGGCAAGGAGGATTTCTTCACCTGGAAAAAAGTGACCTCCTCGGTCGTCGGCATCATCACGGGCAACCCCGTGGTCGACAACTACGGGCCCATGGAGATCAAAAACTGGACCACGGGCGAGGTCTGCCACATCGAGTTCAAGGCGCGCGGCTGGAAGGCCTCGAGCGCCTACCTCATCTCGGGCAAAGTGGTCGACGCCGACGGCCGCGTGCGCTTCAGCATCGGCGGCCGCTGGAACTCCAAGCTGTACGCGCGCCTGACCCCGGGCTACGAGGCCAACGTCATCGAGGAGGCGGCCAACAACAACAACAGCCCCGACAACGATGACAACGACCCGGCCCAGAACGCCGCCGCCGCCGCCATCACCGACCCCAACAAGGCCTTCCTCATCTGGCAGGCCCACCCCCGCCCGCAGGGCATCCCCTTCAACCTGACCCCCTTCGTGCTGTCGTTCAACCACCTCGACGACGCGCTGCGGCCCTGGTTGCCGCCCACCGACTCGCGTTTCCGCCCGGACCAGCGCGCCATGGAGGAGGGCGCGTATGATTTTGCTGCGACGGAGAAGAACCGACTCGAGGAGGCGCAGCGCGCGCGTAGGAGGGTGCGTGAGGCCCGCGGTGAGGAGTTTGTCCCCGCGTGGTTTACGAAGGCGAGGTGTGAGGTGACGGGCGAGATGTATTGGAAGTTTAATGGCGAGTATTGGAGGCGGAGGGAGAAGGCCGGACCGAGTGGGGAGGAGCGGGTTTGGGAGGGGTTGGAGGATATCTTTTAGAGGGTGTGCGATAAGGCGGGGTGGTGTTTGGATACGTGATGGACGGTTGTGCCGTGCGGGAGTAGGCAGGTGTGGTGTGTTGGTTGAGCTTCGCTTGGGTTAGGCTGGTGCTTGCTGTCGCTCTTCGTTGATGCTTTTGCAGACCTACTACATGCATACGTTACACAATGCTTTAGACTATAACCTAGACAATGGGAGGGTTTAAACGCAAGACTGTTTTGTGGGTGGTGATGTTGTGCTTGTCTGGGGACTGGGAGGTGAAACCGAGTCTACCTCCCCCACGGCCACATCTCGCCCCCGACTATAGCCCTTTCTTGACTGTCGAGTTCAATATTACCACACACCTATATGTCAAGACTTAAGGGCCCGAAAAGACACCTCGGAAATGCCGAAGGTGAACAAAGCCAGGTGAAGGGGGAGAAAAAGAGGATAGGTGCCGTGGCATGTGACGGCACTTCATACTTGGTCTCCGCTGGGAAGGCTTGAACTTCCAACCTCCTGATTAACAGTCAGACGCGCTAGCCAATTGCGCCACAGCGGAGTGTGTACGTTTTTGGTTGCTGTTGTGAGTCTCTTTTCGGTTGATGTTCCTCCGAGTTGGATGGTGTGTGGGTTGCGGGTTGTTGTGGACATGAGAGGATTGGTGTGGAGTAAATTGATGTGGAGTCAGGGTTAATCAGGGGCTGGGCCATTGTGGTTGCCTTGACGACGGTGGATGAGATTACCCCTGAATTTGAGCTTGTTGCCTTCGACTCGATCGGGGTTCTCACTCGGAATCGTTTGGCACAATGAATGGCACTGAGCATGAATCAAATGGATGGATTGAACCAGCCAAGACTCCGCTGGGTGAGTACAGGTTCAATACACTTCGAGTGGGCAAGGCTCACTCAGCCTACATTGACCCACGAAACCTGTGTGGTGTTGGTAAGTGGAATTTGAGGACTGAGCCAGCCAGCCAAATCACTTGTCTGTACACATACACGGAGAAAGTTGACTCAGTTCTCATAGGAGACTACTAGTAGATCACTTGCGGTACGCCGGTTGTCAGTCTGGCACGTAAAGTTGAGTAGCTGAAAACACCAGTGCATGAGCCAGACCCTAGGTCTATGTGAGCATGAATGTAGTTGTAACATGAACACATGAGACTCACTGTGGTGGCAGACTCCTTGACCAGCCTCTCTCAGTGCATTCATCGCTGCTTATCATCAGGACGTCAATTAGCAATGGCGCATTTGCTCCTTATTTGGCTCTCACGTATGCTACGGAACAGCACTCCTGTTCCCTCTTAATCACTCGTTCTATTTCTTTTTTTTTCTTATAGTGTCACTGACTCCCTTCCGTATGCCACTGTTGTCCCCGGCCTAAACCTTCATGTTTGCATCTTTTCTCAGTCTTTTGTACATCTTAGTCTCCATCCTCAGCCTTCCGCCCTTGATTCGCCAAGGTTTTGCGAGCCTGTGGCGTGTTATCTGCACTCTAGACCGTTTACAACCTCAAGTGAATGATGCCCGGCGGCTCCTAATGCCGAAAATTGTCACTCACTGCTACAAATTATGACCATGAAACGTGCAACACCAGCCAAGGTTTTTACCACTTGGCTAATTGCCCGATTGAGAAATGAACTCATCTCTTATCTTTACTTGTCGGAACTAATAGCCAAGCTCCAGCCCATCTGCATGTGTCAACTTTTTCGTCGCTATATAGCCCTACAAGAGATGGCCCGCTGCGGCCCCCAACACCACAGTGAGCAAAACCCCGCGCTAATCAGGTTACACACCACACCCCGATCCGCAACAGGGTTGCCTTCGGGAGGGCACATGGTAGCACACACGTGGCGGCCACGCGCATGATGCACCACTTAGACTGCTCGGGATAAGCGCGATGGTTGCACTGCATGCGTCGCGGCCTTGGGCCCTCCCGATTTGGCAATTCGGAGCCGAAAGGTGATACCTTGCCTGTGAACCGTTGACTCGGCCCGTCTCACGGTAGCACCAACGACGCTTGATCGAGTCTGGACGCGGGATGGTTACGGACGAAAAGGTGGGTAACAACAGCGCAGTGCGCCCGACCCATGACTCTGAAAAGGAAGGGCAGCAGGCTATTCGTGTACTATATGCGGGCACGCGGGAGGCGGCCGGTTGTGCAACGACGGCACGCAGCCAAGAGACATCACACCGAGGTGAAGCTTTGCCTGAGCGGGCAACAGGTTTGGCGTTTATCGCACAAGTCTTGCAACAACTCGATGCGTGCCACTGTTACCTTACTTGGGACCAACCACACGAGGGAACTGGGGGCACGACAGAGGCTGCGAGTCCACAGGAATCCCGAGGGATGTGTGCCTGTACTGCACTGTGCAATGAGTAGGTCGATGGCGGCCGCGAACCTCCTTGTGTGGCAGGCGTCTAACAATCTTTCGAAAACCCGTCGCTGTTGGATTGGTATGCAAGAGATGCCGGAGTTCCGCGGGCCACCTCAGCGGCGAAGGGCAGGGGCAATTAAAAGCGGCGGCTCTTCGTCTCTCGAGGCGGTTATCACCAACCGGCCGGGCGTAGTCCCCTGCCCCCCCAACCCATCGTTGGCGCGGACCACGGATGGGGATGCATCCGGACTCCTTCTGCTCGGTCAGTAAGTGTTTTTGATGATCCGATTGTGCACGATAGCGGGGGGTTTGATTGGGCCCTTTGGGTTCAAGTTGCTTGAAATCGTCGTCAGGCAAGGAACCGGGAGGCCGCCTCGGCCGAAGCTGTCGACAAGCAGTTTCGCTAACAGCCGCGATTGGAATTGACGAGCTCGACTTCGTAACTTATACGCGGTTGTCGTCGTCATCTTGCTCTGCACCGCCGAGCTGCACCGGCGAAGGAGCGCGGGGTCGTAAGCGAGTGCCAGCTAAGGGCGCAGACAGAGAGAGCTCTTCCTCCATCCGCTGAACATGCAAGTAACTGCACACGGGTAACTTCAGTGGCCGGAAGTTGATGCCTTGCTCGCCGGGCAAAGCGTCCTAGGGAGCATTAGATTCGGGTCGATTGCCGCACGGTTGGTGGGGGCTCAGAGCCACTCGAGACAAGGCAACTCAGTTCTTGGAACTCACCGAGATGTCGCATCGCATCGTCTCTCGCGACGAGGGCTGAAGCGACAGGAACTTGCAGGGGGAGCGGGGCAGGCAGCAATGGATGATCTTACGGTACTGTGGTACGCAGTCCTGTGTAAGTTACCTCCATTTGCAGCGGGTATCATACACGACCAAAATGGAATTTTACCACCCTACCTGAGGTTAAGTAACTACCTCTTTGCCTTAAGTTACCTAAACTCTGGCAATTGAGGCAATGTTGCCCCCTGCTGCTGTCCGCCATTGATTCGGATGCCCCAACTTGCCGGGGGCTACTCTGCCAGATTACTGTAGTATGGTGTGATCAACATAGAACTGTCGTGAAGTGAGGGACCCACTCACCACATCCAGTTCAGTCCTATCTCGGGAGGGACGCGATGTAGCATTCCCTCACGGATACAGCAGTGGGTTGGTTGCCTTGCGAAGGGTTGTCAGAGCGTTCACTGCGGGCAACATTCGCGGCTTCAACTTACTGTGTACTGAGTATGATCTCGCTCCACCGTGGTTTGCGAAGTTTTCCATTCAGACTACTGAAACTTGGTCCACCTACCTACCTACCTATTGGAAGCCACCTGCAGGTCTATTCCCCCACCTAAGCCGTGACGGAAGCTGTGAGGCGTGCAGGGTGGTGGGGAGACGCCCGACTGAAGAGGAATGCAAGGAGAGAAAGATTTGGACTGTGATCTGTCACTTTTGGCCTCCCGCCTTGCATTTATGCTGTGCGAGCATGTTGAACGGGTTGTCACTTGAGACTGGATAATGTGTGATATTCAGCACGCGAAGCGAACGCCCTCCCTCGCGCATGGACTCACAGCCTTGCGAGCGCACCACCAGCTCCCCCCACCGGGCCTCTTACATGGGACGAAACAGGTTACACCAAGGCACGGAGTCTCTGCGCATTTGCGCAATGAGGCAGTCCGGGTTCACACCATACCGCGTTGGACAACGCTAGGCTGCAGCTGCAAGCACCCGGTTGGAGGCACCGAACACGGGTAAGCACGGCACGGGTACTGTGTAACTAAGTGAGGTGCAGCAGCAAGACATCGTCGTCGCCAAAAGCGATGGGCAACGGCGGGCAAAACTCAAGTGGCGGCAAAGGTGTGCATCCTGCTCCCGTCGCGACCTTGTCAGGCAGCAACAAGCGTGTTTCCTCCCGAAATAAAATCTGGCCTCGGGCATCAGGCCTGCATAACGGGGCTGCTGTGTCTCAAAAGAGGGCTTTCGATCACGGACTCCCTGAAAACCAATCAATGGATTCCCGATAAAGAGAGATGGACGTGATAGGTGGTGAGTGCCGCGCGGTTAACTTGAACAGAAGCTGGCTGCATGGAGTTAATGCATGCCATGCAATGTATCGGACCGCTGCGTCCGAGATGAGGGGGGATTCACAAGGCAGACAGGGCAGCGGGCGGGCAACCTTCTTGCAGTACAATATGATGTCAGCTTGCTCCCCTTTGGCAATAACATTTACCCTGAGTCTGGGGCTGGCCAACGTAAATCCCGGCGTTAAGACGAGCGCCACCCTCGGCGTGACACAGCATTGTGTTGCTAGTTACACTGATGATAGAGCCATCCCCGAGGTAAACAAGCAGGGCTGTCCAGACAAACGACATTCTCAGGGGAAGAGCTGGCAGCCCTTGCTTTCAAGCCCCGTCCTGCGCGGAGTGCTCGACCGGTGACGTGGACGCCAGACACGGCTTTCTCCATACTTCTCCAGGGCCAATTGGGCACCTCTGCATATAGTATGGAGCTCGTTCAACCAGTGCGTTTCAGGGCAAGATGGGCTCGATGCAATGGCGGCAGGGAGAGAAGTGAAAAGCAGCAAGACGTTGGTCTGGGTCCGCAGAAAGGAGGAAGCCGGTGCGAAATCGGACGCAAGAGATATCGTCTAGCATCGTAGGGGGAGGCAGCGCCGCGCGGTGAGCGGTGGGCCGAGCTGTCGACATCCGTGAGCGGTGTATCCCGGATGGCTGCCGCGGGACTGCAGGTGAGCGGTGAGGCACATCCGGATGCATATCCGATTGAGCGGACCCTAGGCGCAGGGGCCCCTAGCTCCGTGCGGGGCCGATTGCCGGTGCATGCAGGCCTCTGAAGCCGGAAGCTCGGAAGTCTCCCCGGCCACGGACAGGGAGGGATATCAAAGGTTGAGATGATTCTCACCCTACCTCTGGTCGTGATCATCGAGACACTTCACTAGCCCAAACGCAGCGGTTGAGCGGTTCAGTGTCTCAACGATCTGTCAGGGCAAAGTGATAAACGAGGCTGGTATGTCTCAGCAGCCCGTTCTGTTTGCCCGGTAGGGAAAGTGCTGCACGCGTATCACTGGACGACCTAGCAAGGCATCCAGAACGCTCGAGCAATCAGGTTTTCGTTTGCCGTTCCTCAGAGGTGGCTGGTAGTGGCGCGCTTCAGCAACCTCCTGGGTTGTGATAACTGCCACAAAGCAAGGCGGATGAATTCCAGGGCGCTCGTTTCTCTCATCCAGCGCTTGACCAGGGCAAACGGGGCATTACCGCCGTCGGTGTAAGGGCCAATTGGCAAGCACGAGGAGGCAAACTTACCTCAGCCCCAGCTTCCATGCAGGGAGAACTCCAGAGCCTCACCAGAGCCTCAAGATCGATGCATCATCGACGAGCGCTGGGTGCGACAAACAACACCTCAGCGCGGCGGACGTGATTTTTTTTTTCTTCAAGTTGGTGCGAACGAACCGTTGCTTCCTCCCAACCCAGAGTGAAACTGCAATGGGATTTGAATTGCTGCCAGTCCGTTCTCCGCTCTCTGGAATGGCCAGGCTGCGTCCAGTCGCGTCCCGGCGGGAATGAACGCGCCGGTCGGTGGAGCGCGGCAGGCCTCAATTGGATCGGCGAGAGCGTCCCAGGTAACAGGACCACAAGCAAGACCTTGCCAATGGCCAGCCAACCCCTCGCTGAGCCGTGTCAGGTGCCATGGGTGCCTATCGTTATGTGCCACGAAGAGCTCGAGAGGTGCCGGATCTGGGGTCGCGTGAAGCCGTAGGACTTTGGGCATCCATTCTCCATCCGCCTCATCGGTCAACGTGTATCGTTGGGCGTGAGGTTGCCCCTGTTGTCACCGGAAGTCGTCGAGAACTTTGGGCACGGCTGCGAATTCGTCAGAGAACAACGAGAGGTCTCGTTGATCGGTGAGTCACTGCGCTGGATAATGCATCTGTCGGGCTGGCGGGTTGCGCGCTAGCCAACTGCGGTTCCGGGGCCAAACCCGTTGCCGCCGTCAGCTTGGTGGAAGCCTAGAATTGCAGATTGGGTGCCCACAAATCTCGAGGTCTCCAAGATGCACTTCACGAAAGGGTTGGCTGGAAGTGAGAATTCTGGAGGAGATTGTCTGTGGGCCGAACTCGCCCCTGGGCGTTCGACTCGACCGCGCCTCCTGATATCCATCGCCTCGCCTGGCGCCGTCAGCGCAGCAGTCAGCGACGTTGACATCTGATTTGGCGCAGCGTCGACCACACCCAGAGGCTCCAACGCAGAGGATGTAAAAAAAAAGGCAACCTCGCCTTCGTAACGGCCCGATCAGTTTTTGGATGACACGAGAAGTTGTGGTGCTCCCGGTCTAGTCGGTGTCTAGTCTCCCTAGTTCCGGCAGCTGAATCACTCAAGATGGAGACCCGAGGAGACCCGGGCGAGCCGAGGCAGCTGAGTGCCATTCGTCGAGATGCGAGCAAAGACGAGGACGTCCTGGACATGGTCAGCCACATGATGTTCGCCACGAAATGACCAAACGCCACACACCATGAGCGACTGGTGACGGTGCAATACCCGTCCGCTTTCGAAGTCCCAAGGTCAACGCGGTGCCAAGTTCGTTTGTCGTGGCTGTGAGCATTGCAAGCTGATGGACGAAGGAGTGTCCACTCAAAACGTGGAAAATGGAAGGAGAGGAGCTGGCTTCCCAGTTCGGGCATTATGTCCAGATGAACTTATCTTCAACAACGCCACAGGGGCGAATCGTGGGAGCGGGGGGTAGTATCCCGCCACCACGCGGCCGGCGAGTTACGACGAGCCACAGCTGCAGAGTGGAAGGTGGAGCCAGGTTGCTGGAACACAACACGGCTTTGTTGGCTTGCAAGTTGGACCAAGGAACACGAAACAGCCGGTCACACTGCAAGAACAGCAAGAAAGACCAGCTGCAAGCCTCAAACGCTGGAGGCCTCGTGATCATCTAGATCGGACAAACACCTCGCTGCCAGGCCTCTTCCATCCATTGTTCGCGATGGCAGCTTCAGCCAGTCATGGCCAACACAGCTTGGACACTTCCAAACCCGCAAAAAAACAACACCGATCACGAAGCAGCGTGCTCATCGTCAGACGAGTTGCGATGGAAGCGGAATGCGGTGATGGTGATAAAGCTGACTTGAAAGGGCGAACGGCTCGCGCGAGGATGCAAGCACCGTGACCTAGATATCTAGTTGGCCTGGTGGTGCAAGGTGGACAATAGGTATTTTCGGTTGACCGAGCCGCCCGTGTGTGGTCTTGGGGATTGGGGAAATTGCCACATTTGACATGAAATGCATTCGGGCGTATCAAGTTATACCCTCTGAGCAGTCAGCCTGATCGCTCAGCACTGGGCAGTTCTCGAACGCGAACGAACGACAAGGCATTTTTTTCCGGTCTGCGCGGCATCGGGCGCAGGATAGAAAAACCCCGCGAGCTGATTTTGGTGGCATGCCAGCCCCGTTCGTACATAATTGCAGCTGAGCCGGGCCTGGTGGAAGGGCAGCATTTGATGGTTGTCAGCAGTCCTTTGAAGCACTTTCCCTTCAGATGGCCAACCGTGGGGCAGCATGATGAGGCTCTGCGAGTTGGGGCTGACGGGCCACCCCCTAGCAGAGCCTCATGGTGGTGCGCGAACCAATGCAGCACAACGCGAAAGGCGTCCATGCATTCATCTGCGAGATGATTTTGTGGCCGGGCACAGTTAGCCTGGTAACGTACGGGACGGATCCTTAAAGCGGCGGGGGCTCCCCCGGGAAAGGGGGCGGGGGCGGGCAGGCCAAGAAAGGCTTTGGCGCACCATTGCGAACGAAAACTTAACGTATAATAGCTCGACTGTGTCCAAGAACTCAAAAGAAGCGAGCGAGACAATCTCTTGAGAGCACCCGAGGAAGAGCGGCATCTTTATACTCTTTTCTTCCTCTCCCAGTCCGCCGCTCTGATTTGCCACCTCAGTCGTTCGCCGTTCTGTGTTACGGACTTTTACACATTTACCCCACTTTTGGTAAATGTCGACACTAATTGGCGCATTCGACCGCTGCTTGGAAGCCCACCCCTACCCGGTCCTTCGCACTCCAACTCCAACTTGGTACTGCGCGGCCTGCTGGGGGACTGCCTTCACCACACGCACCGGCACCAGACACTTCACGCGCGAGAGCCAGCCTGTTGTCCGGCCTCACAGTCACCATCACACGACATGGACATTGATCACAAATGGAAGGCACATCTGCGGAAAGCATCGCGGAAACCAAAGTGTACCTTGTGTGGTCATCCCGTTCCAGCTTTGCAAACCGTTCCGCCAGACTCCCAAGATTCACAAAATGCCAGCCTCGAGCTCGTGCGCGCGGCCTTCGAGAAACACCTCGTTGATAGCCATGCTGAGCTGCTTGATGAAGAGGCCACGCCGGAAGGCAAGGCGGCGTGGATCCATTCCCAATGGGAGGCTGTGATTTCGCTAGGCGACAGGTGTGTGACTATGCCCTCTTTCCCTGCGTTTTCTCAAGCTGTTGGTTATGCTGGACTCTTATCTGTTTCTACTCGTCTGGACGCGGTCACTCACGCAAATCAGGGACGGGGGACTTAAGCCTAGCATTTCCAGCCCACTGCCCAGAACGGCTGCCGCTGGTGAGAGCGTTCAGCCCAACCACCCTCCCCGTCCCTCCAGCCGGAGAAAGCCGGTCGGGCCTGACCAGTCGGCAATCGTCCCCGACGACTGGCCGAGCGAAGGGCCCACTCCGACGCGTAGCAAGGCTCGGGCCGTGGCAACCCCCCCGGGCATTGGCATGGATGAGTTCGACCGGGGTTCTTACCAGAGAGGCAAGCTCTGGACCGGCGACGACGCTTCTGCCGCCCCCCGTCCCCGTCCGTACGACAAGTCAAACGTTGCGAGCTATCAACAACGCCAGCGTCCCCATTCCGGTTCCGTTTCCAAGCCGCACCGCCAGCCTCATGCTCCCTCCGCCCGGACTTCTGCGCACGCCCCGCCGCCAGTGGACGACGAGCCCACCGAGATGATCAAGGAGCCCGAAACCCGCCCGATTTCCCAGGAGCAGCTCGTTGCCGAGGTCAAGGGCATCTATGCTGGCCTGGTCATGGTCGAGAGCAAGTGCATCGAAGTCGACAACAATCAGAGCTCGCAAAACGACGCCTCCGGCAAGCTCAACAGTTCGCAATCCGGCACGCCCACCAAGCTCAACAACGACCAATGGCAGGCACTGATTGCTCTTCACCGTACCTTGCTCCACGAGCATCACGACTTCTTCCTCGCTTCGCAGCATCCATCGGCAAGCCCGGCACTGAGGAGATTAGCCGCCAAGTACGCAATGCCTGCGAGGATGTGGCGCCACGGCATCCACAGCTTCCTGGAGCTCCTGAGGCACCGGCTCCCGGCCAGCCTTGACCACATGCTTACGTTTATTTACATGGCCTACTCGATGATGGCCTTGCTGTACGAGACGGTGCCCGCGTTCGAAGATACGTGGATTGAGTGCTTGGGCGATCTTGGCCGTTACAGAATGGCTATCGAGGATGACGACATTCGGGACCGAGAGGTGTGGACTGCTGTGAGCCGTCATTGGTACTCGCGTGCCTCCGACAAAGCCCCAACGACGGGACGGCTTTATCACCACCTTGCGATTCTCGCCCGGCCCAACGCCCAGCAACAGCTCTACTACTACACCAAATCGCTATGCGTGGAGATGCCTTTCCCGTCTGCGCGTGAGAGCATTATGACTCTGTTCGAGCCCATCATGTCGCATACCTCCAATCAGCAGCAAATCCGGCTCCCTCCCGCGGAGCTGTACTATGTCCGAACGCACGGCATCCTGTTTAGCGGGAAGCAGGAGGAGGAGCTGGAACCATCAATGGGCCGTTTCCTTGAGCTGCTCGACAATCATATCGGTCGTTCCACTCGCCGATGGATCGAGCCTGGGTGAGCAACTGTGGTAGCTAAAGCATTTTGGCGTGTAGCTAACGACACGACCAGGTACCACATTGGCATCTCAAACATCTGTGCGCTAATCGGGTATGGGGACGAGACCAACCCAATTGCCCAGGCCCTTAAGGTCACACGTCCCAGCGACGAGTCCTCAGATCAGCCCATGCCCGATTCAGAGACGCCAGCGCCCTCGCCGAGCGTCAGCGCCAGCAAACAGTTCCCTAGCACGCGCAAGCTCTTCATTGCCACCTACGATGTTGTGTGCCGCCGCTTTGGCGATCACAACATCCTGGCATTTGTTCACGTTACCCTCGTCCTCATTCACCATCTTACGTTCTTCCCGGAGGCTATGGGCCAGGTGGCTCCCCACTTCCCTTGGAAGCTGACAGCACTCATGCTTAATACGTTAATCGGATCATCGTCGTCTCAAAACGTTTCGCAGGCTCTGGCGCGTTTCTTGGAAAGTGGAGAGCCGTTTCCGGGTTGGAAGGAGAAGCAGGAGGAGGAGAAGCAGAACAATGCCGAGGGTGCGGAACCGGGGGAGCCGCGGCCGGGCGCGCCGAAGAAGCGGCCGCTGCCCGAGGATTTTGCTCTACGGGGATTTCCCTTTGTCGAGAATTACTTCCCTGACGGCTGGTTTGTGACAGAGGAGAAGATTGATGACGACGACAAGAGCTTCGAGCTCCTATCGATGATCGAGGAAAGAAAGGAGAGGGTGGTCTGGCTTGGGCGCCGCATTGCCGAGAAGGATGGCAAGTGGCTCCGATTTGATAAAGAGAACAGGCGGTTCGGTGTTCACCCGGACTATGAGGTGGAATTGGACTTGGAGATGCCGACGCCGGCGACGCCGGGGGAGAGCATTGATTATGGTGAACTTCCTGATGCGGGAGCTGTGGCATGAGCCGTGTGCAAACCAGGGACTGGGTAAAAGACCACACGGCCCCGTATGCACCAGGGAGACAGCGGTCGCTCAACGGTACCGGAAGGTGTCAAATTTGAGCTTGTCCGACAATGCTGTCCACCTCTGGCCAGGGGAGAAATGGGAACGCGGCACCGCAGCGTTCTCACACCCTCTCAGACTCACCGCCCCGTCTCGAGGGACAGGCCGAGGCCAATGACGTGGTCAGGCACGAGAGACCGCTTACTCACGCGACCCGTCGCGGGTGGCGTGCCACTGCTGCCTCAACGCCGCAACTGCTTGCGCCGACCGCGGTGCGCCAATGGGGAACATCAACGCAGATGAGGAGTGAGGGACAGAGAACTGCCCCTGAATAACACTGGCTCAGCAATATGGATGTGCTGCTGTCGAGGGGGATGCAAGCTGACGCACGGGGAAAACGAGTCAGAATAGGTAGTAATAGTCGTAGCCCCGGGGCTTCTTTCGTCTTGCTTAAAAGCGGAATCGCAGAGGCGATCACGAATAGATCAATGAATCAATAAAAAGTCTAAACGCTCAGGGTTCACGCCAACCGATGTTGCCTGATGGTGAACATGACGGGACGTGCTGGCGACTGCAGGTGACACATCTGAATTCAATGGACGACTCCCATTCGAAAGACTCCATTTGATTTCTACGTAAGTAGCTCCATGCTCCTCACCTAATGTCTACATGGACATCAGCTACCTACCCAGGCTACCTTACCTGCCCACGGATATACCACAGGTGATACAAACCCCCGTGGTACAAGCCGGAGCATATCGTTATTTGCCGTCGGCAAACTAACATGGAAATCAAGAACACAAGATTGATTCGGCTTCCTTGCTCTTGACGAGCAATGACCATCCATCAGACAATGCTTTGAATTAAAGTTGTTTCAATCATGTATCGTCCGCCGCCCACAGGGATTGATGGCACTGCACACCTCGCCCGAGCACCAGCTCTATTTGTCTGGACCTACCTAGATATTTCGGGCAACCACGTGGTTCTTCACGCCATGTTTCTCCTCTAGCTCCCAACGGCTCACCAGAGCGTGCAAGCCAAGCACTCATGCGCGTCGAAGGAAAGCGAGACAGGAAAAAAGCCGCGCGTTGAAAATCACTCGACTGGCGCTCCCTGCCGCGCCAAACTGACCCCCTCCGTCGAAGTCCAAACACTAAGACGAAATCGAGACTCGGTGACGATCCAGTTTGCCTTCAGGTTTTGTTTTATTTTCTCGTCTGCTCTAATGTCCAATATCCTCACCGCCACGTTTCTGTGGCTCACTCATCCACTGCATCCATTGCAGCCATGGGTTTCCCCCCGCGGCGCACGTGGGCGCAGAGGCAACGATTACTGGCGCCACGAGCCCCAACTGAAAGACATGTGGATGCTGCCTTTTGCCCGCCCGCACAGTCCGTGTTCGTGGTTTAAACAGCGATTTGCGTGGGTGTGTAAGGTTCGTGGGCATGCGTGGTGTTGACGTGGAGGTGGGCTTGGGATGATGAGCGTTTGTTGAGCGTGGAGGTGAAGGCCTGGGATTGCAGGGGCTTTTGTTTTTGGCCCCCACGGCTGCCTTCTCGACGCGCGGGATTCGTCCTTGGGGGTCAGACATGGCGTGGACGCGACAAGGCAACTCGAGTACCCAGACAAGGCAGCGAGGGAGTATTATGCCCCCAAGCGGCACGGACCGTGAACTTCCTCACGGACGTTATGTCTCGGGTTCACCCGGTGGGCTTACTTGCAGATGCTGTGACCTTGTGAGTTGAGAAGCACTTTGTCCGTGCAACACAGCAGGAGACCGTTCTTTCGGTTATCTAGACTCGACTTCTTCTGATTGGCGTTGAAACGAGGATTGATCACGGCATGACTCGGCCTGGCCCGGAACTTGGAGTCATCGCCAAAAGGGCATTCAGGCGGCCGGTGGCTGAAGTGAAAACAACCTGGATTACCGGAAATGCAGCTGCCGTGAAGCCACCAGGAGGCTTGTGCCGCGGGCATTCATGCGCCCATCGTTTGGAGTGAGTGAAGTTGCTCAGGGGCAGCAGATCCCATTCTCTTGCCGCTTGAAGGATTTCCTATTTTTACCAGCACTTCGACGTGTTCAGCCGCCGCCATGCGCTCAAGTAGCTTCCAGCGCGTTCCTCGAATCATTCACCGAGCAATTGACGCCTCTCGAATTCAGCGGCGCCCTGATGACGGTCGGTATGTACCAGGCTGCTTACCAGTGAACGTCATATGCGCCTGTTCTTTGCACGGCGCTCAGCAGATCGATCCGACGTCAGCGTTTCCCAATGGTTGGTAGCGAACGTGGGCGCGACTGGCCGCTGGTTGCCTTTTAAATCCTTTACCAATCAGGAATTCTGACCAATCCTTTCCAAGTCCCCGTCGGTGAGCGCTAGCTGTTGGCTGCAAAGCGCCTGTTTGGGTAAATAATGCTCAGCGTGGGGATAACAAGCAGGTAAAGTACCCAGGGTAATGAACGTCTTCTCGTCGTATCGACATGCTGTCCAGATCCCGTGTGCTAATTCGTGCCCCCGGCTGATGGTGGTTAGAGTTTTGGGTCAGGTTGCCTTACGGAATGCCCCTGCAAGTCCACCAAAACTGCAGCAAATCAGGTAACGTATATGATAAGCGAGTGCACCATACAACCGAGTGCACCACCGGTAACGGTTGAATGCAAATTTGGGTGCAGCACTAACAGCTTATTCCCGGTTAAATCCACTGTTAGTGCTGCCCCCAGATTTGTATACAACCGTTACCAGTGGTGCACTTGGTTGTATGGTGCACTCGCTTATCCTTTAAGGTAAATGAAGTCCCTCGAGATACTACTTGGGCGAGATTAAGGGCAATTCTGTTGATGAACTGCATCCCACCCCGCATTGCCCAGCCAAGGTGCAGGATCGTGCCTTCCCCGCGGTCAGCTTCGGTCCAGACAAAGCCGATTGTCACTTCGTGGCCTCGGGGTACACCCAATCTGGAAGAGCCGCCGTTGGGCGGCTCCATGTATCCAAATTAACGCGGACACCAAAACACAATATACCAAGAGATCTTACTCAAAACGACATCGAAATGGAAAGAAAAAGTTGTTAGTAGCTTTATACTACCATTCATCATTCTCTTCCGCAGTTTGTTTCATTTTTTCTACAATATCTTGACAATAGCTGGTTGTTCAAATCCGCTTGTTTGCGGTGTAATCCATTTGGTGTACGCGTTTTTTTGACCATGGGGAGGGCGGGTATGCCTCGCGTGGACATCCAGAGTGTTTTTTCTCTCAGCCCTACGCAGGCTTGGCCCGTCTGCTGCTTACTTCTCGAGGGTCATACACGTACAGAATCTTCAGCCCTATGAAGGTCATGTCTTGCCTGGACGATCGTTACACGACTGAGATCAAGGTGACCAGGACTCGTCTTAGTGCGTTCGTTCGCGCCGGGCAGAAATCTCGGTGAGGGTCGGAGTCGATGTTCCACCACATTGCCTTGACCTGACCTCACGTCATCCCCGATTCACCAGATTCGGACTCTTAGAGCGGCAGGAGAGTTTTCTAGAAGGAAACTTGGCAGAGGAAATGAGTAATCGTCGTGGCCAATCACCACCCAAGGGTTGATTGTTGCCTGGCCGCGGGGTGGCTGCCGGGCAGCCTGCAGGTGGAGGCCATGTGCGAGCCTCGTGCCGTGCCGCATCCAATCTGCACGTCTGGGACTTTGCTGCATGTCATATTCAGCAACGAAAGTGAGGCGAGCAGAGCCGGGGGAATTATACAGTACAGAAGTTAAACATCGACATGCACTCAAGTCGAGACCTCATACTGCGGGTACGTACTCCGTACAAACAGCATTCTGTTCACCAAATTTTCCATCCTGACAAACCATAAATGCACGATACAGGACTCTTCGACTGCCTATGATGCGTCGCGGGACTCCCGACCTTCCTGGCATCTCCTCAGCCCGGGCAAGGTGCCCGGGCTGAGGCTGGCAAAGTTAAGAGTTAACCTGTGACTGAGGCCTGGTAGGTAATTGGCCCCCATCGCTCAGCACTTTGCTCAATCAATCAAGCGCTTTGCGCTGATGCGCAGCAGCTGCCCACTCTCGAACCACCCACACCCTCCCGCGCGGGTTCATGCGGGTTGGTGCGGCCAGAAACCTCGCCGCCTGATCCACTGCCACCCCAATGCCGCTTTCGCCGTTCCCCGGTTGAAGTGAGACTTAGGCCGTCGGTCGGTGAGCCGCGATTGATTGGGCGGGGTATCGACGCATGCTTACGACTACATCACCACCTGCCTCCGAGGCATCCGAGTGTGGATGGCATACTCTGACGCGATGGGCATCCACGTTCGGAGACCGAGGCGCTCATGACGGGAAGCGGACTTTGTCGACAGTCCCGTGGACATTCAGCTGAAGATTGCCTTGCCGGACAAGCCCCCCAAGTCGGGACGCCCGACTCGTAAGGGCATATGGTTGAGCGCCAGGAGGTTGGGATACTTTGGTGCGAAAGAGGCCTTCATCCGAATGGGCTCCTCAACTTCCATGATATCGCGATCCTCGCCCTCGACCCGGACGCCAGCGGAAGCCACCTCTGAGGTCTCATCTGACATGCTCGAGGCGGAGTTGGTCGAGGGTGAGGATGAGAGTCCCGGCAACAACTGGCCAGAGCCTGGATTGAGTTCCATCCCCAACAACAGCTGCTCTTGAGGGCCTAAGAATGCGACAGAACCGCGGCTGGCGCTTCTTGCTGGTGTCGTCGGCGCACGTACCGCGAGGACTGAATTTGCCATAGAGACGGAGGTGGACGACCGTGATACCGGTGGAATACGTACGGCCAGAGCTTCGCCTGCACCGTCGTGTTCCTCAGGTTCTCTGTCCGGGGAAAGCCGCTCGTCGCCAGAGAACTGCCGCCGAATTAACTCGGCTTGATTGATTTGACGTCGGCGGATTGCGCTCCGCGCCGGAACAGTCCACGGATCCTCAGACATATCCACCTGCACCACCTCGTGCGAACCGCGGACGTTGACATCTCGTGCCAAGTCGCCGGCGGAGTACACTGGAAGAGTCGCCTGCTGCGAGCCAACGAGCTTCGGCTGCACGTCGGCCAAGATGTCCACGATGGGCGTGAAGTACGTCAGTCGGACGCGCTCCACGGGGTTGCCTTGGTCGAGGTTGCGGCCCCAGATCAGCCCCATCACGGCGTTGTCGGACCGCCGGATCAGCCACGCGCCGGAGTCCCCCGGGACGCCGATGCCGCTCGTCACCCTGAGCAGCCATGTCAGAGAGCCTGATCTCGTCTGCATACTTGAAGCAGGGGAAATGGGAGACAGACGGAGGGAGAGGGAGACGGAAAGAGGGAGACGGAGAGAGGGAGACGGGGACAGGAACAGGGGAAAGTGAGTCAGAGAGAGCATGCTCACCATTGCTTCACCGTTTGCCAGGGCGGGTTCGGGCGGTCGTCATGGGGAATGGCAGAAGGTGCGTACTGTCGCACCGTCCACTCCCTCCTCAGCTGCCCGCTAATGCTCTGCAGGCCCGGCACGTCCGACGTGAAGCCGAGGGAATAGCCGCTGGTCCGGGCCATGGCGTACACCTCGGTGTTCCCTTCGACAGCTGCCGTGTTCTGAACGGCAACACTGCGGTCCATCTGGAAGCTAGGCACGGTGACGAAGTTGCACCCGTTCGGCACCGGCCCGATCAGACAGTAATCCATCTCGACCTTGGTTAGGTCGTGGGCGAAATCCGTGTCCTGGAAGGTCAGCGACGGCCGGAGCGTGCCGGGCTTCGACCACATCGCCAGCGTGCCGATGCTGTACGGCTCTGCACGTGCGTCCTGAGGCACGATCATGGCGACGTCGGGCGTTGCCGGGTGGCAGACCTGCAGCTGGCCAGTGTCAATGGAGTCTTGGAAGGCGTGGAAAGCACTCATGGCCCAGAGCTTCGCGTCGAAGCCGACGAAACCGCCCAGCGACGCCGCGTCGGGGACCTTGACCGGGCCGATCGACATGCCCATGACGGGCGTGGGCCGGAAGGTCACGTTCTTCGGCTCGCACACATCGTCCCGGGAGAGGCCTTCAGTGCCCCAGTAGGACCTGCGCACCGCGCCCTTGCGGAACTTGAGGTACACGTTGCTGAAGCGTTCCGGGACGGCCCGTCGAAGCTCGGACCCGATTGACTGCTCCAACCCCGTGGTGTCGGCGTCGCCCGACAGGGTGATGTAAATCACCCTCGGCACGGCGTCGCTCGACATTTCTGTTCAACGATGTCAGTCATCCAACCAGTTGGCGGCACCGAGGGCAGTTCAGGGGGAGAAGTGACGGTTCGAAAACCGCAAGGAGCTTCTAGAACCCGAAGATGACAAAACGCAAGCGAACCACGCGTACCTGGGAAGTTGTGGACGTCAATGGCAAAGTCACCGATGTAGTGCTGCTGGAGGATCCCGTGGAGCAGCGGAACGATGGACGTCTCCCATGCCGAGGCGAAGTCGGAGGCGTCGGAAGCTCTGAGGGAGTACGCCCGCTGGGATAGACGATTCAGTTCGCCGTGGGAGATGCCAGGGGCGGTCTCCTTGAACGCGTTAGTGATAGGCTGCCGCTTCTGGGGTGGCCGCTCGCCGGCGACGGGCGAGCCATGGCGCTTGAGAGGGGTCAGGGTCTCGGCGGCCCAGCAGTCGGACCAGAGGTCAGCGTTGGTAGGGGTGAAGACCGGAGGAAAGGATGGTGCACATGGGTGGTCGTCGTTGAGCTGAAGCTCAGGGGAATAGTCGGGCTTGGTGAGCTTGGAGACGCCGTCGCCGAGCGCACGACGACGGGCCTGGGTGGGTTTGGACGGAGCCGGCATTGCTTGTGTGCGAAGCAGACTTGTAGCGAGCGTGATCCCCAATGTTCGACTGCTCGCGTTGTTGTGTGGCGGCAAACTGATCCAGGATTTCTCGGTAACTTGTCGGTAACTTGTCGGTGACTTGTCGGTGACTTGTCGGTGACTTATTAGCAAGTCAATAGGCCGAAATATCTTGGGGAGCTGAATAAACGACGAAGAATAACTGCCAGGCTTGAGTTGCAATCCCGCAGGGCAAGCGACGCATTGACGTGTTCAGTTGCTGCGACATAAACACCCCTACACCACAGGTGGATTTGGTCGGGGGGGCGACATTCTTATAAGTCTCGGGAGTTTATGATGCCCTAGGCAGCGGGAGTGGTTAGATTTGCGGCGGATGCCCCGGATTGGCACGGCCCCAACAACACAAACTCTCCTCACCTTGGCCTTGTGGGGGTGGAATAAACGAGCACGCCAGCCCCGGTGGAACATGTGTGTCGCGGCAATGCAACCCATGACTGTGCCCTGGTTGGTGCATATCAAGCAGACCCAATGGGTTGGGATTGATTCGCCCGGAAGGGGCTGGAGCTGCACCTGCACAGCTCACCGCTCGCTATTCGGTCCGGAGCTTTGCCAGGCGCGGTCGTGGATAAGGTGATCAAAACATCCAAGGCCATGAGCCAAGCAAGCGCTCGACCAGTGGCGAACGGGGAGACGCTCCGCTGGGCAGCGCCCCATGGCTGCACCGCGAATCGATCCGGATGGAGACGCAGAGTCGCAGAGTCGCCGTTTGATCTCTTCACCGACAGGACAAGAAAACGTGCGCTTGGTGGTGCCCGGCTGACGCAAGCAGCTCGGTCATCCAGAAGGGCTACGGGCGGTTGGTTGCGTTTTCTGCCCCCAAAAACGAGGTGATCGGACATGTGAAGATCTTCACGCTGCTGTTCATTAAGCGAAAGATTTCCAATCGCACCGCGTGGGTATGTAGCACAGGAGGCTGCTCGTTCTGGTAGGGGTGGTACGTGGCTGGGTCACACGGGCATCCAAATTCGAGTCGCGCTGGTTGATACCAAAGACCTCGCCAAGTACTTATTGAAAGAGGGTTCTGAAACGGCGTTATCGCGTGGAAAACAACGGTGTCGCTGGTAGCCAGTACGAGCTCGCAACCCGTGCGATGTACCAAGTAGCTTGTTCAAGGTTGTTGAGAGGGATTCTGATGAGGTGTCGCTGGAAGGGTGGGCTGCGTCTGATTTGCGCTAAACTACGGATCTGTACGGATTACACTAGCGTTGAATTAACTTCCTGTCGGGGCTTTGCGGGACTCCAGTGGAGCCCATGCAGCAGCGCGGCAGGAGGGGCGCTTCAAGCGACTGGGTGGGGGGGCCAGCTCGGGTACACGCCCCTGAATGGAACCTGGCTCCACTGCTTCGGATGTTGGATGCTAACTATCATCTCACTGGTAAACCTGCTCACCAACACGGAAGGTACCCCGGACGGCGGGGTCACTTGCCGTGTCGCCGAACTCTCGATTTGACTTCTGCCGCATTGGGAATTCTGGAGATGGTCCACCTCCCACGGCAACTGCCGCACGACAGCAACAATACCGGGGGCGCATCGCTTAACGACATGGAGGATTCGGATGGGAGATACCAAACCACAGCCCAGGCCAGCACACTCTCCTTGGATTCCCGACGCTGGACCGCGGCACGGCCACGCCAAATCCACCTCGCCGTCAGCCGGCAGGGGCTTTGGATGTCGGGCGCTTGCGAGCGGCAATTTTTTCGCACGATGTGCCGCTTTGACGCGTCTTTCAGGTTATCCCAGGTTGAGCCTCTTCCATGTTCCTCTCGCGCTTTCCTGAAGTCCTTCCTTCGGCGCTGCTCTTGGCGCTGCTCACTTGGGAAGGTCCTCTTGTCACCTCCCCTCCCCACCGCACTGCCTCGCTCTCTCCACGCTGTCTGATGGCCTTTTCCCAACGAATCTGCTAGGCAGCATCTAGATTTTGTCTGAGTGTTGTCTGCCTGAATGTCGGATGCGACGTGAGGTGTGGCGGGTCTTCACAGCCACAGTAACGCCCGTCCCGCTTGTAGAGGCACCCGGTCCAACCCGGCCCCTCCTCTTGTTTGTTGAGCAGCCGATAGTTAGAAGGGAGCTCGGAATTCGCGGTCGTCGTCTCCCTGTAGCGTAGTTTCCCCTTTCACTCCTTGCCTCTTCTCTCCTTTCGCCCCACCAGTCAACAACGTCAGCCTGCTGGTGGCTGACCCTCTCTTTGTTTCGGTTCCTCGGCCACGCGATCTACGCCGCCGCCTCAATGCATGCCGGGCGCCGTGGACGTGCGACCGAGACTCGAGATCCTGCACGTAGCCATGAGAACACCTGTCGTGCGGCGCACACCTTGTCTCAGATGTCGACGCGTTCGACGTTGCGGCCTTGACAGTCCCATGCCGAGTGCCGTGGCTCGTCTCCGGGGCCGCGCCTGTGAATCGGTGGTGCTCGAACTGGGCTACGGGCCTCCGCGCGTTGACCTGTGATTAAGCTTGACCATGATACCCCTGGGACCGAGGGTGCAATCTGCCATCTGTTGCCTCAGTGCCTCAGTCAATCATTGGCGGATTTCATCGAGTTGTACACCGATTGGATCAATGCCCCTCTCGTCCGTGTGCGACATGATTTAAAAAAACCTTCAGAGCCCGAACCCGGGCAAGATACATGCACGTGAGGAACATCGGCACAGCAGCGGCCCAGTCAATCAGCTTCCCAACATTTGATGACACAGGGCTGATGCCTGTGAGCCCTGTCATGTTGCGATCCCTGTCCTGCTCAACCCCCTTGTCTCCCGAATCGACCCTTGCTCGCGGGGCCCCAGCGCCGAAGCAACACAACATGCAACGTTATCCGCAACGGTAAAGCGGTGCTAAAGATTGGCTGGCGGCGACGCCCCATTTTCGGGACTGGGCGTGGGGTGACGCCGTCCAGGCGGTAACCTTCCAATGCTGTACTGTGATACGTCGCGTGAGAAGCAGCCGGGAGATCCGGGCTTGTGAGGCCACTGGCAGACAGAGTCTGTGACTGAGAAGCATCACACAAACAGATCGGGAATTCAGCCAACTTTGACAGATGCCGAGCCCGGTATTCATTCCACACCGCACCAACATCGGATGGAGACAGGCTACCAACTACATTACCCAGTGCGTGCCGGGCCCTGTCCTGGGGCTGAATGAGTCCAAACGTGCATCGGTTGCACAAAACACAGCTGGACTGGGGGTTTGGGGATCGTGCCAAAAGCAGCCCGGATCGATCGAAGGGGAGAAGGCGGCTGGATTCATCATCCACCGTGCGAGATACCGACGCCACGATGCGCGCACGATGATCGGATGTTGGCTGCCCGTGCTGCGCAGCTCGTATTCACCCCAAAGACGGAAGGCGCCCGTGGCTTCCACTGCCATACTAATGTACCTATTGTACATGATTTCTCCCCAGGCCCGGCAGTGAGCCAAGGTGGCATTGCCGTCGGCTACCTGTCGTGTTCCAGACCACCAACAACCGATGTGTGTAGATCTCCCGAAGTACGGAGTAGGGCTGTCAGTTTGTCACTCCTGCGAGCGCGATTTATCGTCCCAAAAGCCACGTGGACCCTGCCATTGCTTGCTTACCACTGGCCAGCCGGGGGAACAAGGAGCGTGCATGTTCCCCTGCATGGCCCCTCCGCCCTGAAGCGAGCGGTGAGGTTGGTCTCCAATCCAATCAGCTGTCCATCAAGCCTTCCGGGGCGCCGCAGCAACATCGGCAAGGGCATTCTTGCTGGTGATTTGACTGGCATCGGCGTCAGATAACGTCATGCCACGGGCTCTCGAGACCCCGGTACGGGCTTCCGATTGCCTGAGAGAAGCATGCCGCCAGTCGTTCAAGCAACCTCGGCTATGCTGTGCGCCGCATGGTATGCGCGGGTGCCCAAACCAGCTTCCAGGCTCCAGCTCTGTACGACTGTGTGACGAGCACCCGCTCTTTGGAAAATCCGAATACATCGTGGCAGGGCTGTGGTGCCCTGCGAAAGAAAAGTGGCTAGCTGGTTGGTGGTATGATATCCCTGCTGGCGTGTACGCAAAAAGGGTTACTTTCAAGAACGAGATGCCGCTTGCAGACCGCCAGCCCCTCTATTTGCACACCTCCTGATTGCCGTCATGCTGCGGCCCTGAGCAGCGGTCCTCGGGAATAGCCACGGTGTCCCGGCGGCGTTCCTTCGGCGTTGACGGCGATGGCCAATGCCCCGTCCTAACCGGCGCCAACTCCGACAACGTGCAGGTGGGCGGGGCCAGCGAGTCTCAGTGGCCGTCACACGCAAAGTCTACCGCGGAGTGAGCCTCCAATCAGCGTCAGACGCCCAGGTCAGGGCGACTGAGGAAAACGTCGCCGACGTGCAAGCGTGCGTACTTGCCTAAGGAGAAGCAGCGCTTGGCCCCGGACGACAGACAGACGCATGCGCCCAGAGAAGCCTAACCCAGATGAACCCATTGCCGGCTTGTGACGCACGTATACAAAATACTGCCGCCTGCCGCTTGCTGCCGGCGGCCGCCCGTCCCGATTGCGCGGGCATTATTGGCTTCCAAGTTCTCCCGCGTCTGCAGAACGGCATTGTCTCTCGAGTACTGCATAACAACGGGCCTGCAGACCGCTCGAACGTCGGCGAATTATTCGGCTCAACATTGGTTGTGACGGTTGTTTGGTGGCTTGTCTTGCTTTCAACGTCCTCCCAAGGTCAGAAGCTGTGCGCATGAAAGTCCTGTGTTCCACAAGGGCCAGTAGTAGCTTTCTAAGCTTGGAAAGACTTTAACCCGGTAGTTACCTGCGTCAGACGATGGGCGTGGGATGGTGAAGCACACTTGCATAACCAAATTTGAGCTCCGTTCACGTGGACTAGCCATCCGTTGAGAAACCATGCAGGTCTCGCCCACCGCGGCTGTCGCGTGGGAAGCGAGGCGGCTGCGTAAATGCCAATGCAGACATCCCGAAAGCATCTCGGGAGTATTCCCTGCTCTGAAGTGGTCGAGCTGGTGTTGATTCTGACAATCTGTACCATTCCGGACAGAGACGTGCCGGCCTGGTCCAGTTGATGAGGCAGCCAAGGTTGTCATACGCGCCGGGAGCACGCCGGACTGAGCGATCCACGCCATGATGAGAGGATCCGAAGTCACCCTGAGGCGAACCTGCAGAGTCCCTGAGCCTTCTTCGTATCCAACAATTGTTTTTGTTGTCATGGCTGCACCTCGGACGGGCCCAAGGCAGGTACGCGAGTTCCTCATCCAACTGTTTGCGGTCTGCAGTCCTGGTTTGTGATCCGCTCGTTGCCACCGTGTGGCGCCGGGTTGGTGCGAGTTGGGTACCTAGGAAATCATCGCCCAACACCTCATTGCTGGCGTTCCTTTTCTGTCAGTTACCAGCGTGAAAACGTACGTGAGTCTACCACCTGACATGGAACCATCGGACGGAGCTGAGAAGGCCTATTTCCCGGTTTCATCCTCTTTCACGTTCCCGAGAAGGTAGTGTCGTGAGATCTTGTCCGCCGGATTATGCAGGCTGACAGAAGGCACGACCTTCCTGATGGAGCCACGGCTGTGCAGCAAAAGCAAAAGCTTCGCCAGCTATGTTCCAGTCTGCCCGAGTACTGTGCATGGGCAGCCGAATCGAGGGTCCTGGCGGCTGTGTCAAATGCATTCGACGCAGCCCTTTCCCGATCGTGATCAACGCCCTCGCCGTGCCACAATGTCGCAGGCTGGCTGCCACATGGCAGAACGGTTTGGGAAGGAAGGAATTTTCTTCAGCCCTTGCATCGCAACACAACTGCGTCGGCAAAGATGGTGGGAGTTTCTCCAACGTAGAGACGTACCGCACCGATAGCAAAACCTCGTGGGCTCTCAACAAAGCCTTCCGCGAGGCGGTTCATCGTGGCGTTTAAGCGCCACCACTGTTTCTGATTAGTGCCTTTCCGTGCTGTCGTAACATGGAACCCCAGGGGAGTCTGGGCAGTGAACTGAGACAACAAGCGACGCCTAATCGGATTGCAGCCCAACGTTGCACACCTAGGTCCATCAGCCAGGGGACGTGACGACGGAGCATTGCGCAACCTATCATTCCCTTCAGCGTCAGTGAAGCGTGATATAGGGCTTAGTCGAGAAGAGAGCAGGCATCCAGGAGGTCCAGTGGATCCCCGGGTTCCCGCATCGCTTCCACTGATGACCCGCCATCATGGTCGTCTGGTCGTGTGGACTCGACCGTGTTCGGACTGCAACCCCGATGCGAGTCAACGGTTCGACGGCTTACCCTGGTCCAGAGCTCCAGATGCAGGCAGTCAAAAGGTTCGCCAGATCAAATGTGTGTGCCAATCTCGCTCAAATATCCCGTCGCTCCCGCTCCCTCGTCCACGCTGGGATGAGCGCACACTGTCCCTCCCTATCTCCTTCAGAAGATTCCTTCGCGTTGATTGTCCCGGAACCTGACATCGCCGGTGTCCGCATTACCGCTGAGTTTGCTCATCATGGATTTGGTTGCGCAGACTTCAGTTTCAGTTCAAAATGTTTCGGCGACGACCGGGCCGGAAGGCAACGTCGGAGGCGACTTGCGGACTTCCACGCTGCACCTTGCCCCTGAACCGCCGGCTCTGGCCTCCAACCAGGGGCTCGCATCTTTAGGGCCCCTCAATGGCGCTCCTGCTCCCGCAAATCAACATGGAGATGGCGGCAAACTCGGCCTCAACGGCCGCAACGCTGCGGCGCCGGGCGATCCGGTGGATGACCAGCCGTCGCCTCCAGGCCCTCCCTCCCCGCCGCCGCCGAGCATCCCCGCAATGTAAGTCACCAGTCAGCCAGCTCAAGTGACAGTACGGCATGGCCTTGTCGACTAACAAGAGCCACCACAGGAGCTCGGCTAGTTCGCCATCACCATCACCGCCGCCCACCCAAAGCGCGCTGAGAGACGGTGTCACGTCGTCGTGGTTGGACCAACAGACGTCGTGGGACGGTCCCCTCTTCCTGCCGTCGCCGAGACGTTGCAGCACTTGCGAACAACTCGTTGACGCTTGCCAATGCCGGGAGAGTAAGCCCGGTGACCTTGCAGTCCAGCAGGACGGTGCCGGACAAGCCTCATCGGCAAACGGAGATGAAGATGCTGGAAAGACTCAACAGGGCAGCGAGTGATGAGGCTTCAGTCATAGGCCACACGGTCGAGACGTATGAGAGGGATGAGATCAATGCCGGCAAGTGCCGTGATGATTGTGGAGTAAGTGATTCTGGTTCCGGGTCGAGGGCATACGGGAGGAGGCATTGGCGAGAGACCATATAAGGCCAAGTGCTGGATGTCGTTGCAACTATACTGTTGCCAGTCAGCCTCGACACAATTACGTTCTTCCCATTGCCTCACATGAGCCTGACACGGCCGTCCGATGGTTTGCTGTGTGCCGACTCTAAACGTTGGATGGTGCTGTCGTCAACCCAGGCCGGGTGGTTGGGGTATGCCACCGCGAAGGGGTTTGTCCGAGTCCTCGCCGTCGTTGAAGTCATCCACCAAGATGTACACACGTGTAGATCCATAGATGTTTCCTAGATACCTGGTAGGTAAGTAGGCATGCGATTAATCGGGAAGGTTGATACTGAGAGACTTGGGTTCAGATTTTGTGCGAAGAATTTTGAATCATCGGCAGCGGAAAGTGGGCCCCTTACGAGACCTAAACATGAGACAAGGTCACAAGGCCGAGGAAGGAACAACCGAGACAGCGCATTGACCCATCGTAGCGAGCGCGCTCGCATTAAATCCTTCTGACTCTGACAACATCTGTTCTGCCAGGTGCCTTGCCGAGCCTACCGGGTGCTGCATGAGGAGCTACCTACCCAATGCTCCCGACCCCTCCATCTCAAGATGCCTGACATGTAGCTCCATACCCAAACCCCCCTTTCCGACCAATCGGCCAGACGGTCGTTGACACGAGCCGACGGGTACCGCGGCAATGTACCGTAGTCGTACAATCCCGCCAGCTTCTTGACAGATTGCTGTCCTGCTTCCCGCGGCTCGATCCGAGCTCTTGTTGCTCTCGAGGAACGGATGGTAACCAAGAGCACCTCCGGGATTGGCTGCTGACGCGTGAACACCTATCCCGGTATTCGGCTTGCCCTCGTTCCGATAAAGACAAGACCGTGTGGAATTGAAGAGGCGGGCAGTCGGCTTTGGATGGCGAGATGTCCACCGTCGAGATCGCTTTTCCAACATGGACCCCAGCCCTACGCCATGCCAGCGCACTGCCTGAAGCTGCAGCTCCCACGTTTGGGCACCCATGTCCGACACACCGCCAGAAGCCCAGTTCCAAGTGCTCGAGCCGCCCACCGCCTGCCTGACCGCCTCTACTTCGGGTTGTATTTCGGACATCGTCGCCCGCGGCGTTGCGTTTTCGGACACTGGGTGCGACGACGGGGCTGTGTCTCCCGCGGCGCAGGCGTGCTTCCGCGCGACCGCGTGGAGCGCTGCACGTCTTCTTCGCAGGCCGCGGATGCCACTGCAGTCGAGATTGTCGCAATACGGTTCGCTCAAATTTCGCACCTCAGCCACATCGTCCAGGCATCCAGTCAATGACGAGAAACGCGCCATGGCCACGGTGGCGAACCCCCCGGATGAGAGCTCCAGCTGGAGCACGACACCACTCCACAGCGGTTCGGCCCGCTGCGCTGTCATCCCTGACCGCCAGGGTTTTCGAGGCGCGAGCTTATCTTGACCTCGGTGTTACCGGCGCGTCGCACGCACTGGAGAGGTAGCAGCACAGCATCAGGGCGCCATCTTCCCCCCGCCTCACCCCAAATGCGTCGCCAGAGACCAGTAAGCCCCATTTGGCCATTTCGATCGACCAGTTCGGAGTGTTCTTGGACCCTGAGGGCTTCGGTTGTTCTGCTATTGACGCCAAGGGGTCGTTGACATTGCTCGTGCCCGGTGAGGCGTGTTTGCGACTTCGCAGTCGCATCAACTCGACGTCATCAGGCGCCACCGCACCGCACCCATGGATAGTTGCATCGATTCACAATTGACTCGGCGCAGGTGAGGCAGCTTTGTCAGTTCATTGAACGCCGTCTCTTCGCTGGTGGCGAGGGTAAGCCGGGGTGTTTGATTCGGTATTCGGATCTTGGACAGAACTGATAGATCAGTCTCACTCTTCGAGAAGACTGATTGGACTTGGATAAACCTGCTCACCTGGGTGCCAGCATCACGTAACACCAAGCGGAAGAGTGGGAAAAGGGAAGCCATCTCGGACGAGGGAGTAATTGAGACGCAAATCAGGAGCACAGGAGCAACCGTGGTCGAGATCCGTCCTCTAGGAGCCCCGAGGCTCTGCGATCCACCTCCTTTCTCCTGCCTCATTCAAGTGGAGGCTTTTGTGTTACCGGGCCCCTGCAGCTGGACATGAGGCCCAACATCCACGCCGTTCCCGGAACCAAACCGGCTGTGAGCGCGAAAGGCTGGCTGCGTGGCGCTCGCTAATCACCTACTGCAGAACGAATTTCGCAATAGCTACCTGAGTGGCAGGATGCGTTGCAACGGCGCTACGTGCCGGTCATGACAGCAACTCAACCCACCATGCGAAATCCAGCGCACCGTCGTTGCCGAAAACCCGTCAACCACCGTCTGGCGGAGTAGTTCGAGGAGACTCTTGGGTGCGCTCCACAAACTCGGATACCCAGTTCCTGCTCAGCACAGCGAACGCGTCTCAACTGCTGAAGGCAGGAAAATTGCCACCGCCGTGTAGACCACCACCCCGGCGTGACGGGCTTGCAGATGGCTGAAGTCGATAGCGGGATGGCGAAGCTGCCAAGATTGAGGGCGCCTTCAAATGCGGGGGGTATCGCAGTGCATGCACTCAGTTACTCGTTTGGAGAATTGACTTGAGGAGAACGGCGGCCGCAGCGTATGCGGCCCGACATTTTTGTGCGGAGCCATGCAGAAATAGAATTAACATGCCGTGAAGAGGGGGTGGCGGGGGATGGACTGAACTTGCAAAAGCCCTCCGAGAAGTGCGAGGGAGCCATGAACATTCCCGACTGAGACATGCAGTGGATATCACGTAACGCGCCAGGGACGCGACCATGCGGCCTAACGCATTGAGTGAAGGAATGGGGGTTGATTTCTAACGACTGAGAACTAACAGTGCAGTGTGTGGGTGGGCGAGAACTCTCGCAACCCTTTCCGTTGAGGGATGAGGTCAATCGCGAAAACCTTTCGAGTTTTCGATCCTCCACTCGAGATTTGGGGCCGCTGAAGTCAGATCTGGTTGTAAGCCTCCCGTGACACCCAACACGCGCCCCCTGGCACTTCCCGCACGCCTCTGCCACACTTCGCAAGTGCATGCTTTGACTGGCACAGTCCGGAACTCATCAGACCCCGCTTCCATCGTGCCGTGCTACGGCGTACTGCCTGCATGTTCACATGAGAGATCATGGTAAAACCACGATGGACTAACCGATAGGGTGTCTGTCAAGAGCAACCCCACCCACCACATGGCGAGGTGGCCTTCTGCAGCTGCGATTGTAGACGCAAACCTTCGGCAAGGCGCAGTTGAAGGCGTTCTGGTCAACGCCCCGTAAGGAAGACTGCTCAAGTGGTCAGCTTGAAATCAGCAAGACCCGCCTGCAGCCGGCCTACGGCTGTTACCCTCATGCAACCTGCGCCAGATCGGAGGCAGTGGCGCGAGCGGGTGTTCCCAGATTCACAGAAGAGAAAGCTGACAGTCATAACTCTACTTGCCAACGTGCAGAAGAGCGCTGCGCCTCTGGTTCATGTACAGAATAGCCCCGCGCTCGTCCTTGTCCTGGCCCTTGTCCTCGATCGTTGCCCGTCCTCTGTCCCTTTTCCGAGGACGAGCAAGTCATGCCTTCTGTTCGCTGCTCCTCCTGCGCCCACAACCCACCAATGAGTTGGCATCCATCATCATCCACCCTTAGCATGCCGATTTTACATTGCCTTTTCTCGGGCGAACCACCCTACCCTCCTCCGCCCTGGGCCGCACAACCATGCTCCTCTCGCCGGCCGCCCGCGGCATTCCCTTTCTGCCACCGAGTGCCCATCGTTGTACCACCATCGACTCCCAGAGTCTCCCCGACGATGCCTCTCAAACGACATCCGCTCGTCGTATGATACGCAAACACACGGTCAGCCCGCCCGAGAGACATGGAGGAAGACTCGAGGCCCTGTACTTGAAACCAATCGGATCGTAGTAGGAAGGCGGGTAGGGGCTCGTGGGCTTGGTCGCCTTCTTGAACAGCCATACGTGTCGAACGCTGCGTAGCCAGCGTTGCAGCAAGGCAGTCGAGCAGGGGGCCAGCGACAGCGTTCACCGCCAGTATCTGAGCCCTCTCTTGAAGGTTCGCGGGCCTGGTCTTCGTCGGGCGCTTCGTTCCTCAGACTGGGAGACTCCTTTTAACTTCCTTTTCTCTAAGCACCGTCGTCCCTCGAGTGCATTGCCTGACAGGTTTCCTCCATCGCTGTGCAGCCCATCGCCCTCACCCAGCCACCCCAGACCTTGTCACCATGTTCCGCAGAGAGCGTCGTTCGGGGTCCGACCATCGTTCGCGGAGCGACGGTCGTCGCTCCCACACGTCGGGCACATCCAGGTCGACCGGCTCCAGTCGTGCATCAGGCCACCACCAGTCATCCACCGAGCGGACATCGTTCACCAGCATGACGGATCAGTCGGACATGTCGATGGACTCGAACCCAAACCCACCATTCACCCACGCCCAAGCCCCCTTTTTCGGAAACACCTTCGCTCCGCCACCGCCGCCGGCATTCGGCTCAGGCCAGGCTGCCGATGTGCCCCCTGATATGCTGCATCAGGGGTACTATGCGACGTCACCGTCTGAAGCCGCCGACTATGGCGGTTCCCAGGGCAGCGACGGCTTGACGTCGTCGATGATGGTCTCCCCGGGATCACCCGTCTCCCCCAGGCTGTGAGTGTTTTCGCTTCATCCAAGCCATCAACTGCCCCTATCTCCGTCGACGACGACACTGACACTTGTCTGTAGACAGCAGGGACCGTTCGTTCAAGACGGAGATGACAGAGCCCGGCAGGAAACAACGAAACACGGAACAAAGAAGAACAAGAAGACGAAGAGTAATGGAAGAGATCGGGGCGCTGTCCTGGGCAGCCCTCTGTGGGGCACTGCCCATACGGGATACTACCCGGCACAGGACGGAATGACGGCAGCGGGAAACCAGACGTACCCTCACGACTTTTTCTTCCCCGCCGCCGGGTCGGGCGGTCAGGCAGCCGCTCGCTCTCCGTATCCGCCTGTGCTCGCGGACGCCGACCTCTACGACCCGAACGGCCAAGCCGGCCAAGTGCATACCGCCGCGCCCACTCGGGACGTGCGAGATCCTCGAGCGGCTCGAGACCCCCGAGCGGCCCGGGACCCTCGGGTGAGCCAGCATCAAGGGAGCTATGTTGTTGACGACGATGAGAGTGACTGGGTCAGGGTCGATGGCCTGCCCGAGACCTACCGTCGTTCGTGAGTTGGGCACCGGTGTGAGGTGAGGGAAGGAAAAATGGGTATGGAAGGTCCAGATTGATGAGAACCGGGGTAGGCTTTGCTGTTTCATCTTCTCTAATCTTTCTTTTTCTTCTTCACACACCGCTGCGCTGATTAGGACGCGCTTCGGCCCGGCCGGTTTGCCACCACTATGCGACCGTCAGCTGCATCCGGGTTTTCGCGTCCAGGGGCTAAGGTGTGGGTGTTTTTCGCCACTCACTATTCCATGACGGTTTAAACACATCGCCGCTCTGGGCAGTGTCTCTGGACGCTGCCTTTCTTTTCAGCTTCTCGGGTTTGGTCGGCCAGATTTGGTTTTCTCGAGACACTTGCGCCCTGATTTCCAGATTATGGGAAGACAGACAACCGGTTTAGAGTTATTATTCAGATTGCTTGCAGACAAATCTCTACTGTATTAGTACCCCATCAAGTGCCAACCATGTTCTCAGTGCAACGCTCGACATGATCCGCGCTCGAATGTTTGATCTGCATGCTCGGGTCGGCCCGGGTCCCGGCGTGCGCCTCGGGACAAAGCGACTCCGGTACTGTCTTTGGCAGCGTCTGATCAGGCGTGTCGCGTCTAATCCGGATTGTTGGAGGCATAGAGTGCCAATCCACCACTTGTGCTTCGAATAGGCACTAAGGGGTGCCTTCGTCTTATCGCTCTTTTACGCACCACGAAAATAAACGTCGTACCATCACCCAACCGACACCCAGCTGTTTCTCCTCCTCCCAGCTCTTTCTCCTCCTCCCAGCTCTTTCTCCTCCTCCCAGGCCCTGCATCCGAGGTATGACTGCTGTGGGCGGTACGACATAGTCACCGGTCATATGACAGTCCAGTGATATCATGTCGGAACCCGCACGCTGACTTGCCTCGGCTACTGCACACTCCGAGTTTCAACCAGGCTGGGCTGACCTTTCAACGACTTGATGTCGGATAGAGCCGAATGTGCTATCGAGCATAGAGAACACGCCTGGCCTTTCCCTCAATGATTCGCCCAGTCACGTAGCACATGATCTCCTACGGTTTGTGGGAACATGTGGCGACGACAATACCAAGCTGGAGAGTGACTATTCAGGGGTGATGGTCGAGGCTGTCATTGCCGCCGTTACCGCAGTAACCGCACTTGGCTCAACCGAACGGACGCGGCCCGGATCCGAAGGACACAACGACGGTTTCTGGTCGGTGCCGAAACACTCGGAAGAATTTGATGCGATTGGATCACCATGAAGGCACCTTTCCTGTCACCGCGGCCATGCTCACCGGTGGTTTAGTTTCCGGTTCCCGGGGACAAGGCAACCAGTAGGCTTGGCTGGCCGGCTCGGTACGGATCACTTTGGTCTGACCCGTGAACGCCCCCTCTTTTGATGCCCAATCTGCACATTCGTCTCAGATACATGCGTGCAGAGTCCGAGCCCAGGTTTTCTTCATTGAACCCATTTCAAACCAATTGTTCATTAGAAAAGGCAGTTCGGAAGATATCGGAACGGCCGGCCGACTACGGCATCTCGCATCGGAAGGAGCGGAGACGCCGGCACGCCAAGCCCGGGGATGGCATCCCGACTGTGGGGCCGTCCGGTGTTCCGTGTTCCGGCTTGTCAAACCCATCAGTCTTCAGCCAGCCAAGACGATCGAAGAACGCCTTGTCAGACAATCTAAACGAAACCTGGGTTGCGAGATGTGTTTCATCCGACTGTCGAGCAGCACCGGCACGACAGGCCACAGCCGCCACTTTACACTGCCTCTGCGGAACCGGGAAGCATGATGGGCTCAGCATCGGCCGTGGTACGTTGTGTACAGCGCGGGGGTGAGACAGAGCACACACAAACTTGGACACATACAATGCAAGTTGCCGAATCCCAGGGAAGGATGCAACCGAATACCTGCTGCAGGCCCCGCTGTCAAACCCGCCCATGTAAGAGGGTACAGCATCCGACGGGCAAGAAGGGGCCGGTCTCTGCCGGCAGTGCAGCCGGTCGGGTGTCGTTGGGTGGGTTGCCCAGACAATGCAGTCGACGGGTACGGTCGCCGGTTGTGCAACTCACGGTCAAGACAACCAAGGCAGGCTTGGTTCTCCAACGGCGGTTGTGCCACCACCCCATTCGCTCAGCTGAAGTCAGGCTGGACCTTTGCTCAGGCGCATCAGGATTCTGATTTCCGCCCAGTGTCCCGTTTCAATCTGCGTGAAGAAGCGGGTAGGTACGCTGCAGGCAACCGTGGCTGTCATAATGATGGTGATCAAGTTGGGTAGGTATGTAGCACCCGATGGTATCCGCATAATGCATAATGGCATCTTGCAGTTCAGCATCTACAAGGATAGTTGGGCTGGATTGCCGCTCGCCAATGGAAAGCGCCATTGTTGTCTCTCGCTGCTTTAACTGTTGCATTGTGCAAAGGCGTTGCGCCCGAGATCCTTCATCAGGACAAAGGCAACCAAGTATGAGGGGTTGGGATGAAGGCTGGCAATCGTGATGCTGCTCATTTGGGGCACCACAGCTCGTCCAAGCGCAGTGTGGCTGCGGTTCGGTGTGACGGAGTTGCCCTTGTTCTCCACACCACCACTAGGGCGACGGTGCTTGACAGCATCACGAGGGCCACGAGGCCGGGTTGCGACAGGTAAGGCTGCGAAGGTTTCCTATGAAGTGTGATATTAGATTGTTTGGCCTGCAAGACGTGCGGGTTTGTGCCCAGCTCAGCGTGGGAGAGTGAAGCTCGGGGGTGATTGCAGCAGGTGGCTGCAAGTGACCTGGAAGTGCTGGATGCCATCGTCGCATACCCACTGTTGTTGTACCCCATTTTTGCCATACAATCGACTACCACTCTTAACATTGATACAGATTCCTGCTGATTCCTGGCTCGGTGTGCACGGCTGTAATCGGTGCAGAAAAAAATAGTGAAGAACAAGGCAAACAGAGTCAACTCGATGTGATGGCCATGTCTCGGCCCTTCGATCACGATCACACATGAACTGGTCCAGGGGAAGGTCTTGTCGTCTTGGCTGCCCTGCGCTCGGGGACTAAAACAATCACCTGTGAGAGTTGGGGCAAGAGCTCCCAACGTACAGCAGCATCAGCATGACAGTGGCTCGTACCTCGTACCCACCGTGGTATAGGCAGCTGTGAGCGGGCGACTGGATGCAAACGAATGTACTCCGTAGACCACCAGCAACTCGAGAGAAATCTGCCAAAGAGCTAAATTGTGTGGGAGAGACTCTGGGGCCCTGAGCAGCAGGGCGACAGTCTTTGGGTATCTCCCAGATGCAGACGTTGCAAAGTCTCGAAGAAGTCACCTTCAAGTGCGTATACGCAGTACACAGCATTGTGCAGAGCAGCTCTGCAAGCCTTCTACAGATGGGATCACCATCCTGGAGTCAGAGTTTGAGTTGGATTCGGCAGCAGTGGGGCCTGCAGGAACCTTCAGGTGACACACGTTTCATGTTTGGGGACCCCACCTCCAAAATCCGCTTCAGATGGCCAAGGAAGCGGGATCGCCGCGCACCGATCGTCAAGAAGCCTCCCGAAAGGACATCCGGGCGGTCGGTACCCCGGGGTCTGGGTGGCTGAGCGTGACCATTTGTCAACGAACTGTCCCCTTGAATTGATCGGCATGCCAATGCCCCTGGCAGCGATTCTTCTGCTGTGAAGCATGAAGCACCATTGCTGGATGGAGTTCCCTAACCCTATCGGGCAGCTTGTCAAGCTTCAAGATAACTGCTATCAGCATCTTCCTCTGCTTGCTTTGAGGGAAGATGGATGCATGAGGCGAACGGGCGGGCCGCGGGAGTGGGAGCTGTCGAGTGAACGACGTGCAATTTCAAATCGGCAGATCCAAGTGTCACCGCGTGCGTCGCATTGTATGTACCGTCCTGGCAGATCCCGTCCGGGGCGGTCATTCCTTCCCGGGCTGATGATGAGGCGCCAGTGCTCAGAGCTGCTCGCTCAGGTCGCTCTTGGTCAGGTCCCTACTGGGTACCGTATCTGTTCAGCCTTGGTTAGGTATCCACCACTCGAAGAACTGACCAGCTATCGGCCAGAAGCTCCTTGTAGTGTAGTGTACACTACCCTACACGTGTACTGTCCACCGCACCTAGAACCCTGGTCGTGGCCGTTACGCAGCCCGCGCAACGTCATCACTGGGCCTGGTTTACCTGCTTCCATCTTGTCTCGGCTCCACACAATCCCCCACTCTTCTGCAGGCCCTTCAGCTCTCCATCCCATCTCAGGCACCTGTGATCACTGAACGATTGCAGCCTCTAAAAAACCGACATCCCATACATGCAACTTTGGGGCGCTCCCGGTGCACGATTCTACAAAACTCCCATCCCGGTTGACAAACGGTTCGCCGGCACACTGGGTCAAGGGCGTCGCATTTCTGGCTCTGCCGGCCCTCGGCACGGATCTTCGTCCTTCTGCGAAGCTGCCGGAACTTAAAGAAACAAGCTCGCAAGGTAGGATCAACAGCTGACGCATTCGTACCCCCCTGTCCATCCCACCGCGACTTCAGCTCTCCCTGGTCGATTGTTCAGGGGCAGCATTTCGCAAGCCTCTCCGCTTAATTCCGCAGACTCTATTTCGACCCTACTTGTGCGCACCTTGCGATGCAGTCATTCATTTCTCGTCTTTCCTCATAGCCCGGTTTACATGCTTCATAATTGCGTATTTTGACTCTCCTTGTGTTCACCAGGATCGCTCCGAGACGAGATCCGGGGACGAGAGCTCAGCCTCTGAACCGCCTCGCAGCCTCGCCCCTACCAACCTAACCTTACCCTACCTACCTATGCAACTTGGACCCCACGAGCGGGCGACCACGCGTGTCCCAGCCCCGAACATCGCGGCCCGCTGACATTGATCCGCTTCCAGGGAAGAGTGATTGCTTCAAAATGCTCACCTTCCGCCGCGCCCTCGTGGCGGCCGCCTTCTTCATCACCGTCCTGTTCCTCACGACCCGATCAACATCCCCAGCGGCGGCGTTATCAACGGTCGAATTCCCGACAACCGAACCGGGGTCAGAACCTTCCGGACAAAAATCGCAGACGACGGCCTCGTCCGATCGACAAGCCCCCCAAAAGAACAATGCGGCATACGCTGGACGGAACCGCAACAGGCCCTCGGCGCCAGGGCAGCAGACGATGCAGGACACGTCCCGGATGACCCTGCAGGAGAAGCTCGCATACCACTTCCCCTACGACGTCGAGTCCAAGTTCCCCGCCTACATCTGGCAGACGTGGAAGTGGACGCCCGCGCACAGCCAGTTCCAGTTCCGCGACCAAGAGGCGACGTGGACGGAGCAGCACCCGGGCTTTATCCACGAGGTCATCACCGACCAGGTCGCCGTGCACCTGCTGCGGCTGCTGTACGCGTCGGTGCCCGAGGTGCTCGAGGCGTACGCGGCGCTGCCGCTGCCCGTGCTCAAGGCCGACTTTTTCCGCTACCTGATCCTGCTGGCGCGCGGCGGCATCTACTCGGACATCGACACGTACGCGATCCGCAGCGCCGTCGACTGGATCCCAGAGTCGGTGCCGCGCACCGCCGTGGGGCTGGTCGTGGGTATCGAGGCGGACCCGGACAGGCCCGATTGGAAGGACTGGTACAGCCGCCGGATCCAGTTTTGCCAGTGGACGATCCAGGCGAAACCGGGTCACCCGGTGCTGCGCGAGGTCGTGGCGCGCATCACGGCCGAGACGCTGCGCCGCCGCCGCGCCGGCTCGCTGCGCGATCTCGCCGACAAGAACGTCATCGAATTCACCGGCCCGGCGCTGTGGACCGACGTCATCTTCGAGTACTTCAACGACGAGCGCTACTTTGACATGGCGCAGTCGCCCGGCCTCATCGGCTACCGGAATTTCACGGGAATGGAGACATCGAAGCGCGTCGGCGACGTCGTTGTCCTGCCCATCACCAGCTTCTCGCCGGGCGTGCAGCAGATGGGGGCAAAGGACTACGACGACCCGATGGCCTTTGTAAAACACGATTTTGAGGGTAAGCTCCCTGTGGTGTTTTCCATTCCAATGCCCTTATCATCTATCTGTACAAGCATCTGACTCGACGCGCTGTATTCAGGGACATGGAAGCCCGAGGGCGAGCGGCACATTGGCGAATGAGCGCATTGTCCCGCGTTACTACGACGATCCCTTTATTCACTTTTCGACTTTCCTCGGACTACGACTCAGTACCCTGTTTTAATCACATCACATACCTCAACTGGACTTGCATTGGGTTGGCGTTCTTTCAATGGGCGGGCGGAAAGCTGCATCCCATGATGGGGTGGTTCTCCTGCCTGACAGCAGGCCTTTTTCTTGTGTTTTTGGGACGGATAGAGCGTATACAGAAAAATAAGGGAGTGGAGGGATGGCCCGCACCCGACGGAAGGATCTTGGTGTGGCTAGACGTGCATACCTAGTCAGGCGGTGCAGGATCCGGTCAGAAAGGAGGTTTGCGGTCGGTTCCGGAGCGGCAGTTGGACAGCGGCCTTGTCCCGTCGGGCAGTGATGCTTCTCATGTTCTATCTACCAGTTTTGGCGCACAGCCGTTCCCTCCTGCTGGAAAGTAGGAGAGGAGGCGGGCAGCTGCTGATCTGGAGCCAGATGGAGCTTGCGTTTGACCATGGTGGGTCAAGCCGCGCGTCCTGTGGATGACGAGGGTCCTGCTTCAAGATGGTGCTGCCAGGCTCTAACTTGAGTAAGGGTCATGGAGCGACAAAACTGTCGCGGGAGAAGTGGGTGTCTTTGTGTTTTGTTTGACTACCTTGTTACATTAGCGTCGAGCGGAAAAAAACTAGAATAAAGGCAATATCCATTTGAGACTGCAGACACAGTACAGGCGGGAGGCTGCTCGTTGTGCCAACCCGATGGTTCATCAAGTGTTTGCCATCGAATTGTACGCTCGCGATGTCGACTGCTGTATATGTTTTCACTACCCTAACCCCATGGCTCGTTGGCCTGCTGCCGAGGTGTCGGGAGCGAACCCATGGAGGGATCACAGGTGTTGAGGAGAACGCTTGCATCTTATGGGGAGTCAGGAAGTACAGAGAAGGGACATATGGAACAGCGAAGCGTCTACCAAGCTTCACTTTATTAAATTCAACATCCTACAGCAATAAACCTTGGCCACACCAGGTCCTTAGGGACGTGTTGTACCGAAAATCAAACACAACCTCCACTCCACTTTGAATCGTGGGGTAACCGCCTGCCTCGCCTGCACCCCGCATTTTGGAGGCGCTTCTCCAACTGCCAAGCGCGCCACGACCCCAGACCTTCCCTGTTGAGGCCTCGGGTTGAGCTGTTGGGGAGCCGATCGCAATGCGCGGAGCCCCGCGGTGGAAGCGGAGATGGCCTCCTCCCGGCTGTCTACTCAAGTTTGTCTGCTTGTCACACACCTCTGTCTCCCCCTCTTCCTAGGGAGGCCCGCGTCATGATGCGCCCTCCTGTTTCGTCGGGGTCAAGGACCCTTCGCGCGCTGAGACTGCGCAGCGGCCTCTCCGCTCGATGTCACTGGGGTCGGGCAGTCAGCACACTGACGCGGAGCATCGTCCAGGGACCAGCTGAAGTACGCATGGCGCCTGACAACCGGAAGCTGTGAGCTGCTTGGTACTGACGAACTCCAAGCCGCCATTGTTGCCACACACCATTCCCGAGCACTTCGCCTCAGTCGTTGCGCAGTTCGGAGACCGGCCGGCCGTCATATGCCGCTCGCCCACCACCACCCAGGATGCGCTCCCAAACATCCCGGCAGACGGTATGCCTGGTGTGCTGCAAACAGTGCTCAGCTACGAGAAGCTCGATCTTGCGTCCAATGCGCTTGCCCACTCGCTCCGCTCACTGGGTGTGAAGAAAGGTAACCGCGTAGCTGTGAGCCTGGGCAACACGGCCGAGTTCGCTGCCCTTACCTACGCCGTCTTCAAGCTGGGCGCCATTCTCGTGCCACTGAATCCGGGATTCAACGTCCAGCAAGTGTCTGCTGCGCTGAACCATCTAGGTGTTGAGCTGCTAGTCATTGGTGCCGTCACCGACCTTGCTTACAAGCCCTGCCGTGGTCGAAGCAACCTCCCGCTTCTCCAAGCCATCATCCCCGACCTCGAGTCCGACCGGGTAGAAGCCCCTGCGGTGCCCAGCCTCAAAACGGTGGTGGTCGTTGATAACTCAGCTTCGCACCCGCTTAGCAACTTCCCGCCGCTTACCTCACTCCGTTCACTCACCCCATTCACGTCTCTCATCCCGGACCTCTCCACCATCCGGGCGTCCTCAGCTTGCGCAGCCCGCGCTGTCACGCCTGACGCGCCCCTTTCCTCAAGCGACACTATCAACATTCAGTTCACCAGCGGCACAACGTCTCACCCCAAAGCCGCCATGCTCACGCACACCAGCATCCTCAACAACGGCGCCCTGATTGCCCACCGTATGGGCCTGTCGCCCTCGGATCTCATTGTCTGTCCGCCCCCGCTCTTTCACTGCTTCGGCTCCGTGCTAGGCTACATGGCGACCGCCACTACAGGCGCCGCCATCCTCTTCCCCTCACCTGCCTTCGACCCGCGCGCAACGCTACACATGGCGGCAACGCACCGCGCCACAGGCCTCTACGGCGTCGCGACCATGTTCGTCGCGCTCTTCGAGCAGCTGCACGCGCACAATCACAACAACAACAACAACAACCACAACAACGCGCAAGCAACAACCCTGATCCTGTCCGCTGACCAGATCGCCGCGCTGCCGACGCACCTGCGCCGGGGCATCGCGGCGGGCAGCTCGGTGCCCGAGTCGCTGATGCGCAAGATCTACGCGACCCTGGGCCTGCGCGACCTGGTCATCTGCTACGGCATGACCGAGACCAGCCCCGTCAGCTGCATGACCAGCCCGGCCGACCCGTTCGCCAAACGCACGGGCAGCGTCGGCCGCGCGATGCCGCACACGCGGGTCAAGATTGTGGATCCGGCGGACAGGACGCGCGTAGTGCCTGTTGGGGAGAGGGGCGAGTTGGCTGCGGCTGGATATTTGGTTATGAAGGGGTATTGGGGGGATGAGGCGCGCACGAGGGAGGTGAGGACCGTGGAGAGGGACGGTGATGGTGGGGAGGAGGTGGTGTGGATGTACAGCGGGGATGAGGCGTGTATGGATGCGGACGGGTATGTGGAGATCACGGGGCGGATCAAGGACTTGATTATCCGAGGTGGGGAGAATATTCACCCGCTAGAGATAGAGAACTGCCTGTTCCAGCACCCGCTGGTGGCCGAGGCGAGTGTGGTCGGCGTGCCGGACGAGCGGTACGGCGAGAGCGTGGGCGCGTTTGTCATTGCGCATGAGGGGGTAGAGGCCGAGGGGGAGACTGATGCTGGTGGAAGGAGGGAGGAAGGGGAGGTGCTCACGCAGGACATGGTCAGGGAGTGGGTGAGGACACACCTGTCCAGTCATCTGGTACCCAAGCATGTGTGGTTTGTGCGGGAGTACCCCAAGACGGCGAGCGGCAAGATTCAGAAATTCAAGTTGCGGGAGACTGCGAAGCAGTTGCTCGCTGTGGGGAGGTAGCCTCGGTCAGCGTGGACCTCTGAACAGCATCTGTGGCATGTATATGGGCATTGGATAGGCAGAGAACTGGCCGCCATGCATAGAACCTAATCAAGCGTCACTCGAAGGGTGTTGGAACGGAATGTGTCTTCCAGAGTCATGATGTCTGGATGGAATGGGTGGTAGACGAGCCATACCTCGTGGTCAAGAAAACAACTGCTTCAGGAATTCGGACATCACTTTACGGGGCCAGAGTTGGACTTGAGACAGGCCCGATGGAGTGGCGAGAGCATTCTTGACAGAGCACGGCAAGTGCCGGTGTTCACATGCGGTCCTGCTGCGGCTAGGTGTTCTATGTGGATGTCACGTTTACTGAGCCTTAATATCGGTGCAGATAGGCAAATCACTGGTTTAGGGAGGCTCGAGAGCAGGACACGTTGATTATGTGAGATTCTTCCCCAGCGGTGATCCTGAAGGGACATGTTGTTCATGCACCTGGATATCATATTATGGACTACTTATTTTGGATTTTACTGACCGTGTACGGCTCAAGGAACGTGGTTGTGGCATGCCGCCCTGGCTAGACCCTGCGAGTGCTAGGGACGGTCCTCGGAATAGGGGCGACCGAGACATTCAATGCCCGCCATACTCAATCCTCCCTGGCTGCCATTGCTGCACCGCCAACTTCATTTCGCTCGGCACGCAGGGAGCAAACCAAGCAATCCAATGTGGTACTCGGCAGACAGGAGAAACGAAGATGAGAAAAGTACATATTCTCGTCCCTTCTCAACTCCAACTGCCTCTTCCCTCTCACCATCGGCATCCAACACATCTTCACACAACCACCACAACAAACAAACCCAATCACCTCAATCAAGACTTTTCAAGTCCAACCCAATCAATCAACATGAAGTTCCTGTCGCTCCTCGCTCTGGCCGCCGCTGCCCTCGCGGCAGTGACCCCCGTCGCCCCGCGCGACACGGCCGACGCCCCCGCGGTCGAGGCGCCCAAGCACGACGACAAGCCCGACCACGATGACGGCCACAAGCCCGTCGGTTGGCACCCCGAGTGCAAGCCCGGCATCTACGCCTGCACCCCCGACAAGAAGGGCTGGCTGGTCTGCAATACCGGCTACAAGTGGGTCGTAAGTATTCTCCTTACCCCTGAGCAGACCAATGACACACAACACACACACACACCTCCCACAACCTGGTTGAACAACCACCTGGTGACTGGTCCCTGACGATGGATCCAACAATATAGTATGGCGGTGGCTGCGGCTGGGGCGAGAAGTGCGAGTTCAACTGGCAGAACGGCAGCCCCTACTGCATCAACCAGTACTGGTAGACGGCTTCTTGCGTCACACCGGCACGGGGAAAACGAGAAGGAGTTGAACGCCAGACGCAGCAGTCGTGATCTTTTGGTTCTGGGATACGGCAAACATTGGATGAACGCAGCAAAGGGCTCTTGAATTTTGGATCTGTCGTCGCGCTGTTTCTTGGGGGGCCTGGGTTCTTGGCTTGCTTCCTTCTCGACTCTCCTTCTGCCTCTTGGTCATTGTAGTCTAGTCCGCGATAGCACGCCCCGGGGATGAATGGATAATCGGTGTTCTGAAAACTTGGCTTCTTTCACCCGTGCCTTGCATTGGTCACATCGGCTGGCTAGCCTCACTCCCCAATCTTTATGCCTCTGGCCAGTTGTTGTTGAATACGATACATGACCCGTTCGCGCTGGTGCTGATGTCCTTGTCCGTCAAGAACACGCAGTACTTGGCCACGCTCTCGACAGGCAGGTTCCTGTGCGGCTCGAACGGCGACTGCGACGCCTGGATCTTCTGGAACGCCTCCATGTGCATGCCCTGCGCAAACGCGTCTGTGATGTTGGTCGTTCCCATGCCGCCCAGGAGCAGAGCAATGCTGTAGATGCCCTTGTCCCCGTAGAAGCCCGCCGTGTTCTTGGTCAGGGCCACGACGCCCGCCTTTGACACGGTGTAGGCGACGCCGGCCTTGAACCCGTGGGTGCTCGCGTTAGAGCCGATGTTGATGATGACGCCGCCTGCAGGCTCCTGGTTTTCGAACTGGGCAATGGCCGCCTTGGACGCGAGGAAGGGCCCGTTCAGGTTGATGTTCAGCACGCGGTCCCATTTCTCCTTGGAGCAAGCGCCGACAGGAGAGAAGTCGTCCATGATGCCCGCATTGTTGATCAGGACATCAAGACGACCGAACTTGGCGACGGCGGCGTCGACGAGAGCCTGCACGGCGGCCTCATCCGAGACGTCGGTTTGTTGCGTGAGAAACTTCCCGGCATGGGACTTGCTCCATTCCTCCTCGACCGAGGCAATTCGCTGGGCGTTGACGTCGCAAATGACAACATTGGCGCCGGCCACGAGAAAAGCATCTGCAATGGCCCTGCCGAGGCCGCCAGCGGCACCGGTGACGAGGACAGTCTTTCCCTGAGCTGAAGTCATGTTGTCGAGTACTTGAGGGGATGAAGAGGGGATGAGGGACTCGCTGTGTTGGGATCAATTGGCGGTGAGGTGCCTCCATATATAACCCCTCGCCAGATGGGAGCCGGAGGTTTAGTAGAGGCCAGTCTAACTGCATGATCCTTCGGCCCCTGAACGCGGGGTGGGCCCATGGTGAATCGCGGGAGTCCAGGTTGTCGGCTCGAACGGAGCGGAGCATTTCGAGGGGTTGATGCGTCTGCAAGCTCCAATCTGCATATAACGGCGCGGTCCAAGAGCCCGGATCCGAATGCGAAGCTGTGCCGGGGGCGAGACTGGAGCTCAACCCATAATCTGTGATGATGTGGAGAGCGAACCCCAAACCCGAATACGACTTTCAGAAGGCGGCGAGTTGGTCGCCATACAAGTACACACGTATTCGCGTACCTTCTTGACCTCGCTCCGCTCTGCCTCTGCTCTACTAGTACTTGGTCCCCTGCATCGGGGCTACGCGCCCATGTCAGATATGGGAAGCCGAGGAACAACCTACCAAGTGAGAAACAGCCGCATGGTGCCAGATGCAGCAGGTTCATGGTTGCCCGTACCACAGGCGCAGCATATCCCTTCGTCTCCAGACCCAGGACGGATGATTGGACAAAGGCCACCTCAACGTGAGTGCATGTTCATGCTGGCTGTGTCGCACAGCAGCAGCAGCAGCAGCATTGAGTAGGACATGGTGGGAATGGTCGCATTCATTGGATGTGTCGGGTCAAAAACGAGACCCCAACCAACACCGTCTAGAGGTACTTAGTACGATACGGAGTACACCTGTTGTTGGCACTGTGTGCAGTGCCCAGACACAGTACGAATAAGCCGGAGCTACCCCTGTCAGCATCGCAATTACGAAATCTTGCTTCACCGATAAGATCCGACATGTCGAATGAAGCTCGAATTTTTCCATTCGACTTGAATCACACAACAACTACACCGTCAGCCCGGACACCAGCTACTCAATTAGCTGCCAACTACTACAACAACGAATCAATGAGCCGCCTCATTTGAAACCACCTCTCCATCCCCCACGCTCGCAACACAATGGCCTCCTCCGTGTCCACCCCCAAGCTGCAGCTGGCCATCACCGCCGCCCTCTCCGCCGCCATCGCAGCTGGCGCCATCCTCAGCTACCGGCGCCTGCAGCAGGGCGACCGCATCTCGCGCCTGAAGCGGTCCATCCCTCAGCAGGAGATTGACGAGCCGACACTGCAGGCAGTCACGCGCGCCGGGCCCTTGCCCAAGCCAGACAAGGAGGACGAGCACAACCAGGCGCTGGCGCACCGCGCGCAGAACGGCGACTTCGACGACGAACTGGTGCTGGAGCAGCTGGCGCGCAACCGCGTGTTCCTGGGCGACGAGGGGCTGCGCCGCCTGCGCGGTGCGTTTGTGGTTGTCGTTGGCTGCGGCGGCGTCGGCTCCCACGCGTGCGCCGCGCTGGCCCGCTCCGGCGTCGCGCGCCTGCGACTGGTGGATTTTGACCAGGTGACGCTGAGCAGCTTGAACAGGCACGCCGTTGCCACGCTGGCGGATGTCGGCTTGCCGAAAGTGCAGTGCCTGCAGCGGAGGCTGGTCGCTGTCACGCCGTGGGTGCGGTTCGATCTGAGGCAGCAGAAGTTTGAGGCGGCTGTGGCTGGGGAGCTGCTGCAGGGGTGGGAAGGGGAGGAGGGTAAAAAGCCAGATTTTGTGATTGATGCGATTGACAACATTGAGAGTAAGGTGGAGCTGCTCCAGTACTGTCATGACCACGGATTGCCGGTGATTTCGGCTATGGGAGCGGGGACGAAGAGCGATCCCACGAGGGTGATGGTCGGGGATATTGGCGTGAGTACCGATGATGGGCTGTCGAGAGCGACGCGGAGGCGGTTGAAGCTGCTCGGGATCGTTAGTGGGATTCCTGTCGTGTACTCGACAGAGAAGATGGGCGAGGGCAAGGCGGCTCTGCTGCCGCTCCCGGAGGAGGAGTTCCAGAAGGGCACGGTGGGCGATCTGGGCGTGCTGCCAGACTTCCGAGTGCGCATCCTGCCGGTGCTGGGGACGATGCCTGCGGTCTTTGGATACACGGTGGCCAACCACGTCATTCTCAAAATCACGGGTGAGTTGAAGCGTGGGACAGCATGACGACGGTGCCACACTGACGCCTTCCAGGATACCCGATGGACTATCAGCCGGCCAAGGCCCGCGATAAGATGTACGATGGTATTCTGGCGCACATCCAAGCCAGCGAAGAGAAGATCGTCCGCATGATGGAAGGCACCCGCCCAGACGTCGGTCTCGGTCTCAAGGTCCCCATCACGCAGGGAGACATCGCCTTCCTCGTCGAGGAAGTTTTTCGCGGCCGGAGCGTTGTGACAGGCATCCCGACCAAGCTGGTGCTCCTCCGGTGGATGAGACCGGAAGGGACGACGTTGGTCCGCATTGGGGAGGGCAACGCTGAGCAGAAATCGTCCAACCTGCGACTTCGCGATCTGGTTTGCATGACCAAGGAAGAAGCGACGAGACACCAGAAGGAAATCCTTCAGGGCAACAAGAGCCTCGAGGATCTCTACAGCCCCGAGGTGATTGAGCTGGTCGAGGCACGGCGCAAGGAAGCCGAGGCCTACGAACGGCATAGGTGATGTGATAAGCGCCATGCCGTGACTCGTTCTGTCCCAGCGTTTCATGCTATGAAGTTGGCACACGCACAGTGAGTTTTAGTCTTCCAAGGCGTCACGTTGATTGTTCTACGTTGGGTCGTGCCCCGGAGAGAAATGCCCCATTGTCTCAAGACGCTGTCGCTATGCTGTGTATAAAACAACTAACGCTTCGCAAGGCCCAACAAACAGCATTGCGATTAATGTCTTCCCGCGTCCCCACCACGACCGGCGCCCAAACACCCTTAGGCGCGTCGCCCATTGGTCCCACCAAGCACCCGAGGTTGCTGTCTAAGGCCGGCTCCTTCGCAGACGTTGCCCTTGTTGCACCACTTCACGTTGTCCAGCATCTGGGCCGTCACCCAGCGCGCCGTTCTCGTGTGCTCGCTCCCCTCGCCGATGGGACCGTCCGTCTTCTCCACGCGCAGCAGCTTTGGGTCGATCTGAAGCCTGTCCATCGAACGCTCGAGGCCGCTCTTATCTTCGCCCCGCAGAAACGATGTCCGGCCTTCAGCCAACGCCTGAAAGACCACCATTTGGTCCTGCAAGAACTCGTCCACGACCCCGAGCGAGACCTCGTCGTACAGCTCGTTGGTCAGTTTCCGCGCGATGATCTCGCACAGGGTCGCTGTCGTCTGGTTGCCCTTCTTGATCTTGGCATGCCGCGTTGACTGGAGCCAATCCCTGCCCCACCGCAGAATCCCTGCCTTCGCCACGAGCAAAATGTAAATCCTGGAATCGGCGCCGCTGTCCTCCTTCACCTTGAAGTTGATCTCGGCATTGTCGAATATGCCGAGTGTCTCCCCCAGCTCCATCTCCAAGGTGTTGTGCATCTCGGCCGGGGCAATCATCGAGACATCCACGGCCGTTACATCTCTCACAGTCGGCGGCATCCCGCTCAGTCCGGTCACCCCGTACACGCCCGTCAGCTCCTGATACCTCAGCGTCTCGCCCGGCTTGATGGGCGTGAACTTGAACTCGACCGTGCCCCTCTGCTGCCTGCCCGAGCTCCATCCGCGGGCGAGCAGGCGACGCTTAACGGCGATGCCAAAGGCCGACTCCAGTGTCGGGAGCAGCACCTGGTCCAGGTATTCAAACGACAGCGACCAGGCCACGTTGGTCCCGCCCGAGATCTCGAGCGTGATCGGCTCGCCCTTGTCGTTGCCGGCGAACAGCAGGAAGGGGAACACGGCTTGGAAGATGAGCAGGGTCGAGGCGGCCGGGGAGTCGGCATGGATCTTGATGTTGCGTGATTTGAGCGCTGCGGGGGGCAATTGAGGATCGAACTTGAGGGTGTCTAAATGCTTATATCGTCAGTCGAGGGGTCAATTGAAGCATGGGTCCGACCGATGAGGACACGGAGAAGCAAGCCGGTCGTTGGAGTGAGGGGCTTGTACATACGGCTGCCGACGGACAGGCCGTCAACACGGGCTCCGGTCGCAGTTTTCAGGTACTCAATCGCCGTCACATGCTGGGACTTGAGGCCTGTGGTTGTGTGCTGTCGTTAGTTTTTCGTGCTAGGCCCAACGATTGTGGATTGCCGAAAGCGAGGTCCCTGATAGAAACACGCACCTCCTCCCCTGTGTCCTGCCCGGTTGCCTCGCACATTGGTGATGCAAACAGGTCGAGTAGCGACTGCTGCCAGGGCGCACGCTATGCGCACAAGTTGCCCCCCGCCTTCGCCAGTGTTGCCGTCGAGTGTGATGTACGACGTTGGAATTGAGGCTCTATTCGATTCCTGATCCAGTGACCGATCGGATGCATGGCCTGCCGACTGGTCCGCCATCTCGCTGACGCTGTCTCAGACGCAGCAGATGAGTAAGGCTAGCAGTCTGGGATGCCTTTTGTAAGCGATAAAATAGATCTTAGGCAAGATAGAAAGCTGCTGGCTCACTGCTGATTTAACGTTGACTGACCAACGGGCTCTCAGATTTGATGCGGACGCCGATTCGGTGTGTTGTAGGCGGGGGTGGTCTGTGAAACGAGTGTTGACTGATGAAATGGGAAGGTGGGGACCAGTCTGGGATGCGCTGGGTGATCTCGACTGGGAAAGGGAGACGACGAAGCTGATCGACCCTGCCACTCTGTGGATTCGAAGAAGGCTGTGGAAAGCAAATCTGAGTTCCGTCCGAAAACGCAAGTTCACAAAAGCCCCTTTATAACGGTGAAGAGAGGAAGACACAATACCTGGCTGGATGCCAGGCCGCTCGGGTCAACACTTCGTGTTGCGTTTGTTCAAGGCCTGGATTGGGTAAGTGCGCTGCCAATCCAAGTCGCTGACTGGTCGCCTTCACAGCCCCCGTTTGAGTCACTCGGTAGGTAGGTAGCCTGCTGTGAGCGTCGAGCTGTTGCCCTCGGGTCGTGCGAAACCCGAGCCACTGTGCGCAGCAAACCTCGAAGTTACGTCGGGATCCCGGCCATCTCGCCAACAACGTGAACAACACGCGACTCGGAGGCGAACACCTACCCCAAATGCCAAGGCAAGAACTATGATGCTCTCAGCAACCGCATTCGAGGACGGCGCTCTCCCATGTCCACATCAGCCAGGAGCACTACGGTCATGCCATCTTCACCCGACGCGATATCTGTACAGAGAGCAGCAGAAGACCTAAAGATGAAAAGAAGTCAAAAGAACGATCATTGGAACGGAGGATGTCAATTCCATCGCCTGTGCCACCTTCGGGGTATCCATCTGCCGTCAAGTCCGTTGTGTCGCCACAACATCCCATACATCAACCATCAAATCAGGTCGTAAGGTCATCACTCTTCCATCCGCAGGTGCGCCGGCACAGGTACCTCGGCATCGGAAACTGCCACCTCGACCCGCTGCTCTTCGAGGCGACGGTCGGAAACGCGCCGGGGTTAAAGGTCGGAGCCGCTAACACATCCGTGCCACACAAGTGGAGCATCCCGTTCGAACATCGAACGACCGCCGCTGATTGCCGAACTAGATCGGAATCCACTGCATCGCCGGCGGCGCCGAGCGGGCCCTTTGAAGGACCCAGCGGATGCCGTGGGCGTTGGCGGTGAAGACATGGTTGTCCAACGCCCAACCGCCGAGATCAAGAGGCTGCTCGATTTGGTACCGGTCATCTGAACCAAGTTCAAATGACGACATAGCAATAAAGAGATCTTAATGGGTTTTATGATTAAAACGTGTGCCAACAGCCTTGCGGGCGATGCATGGGGAGGACGGAGCAGCCTAGACGAGTTCATGAGATATCAACGAGTCTACCAGAGGGAATATGTGCATGCTTTCTTCGAGAACAAGGGGTTCCAAGGCCAGACACCAGGACCCAGGAGCAATCTAGGGTATCTGGCTGCCATTGGTCCTGGGGCGCCACCAGAGTGTTACCGGTCAGTTCTCACTCCGAAAGGAGAAAGGTGGGTTAGATGGAAGTCGACTGTCGGCTGGGCGATGTGGTGATTTCGGTGCATTGTTGTGGCAATTAAGACTCGGCAGCTCTGGTTGGCCAGGCAGGAGTCCCCTGATCCGAGCGCCTCTCACGTCGTGGGAGCTACTGGTACCATGAGGCCTGAGACCTTGGCTCGATATGACTTATCCCTTTCCCCGGATTCTTACTCTTGCTCGCTCCGAGACCCCTGAGAACTTTCACGATTTGACGAAGCAATGCCGGCCGAGCGGTCTGCATGAGCTTCCTATCTCACTTTCATGACAGGTGAGCAAAGGGATGACATGCCATGCTCGCGACGATGAGGACTGCCCAACCGCAAACGCATGCGGGGAAGGATCCGGAGGGGGAAAATTGGTCGACCTTGACGGTCTAGCCTACGTCTATCGCGAATCTGATCGCCAAATTCCCTCGCTTTGAGTTCTAGAACCGGGGGTTCTGCCTCGATCTGCACTTGGCGATCTGGGTTAGTTCCCGGGTGGGCGAGATCTCCCGGCCCAACCTTCACAGAGGTGATTGTCGGCCCGGCAGTGCGGCCCAGAAAGTCGGGAATTCATCGAGCGAATCTTGCGCTTCGCAACGTGCAGCCATCTTGGCTGTCAGCAAGCCGTGCATGTTACCTCGGCCACCCCTCACACCAGATCGTCAGATGGTGTGGCCTGATTCCAGCTGCAGAGAGGTACGGCGGGACGAACACCGATCGGCCTGCTTGAAAATCTGGCAGCCTCGAGCTGCATGATTTGGCAGCGTCGTCGGCTCGGAGTATTCAGGCGCAGTCAGCCCTGTCACTTGTAACTTCTCAAAATCGAGCCCGCCACACAGGATTAGTGTGGATGGGTCAACAAGCCTTCCAACGCCGCCTCACAAACAACAGTACGAACTACCATTGTTCGCGAGCGGGGATGGCGTCCCGGGCTCTAGGGTGGCGGCAACCCTATCGGCAGTCTGGCTGGCGAGCTCGCTGCGTTTGTATGATCCAAATCGGCTTAGGTGAAAGCGACCCCACACCATGCTACGAGCTGCTCCGTGCCGACGCAGATTGGTTTTGAAGACGGCGGAGGTGAAGAGATGGCTCGCCTCGAGCGGGCTGAAAGCGAACGGTCACATTCGGCGGGGAGGGTGAGAGCGAGCTTCTCTCGATCAGGAAGGCCAAGCAATGAGCCGTCTGGATGGACGGGCCATTGTTGCTAGTACCTAGGCAGCGAGTGAGAGGCAGAAATCGGCTCATGCACCGCACCGAGAAGGGAGGGAAGGATGGGAAAAGACACTTAAGGTAGTCGGGATCCCAAAGCTGCCGTGCAGGAGCAGGGTGGCGGGGTTCTCAGGTCAACAGTCGCTCTTTCCTTCACTTGCACTAAGTACCACCTAGGTACGTAAGGTATCCAATGGACCCTGGACGAGCGCCTACCTTACCTATCTGAAGCTCTCCAAACTCTCGGCCTGCCCCTCGTAAAGGGCGCGGAATAGGTACGAGACTTTGAAACGCTGGAGCCGGGGAGGGAGGGAGAAGGACAGGATAACTTGAACAGCAGATACCCGTAGTCTGAAGCATGGGCTCTTCTAAACACTACTACTGCAAACTTGCCAACCGATCGTACTGAAACCAAGACTAAGAAATACAACGTGACGGCCCAATAAGCAACACCAGCTCCCGCTTCCCCTTGTGCGGCGCCTGGAGGCCAGAGTTGCATGCACACTCGACTGTATGCATGAGGTACTTTGGTTACTCCCCAGTCTCCCTGGTCACCCCGGACGAGGCTGAGAGAGTCCCCGACGCATCCGGTTCCGAGAACCTTCTGTCTGGCCTCGGCGGGTAGGGGTACGATCCTCCATCTGGCCAGATTAGCCGCCGGGGCTTGTTGCGCTTCTTCAGGCTTTCTTCGCCGCCGCAGCGGCCACCCCTCGGGATCGCCTCGATTGGCACCAGCCGGGAAAGGACAAGACACTTTGCGCACGGCAAGGATGTTTTAGTCTTATTGTCGCGGGTGTGGCAGCTGCTACACGGTCAAACTCGTGTGCTTTGCCTGACTGAGAAAGGGGCTTACCAGGACGCTTTCCCATATACCCCGTCCAACTCAGGTACCGGTAGCCACGAGTACGAGCTGTCGAGTCCCGGGCCCAGCCAACAATCAGAAGGCTGGCCTGCATTAGCGGTATGGCCAAAAGAATTTGCGGTTTCCTCCGGGATTCGGGGAGTTGAGACTACGCCGTGGCCTCGCGAGGGCAGGTCAGATGAGTGCACTGCAGTCGGTTCGGCACCGCGGCGGCCACCCTGCAAGCAGTGAGGGGTGGCTGGTTTGTCTTCGGCCGTGACGTTGGACATCAATTCAGCTTCATCCTTAGGGGTGCCCATTGGATTGAGAGGAGGACCGAACATATCGTGGTTGCCGTAAGTGATGGCCGATGAGAATGCAAAACGAGTTTAGGAACCTTAAGGTCAAGGAGTTGCTGCTAATGAGGGTTAGACCATATCTTGACCAAACTTGTTCCAAGAACCGGATTATCGTCGACTTCTTATGACGTCGTCTTGACAGAGCTGTCACGTCCCCCACGCTTGCCCTCTCTCCTTTATGCTGCGTCCCGTCGCCAAGGAGGCAACACACGCGTAGCAGCAGGGTCTCTGCCACCAGCCGTGGTGGGAACTTTTGGGCACCATGTCACCGGTGAAGTCCCTCCCAACAAGCGTGTTCATACCCCGGCACATGCCTCGCTGGGTTGCTCATTCGAATGGCGTCCCGTCGGAGTTGAATTAGACCATGTCAATTGCTCTGTCGGCTGTCGACAAACAAGGCGAGCGACGCAAGGGAACGTGCGTGCTTACGCACATATCATGGTCGGAAACCGTAGAGCAATTTTTGTGGTATCCAGGTCGGGCTATGAGGTGGTCACCCTCCGAATTTGGTCGGGGGAGAAGCCATTCTGGGCCGCAAGTGCAAAGAATCCGCGTACACTTGAGTGTCAGCCGGGGTCTACCACCAAGGACGGAACGACAAACACAGGGAGGCCACCAGCCCTCTCTGGCGGATAGCAAGCGCCAAACGCACGCTCGTCTCACCGGCTCTTGCGTGCTTCCGTAGCCAGGGCGCAGCGGGGTGTTCGACCTCTCCACGTTTCCAATTCCGAGCTTTTCAGCGGCCCGCTTCCCGGCTGCCACGGGGCTGGATGCTGCTTCGGTCTGTCTGTGCCTCTGACAAAGCAAACAGAGACAGGCTTGACAGAACGCCGAGTGTGGGGGAAGACGCGTGCGTCGCGCGGGGGATGGGCAGCACAGATACCAAACGTGGACTCAGCGTATGCAGGAAGCCACACCGCCCCTCGACCGCTGTGCTTCGGGGCGGGTGGCTGCTGCACCCCATGGTCTTGTGGTGCAGTGAGCTATTTTCGCTGTTTCCCGGGCTTGTCATGACTCTGAGTGCGAGTGCGGGGATCGAGTCAATCAGAAGGGTTGCGCAAAAAAGGAGAGGCCTTGCACATGGGTAAAAGTGGGGAGAAGAGAGCTGGGTGAAGGTGTGGGCGCCGCAGGTCTTGTGCATACCAAGTACCGAAAACCTCGGCTTTTCTTTCCTTCGAAACTGAAGCAAGACGACGAGACGACTGGCAGAGAACCAGCATAGCCAACGGAACCTACACGGATGGTAGAGTGCAGTTGAGGCCAAATTACTACTGGTCGACCGCTATCTCAACCCCGAACCGTATCCTGGCTATCAGTCAACGCATCCACTCATAAATCACCTCTCCCTCTTCAAGCCAGTGAGTCCATCCCATCCCCCCATACACTCCAACAGGAGAGGATACGAAAAACAGGCCATCCAAAGCACAATCAAACCACCAAACTGACTGCGCAACCTCGGTCTCCATCACCCGACCTTGTCACGGTAAAACCAAGCCCCTCCCCGTCTCTTGGAGTCTCTCACCCGCCGCCTACCGCGCCCTGGCCGCGGTCTTAGGACGACGCTTCACCACCCTCTCCACCCCAAACCCTGCTCCTTTCCCTTTTCCTACCACACCCTCCTCCCCTTTCGTCACCACCCCCGGCATCATCTTTATCTCCATCCCCTTCCCCACTTTATCTTCCAGATCTACTTCCGTTGGCATCACCACAGCAGCAACACCCTCGTCCCACGACAGCCGCAGCACCTCGGCGCTCGCGCCCAGCGCTTCGCGGATCTTGCGCTCCGCCGCGGCCGTGTACTCGCGCACGGCCTGGCGCGCGTCGGCCGTGTGCTCCTCGCGCCGCCGCCGCTCCTGCTGCGCCGCCGCGACGAAGAGCGCCGTCTGCAGCGAGCGCGTGCGCGTGCGCGCGGCCTGGAGCTTGTCCATGGTCTTGCAGACCGGGCTGGTAGGGCGGGTATAAGGAGGGGATGGGGAAGAGTGGGTGGGGAGGTGGTTTGGTTGGGCGGGTCACGGGGTTGGTGTGAGGTTGCGTGGTGTGGTATGGCGGTGCTGGAGGGCTTGGCGGTACGGTAGGTAGGTGATGGTAGATGCTGGAGCGAGTGTTAGGTGTTTTTGTTGCGCAGGACTTAGAACAGTCGCACGGGGGTGATGGGTGAAGGGGGTTGGCTTGGGCTGAGAGGCTAGAGATGGGACCTACGTGAGGTGGACGCTGTGAGATCTGCTCGTGCGGTGGCTTAAATGTGACTTGGCTTGTTGAGTCGGACGCTGAGTTTAAGATGGTGCTGGTTATCACCAGAACAAAGGGATCAATGCGAACGAGGATGCTGTCGGCGGGGGGGTCATCCATTTGAAGGGGGAAGGATGGGGGACAGATGTCTCTGTCAAGCCATGGTCCAGTCCAAGCTCAAATGTGCCTACTAATACCGGGGGCTACGGCAGCTCAACATTCAGATACCATAGCCCGGAGTCATGGCCTGGCAGCCGTAGCAGTACCGCTGTCTGTCTGATCATTGCAAGATCCGGGGCCCTTGCTCAGCAGGCAGCGATGCGTAACCAGAGAAGGGAAGATTCATCCGGGCCAAGTAGACAAACTTGATAAGCAACATGGTTACCGGTTCCGTCCATGCCACGCCAGGCAAAGCGCGGTGGACGGACGGTGAGCCCGAAGGAATGTTCCATCGGGGAACGATGAGCGGGAAGCCGGGAGGGTGTCATGCATCGGATTGACGGGGATGCAAATCCTCCGCCACGTGGAAAAGAGCGGAGATGCAGCAGGAGCCGGATCCTCCATCTTGCGCGGGTCCGAGCCCAAGTCCAGTGGCAGAAAGGCTGGACCTGATGTTGTTTGGCTGAGGCGGAATCTGCGCCGCAGACTTGCAGGTGTTTGCGAGGCACTTTTGACTGGCTCTGCTGCCCATTTGTCGAACTTACGCGGCCGGGCTTTCGGACTCAGAGTGGCCAACGCGGCCAGATAGAGAAGGAGCTTCTGCCGGCCACGGCATACATCGGGTTCTGCGCCGCTGGTGGACATGAGAGTGGACATGGGACGGGATGGACGCTGGGGTGGAATTCCCAAGCCGTTCCCGCTTACCCCTGGTCTTTATGCCTGCCTGCCACGTGGGCAGCCCTGTCAACGCCGCAGATCACCCCCTGCTGCATTATGACCAGGGGTTGGCTGTAGCTCACCAGCCAGTTCGGTCAGCCGCTGTCGCTGCTGGCTTGGTGACTTGGGACTCGCCTCTGCTCCGCGCGATCCAGCGGGCCTGGTCAGTCTTGGTCGCCGCTACAGTGGACCCTCTGACTCTCGCATCTTGAGTGACGCGTCAAGCAACGGCGTAGCAATATACGGCCAACTTGTGTATAATCGTGTTAGGCGTTACCTTTCCCGTCGCTGCTTGCCCGCGTAACGTGCTCTGACAGTGGCTCGCATCAATGCTCGGAATGCTGGTCGCATACAGCATCATGTCGGGGAACTGGCAGCGGGCGTGACTGCGGCTGCACGCCGTCAGGGTAGTTGGTGATCGGGCAGGGAACTGAAAGTGACCGCACTAGCATGTTGACGAATCTCAGACGGTAGCACCTGGAAGCAGCCTACGCAAGTCCCACTTGACGCATCAAACTTTCTACCCTTTTGTCTAGTCGCGATTTGAGAGGTTATCATGACAACGAGCGCCCATGGTAATCAGCTGGAAGCTTCTGGTCCCTGTCCTTTCTCCACATTGATCTTGAGGGAGAAGTCAACGTGTCGCACACCCTGGTGGATGTAGCTTGTCGAAAGAATGTCGACATCTGCAGCCAAAGTCAGCAAATTGGCAACCTTGAGTTCTGCTCGGCAGCAAAGCGTGGCCTTACCATTGCAGAGGTAGAGCTCGGCGTTGTCCTCAGTCAAGCCGCCGGAGACTTCAAGGAGGAACTCTCTCTTGCCCTTCCACTTCTCCTTCAGGCTCCGCGCCGCCACCTTGACACCGGCGCCGGTGAAATTGTCGAGCATGACCACATCGGCTCCAGCAGCGATGGCCTCGTCGGCCTCCTCCTCGCTCTGTACCTCCACCTCCACCTTCACACTGAACCCCCCGGCCGCCTTGGCCGCCTTGACTGCCTGGGTAATGCTGCCGCGGCTCCACACATGGTTGTCCTTAAGCATGGTCATGGTGCTTAGATCCATCCGGTGGGTGTCGGCGCCGCCGACCAGCATGCCGTACTTCTCCACCAGGCGGAAGCCGGGGGTAGTCTTCCGCGTGCCCGCTAGGATGCCCTTGTAGCCGGCACTGCGCAGATTGACCAGCAGGCGGCGGCTCATACTGGCAATGCCCGAGCAGCGGGCGAGGATGTTGAGGGCCACGCGCTCGCCCTCCAGCAGGCCCCTCGCCGGCCCGCTCACGGTGGCCAGGGCGGTCTTGTTGCCGTGCGTCTCGATGTGGGAACCCTCGCGGGCGTGCCACTCAACGGTGCACCCGCATTGCGCAAAAACCTCGTTGAAGAAGGGAATGCCGGCGAGGATGCCCGCCGACTTGCCCCAGAGGGTGGCAGTGCGCGGGGCGTTGCCAACCACGAAGCCGCCCACATCGAACGAGGGCGTATCCTCGGCGAGCCAGGCAGTGATTTGGGTCTTCCAGGACACGGGAAGAATGTGCTCTAACGAACCATGATCCAGAGGGAGGTCAATCATGGTGGCAGCGGGTGGCTTTGATGGGCCAGCTAGGGTATTGCGAGAGTGAGAGAGAGAGAGGAGGCCGCCTGACAAAGCAAGGCCGGTGGGATCCAATGCTCCCACAAAAACCGGAATGCAGGATGTCGTTGGCTTACGTCCGCTCAATGCTCTGAGAATGCAATTTTCCGTGGCCCAGTTTCGATAATACCGTAGAAACAAGCGTCAAACATATCACGCAGAATTCAGGCAGATCAGTCATGGAAAGCTCTCATTCTCGACGGAGTTAGAAGTGGAGCCCTGGGGATGGAGGGGAAGGAGGGGCTCGCGCGGGCGGATGCCCACTCTCCTCAGCCACTGCAACAGACTTCGATTCCAGGTCTCCATTCTCGCTGGCCAAGCCGCAGTGGAGGCGCTGTGGGCGAGGGTCCACATTCCAGACGACTCACTCCAGGCAGTCTCAATTGAAGGCTCACAGCGATAACGAGATCCATAGATGTGTTGGAATGAAGTTCTGAGACAAATTCAAATTTCAGCCCGAATGGCACAGCCAACACGATTAAGCCTTGATTACGTAAACCATACGCATGCTGTGACCGTTTTTTTTTAGCCAGGCAGACTTTAGGAGGCATTAGTAATGCTGGCACGCTGATGGCTGAGACCCGTCCAAGCACACACGCCCAACTTGGAGAACATCAAGCTCTGATACCTCTTCATTTACATCGGATATTTTGACTGGACCGATCAGTTGCAATCTTCTTGCTGATAATTTCATCGCCTGCTCGGCATGGCGCCTCGAAAACCAACGACGGAGGCGGGCCGAAACCGCAACACGCCTTCCGGCAAGCGTCGGCACGAGAATGACGCGTCGAGGCACGACTCTCGCGGCAAGCGACAGAAGCAGACGACGACGACAGAACCTTTGCCGCTCTTACACGCTCAAGCTGCTCCTGACGCGCCATTAACAACAGCTAGGCCTCGGCTCGTCAGCGGACGCACCATCAACGCGACACCCTTCCAGCCCTCTCAACCCCTCAACATCTACGTCCTTGGCGCCAACAGCGGCGGCGAACTCGGCCTTGGGCCTTCGGTCAAGTCGGGCAACGTAGGCAAGCCGCGTCTGAACCCATACCTCTCGGGACCCGCCGGCGTTGTCCAGGTGTCCCTCGGTGCCATGCACGGCGTGGCTCTCACCCTCGACAACCAGATATTGACCTGGGGTGTCAATGACCACGGCGCATTGGGCCGCGGTACGACGTGGGATGATAATATGGTGGATGCGGATGGTGAGGAGAGTGACAGCGACGACGAGGGCGAGCTGAACCCGAAGGAGTCCACTCCAACGCCGGTCGACACGAGTGATATTCCTCCAGGCACCGTCTTCACACAAGTGGCTGCCACCGACAACGCGACATTTGCCCTGACTAGCACTGGGCGAATTTTTGGCTGGGGCACATTCAGAGTAAGTCACCACATTGCGATTGGCCTTGGATCTTTGCACTGACCTTCCAATAGTCAGAGGACGGCAAGCTGTCCTTTCTGCCTGCTGTCCAGGTGCAGCCCAGGCCATCCTTGATTCTCTTCGTGGAAGGTGTGGTTAAGATATGCTGCGGAAGCAACCATGTCATGGCCCTGACTTCGGATGGCTATGTGTACACGTGGGGCAGAGGCACCGATGGACAGCTCGGCCGCCGCTTCTCGTCGAGAATCGTCGACTGGAACAAAGAAGGACTCATTCCACGCAAGGTTGCCGGTCTGAAGAACATCGTCGACATCGGATCCGGCTCGAACCATTCCTTCGCGGTCGAACACACCGGCTCGGTTTATGGTTGGGGATTCAATAATGCCGGGCAGATTGGAGTCGTCGACGACGCTGGCGAGTATGAATCGGCGTACGAATTTGCCCTGACCATCTCTGTCCCCAGCCTTGTCAAAAGTCTGGAAGGAATGCCACGCATTACGCAGATTACCGGGGGCGACTTTCACAGCATTGCAGTGACGGCCGACGGGACGTGTCTCACTTGGGGACGTCTCTACTCTTTCGCTACGGGCCTCAAGGTCGCCGACTTGCCCCCCGAACTCGTAGTGCGCGATTCGCGAGGCAAGCCCAGCTTTCTCAGAGTGCCGACTGTTGTCCCCGGGTTGTCGCCCGCGTTTGTGGCAGCCGCAAGCGAACACAGCCTAGCGGTGACAACAGACGAGAAGGTCTACACTTGGGGCCTCAACCTGACGAAACAGATTGGCCACAAGGAGGAGGAGGTGGAGCTTGCAACACTGCTCGGCCACCCATCAGTTGCGGACAAACGGTTCGTGTGGGTTGGAGCGGGTGCCCAATACAGCATGGTCGGAGAGGCAGTTCCTCTGAACTAAAGGGGTGCAGAGAGGCGGGTATGCGGGTGATGGGAAGAAATGATTTTTCAGGGGAACGGTCAGACGTGAACGATATAAAGAAAAAAAACAAAAGAAAAAAAAAACAAAAGAAAAACCAAGAAAAAGAAACAAAACACCCCAAAGAAAATCAGCTCAAGAGAAACACCGAGTCAGGACATGGAGAGTACGGAGAGCAGCACCAACACCATATCAGCGAAACCGAAGATTGAGGGCGGGAGGCCTGGCATGTGTGGGCTTGGGCGAACGGCGAGAGAAGCGACCATCCATTCTTCATCCACGTCATCTCCCAAGCCACATACTCTCCTTGCCTTTTCAAATCAAGACAGGGCTAACATGTTCTTAGGGGTGGAAAAACCGATGCGCTGTTTTCTGGTATTCGGATCGTCCCCACGAAGTCCTTTCTTCGTGTCCATACGATCAACCGCAGCGGCGAGAGGCGATTTGCCCCATCCCCGACAACGAAGACCTCATGGTCAATGTTGCAAGTCCTAAGTTTCGCGATGCACGGGGCAAGGCTCCCAAGGTCGCTCTCTGCTTCACGTCACAGGGTGTCGTCTTTGCTGACTGCCAACTCCCATCATTGGCTCTATTTGGCGTGGCTGCGACCTTGGCACGCAGAAGACTCAAGTGATGTCTCGATGCAAGTTCTTTCTTGCTACCTTGACTTTCCAGTTCGCTTTGAAGTGCCGTATCTGTCTCACTTGGGCTGTTCGCGCCTTCTACCTCTGGACCGGTGACTTATGCCTAGATTTACCTGCGGGTTGAACGAGGTCGTTGGGCCGGATTTGACGTCGTCGCTCACCTGCCAACTGACACTAGTAACCCGTTTGGACAAGCCCGCTCTGCTGAGACAAGTGGAGAGGCGTGCCCCTGAATAACATGTCATGTTTTTACCCAAGAAGGCTGTATCAAGTGCAGGCAATAGCCTGGAAAGAGACAGTCTACCTGATGATCTCAGATGGGCTGGCTCTCAACGGGTCACTTATGATTTGGGTGAGATAGTTCGGTCTCAATGCAATCCAATTTACTGCGCACATGTCCGAGGGGCAGCCCAAGGCGGAATTTCCGATTTGTAGCTCCAGTCCGCATGATGGTTCACGACCCATGCCTAGAATGGCGTTAAAAAACCGTGACTCCGTCCACACTCATGAAAAGCAGGCAGGCGGCACACTGCCACCACCTCATCATATTTCACGCACTCCAGCACTCATCCGATCACACGATACTGTAACAATCATCCGCATTCGCCTGCTCTCCACTCAGCTACTACCATGCTACAGCTACCTGTATATACAAGAAAGACTTCCTCCGAGCGGAGGACGCAGCAGAACAAAGCTAACTGCCAGCCAACCTCACATCCACGATCACCATGGCCACTTAACACTTTCTGTTCCCGCGAAGGAATGCCATTGCGGACGAAACCCATCCCCCGAGTCCCAGAACTCCAGGAAGATGGAAGCACGAGAAATGAAACGGATGAAACCTAACCATACCTGTTCAAAGAAAGCAGCATTGACAGAGAAAGCAGTGCGAAAAAAAAGCCCGCTGACGAGCGCCAATGAAACCCTCTTCAAGCGCCCCCATCAAGAAAGACGAACGACCGTACCGTTTCATGTGGCAATGGGTAATGGGACCCGTTACATTACCGGAATGCCCTCGTACTCGGCATAGCCCAGCGCAAGGTTCATGTTTTCTGCAAATCTCGAACGTCAGCAACGGATTTTCTTGGGGGAAAGACTTGCAGCATAGAAAACCAAGGGCCAATAACTTACGCAGACACTGCGTGGCGGCGCCCTTGAGTAGGTTATCGATGGTCGCGCACACCACAACGCGCTTGCCCGACTTGTCGACCTCGAACCCACCAATCTCGACGCCGTGCTTGCCGCTGATGTTCTTGACGAGGGGCGCCTCGCCGACGACCTTCACCAGCTTCTCGCCGGCGTAGCGGTCCTGGTAGATCTGGCGGATGTCGCGCGAGGTCATGGTCTTGTTGAGCGGGATGGAGATGGTGTGGTGGATGCCGCGGAACCAGACGGCGACGTGGGGCACGAAGGCGACCTGGGCGCCCAGCTGGGCGCTGACCTCGCGCTCGTGGATGTGGCCCGTCAGGCTGTAGGGGATGATGTTGTCGGTCAGCAGGCCCACGTCGTTCTTGGGCGACGGCTTGGTGCCGGCGCCCGAGTAGCCTGAGACGCCGAAAATGTGCGGCATGCCGCCGAGGTGCTCGACCAGCGGCGCGATACCCAGCTGCGCGGCGGTAGCGTAGCAACCCGGGTTGGCGATCTGCGTGGCCTGCGTGATGTCGGCGCGGGGAACGAGTTCCGGCAGGCCGTAGGTCCAGCTGTTGTCGAAGCGGTAGTCGGCCGAGAGGTCGATAATGACGCTCTTGTGGTCCGAGCCCTTGCGGCCCTCGTAGACGGCATCGACGAACGGCTTGCACACGCCGTTGGGCAGCGCCATAACCCAGCAGTCAATGTCACCGCGCCGCTCCATGTCCCGGACGTCGTCGGGGCTGAGATTCTCGTAGATGACGTCCCGCTTGTTGTAGCCCTCGAGTTTCTGGCCGTCGAGCTCACGCGACGAGACATGGCGGAGGTCCATATTCGGATGAGCGTCGAGCAGGCGGATCAGCTCCTGGCCGGTGTAGCCACGGGCGCCGATGAGCGCTATCCTGGCGGGCTGGGACTTGGACGCGTTCTTCTTGCCAATCGGGGGGTTCGGGTTCGTTTGCGTGACGTACGTCCTGCCGCTCGACCGCCCAAAGACCGGGGTCGAGAGGATGGGTCGACGAGCGAGCGTCGAGTAGGCGCGGGCCTGCTGGGCCACCGGCTGGGCCCCGTTCTTGGCAGCGCGGTGCAACCGGGACTCGAGGTTTGAGTCGCCGAGCATGGCTCGGCCGTTGGCGGTGAAGTCCTTCATCAACTGGAAAACCTCGTCGGAGTTCTCGATGCCGTACCAGAACATCACGCTGCCGTTGTTGGTGACGCTTCCGGAAGCCTTGTCAAAAAACCAGCCCAAGTTTTCGTCGTCCTCCTTGACGGTCCAGACGAGTTGCGGGTGCTCCTTACGCAAGGCGGTGAAGATATTATCGGCAACGTTGGTCAACCAGCCAGACTTGGTAATGGTCAGCGTGGCAAGCGTAGCTTGGCGGCCGTTGTTGGCGGGCAACACAATGGCCAGGGCGTTCATGGCATCGTCATAGTAAGCCTTGAAGGTGTTTTGGCTGAGAAATTCAAGGTACCTGCCCACCTCGGCCATCGCATTGGGGCCATCCCGGTCCCGGACGAGCACCGCCTTCAGCGCGTCGAGATCCTTGAACTCAGACAGGCTTGTGGCGGAGAGCAGCTTGCTGCCGCGGCGGATGAGGGTGCCGGCGCCGGAATCTGTGAACAACTCCTTCTGCAGCTGCTCGGGATGGATGATGGCAACACTAGACGCCCGCGGCAGAGTATCCAGCAGCTCCTTGCTCTCCTTGATCTTTAACCGGGTGCCGTACTTGACCCACGACTGCGACATGAGGTGCTCGTACTCCTCGTCCAGGTTGATTGCCGAGATCTTCTGGCCAGCGGCGTCAAAAAGACCGCCTTTCTCTGACAGGTACACAACCTTCAGAGGCTGAAGCGCACGAGCCAACTCGGCAGCAGCGACATCGGCGTTAACGTTGAGGATCTGGCCATCGTCGGTCTCGGCCATGGAGGTGAGAATGGGCAAATAACCGTTGTTAATGGCCGTCTCGATGGACTGCTTGTTAACACCCGTGACCTTGCCGACGAACCCCCATTTCTCCTTGTTGAGGTAATCCGCCCTGAACATGCCAGTCGTTAGGGGCTGCGCGTGCACGCCCTTCTCCTCCAGCTTGTTGACCAGGTTGAGGTTTTCTTGCAGAAACAGATCGCGAGCCACGCGCAGTGTCTTGGCATCGGTCACGCGGATGCCTTCCTCGAACTGGGGCTCAACACCGGCCTGCTCGAGCAGGGTGTTGAGTTGCGGCCCGGCGCCGTGAACGATGACGGGGAAAAGACCGACGGTGTAGAGAAAGGCCAGGCTGGAGCAGAGCTCGTCGAGGTATTCGGTTAGAATCGCGCCGCCAACTTTGATGACGGCGAAGCGCTGGGACGAAACAGAGGTGAATAGCGAGAGGTACTGCTGAACCTCGCGCTTAGACCCAACAGACGACAGGGTCTGCACGATCATCGCCCGGGTAGTGAGGTCGGTGGTAAGGGCCGCAGACGTGGAGAACGGTCTCTGGCGGCGAAGGACGGGGGAGACGGCGGCGGCACGAGACCGGAGGGGTACCCGGCGGACGGTGCGGCGGGCGCCCGCCCGGAGGGCAACGGCACAGGTGGAGAGCATGGTGTGGAAGCGGGCTGCCGCTTAGTCGAATGGGCACCTGGTCAGGCTGCTCTGGCGAGAACAGCGAAAGAAAGGAAGGCGAGTTTTAGTCCTCTCTCTTCCTTTCGGAGGCAGAACTTGGGTAGAAAGAGAACAGCGGTGGGCGGGTGGGTGACAAAAACGTCGTCGAATCGACGCTGCTGGACGGCAACGGGACCTCGGATGAGTCAATTGGAAGTGGACAACCCACCATTGACTTGCGTAAACGCCAGCGGAGCGAGGGGGCGGAGGAATGGTGGAGGATGGAGGAGGCCCTGCCGGAAGTCAATGGCACGAGGTCGAGGTCAAGGTCGAGGTCAAGGTCGAGGTCGAACGAGTCGGAGCGCAGGCCGGAGTCGGTGGTTTCCCCCCAGGGTTTTTTGAAGTCGGGGCCCTGTCAATGGAGTGTCGGTCAAGCGGTGATGGAGGGGCAACCATGGCGAAAAAAATTGAGACCTACCGAAACCGCTGCGAGGGGAACCTTGGCAGCACCCCAGACCCCGGCCATGTGCCCTGCAAGCCACTGTGGAGCGATTCTCGGCGGCAGGCAAGCGGGAAAAGGTGACAGAAACATGCCACTCTGCTGCAGTTCAACGGTTAATGGCTCATACTGGAGGCTTCCGTCCAGTTGCATAACAGGTACTACGGACGCAGGCGGGTACCTAACTTCTACCTTCAGCCGACCTTCGATCTTTTTTCCTGGACGGGAACGGGGCGGACTAGAGACGACTCTCGAACGGGACGAAGGGTTACCTCAGGTTGTCATCTGAAGTCGGTTCGTGTCAAAACCGGGCTGCCATGCATATCCGAGCCGCCATCCAGGCACAGCAGCACGACTTTGACCGTCAGCGGCTGCACAGTAGCCCGGACTAGTGGTATGGAGGAGGCGAGGATAGGCCGAATTCTTTGGCCACTCCGAGGTTACTATCACGATGTCGGCTGATGCGAGGCAGAGGTTGGTGGTTCCGCTCGGCTGGGAAGTGGCGGCGAAACGAAAACATCCCCCACGAGATAAACTCGGTACCTGACATGCACGGCTATCTTCTTATAATAGGGGCTGCGCCTGATACAGTCAGAGATTTGCAGCTCCAACTACCTAGGCCACCTCTCCGTTGGATCCCACCGTTTCTGCTGCATGATAAGGTTCAGTTCACTACAACCGTTGCAATGTGGCAGGAGGGACGTCTCTCTGCACCCGTGAAGCTCGTCATGACTGCATCTTAAATTAGCCGCATAGGGGAACCCGCTTCCTCGAAACACATCATAAGTACATGCACAGCCGGGACAAGTCATCGCTCCAAGCTGGGAGGTTCACGCAACGCCAAGCGGCCCGTTGCTAGGCCGTGCCGCCCAGCGTGTAGACCTGCCGTAATCAGAAAACAAACTCCCAGAAAGCAGAATCCCAGACGAGCAGAAGTCCCGTTCCCAGCAAATCATCAGCGAGTGCAGGACGCTGTCCGGCCCTCTCCACGTCACCACACCAAGTCGCCAAACTACTTCCTCGTCGCAACGACTGTGCCCGTCGTCAGCATACTATTTCAAATCGAGCGTACTGAACCAGACTACTACATACCTGCTGGGATAATAATAATGGCGAGAAGCACGACGATGCCGACAATCAGCCAGATGCGCATCTTCATATCCTGCAAAGGTGTCAGAGACGGTATAACGGATAAAGATCCCTCATAGACTGCTGCTCACCTTCCACCACATCTTCTTGCGGACTTGGTTGGCGCCGCGGCGGAAGCTCTGCGCTGACTGCGCAAGGTTGTCCGTCTTGTCTTGCAGGTGGTCCAGACGCGCGCCACGGTCGGCAACTTTGTTCAGGTTCTCACGCATGACACCGACGGTGTCGTCGATTTGCTACATACAACGTCAGCTAATTGTTGCCCACGGCTGCCATTTCAAAAGAGTCTAGGTCAATCGAGGTGCAAGCAGCATGCGATCGGATCCGTCGTATGGCACCTTGCCCCGTCAGAACGTGGAAGAATGTGCTATTTGTCGAAGGTAACTTCCGCGAGCAGATAGCCATGGGTCGCTGGGTGAAAGGGGTCGCAACTCTTGTAGGTTTGGTGCTAGCCCAGCAGCGGTAGCCCGCCTCTGACCCGCACGTCTGACTGGCGCATGGGTTCTATCAATCGCCTCAACTGCACAAGGCGTGACAGTGCAAGTAGTAAGACGCTCGTTCTTTGGCTATAGATCGGGTGCGGCAGTGGCGATGTATCGCTGGTCGGTGGTCGGTGGTCGTTTGGGCCGGGCCGTGAATCGGGTCGTGACATCACATGCTTGACTTCCTGATTGACCGACGACTTCTCGTGAATATCAACAGCAATAGGACCCACCTCCTGAATCCTCTTTGTCCTGTCATTCTGGCCTCCTGGCGCTCCAGCACCTCCCTGGCCGGCGGGAATGTACGGGTCATACGGCTCCGAAGACATGTTGATGGGCAGCGGCGAATGCGAGTTGCGGCGACAGGAAGTGTTGGTGGAAAGTAGAGCGATCGCGAAACGGTATTACGTTGAGAAATCGGTGGCGCTGTCGGACGCGACGGGCAATAAGGTTTGGAGATGGTGGATAGATGCAGGATGGGGTGAGGGTCGTTGGTTGAAAGACGCTGCGTTGCGACGGCGGTTGAGAGCCTGTTTTGTGCAGGCGACACGCCAGCCAGAACGGCCAGGGGATGACCGGGGAACGCGGCTGTGTCAGGTGCCAACGGAAAACATTCGAGACCCTGATGTTCGAGTTATATCATCTCTAAGCCACAAATTGCAGGCAATTTGTTAGCGTCCAAGCTCGCCAAGCCTGCACCATCTCTTCCCAGCCAGGCGTGCCCCATCCGCCAAGGCGCCAGAAATTACCAGGCCGCAGGTCTGCGTGCGCTTTGTTCCTGAAGAGCCGTGGAGCAGTGGACCGCCAGGACATGGAATGGAAGGCATCTTTATCTCGTTTCCTTTGAACCCGACCTATTCATTCCCCTTTTCGCATTTTGAGGGCCGCCGTGCAAACAGGAACACGGAGTGGTGCGTGGCTGCGTCAGCAACTGAAGCCAAGCCACGCCGATGGTCCCAAAGGCAACCCAGCCAATGGCGAGTGGAATGTATCCAGCTCTGCCGAAGCAGTTCCAGTTCTCGATAGTGCAGGGCGCTCACTGTAACGGGAAGCACTGCTCCGATTGTCGCAACTCTGTTTCATCGCCGTCCGTAGCCGTCTGCAGCTAGAAGCCGCCGGCTGTTTAGTTGACAACGTTGGCTCGCATTCTACCGGCCAGCCGTGGGAAGCAATGAGCTGGAACTCGTTCCTGACTCTGACCTCGTTCCTGACTCTGACCTCGTTCCTGACTCGCCAAATTAGAGGATGGATCACTGATACGATAGGGCTGGGCCAGAGTCTTTTGGGAGGCCGTTGGCTAAGAAACGCAGTCGAATCTCAGCAACCCTAACCCCTCGTACACGCACACAGCATGTGTTCACGCCAAGGAGCTAACCTTGGCGTATGCTAAAGATTGGGGCAATTTTTTGTTCAGTGGCGGCGATCCCATCGCCGGTTCTAGCCGACCACTGACGCTCAGCTGCGTTGCTTTCTCCTCGTCCGTCGCTGACTGTTCCTGGAGCACACGGCACATCATTCCACAATGGCCTCTCCCATGCCCATCCAGAGGATACACGCGCCGCTGCGGCGCTCCCTTGCCCGCGCGGCCGCTTTCGCAAGCCGCAGCTATGCCACCATCCCCTCTCCCTCCGACCCGCAGCATCCGCCGGACCACTCCGCCGCCACCACATTCCCCGACACCAGCGCCGGCAAGCCTCGCCCGACCTACTTCAAAGACACCACCGTCGCCCCCTTTACCGACTTCCTCTCCACCTCCTCCGCCACGAGCCCCCTCCCACCAAGCGAAGCGTACGCGCCGCGGACGGCCACCGTCGGGCCCGACGGCCGCAAGCGCACCATCACGCGCCTGCCGGACTGGCTGAAGACGCCGATCCCCTCGGCGGGCGCCAACCCCAACTTTGCCAAGATCAAGGCCGACCTGCGCGGCCTCGGCCTGCACACGGTCTGCGAGGAGGCGCGCTGCCCCAACATCGGCGAGTGCTGGGGCGGCAGCAGCCGCGCGGCCGCCACGGCGACCATCATGCTCATGGGCGACACGTGCACGCGCGGCTGCCGGTTTTGTAGCGTCAAGACCAGCCGCGCGCCGCCGCCGCTTGATCCGCACGAGCCGGAGAACACGGCCGAAGCGCTGGCGCGCTGGGGGTTGGGGTATGTGGTGCTCACGAGTGTCGATCGGGATGATTTGGCGGATGGCGGGGCGAGGCACTTTGCCGAGACGATTCGTCGGATTAAGGCGAAAAAACCGACTATGTTGGTGGAGGCGCTGACGGGAGACTTTGGTGGTGATCTGGAGATGGTGAAGATTGTTGCGGAGAGTGGCCTGGATGTGTACGCACATAACGTCGAGACGGTCGAGGGGCTGACGCCGTATGTCCGGGACCGGAGGGCGACGTTCAGGCAGAGCTTGAAGGTGCTGGAGCATGTCAAGGCGGTTAAGGGGAAGGAGGGAATAATCACCAAGACAAGCATCATGCTGGGGCTAGGGGAGACGGAAGAGGAACTCTGGGAAGCGCTCAGGGGTGAGTCTTTCCGCACTCTCAATTTCTTCTGGTGTGAATACTAACAAATCCGTCAGAACTTAGAAAGGTTGATGTGGACGTTGTCACCTTTGGCCAGTACATGCGGCCCACGAAGCGCCATCTCAAGGTTGAGCGGTATGTCACGCCGGAGGAGTTTGAGTTGTGGCGGCAGCGTGCCCTTGACATGGGCTTCTTGTACTGTGCCAGCGGTCCCTTGGTGCGGTCTTCCTACAAAGCCGGCGAGGCGTTCATCGAGAACGTTCTGAGGAAGCGGGCGGGTGAGAAGGCCATGGTTGCTGAGAGCCTTGGCCAAGCTGTTGCGGCCGAAGAGACGAGCGGCAAATCCTTGTAGGAATCTCCAACTAGAGTTGCAACTTCAACATTCGGGGATGGCGTTTCACACACCATTCATGGTATAGACGGTTGGGAGGACTGCATGGAACCAGGCGTTCGCGGAACTGGAATATATCATAATGCATTTGATATTGTAACAACAATCGTACATGACAGCGAGACACCTTATATGGTGTGCACCATCTCATCTATCCCAGGTTTACATCTCATTCGGGACCAACAAGCTCATGCCCACAAACCCTTCTGTGCAGGCCCTTCCGCACGCAACCATAACATGCCTACTGCCGCTTAAGACATCGTAGAAGCGTGTATCCAGACGACTCCAGCCGCTTCGTCTACCAACTGGCCTTCTTCACGCCTGGTAAGTTGCCTGCTATGGCCTGCATTCGGAAGTTGAACTGCGAAGATGGTCAGTCCATAACGACATGTCCAAAGCCAGTATAGCGCACAACATACTCTTGTCATCTTGAAGTCACTTAAGACACCCCTGCCTTTCCCACCGAGGATACACCGGTTTCGAATCTGCGTCGGGCGCGTGTAGCAATGCATCTGGGTGAGCTGCAGCTGCGCGATGGCACGCGTGCGGGCGGGCAGGGTCGTGTTGCGGATGATGTAGCGTAGCGCTTGTCTGTGTATTAACCTAGTCAGCGCCAGTTCTATCTCCACCGGTTGGGGAAAAGGTGAGGAAGCACCTCTCCGGTTCGGCGGCGGCAAAGGCCTTGCGCTTCGAGTGGTCACGAATGACCTTGATGTTGGTGTAGCACCCAAGGTCAAATTTTTTGGCTCTGAACATCGACATCTTGGCAGCAATTTCTCCTAGGCGGGAGGCGAGGGAAGCGGGTGCGGTCGAAGGGCGCTCGAGATGTCGTCTGCTTCGACTGCCTGTCGATGAGGCCTTTCGCGATGGATTCCCGTCCGTTGATATTGCCGGGCGGTGTACCTGGATTCTTCAATGGTAACGCGCAAATGCGGTCAGTGCACGGCTGAAAATCTGCAGGCGTGCACTGACCACCTGCCTCGGCCTATATCATTGCGTCTCCCCGCCCAGAATTTTGGACTTTTTCTTCTTTTTTCTTTAGCTCTCTTTGCCTTTTGGCTTAGATCAAGTGTAGTATCTGTTCTTTTCAGTTTAATCTCTGAAACTGCTCTACGGAGTAGAATCGTGATTATCCTTATTTTTGGTCCTGGGAGGTCTTGCCTCTGTGCTTGCGCATGCTCGACCTCCACCGTGTCCCTGGTATTACACTGTCTCCAGGCGACGCAAACTCCGTTTATTTTTTCATTGCAATCTTGGGCTTCGCTCGGGATGTGAAGAAAAAAATGGTCCCAGCGATAAGCGTTTCGATTGTCAAGCGTATGGCATGGCTTACGGGTGCCGTCAAAACATGGGGTCTCGCCAGTATCCATTCCTGTCCTTGTTGGGTTGCGTCACGTACCATAGTCGGCACAGATTCCGTTCCGACAATTCTTGGCCCCTACCGGGTTTCTGTGGTATTTACCCTTTCCTTCACCTGGACATGTGTACAGGGACGGCTTGAGACGATGCAAATCATCCCCAAGCCAGACGTACTGCGGTATGACCAGCGCCAATGGCGGCCAATGGCGACCCATGGCGCGCCTCGCAGGCAGCCTCGCGGCCGATCGCTGCAGCATACCTTATTGCCGGTCAGCCTCACTGCGCCCCTGCAGCAGGCGCAGCACCGAGTTGACCCATCGTCCACTCCATCACTCCGATATTATTGAGGAGAGCGTCTTCGTTGAAGGCACACGACGACCGAGCACTTCAAGGCTTGGTGATACCGCACCAAGATGGCAGGTCAGGTCAGAGTCAACGAGAAGGGTTTCACTGTACTTTACGAAGCGCCGAATCCCGCAGTTGAGTACGTCTTGCCTCAAAACTGTCCGCTGTGGCCCAGTGCCCACAATCTGACGGTTCGTAGCGTCGTGTTTGTACACGGATTCACTGGACATCCCAAGACCACATGGACCTCGAAAACCAAGGAACCGTCAACGGCGCTGGCAAAGAGGCCTGGCCGAGAGGACAACCCTGACGATGGGGCTAGACGCCCAAAGATTCCGAGACTACAGCTCTTCGGCCGAAGCCCATCAGCTTGCTCACCCAGCGGCCCCTCAACGGCGGAATCCAGCCGGACGCCAACGGCCGACGTTTCAAATGGCACCAGGATGCAGGAAGCCGAAGGGCAACAACCGAAGAATGTGTACTGGCCGGCTGATCTCGCCTGCCAATCACTACCGGACTCGCGGATCTTGACTTACGGCTACGATACCAAAGTCCGTCATTGGATGACAGGACCAATAAGCAGGAAAACGGTGTACGATCACGCGTGGGACCTGCTTTGCAACCTCGAAGCCCTGCGCCGCGAGCCAGAACAAAGAAGTCGGCCCCTGCTCTTCATCGCGCACAGCCTAGGCGGCATAGTCGTGAAGGAGGCTCTGCGGAGCTCCTGGGCCTGTCGCTCAACGAAGCCTCATGTTATCAGCTTTTCGAAGCGACGAAAGGCTTGATGTTCTTTGGGACGCCACACGGCGGGGCAGATCCGAGGAGCACCTTTCACCACGTCTTGTCGGTTTCAGCCCAGGTCCTCGGGGTTCAAGTCAACAAGCAAATCGTCAACACGCTCATGCCAGACACCGGACACTTGACAAAGCTGAGGGATGAGTTTGCCGTCATATGGCAAGAGCAAGGCTGGCCGGTTTATTCCTTCATTGAGGAATACGGCGTGACCGCGCTCTTTGGGAGGAAAGTAGTCGACGATCAGTCGTCCTGTCTGAACAATTTCGTCCTCGAAACGAAACAATTCATTTCCCACAACCACATGGACATGTGCCGCTTTTTCGGGCTGCACGATCCAGAATATGCCAAAGTGGCGGCCGCACTCAGACGCATCTTCGAGAGCATTGAGACCAACGCCAAAACGTCTGCTCATGGCACAAACGGAGAACGAATCTTTCTCTGCCGCCCAAGCAGCCACCTGCCGCTGGTATTCTCGACAAGCCGGAATACATGTCGTGGCGTGATCCAGCCGACCTGGCCAAACACGGCGGTTTTCTCTGGATCAAGGGCAATCCGGGCACCGGGAAGTCAGCTCTGATGAAATTCCTATTCGAAGAGGCAAAGTCCAAAGCCAAGGGTGACCCATCACGAATCATGCTGTCTTTCTTCTTCCTCGCCCGAGGCACGGTCGAGGAGAAGTCCACCACCGGCCTCTACCGCTCCCTCCTCCATCAACTCTTCGAGAAAGCGCCAGATTCGCCGGGCTGTCTGGAGTGGATGACCTCTGACGGCGCGAGGAACATCCAGGCCAACGGATGGCACAAGGAGGCGTTGAAGCAGACGTTTCGTCATGCCATTCGAAGGCTCGGCAACAGGTCGCTGACAATCTTCGTCGATGCGCTAGATGAGTGCGAAGACAGCCAGGCTAAGGATATGGTCTTCTTCTTTGAGGATCTCTGCGACCTGGCTCAAGGTACACAGGTTCGGCTGAGTAAGTACACGTCCTTCACCTTTTCAGGGTAATACTGACACACTCAGACATCTGCTTCTCCAGCCGGCACTATCCCCATATCGAAATAAAGAAGGGCTGCGAGCTGACGCTGGAAAGCGAAGCCGGCCACAAAGATGACATCAAGGCCTACATCGCGGCGAAGCTCAGGCTCCGCAAGAACAAGGCGTCTCAGATTCTCCAGACCGAACTTCTTGAGAAATCCTCCCTTATTTTTCTTTGGGTTGTCCTGGTCGTCGACATTCTCAATTCGGAATACCCAGGGAAGCCCATCGACAAGATGCGTAAGAGACTTCGAGAAATTCCGCCGAGGCTAGCCGACCTGTTTGAGATGATACTGGCGCGGGACAGTGAGAATCCGACACTGCTGCAAATCTGCCTTCAGTGGGTTCTTTTCGCCACACGCCCGCTAAAGCCGGCAGAGCTCTACTTTGCTGTCCAGTTCGGCCTGGGCGAGGAGGACTGTTCGGGACGCTGGGACCGGGAAGAAGTGGACCTGGACGACATGAAGGCCTTCGTGAGGCATTCATCTAAAGGGCTAGCTGAAGTCACGCGCAACAAGGCTTGCGAGGTCCAATTCATCCACGAGTCGGTCCGCGATTTCCTGCTCGGCAAATATGGGGGGCAGTGGTCTGGCTCCGGCGGCAACTTCGGGGGAGAGAGCCATGTTGTGCTCCGAGATTGCTGCATGGCCCAGGTTGATTCTGCCATCAACAAGCGGATAGCTGACACGCGAGACTGTTCGCCACAGACGCCTGAAGGGCGACCCAGATGGCGAGATTGGGTTTCCTCGGAGTACCCCTTTCTTGAGTACTCGGTTCTCAACGTGCTCCTCCATGCCAACAGTGCCGAGGTCCATGGACTGGGGCAGAGCACATTCCTTGCCGGCTTTCCTCTTTCAGAGTGGGCCGCCATCAACGATCTGGTTGAAAAGTTTGCCGTTCGCCGATAGGGAGAGACAGTCAGTCTTCTGTATGTACTTGCGGCAAAAGGTCTGGACGCCCTCATCAAAATCAACCCGCGGAACGAGTCTTGCTTTGGTGTCTCACCCCCGGCGCGCTACGGAACGCCGATCCTTGCTGCGCGTCGTACCGTGACGGTGGAAACATTGTTAGAGGCCGAGCTGCAAGCCTGCCCATCGGAGTCGCAAGCCCAGCTTCGCCAGCTATGCAATGACTATTTCAAGAAGGGACGAGGAATCACGAAGCTTGGGTCCAACTTCAAGTTTTCAAACCAGAAAGGCATCCTTTTCTACATCGTGGATCTTGCTGACGAGGTACTTCTCAGCATTTTCCTGAGTTCCCATCGAGTTGACTTTCCTTCGTTGTATAACGATGCGAACGTTGGGCTTCTGTCTTATGCTGCCAGCCTGGGGTATGAGGATATCGTGAGCCTTCTTCTTGGTGCAAACTGTGCGGCAGATGAACGTGAACCGAACTATGCCACACCACTGTGGTATGCCTCGGGGGGCGGGCACGGCGGTGTTGTGAAGATGCTGCTCGAGAGCGGTGCTACAATTGACATGATGAGCGAGGCGGGGACTACACCACTGTTCTGGGCTGCCTTCAAAGGACACGAAGCCGTCGTTGAGATTCTGCTCGAAAAAGGCGCCGAGATTGAGACAAGAAACCGATATGGAGAGACGCCCTTGGCTTGCGCCGCTTCTGCAGGGAGCGCAGCTGTTGTTGAGACTCTGCTTAGGCAAGGTGCCGAGGTCGAAACAAGAGATCGGGATGGAAAGACACCACTGGATCACGCCGCTTCCTCGGGACAAGAGGCTGTTGTGAGGACCCTGCTCGCGTATGGCGCGAAAATTAATGGGGTTGGTAGTAGTGGATGGACGCCACTGATGCTCGCGGCGTGGAACGGGGATCTGCGAGCCGCAAGTCTCCTTCTTGCGGAGGGGGCTCAGGTCGATCTGATGGATGTCCACGGCCGGACGCCGCTGTGGCGGGCTGCGAGAAAAGAGTGTACGGCCATGGCTCAACTTCTGCTTGAGCACGGAGCTGAAGTTGATGCGGAAGATAAGCATGGAAGAACACCATTATGGTCGGCTGCTGAGGGCGGATGGGTCACGGTCGTAGAGCTGTTGCTCGGGAAGGGCGCTGACGCTACCTTGGCGGATCGAGATGGAGTCACGCCGTTTGCACGCGCCAGCGAAAACCGTCATGTGGCGGTTGAAGCTCTATTTCAAAGCACCTGATATAATCAATAGAACTATCTGGGTGGGCTCTTTGGGTGTCCTCTCGAGCTTGCGAGATCATTGACCTAAGGTAGGCGGCTTGTTGTTCCTCCCTCGCTGTTTTTCGTAATCGGTTCATTTCGCCTTCGTCTCCTACAAACGACGCCATGTTCTTTCGATGCTTGTGCATTGCACAACCTGAAACAGCTCCAGACGAGCCCGTAAAGTGGTACATTTGACGCGTTTGCTCCGCTCACTTGGGCCCAGGATGCTCGTTTCGTTTGATTCCCCATCCTGCCTATAAGATTGATAGGTCACACATTCTGGCCTGCACGCACCAGACAGCCGGTATGAAGGCATGGCCATCTATAGCGTGCTTGCAGCACACTTGTGGCTGCCGGTGAAGCCTGTGAAAAGCTGGCGGCCCGTAGTACCTTCCTTGTCCTCGAATTTCTTTAGTAGGTCAGGTATTTAGCTGGGCCATCCAATCTTGTCCATTCCGTTCGTCCTTCAACCACCGGCGATCAACACACACTCCGCCCATCCATTGCACATTGTATCGCTTCCTAGCCGCCACGAGTCCCACGGGCTGCCCATACCAACGACCTGACCGACCATGTTTCGTCGTCGCTGGTCGGGCCTCCCGGCCGACCCGGTATTTTCTGCGGACCTGAAAGAACTAGGGTTCGTCTTCCCAACCCACGAGTCGCTTTCTCTTGAGGTTAACTGGCTTGTCTGTGCTGATGATTTCTCCCTGCCCACAGCTACTTCATCAACGACATTGACGAGATCCGCTCGCTCGACGACTCCGACTACTACTTCAAATATTTCCTGACCAAGAACACCCGCTGGAACGAGCGCCAGCGATTCGTCTTCAACGGTGAGCCCGCTGCCTTGCTACTCTTCTCCCTCCTACCAGGTCACTGCCAACCGTCACTAACGCGCTACCTCACAGAAGCAGTCCGTAATATCATCCTCACCCGCCTCACCGACCTCAACGGCCAGCACAAATTTACCACTCTCCCCCTCCCGCTCGGCACCCGGCCCACCCAGCCTCATGTCCCCATCCTCACCTCTCCCAACCTCCGCACCGCCTCCCGTGTCGTCCTCTTCGTCGGTGAGCCCTGCCAGGCCCTCGGCGTGCTGGCACACCGTGTAATCGGTGGACGGGGCGGCATCACGCATGGATCGGTGCTGGGGTTGGTCAGCGCGCTGGCCGAGCAGCGCAGCTCTTCCTCGGACCCGTCGCCGCCGGGCGTCATTCTCGCCAATACGGGCGAGCTGTGGTGGTGGCCTGAGGGCCGGCGCGGACTGACGCCAATTGAGCGCCATGGTGTGCCCATGGTGAGTGCCGTGCACTGGGGTCGGTGGCATGAGAAGGCGAATGAGATTGAGGGGAATGCGAGCGTGGCGGATCATGTGAAGCGGGTGTTTGAGGAGGTCGTTATGAATGGAGAGATGGTAAATAAGAAGGCAAAGCTGGATGTCATCGCCGTGGGAGGGGCGGCTGATGAGGTGGAGGCCTATCTGAACGATGATGAGGTGTGGGCGAGCGTTGGGAGCAGACTGAATTGCTTGGTGGTCGTGGGCGGGTTTTACAGCGCGGGGCAGTTCCAGTGTGACGGCTTCGAGCGGTTCATGGAAGAGGTGAGTTTGTCCCCTCGTCAGTCTTTCCGAGCTGGAGAGTCACTGACACAGGTCAGCGCGGTCGCGCGTACGTCCTCCACCACACACCCGTTGATATGGCGGTTGCCGGGCCCCGCGGCAACCCGGGCACTACCAGCATCACCTCGTTCGGCTGTCCCGTATACAGCGCCGGACCGGCCAAGGTCACAGAGACGATGCTCATCGAAGCCCAACCGGCCATTCTCGAGTGGATACAGCATGTGGCGCTCAAGGGTGACGCGTACAAGAACGAGGTAATTGAGGTGTTTGGCGAGGCAGACACCGGCGTCACGACCGAACAGCCGGATTCGTCATGGGGAGCGCCTGAGACGGATGTTGCTGCGGAAGAACCCGAGGCTGAAAAGACGGAGGCCAAAGTGTCGAGCAACGCGGGAACGGCCGACGGCAGCGTGCTGCAGGCTCAAGACGGGCCTGCGGATACCCATGGCAAGGGAGCCAAGGTCGATGTCAAGAGAGTAGACGTTGATACGGGCGGCGGCAGGGCTAAAGCCAAGAAAGACGGGAACAAGGGGGCACAGCCGGGGGGGGCTCAGAGCGACGACGTGCCCGAGGCCCAGGATCTGGTGGAGGCTACCGAGCGTGTCACGATCGGCAACTAGAGTGGCGGGAAGCATGAATGCGTGGGTTTCGAGAGACGAGTCAATGGCTTAACTTCATCCAGAGTTTTAGCACTCCCATTCGAGGCAGCCAGGGTTTTCACGTACCATGAAGGCAGTTAGATCTTTCAATCTGAGGCCTGCATTATCAATCAGCCGGCTACCCCTGTGTGCGCCTCGCGATGTTCCTCAACTTTCCCACCCCTTCCCAACATGCCTTCTCCCGCCCCGAGAGCGATCGTGTGGTCGAAAACAATATGCCCAAGCATCATACAAACCTTATACATACGTCCATACAAACCGTCATCAACAGTCTGTCCCAATCAAGCCTGCAGGAATGAGAGTATGCCCCTCGGCGGCGGCTTCAGGTCTTCCAACAAATCCTTGTCTCTCCTCTGCCGCTCCTCAATGACCTTCTCTTCAGCCGCCCACCTGCTGGTATCTTCCTCCTTCACAACACCCTCGCCCCACAGCCCACTAAACCACCCCTTCCCACTTGCAACCTTCACCCCCTGCTCCACAGCAGCAGCAGCAGCATCCTGCTTAGCCCTTTCTTCCCTCGCCAACCGCGCCACCATAGCCGCCCAGTTCCCCAGCCCCGTGGCGAGGCACTCGCGGCAGGCGGCCCGCGCCGGGTCCGGCTTGTCGGTCGTCCGCGGCGGGAGCTGGCGCAGCTGCTCCTCGGCGACGTCGACGGCCTCGCGCGTCCAGCCCAACCCTTCCTCGCGGCTGGTGGGCGAGGACGCGTACATGATCTCGCCGATGTGCAGGCTCAGCGCGGCCTCCTGGCAGAGGTCCAGCGCGTCGCGGGTGGGCGGGGAGGTGCCGTCCGGCGGGGGTGGCGGGTAGGCGGGTGGGGTGAAGAGTTTGGTGAGGAGGGTTAAGGGGTCTGAGGTGGGTTTCGGCCGGGGTTTGTTGAGCGCTGCGGCGAGGGAGGTGGGAGGTGGTGTGAATTCGGGTGAGGGGAGGTTGCGGCGGGCTTTGAGGATGGAGACGAAGATTGGGAGCGCGGCGGAGACGTCGCCTTGGCGAGCGCGGAAGGTGGCGTAGGCTGTGAGGGTGGTGAGAAGGTTTTCAGAGGGCAGGCCCGCGGCTTCGTTGAGCACCCAGGTCTTTTTGTTGACAGGCTCGGCGAGCAGGTCTGGCCGCTCTGTCGCGGCGAGGTGAACTGCGTCTTCAAAGACAATGCTTGCTGGGCCGGTGATGCCCTTGTAGTCTAGCCAGGAGGCATACGCAAGCCCGGCCTCAATTCTTTGCCGGTTCGTAAAGCCCGGAGTAGACAGAATGCGTAGGTAGATGGCGTCAGGGGGGTCGAAGCGCAGCTCACAGTCTTCTTCCCTCGGCGCACCGTTGAAGCCCGGCGGAAGCGGTTTCGGGAAAGGATTTGAAGGCCCTATCGTGACTCCCGGCGGGAACATGATATTCCTGGACTTGTCCAGCACCCAGCCATCCATGTACTCGGCCGCCTTGGCATATCCCATCATGGCCTCGTAGTAGCCTCTCCTCCATTCCTCCGACTTGGCCGTGACATCTTTCGTGCCCGGCGGGCAGTCGTGCGGCGCGTCTTCGACGCCCTGTCCATCAATGTTGGGATCTTGCAGCCGCGAAACCGTTGTCTCAAACCACCAAGCCACCTGCTGCCAGTCGGTAATTCTTCCAGGCAAGGGTTCGTAGCGAGCGCAGTTGCCGCCGCGTAAGTCCATGCGCGTCCGGAAGCTCCATTCGTGGGGCGTGGGATACCTGCGCTCCAGGCGCTCCTGCACAATGGCATACCACGCGGCAAGCAGGGAGGCGCCGGCAATCCAGATGTAGCCGGTGTACTTGATGCCCGTCTTGATCTCATACTTGAGCTGAGCCCTACGCTCAGTCGTCAGGTAGCGGACCCGGGTGCGCGTTGTCGGGATGGAAAGGAAAGGAAGCTGTGGCCGGGCACGAAGATCGGTGCGAGCTGCGGTGCTCTGAGTGAAAGTACGCAGAAGCTCGCGCGTCGCCCCGCGGCGCATGAGAAGAAGACGGGACCGCATCATGGGCGATGGCGTTTGTCGGTGCAGGTGCAGGTACAACGGAGTAGGATTAGCGACGTCGAGCGGTCCCAATCGATATGGGAGCCAATGTCGTGTTTAACGCATTCCCAAGCACGGTTAAATTACGCTTTGTGTTAGTCTTGAGCGCTGGCGATGGCTGCCAGCCGTGCGAAAGCGGGACACTGCGTCGATGACGATGGGTTGAGATAGAGGTTGTCAAGCTCGCTAGGTAGCAAAGAAAGTCGCGATTGTCTTCAGGTTGTCTTGGCAGCCCCGCAGTAGGCCCAAGCTCGCGCAAGATCCACTCATAAACCCAGCTGCCTGTTCCGATTCGTTCATTAATTAACAGTGCTGCGCCGCAACCTTGTCTCGACAACGAGGCATGAGCAAGCAAGCGTTTGTTGAGGTTCATCATGTACAGAGCTACAATTCTCGCGTCTGCTCTGCCGTCACATCAGACTTGTGAGATCCCGATTGGCCGACGAATTATGAATCACTACATCCTGATTAAGGGCTGTCCCAGAGAACGAAACACGCCCTTTAGCCGAAGACATCTGCGAATGTGTCGAGCTTAGACTTGCTGCGACAGGATGCCTAAGGTGCTCGGAAGTAACTCGATTCTATGACTACAACACGGATATGTGACAGCTTTAGAGTGGGTAACACGGATTCTCAGACATCGAGACTAAGTATCGTGATGCTCGCTTTCACGGCAGAGAGCAGCCAACACCTGCAACTGCAGATTAGCGATGAGGCTCACACCCTGTACACCGATTTTTTTGCGGCCGAGATGACGAGGGACACAGGCATATGCTGCCAGACGCTTGTTTCTCCTGCTCTTGTACATGTGCCACGGAGGAGTGGGCGCCACAAAAAGCCCGATGCGTACCGGGTAGCTGGGAGCCCCTCAACATGTTTACAAATACATTCCATCTGAGTGTACAAGTAATAGACCATGCGGCCATAAACTAAATCGGCCGTCGCATATTGATGAATATCAAGCCTAGCCAATTCATTATGTGGATTTCGCCTCAGCTTGCCGCTGACTGGTCATTCGTTTTTGGAACGCTCTCTGCTCTTTGATGATCTCCCACAGCTCCTCATTTTGCTTCTGCAACTCCTGGTCGCCTCCCGAGTCGGCTGTGGGTTGGTAGAAGGACGCTATTGCGCTTTCCATGGCCTCTTGTGGAAAACCAGTGGCGTTGAGCAGCGAGTCGAACCTGGCTTCCGAGGCAAGAGCCGCGTCAAATTGGCCGCTGAACGTATACGCCCGCTCCGCCTGAGAAGGCTTGACGATGGTAACTGTTTTCGTGGGCTTCTCTGTTGGAAACGGGGCGACAAAGGCGACGTTGGTGACGGCGGCGTTGAGGTTCGCCAGCTCCACGGGCGATTTGTTCTCTGCAATGTCCCACCTCAGTATCTGGCCTCTTGGGTGCCCGGTGAGCAGCATCGTGCCATCGTAGCTCAAACTCAGACAAGAAGCCGGCCCCACATCGGGCTGCGTCACACCGAACGGCGACAAAACTTGTACGACCGTCGACGCGTCTTCGGCTCCCGGGCCCAGCAGAGGCTTGTCGGCGAACAACTCGCTCACATAGAGCGAACCGTCCTCGCAGGACACGCAGACGGCCCGAGAGGACGGATCGAGTGCCAGACAGAGGGGAAAGCTATGGAAGAGCAGAGTTCGCAGGGCATCGCCCGTCTGGTAGTTCCAGATAATGCAGGACTTGTCCTTGCTCGCAGACACACAAAAGTTCGTGTCGCTGCTCACACTCGGGCTGGCCGCAAGGCCAGTAATGGCAGCCCTGTGGTTCGAGAGGCTGCGTTGTGGCTCATGCTCGGCAGCCGAGTCCAGCTCAAGCAGCTGGGCCAGAGACCACACGTGGATGTCCGAGTCGTCGGACCCCGTGAGAACGTGGTAGGGCGTGGCAGCCACACAGGAGACGGCCTGAACGTGGCGCGCCGGCGTCGACACTAGTCTGCCGGTACATGTCTGTGGCTGGTGTCAGCTAATGATGGCCGAGATGGCTTCCAGGATTGTCAAGCCGGTTGGTTGATCTCTCACCTCCCAGAGCATCAGCCGGCCTTCGGCCGTGCCCATGACGACGACATCGCCAGCCAACGTCAGGCATCGTATCCGCTCCGGAAAGGCGACAAAGGCCTCCTGATTGCCGCGGAGTCTGGAGTAGACGTGTACGTAGGCCTTCTCATGCTGGGCCGCGAACACGTGGGTCTCGCTGACGCCTAGGCTGTTCACTGGAACCGAGCTCTTCTTGAAGGTCGATTTGACTGCATACGCGGGACTGAGCGTGTGGCAGTAGATGCCGACATCCTTGGCAATGGCCGTGTTGGAGGAGAGTGGGGCGCCGCAGATGGCTGAGACGAACTCCTCCGAGAGCATCATGAACTCATGAAACTCATGAACTGCCGTGCCAAGGTTCACTTTATCACTTCTCCTTCGAGTCTCCCTTGCGTGGCTCCAACCCCCTCCAAAACAAGGCAGCACTGCTGGCCTGTCTCAGAAAGCGAGGATAGCCCAGCCAACCACGGGTGCAAGAACGCGTCTGCCGCACGCCTAGGTTGTCGCGGAGTGTGTCGCTGGGACGTGACGGCGAGACAAGACCAGCGGCCGCCCCCAGCCAGATTCCGGCCGACGGGTGCAGATGGTTTCACTGCCACAAGTGTCGCCGTGGGACAGGTGGCCCCTCTTGTGCGCGACAGAGCACGCAAGGGAGCGGGACGGGAATGGCTTGTGGCCTGGGTTGGGATGACGGAAAAAGACGGGGATAACGGATGCCCCGAAAAGCAGCTGCGTCGACTGACAACTGCACCCCGCTCAAGTAATCTTGGAAGTGATTTCTCTTCGCTGCGGAGTTGAGTTGTGTGAGGTTGCAACTGCCACTTGCTTCATACATCAAAAAATTTGGAGAAGGAAAACTGCTCCTTCCTTTTCCCATCTGGACGGAAGCTGGTGATTGGTCGCACGATAAGCTTTGACGTGGTGTGGGCCCCCTGGCTCGCCTGGAGCTCGCCTGGCTCCCTGGGCAGAAAGATGCCCGTTGTCGATCTCAGCCGCAAGCAACCCCGCGATGCGCACTGCCATCCCTGCAGCCCATCTCCCGCGACATGCACATTGATCGCTTCGTGGCTGGCTTCACCTCCGCAGCAAACTTCGCGCGTACTGTGCAAATCCCCAGCCAGTCGCTGCACGTGGACAACATGAACCCCAAGAGCCTTCCCCTCTTGGCTCCTCTCCGTTCCCCTCATGGGCTTGTTTCTTTTTCATCTTTCTTTTTTCTTTTTCTCTCTCCTCTTCCTGCGGTGATCACCACCCCTTCGGGCGTGTCCCGCATGGTTTGTGCCGTCATGCAGCGAGATAACCGCAAGGCGAACGAACCGACACCACGAGAATCCCAGTCAAGTGATACCGGGATGGGAAGTTGCTTGCTGCCACTCTGTTCCTTGCAGTGTTCGGTAACTGCCTCTCGGGTAGCTACCGCACTTGCCAAACCGCAAAACTCCCAGAACAAGGGGTGCACGTTCGACGGCTCCGATATAACGTGATCTCTACCTAGCCTTGAACGCTGTCGTCGGAAGAATCTATGTACAGCTACACTACAGCAGTACTAATGTGGACCCGCTCACCCACGACCCAGTGCCGCGATCTCCATGCTCGCCTACTTTCCGACAAGTTGCCCGGCGAATAGGGTGCGCTCCTCTCCGCCATTGACCCCGATGCATCGGCGTTACTTGCGGGTTGGATCCCTGTCCAGGGACAAGGTCGGGACAGGCCGAGCCCTCGTCGCCCAGAACGGACGCACGCCATGGGCTCGCATGGCTCATCGCGCACCTTCATGTGGGTGGGTTGAGTGGCATGCGCCTACCCGCCATTCTGATCACTCGCCCTCTCGACACGAGGTCTACTGGTCCCTACCACTGGGGCAACGTCGTTGACCCCTGACATTCGACTACCACAAGCTGCAGTGACCCTATTTTCTTGCGGCCACCGCCGAAAGCTCAACGAGGAGGATGGTTCGCCTGCCATGGGGGACTAGGTGAGAGCAACACATCTACTGTGTACAGCAACAGCGCTCTCGCCCAATTGCCGTGATCCGGTAGGCTTCCCACCCCCCACCTGCACGCATTAGTGTCTGCTGCAGTGCTGAGGTGCAGCCCTGGCGGATCTCCTTTTCGCTCTCTCAATCAGGCGTCTTCTTTCTTCTGATGTTTGCACCGTACGCGGAGCACGGACTCCTGAGCAGCGCGGCCACCCTCCATCTCGGCGGGACAGGCACTGACAGACCATGGTGTCACGACATCGGCCACGTCGTATCCCCACGATAGCCCCTGCCTTGGCCGTCTAGGAAGCTAGGGAGGTGGGGAGACTTATACGCCCCGTCCTCCAACTCTCTGAATACTCCCATAGCCTTGCCGCGAACATAACCGCAGCGTCGACCTGGGAGGACCCAAGCAACAACCGCGACAACACACGCTCAGTTCTCCCAGCCTTTTTCTCCTGGCAGCCCACCGCATCCGGGAACCGACCCGGATCCTCGGTAACACGAGATCCTGTTTCTGGCAGGGGGCCAGGGCACGTCTCGGCAAGGGCACCGCTCTCGCGCGATCTGCGCAGGGGTACACGCCACGCCGATCTGTATCGACGGTATTGATTCTTGCCGTCCTGATGCTGTTCTCGTCGCTCGGCCTGCCATGTCGACCTCCAACTCGGTCTGCTCCCTCAGTGACGAGATGGCTACGGGAGCGCTCATGGTCGACCGCAACCTGCCCGAGCTTCTGGTGCGAGACCTCGATGCCTCGGAGGCGATCTTCACATCCTTAGACATGACCGCCGGCTGCCCCTGCGCCGGCCTTGCTGCGCCCGACTTTGGTGCCGGCCTCTCGTCCCAAAGGCAGCGTCTTCCACATCGCGCAAGCTACCCGCAACAGCATCCCACGAGCCACTCTCACCAGCGCGTAGTCGTGAAGGATGGGCAACGGCTTCGCACCATGCCGAGCGCCCATGGCAGGCAGCTTGGAGCCAAAAGCCGAGCACCAGATTCGTCCAGCGACACGTCGGGATGCGTGGAGCCCCTTGCAATCCGAACTCGACAGCAGTCAGTTGCCACAGCGGCCACGTCACTTTCTGGCAGCGATTCTTTGCTTTCTTCCAGCGGCCCCTCGCCGACTTCACCCATCCTCTCGCCCTGCTCCTCTAACCGCGACAGCAGCCCCCATGGCACTTGGTTCGAGGCTGAGCCAGAGTCCCCGCTCGACGAGGCCAGTAGTTCGGTGTATACGGAAAGAACCTCGATTTCTGATCCGCCTCGGACCACTCGTCACTCCGCCGGTCACGACGAAGATAACGACGGTGACATGAATGCGACGCAAAAGCCCGCCGCGACTGGTGGGCCGGATGCTCAGTCGACCCACGCGGTTTATCGCGCCGACAGCTGCTATAGCAGTGATTCGCGCCCGCTCACGCCTGCAAGTCAAAAGCACCTTGAAAAGCCGAGGATCGTCACCATACATCCGGCGCCTGCTGGTTCGAAGCGGGTTTCGTCCACCAACAAGAGCACAATTGGTGCTGACTCGGCCTCTATGACGTCGGATCCTCAGGAAGTGCTGGCAGCTATCCCACCGACGATCGGGCGGCACCGCCAGAGCGGGCTTTGTGGTGGTCTGCAAGGGGAATCCGGCATGCATCTGCTCGAAACGGCTAACGGCCGAACGGTCATCGACGCCTCAGGGTCCGCCTCCGTGGAGCCGCCAGGTGAAGAACAGCCGGTTCAGCAGGTCTACGCCGGTCCCAAACCTCCCGTGGCCAGCCGCGAGAGTAAGAACCTTGGGAATGAAGACGGCCTCATCTCCAAGACGCGGGCTGACTTGCCTACGGAGTCGCGAAATCCATCGGTTGCCGACTTCCGCCGCTGGGCTGGTCGAAGTGCCGAGACGTTGGCTTTGTCACAGATTTCAGCGTCAAGCAGCCCCAAAGCTCCAGCTCCAGGCGTTCCGCTGCCTCCAGAAGTCATTGAGTCCCTTCGAGTGTCGATATCTTGCTTCCCCGAGACGATGCTTCTCACTTCGAGTCTCTCAATCGAAACGATCCGAGCCTACTCCAGGAAGGTGAAACACCGAGCGGACCTAGACCGACAGTCAAGAAACATCATCTACGAGCCCTGCCAAGCGACGAGCTCGCAGAATGCAAAACCCGCTAGACGGTGGCACATGAGCTGGCTGGGTCACGCTCGGCGCAGCAGCAAGAATCAGCAGACCTACCAGCCCCAGCAATTGCCTCCACCGCAACACTACCATCAGCATCACACGCTGTTTCGGACCGCTCATTCAGCCCGCCCGGATATGTCAACCCTGCATCTCCCCTCCGGCCCACCATTGGCTTCAGCCTGGGCTCCAATCAGGAACATTTTCCCGTCAGCCTCCGACTACCTCTGCGACGCCCTCTACGCACATCTCCTAGCGTATAACTACATCAACTCGCTATGCCCCATGCCTTTCCCCGCACGCATGCCCATCCCACCAAGAACGAGCTACCACCCGGGCCCGTCGCCCGACGACCCCGCGCGCAACAGTCTCTGGGTGCCGCAGAAAGCCGCCACGTTGCTCGGCATGGACAACCCCGCGCCGCCGCCGCCGCACCACTTCCTCCGTCACCAACAACAACCCCAGCAGCAGCAGCACAGCGGCGGCGGCTCCACCAACGCCAAGGGCCGCAGCGTGCTGAGTCGGCGGAGCGGCGGTGCCGGCGCCACCACCACCAACGGCAGCAGCCATACCCTGCAGGATCTCTTCCATCTCGCGCGCACCGGCACGCGCGGCGGAGGAGGCGGCGGCGGGATGGCGAGCAGCCACCACCACGAGGGGCCGGGCGCGGCGTCGGGCGCGGGCTCGGCGATGATGAGGGAGCTTCAGGCCGGTCTGGGCCGGTGCGTCGGCTTGCTGGTGGCGACGATGGCTGCTACTGCTGCCGCTACGTCTTGGTCTTCTGCTTACCCCGGCGGCGGGAGGAGGGGCGTTGGCGGCTGCGCTGAGGAGGGGTCTACCGCGAGTCTGGTGGCGGGGCTTGGGGAGAGAGGGACGGTGAATGGTGAGGGGTTCGGAGGGTACGAGGCTGTTCTGGTGAGGGCGCTCTGTGAGGTTGTGAGGTGCGCCGAGGAGGGGAGCTTGTGCGTGCTTTGAAGTGGGCTGGGGTAGGCTGGGGATGGGTTGGGTTGGGATGGATGGATGGGTTTGGTGCGGGAGGAAAGGATATTTGGTTTCTCATGATGTATGATGAATGTGGATTGGAGGAAAAGCTGATGCTTGGCGTGGAGGGTGGTGGTTCCGTGGTTTCCATCTCCTTTTATTTTGCGCTGCTTTTCTTCTCCTACCGTTTTCGAGGGGCAAAAGCGCTGGCGACACTTGGCTTTGCCGGCGTCCAGTGCCGAAGCGGCCACAACCTTTAGCCAGCTACTGAGTTAATGATAATGAGTCCGAGGAGGCGCGGAGGATGCTCGCTTTCGGTCGGGTATTTGTCTCGGCTGGCTCGACTGTACTGATGGTGTTGCTGGTGTGGTAGTGACGACACGCCCGCGCTTACACCGGACAGGACAGCCCCACAACCGCAGCGGGCGGGAGCACCCGAGACTTCGGACCCCACAGGGCGATCGGATCAACTCTCCCATACGCAGTAAGTTCCGTGGTCCCTCGGAGGCCAAGACCCCGCCGCTCCACACCCATCCGCCCGCCGGGTCCGACCCGGCAACGTTGCTCCATCTTGGCTGCGGCCGCTTTGTCAACCACCGAAGTCTCTCGGATGCCACCAGCTGAGTCACACGGGACACAGCAGAGCGACCAGCGCAGCACTTGACTTGAAGCCGGCCTCTCTCGGCACCACCCCCTCAAGTCAGCCCTCCTCTGTGGTGTGTTTGCACCACTCTCGCTTCCAGGCGCGTACATCGCATCTCTGGGCCATGGATACGATAGAGGTTCGAGCGGCCACGGCCCCAGTTCCTGCCGCAGCTCCACGGCCCCCACGCATCACCAACGCCTGTGAAGCCTGCCGGGCTGCCAAGGTGAAATGCCAGGCCAGCACCCAGTTGGGCATATGCAAGAGGTTCGTTGTAGCGTCAACGTGCTTCTCGTGCCCGGGGTGGCGCCAGTGTCTCTCGCTAAAAGCAGCGGCGGACACCCCTTTTTGCCGCCCCCTCTTTCAGCACTTAACACTCCCCTGGTATTTTGACTGATTGCCTTCATTTCAAAATAGATGCCTTGATTCAAAGCGTGAGTGCATCTTCAAGACAGGCCCGCGGACCCGACGGCCCAGGCAGAAACGGTAAGATAAGCCCCAGAAAATTCCTTCAGACTACTCGCCCGCACTCACGAGTCTCTACTCCATGATCTGTTCCCCTTTGACCCCCTATTAATCCCACCCTTCACTCTTCAGCCCTAGCCCAGCAGCGGGTGCAACATCAAACACCGCCACCACTTCCGCCCCAGCAGCGGCGCGCTACCTTCCCCTTCCCGGCCCCTCCAAGACGTTCACCATCGACATCCCCATGGCCGCCGACGACGACATAGCCGACACGCTCGAGGCGTTGCGCCTGACGCACGACAAGGGTCTCGACCTGCTGGTGCCGCACGTGTCGGACGGTGACGACGACGAGGAGGCGGAGGCGGCGGCGGACTACGACGACTACGAGTACGACCACCAGCAGCTCGACATGGACGTCGACATCGACTACGACTGGCTCGACCGGGCGTCGGGCGCCGGCTCGTCGGCGCTCTCGCACGCGTCGTCGCTGCCCGTGGGCGCGTCGGCGCTGTCCACGCCGCCGAGCAGTGTTGTTTACGCTACTGCTGCTGCTGTTCAGGGGCTGGGGCAAGTTGAGGCGACGGCAGCAGCCGCGGCTGGGAGGGAACGCAGCAGCGGCAGGGCCAAGTCAAGGACGCTAGCCAGCCTACGGCTACAGCCGCAGTTTAACTTGGACTCGGCGGGCAAGCTGCTGACGACGTTCCGCGAGGCCATGATGGGCCATTTTCATTGCGTGGTAGTGCGCGAGGACGACACAGTCGAGCGCATGGCGCGGGAGCGGCCGTTCGTGCTGCTGGCCGTGCTGGCGGCCGCGAGCGGCAGCTGCACGCTGCAGGGGCACAGCCTGTATGACGAGGAGTTCCGGAAGATCCTGGGGCTCAAGTTCGTGGCGGGCGGGGAGAGGACGCTGGAGCTGCTTCAGGGGCTGGTGGTGTACATTGCTTGGTGAGTGCCGTGTTACCTGTCGTCTTGTGCTCCAAGCCGGCAGACTGGCCAACGACTTCTAGGTACCCATTCCATCTCCGGCCCAAGAACAGGCAAGCGGTGCAGTACATCCGCATGGTGGTCGACATCGTCAGCGATCTTGAGCTCGATGTGGACCCGGGCACCGACTCGATGGACGTCCCGCCCACGTCGGAACGGCTCGACGAGATCCGAGTTTACCTCGCGAGCTACTACCTCGCCTCGTCGTACGTCACCCGCCTGGCCGTCGTGGTGTTACCGCAAGAAAAACTAACCTGTATACTGCTTTAGCTACGCCTCCACCTGGGCCCGCACCCCACCACTTACGTACACCGAGTACACGGCGCGGTGCAGCGACCTCCTGCAGCGGCACAGCCAGGAGCGCGGCGACCACGTGCTGGCATGGCAGGCGCGGCTGGAGCGGCTGGTGGAGGAGACCAACGACCTGCGGCGGACGCAGCGCGGGCGGTCGCAGAGCGAGTATCAGATCGGGCTAATGCTGCGCGGCATGGAGACGCAGCTCAGCGAGTGGGAGGCACGCATCGCCGCCGCCTCTGCCATCGCCGACTCCCCGTCGCTGCGCATCGCCGTGCTCTTCACGCGCGTCTTCCTCTCCGGCGCACCGCTTCTCAAGCTGCCGAGCGTGAAGCTGCCCTCGCTGGACGCGGCGTCGGCGTTCCGCGCCGACCCGGCCCGGCTGCACGCCGTGGTGCCGCATCTGCACGCGCTGTACGACTACCTCCTGGGGCTCGACCCGGCCGTGGTCAACGCGTTCATCGGCATGGAGTGGGGCGCGCTGATCCTGGCGATCATCCTCGGCTTCCGCATGTCGTTCCCGCTGGTCGTCTGCCCGGAGTGGGACGACCAGGCGGCGCGCGAGACGATCCGGTTCGCGCACTACGTCGACCGGCTGTGCGAGATGGGCGGAGAGGGATACGACATCGCGTCGATCCAGGCCGGGCTGAGTGGCACGGCTGCGGGTGCAAACACGAATGTGAACGCCGATGCTGGTGGGCAGCCACCGAGGAGGAGTATGGACGTGTTGGTGGCGAGCAAGATTGTGCTGGACATGGTGCGGAAGAAGTTCCAGCGGAAAGTGGCCAAGCTGGAGGCGCGCGAGGCCGTGGCGCCGCCACCGCATCCGGTGCCGTCGCCCGCAACTGCTGGGACGGGCTCGGGGCGGGCCCATCGAGAGGGTTTACCCTCTCACAACTGCCCGATGATGGACGGCAGCCTGGAGCCGTATTATCCTTACTGGGACGAGACGTTCACGAACAATCTGGTGGCCAGCGCGTTTGCGGCGACAGAGGGGCCTGACGGGGGGACTGCAGAAGCCGCGTTGGGTGCTGGCGTGACCGTTCCAAACGAACTGTGGACGGCCCTGACGACGGACTGGGCACAGAGCGGAGCAGGCGTGGACTTTGACGCCCTGTAACGGAGCTTCGATGCAGTTGATCGGACTGGCAGACCGAGTCGAAGAAGGGATGCTGTTGATGGCTTCAGGATTCTGTGTGATGATGATCCATGAGTACTTCAGTTGTCGCCATACCTCGCTTCTCTTACGCTCTCACGGTGTTCGAGTCGGTGGCCTCAGGGTCGCCATGGCATTGCATTCTCTCTGTTCCCCGTTTTGCGGCTCTGCTCTGAGGGGCAGGCGGCGAACAGAGGTCGGACGTTGCTTGTCCTGTTTCTGCTGTCGGGATACTTTTCATGTCTCGTGTTCCAAGAAACCCTGTGGCAGCCCTCCGTCGCCCTACCGCTTCTCCTGCAACTCTGAAATCCTGCCGATCCAAGCAAGCCAGCCCTGTCACGTCGTCAGCTAGCCACGCGGCGCCCACGCTCTTTTGATTTGCTTCTGTCGAACTGGTAAACACGGTCCACGTGTAGCTTCGTACCCACAGCATGGCTGCAGTCAGTCAGCCCACGGCAGAACGCGGTGAGATGATCAGGCTGCTGCACACTGTGCAAGAACCAGTAAGAAACGAAACGCAAGAGTGCTGGGTAAATGCGTCAACACAAGACCCATGTGACGCGCTGCTCACGCAGGTCACAGCTCAAGCCAGACCACCACCGCTGATTGGCTGCCCACCGTGGCCGAGATCCAAACCTCATCCCGGCTCGAACAGGCACGGAGCCGCTCTCGAAAATGTTCGAATCGGGGCAATCTGTTCTCGCACTGGTACCGAACGGAGGAAACGCAGTCCCACTGGCTCCACATCGTTGCGCCAAGAGCTGAGCCCCAGGAGATCTGCGGGTTGCATGTCTCGCAAAGGCTTCCGGGTGGTCAATGCGCGCTAAGTTGGTACATGTACTCTCCCCGCTTCCTGCTTGTTCGTCCGAAATTTTTCGGGTTGAAATACTCGTACGGAATACAAACCACGCACAACTGCCCTGTGCCCGGCGTAAGTTACCTACCTTCAAAATAATCTGATGGATGCCTGATGATATCGGCACTGTATCACGTAGTAACACAGAGGCAATCTCCATAGCCTGTAGCCTGTGTGCGGCATTCCACGGGAAGATAATGCTTCTCTTTCTACGTGTCTGGTTTCCATGAAGCGGCGTTGCTTTTCCATGTCTCTGAGACGCAGCCCGCTTGGTGATCTCCCCCCCCGCGCGCGTGCCAGATTGCTTCCCTCAGCCAAACCGTTTCAGCGCTGTGAGGGGGAGCTGTACCCGGCAACGTTCTAGCCCCAAAGCCCTTGCTTCGCTGCACGCCCGGCTGCCGCCCAGAAGAAAGATTTCGAACCCAGCAAATCGGCACTGCATCATGTGTGAGCGCTGCGCTGGGCGATCAGGATGGATCTGCCGCAAGTCCGATCGGACGAGGAGACGCTTTGCCCAGCCCGGCAACGCATGGCTGGGCTGCCTCGGAGTGCGCCATGCTTCCTGCTCCTGCAATCGCTGGCTGGGTGAGCTGGGGTGTCCGTGCTGGGACAATAGGGCTGCCATGGCAAATTCGGGGGAAAACGCCAAACCACCCGTTGCTCTTGCTCGGCCTTGCAAGCTTGCTTGGTAATAACGAGCTAAAGTGGTGTGTGTGGCATTCCTCCTGCGTCCCCTTCAGGGGTGTTCGCGTTGCGCGACAGGACGGCTATGCAGGCTGGCAAATGCCGGGTCCAACAGGATGGGCGGCCACAGCAGCGTGAGCGACCAGAGTGGGGAGCCTGGTCCCAGAGGGCAGATGCATGCGAACGGTTACGCAGCATACGCCAAAGTTAACGCCGTGCTTGTCGTTGGCTCTTTTCTCTTCCTCAACCCCACGTCGGATTCTCAAGGCTTTCGAGGTCGGCCGTGCAGCCTTTCCCTTGGGCTTCGCACCAGACAGGCGCACGTTGTGCTGCGACAATGGGCCAGTGGACAGTTCACCGCCCGCCGCTTCGTCTGTGGGTGTGACCGGGCAGCGGCCGCCCCCACGAGATAGGGATGTCGACCGGGCGCGTGACCAGTATTAGTAGCTGTCGGGCAACACCGTCCGGGAACAAGTCGAGGGCCACGGCCCTGTGGTGTTACCAGCTTACCATGGTGGTATTGCCACCCGCGCATGCTGCAGTGTTGGGAGCCTCTCTCAGCAATCAGCTCCCGCAGCCAGCACGACAGCATGATGAGGGGTAACCTAAGGACCTGAGGGCCGTGAGAGAACAAAGCGACGGCCACGCGAGGCCTGTCCTGCCCGAAGTGATGGCGGGCAGGCAGGCAGGTTGTCAGACGAGCGCACTCGATGATGGCACCGTGGCTTCCATGGGCCCGGATTGTTTCAGGACTCGATCCGATCCGGGAAGCGACCCTGCACAGTTGAGATAAGTGTCTACTGTGTACGGAGTGCACAGTAGGTACTGAGTAGAAGTGTGCCGCCCCAGGGCTAGTGTGCGGTTGGTAATATCCGCCAAATCAGCCCCTCCATTGTCCTTCGGAGGCCCGAAGTGGGTGCTTGGTATCGTGGCGGCCTTTCCCTATCCGGGCTTCAGTTCAGATCGAGCGATCCTGCATGTGTCTGGGGATGCATCGAGTCCACTACCCTCCTTGATCATGGTGGGCAGTTTTGTGCCCGCCATGCAAAGGAGGGAGAGCAGCCGAGGATACCCTCCTCAACGCCCCAACCGCCCCAGTCGACACCCGTTGACTGCCGCGGAGTAATGAGGCACGTATTCGTGCCGGTGACTGCAGCTTGTACACCGCATGCTGTCTTCTGTTTACTGCGAAGACCCAACCACTTATGGGTGGTCGTCAGCGAGAAAACCGAGGGGAAAGCTGTGGGGCAGCAATGCCGCCAAACAACACAGTACTGCGTACTTGGGAGTAAAAACCGTTAAGGTCTGAAGGTGGTTGTTTCCTCCGGTTCGACCGTTGGGAAGGTTAACCCTGGGGGGGCTCCGCAGGGTAGACTTGTCCAGATCCCTTGGCGTAGCAGATCGTCCCAACTTACTCTGTGTACTGGTGGAATATGCCACTGGCTGGCTGCCGACAGCGCCGGCCAGGCGCCTGTTGGTGTCTGCGATGGAGGGCTGGAAGCGGCCATCGATTGTCTGAACGGTTGCTGGATCTCGCAGCCCACAATCCCAAGCCTGTTAGTAGCCCAGAGATGGTGTCTTTCTGGGCCGACCGCCAAGGGAATCGCCAAACGAGCCTCTGCGCTTCCTGCATGAACCATCAAAGCCAATAACGCTTCCTCTCGTGACATCATGGCTGGACAGTGGGAAGGGCGGGATGCAGCCGGTGTATATTCTCCTCTTACAAAGCCCAAATGAGAAGGGTGGGACTTGGCCGTTCGCTGGGCGTAATTCCGGGACATCCATCTCAGCCCCTCACCGGTCGGCCCTCGATATTTATTGAGCCCACCATCTCATCGTCGCTGCCTGCCCTGGCGCCCTGGGTAGGTGGGGGGGGGCGGGGCGTCCAGGTCAACGCTCGACGTCTGGCTAGTCGCGGAAAGATCTCTCGTCCGGCCCGAACATCTGCCGCTCCTCGTCAGGCCATCTCCGCCCCTCCATCAGCGCTGGGGTGCTTCTTCTCCGTCCGAGTTTGCACGGATACACTGTGTGCTGTGTCGGAGGAGCGAGACCTTGGCGGCAGGGCCCAGTGCAATGCCTGCGTCGTCGCCGGGAGCCTTCGAAGCGCACGTTGATCAGAAACAGCGACAGGGGTCAGTTGGCTGGTACTGCAACGCCGGGGGTCGCATTCCCTCGCGCCTTTCCACTTTGGACTTGATCCTTCGAGGGTGGTGCCGGACCGGTGAGGCTGCTGCTGCTGCTTGGGCGATACCGTAACAACCCAGGACCTGCTTGCGAAGGAAGCCTGGTGAGGGGTTCAGCCTTGGTCGGTCATCTGCCGTGCCACCACCTGGGGGTTGTATGAGTTCGTCAGGGTCACCGCGAAAGGCCGATCCAATGCACGTATAAAGGATTTGCAGCTGTGCATGTCAGAACAGAGAACAGGACCTGAGCAAGAGGGCTCAGACCGTTCCGTTGGGCGCCGCCAACACCTGGGACCAGGGATGAGGTGCAGGCTGCCTTTTTGACTTTCAACGCACTGGCAGTCGAGTGTGCGACGCTATTTCAGCCTAGGTACTCCGTACATACGGAAATTTCTTTTGATACGAAGCTCCCTCCAAAACGAACAACAATACGGAAAGCGAGTACCTATCTTCTTCAATCGAGCCTCGCCCGTTTCTTATCTTTCTTTGCCTTGGGGAAGGCTTTGCCAACACCGGCAGCACTGCATCTGTCCACTTGTAGCCATCGTATAGGATTCACCAATGGCATACGTGAAACCATTCATACTGAACGCGGTTGAAGCTTACAGTACAGTACGGACACCTAGTACACAGTACACAGTACACCGTTACGCAGCGCGCCCTGACTTCAAGCCAACACGTGCGCTACACGGCACGAATGCGAGTCGGAGCCTGGTCCGGGCGCACAGGGCGATGGATGGCGAAGCAGCGCACTGTGCATTTTAGCCCCTGGTCGGTACTAAACTGAGAGAACATGCCTGTACATACAGAGTAGTAGGTCGCGTAATATTACATCCCCGGAAAGCTTCCCATTGACTGGCTCAATCCTGTGAGTCCCTTCTCTCAATCACTCCCAAATCCCGCTGCTGCAGCTCGGCCTGCACAAAGCCTCCCCCCCCTCATCCCACACCAAACACTTCTCCAACCCCCAACTTTTTTCCCTCCCAGTCGCCTGTTCTCCTGGCGCTGCTGTAATCTGTACCTGCGCCGCGCTCCTCCACCCGCTCGCGAGATTGCGCGCGTCCCTCCAGCGTCGTCACTTATATTTTTTCCCCTCCCGTCCGGTTGGTGTTCGCTTGTCGCGTTTCCATCCAAAACAGCATACCAAAAAACACACACCATTTTACTCAGTACTGAGTGCACTCCAGCAAACCGCGGCAGCGCCTGCATTTCCACCACCCTTGCGGTACCTGACAGCTTCTCCACCAGTTGTCGCCGCGCACGCTGCGCGTTTCCACTCGTTCGATTCTCACTACTCGATCAGCGCGATCGCCGCCCCAACTGCCCTTCGTCGCTGCGCCGCGCTGCACATGCATCGCGAGGAATGAACGGGGACCACAACCCGCAAGGTACATCGTCAGGCGCCCTCGCCAGCAGCGCGTTCGCCGCCCCGAGGTCGAGCCGCACGAGTCCGTTCCCCGTCGCCAGCGCTGCAACAAAGAAGACAATGGCCGTCCCGGCCTTTCTCCCGCCTGCGCAGCCGTACCGGGCGCCCACGGCCTCCCAGCAGGGCTACCCACCGTCGCTTCCCGCCGCCAATTCGTTCGATCGCGATACTGCCAAGTCCCTCGCCAACTCCTCTGCCGTGACACCGCCCACGCTCTCGTCGGCGCTGATCCGGAACCTGCCACTCAACACATCGGAGGAGTCGCTGCGCCTAATGATGGTCTTCTCCAAGGACCTGTCCGATGTCGAGGTTCTGCCTGTCGAGCAGTCCGTCGATGCCGGCTTCCGATCAGCCATCCTCAAGTTCAAGACCCCCGCGGGCGCGCAAGAGGTGAAGAACATGCTAGACGGCAAACCGAACATCTCCAACGATGCCGAAATGATCGTCGAGATTCTGGGCGGCTCGAGCCCCACCACCCTTGGAAATGGGTTCCCCACCGACGGCATGATGGGTGCAGCCTCCGGTGTTGGCTCTGCCGCCCCGCCGGCGCCATCGTCACGACAGGCGTCCCGGTTCAACGGCACCTTCCAGTCGCTAGAGAAGATCACGCCTCCCGTGGGCCCCCTTTACGGAGACCTGGCCGCTCACGCCGCCAGCTCGTCCTACCAGGATATCTTTGGGCCGCAGTCGCCCATCGGGAATCACCTCGCCAACGGCGCCCATTTGACGAGCAAGTCGCTCATCGACCCCGCCGATGATGACGAGACTGGGGAGCTCTTGAAGGACCCGGTTGGCTTCGCCGAGAACGGCCCGCCGCGCCGCCAGACAGTGCCGCAGCTCCCTGTATCTCGCATGGCAAGCCTGTCGCTCAGCACCACGCCGACGGCCACCCCCGGACACACCCCGATGTCGTACTATGGCCACCCAGGAATGAGCACGCTCTCCGGGCTTTCCAACACCATGTCCCCCAGCGCGATGGCCGCCCCGGGCATGGGTTACATGCCACAAACCTCCTACAGGATGCATAACTTCCCTCCGGCCAATCCAGCGGATCAAAATCCACCTTGCAATACGCTCTATGTCGGCAACCTACCCATTGACACCTCCGAGGAGGAACTCAAAGCCATGTTTTCCAAGCAGCGAGGCTACAAGCGGCTGTGTTTCCGAACGAAGCAGAACGGCCCCATGTGCTTCGTCGAGTTCGAGGATATCAGCTTCGCAACCAAGGCGCTGAAGGATCTCTACGGACAGCCGCTCCACAACAGCGTCAAAGGCGGCATCCGCCTGAGCTTCTCCAAGAACCCACTTGGCGTTCGCTCCGGCCAGAACCAGGGCCAGAACGGGGCCGGCGGCGCTATGACTGGTCTCAACGGGGTGCACCACGGCTCGTCCAGCGGCTTCACCACAGCGAGCGGGCCTCCGCCCGGCCTGAGTGCGCCTCCTGGTCTCGGCATGAGGGGCGGCGGGTACACGACCGCTCCATCTGGCGGCCAGGGTGCCGGCATGGGTCACATGTACAGCTCGCCCACCGGGTCCAACGCGCCGAGTAACCCGTGGGGTAGCGGCATCTACAACGGAAACGGGCCGATGATGGCCGGCTCCGCCTCGACCTTTCCGCCGTACATGATGGGCCGCTAAACACGACTATCGATCAGCCGTTGCGGCGCGGGGTGCCTAGGTTTTTGTTGGTTTTCGATGGTGTATTCTCGTGTCTTTTTCTCGACTCCCTTTTTTTCTTTAATTTCTTCTCGGCTGAGGCCTTCAAAACTTGGCTTCGACCTTTTTCGCATGCTCCGGGCCAACTTCCTGGATCTGGCGCCAATCGCACGGCTGGTTTGGGTGACCAGGAACGAGACACGACATTCGCGGGCCAGAGGCCCACGCGTTGCTGGAAGCTCTCAACGCTACACTCATCGGCGTACGGTATGAGGCACTGGAGTTTCTCTTTTATCTATGAGTTCTCATTTTTTTTTTTTCAGCACGGAACGATTCCCCAGGGTTTACAATGTTTTGCTTGGTTGGGCTTTTCGGTTGTTTGCATTTGTCGGCCATCTGAACTTCATTTCGCGGCGGGCATCAGGATTCTTAGAGCTTGCTTTTGTCATCCCCCTCGGGCATGGGAGCGAGAGCACTCTTTGGCTTCAGGGCGGTCCCTCGGTTGGACCATGGTCTCGCGGCTATCCACATCCATTCACCTTTTTTGATTTTTCGCACGTACACCGTCATGTCATGGCAAGCAAGGCGCAAGGTCAGGTAGGGGGAGGCGAAAGGGGGGGCAGGGAAACATGGTGGCCCATGGCGTCGCATCGGTTTCAACATCATTATCATCATACCAGAGGCGAGCATATCAAGCGGCACGGGGTCTCTTGGGCAGCTGTCACCAGGGAAATCCGTCGGAGTTTGGGCAAAGGGTTGGGCGTGGCGGTTACAACACGAGTTGGTGGGGAGAGAGGCGGCGGCGGCGGCGGCAGTTGTCTTCTTGTCGTCCAGACGAATACACAAAAACGAGCGAGGTTACGTCGTCATTCAACTCATTTCAGGCCAATATTCCTCTCCGTAACAGAATTTGCTTCCATCTACGCTGGCAGAAGACGTGTACGACGGCGGAATTCCTCACTGCCAGCTTCTCTAAAAAGTAAACTAGCGGGATCATACGGGCGGCATAGACCCGCGGGGCTGAGCACTTGGAATTGTGGCAAATACACGGGGACAACACCGGCGCTTGGGCATCATTGCGTCAGGAGGAGCACAACGGGAAAACGGGGAAACAGATTTGGGCAAAGAAGGGCTGGTCGGCACTGGCGCTTGCTTTCAACACACACGCCTCGTCTAAACGGATGGCATCGTTGTGGTTCCTCATTGCACACAGGCTGAGGCTTGGGTGGGCTTTCGGTCTCCTCTCGCCTGGTCCAAAAAGGGGTTGTTTTGTTTGTTTCTGTTCACTTCCCGCCTTTTCAAGGCTCCGCTGCTGCTGGCCCGGAGGGTCGTTCGCATTGCGTCAGATACATGCTACCAGCCAGCAGCAGCCTGTGGGGAGGGCAAACCGTGAAGCACGCGGGATGGCCACGCAGTCTGAAGAAGCAAGCTCACGAGTATCACCCAAATGGTACGCTGCAAGAAATATTGAAGTCGCCAGAGTCTGAGGTCGGCAGGCACGTGTGCCTCTGGGCTCTCGACATTGCTATTGCTCTTGACTACCTTCATCGGAGCGGACTGACTCACATGGATCTGACCATCGCCATCCTCAAGATAACCTCCATCTGTCGTGCCGTCGTAATTGTCTAGTTGCAAAGAAGCTGTCAGCCTGGCTTTGTCACCCTGACTGCTGGCACCTGCTGCTTAGACACAGTATAAGTTTTCCTCATACTCTTCCCCCCCCTCCGAGTATCGTCTTGTTGGCCCCCGTTTCTAGCTCCGCCTCAAGCGACTGGGGGTTGATGGCCTACAATATGCGGCGATTTAACAAACTGCTAGAGAGAGAGAGTTGGTGAGAGTTGGTTCAAAAGGATGGAGGAAGCCCAGAAGAGTCCCCAGGAGGGATCCATATTCTACTTCTGCAGGGTTGATAAGCTGGCTCTTCTGAACGCATATCCATATGTAGAGACGGGACACCGTCGCAGACAAATTAACAATACACCCGAGTGATGCCAAGCTACGGAAGTAAAGAAATTAAGTGCCACCCATGTATCCAGGACCAATTCTATATTGACCACCCTTACCACTCACAGCCACGCTTCTACCTCCTGCTCTTTCGCGCGGCAAATATCCCGAAGAGATCCGTCACAAATCCAATCCAACCCCTCAGCCCCCTCATCACATTCAGCAACCACAGATACCTCCACACAAACGCCTCCACCCGCTCATAATCATGCCCATACACCTCCCAGACCGCCTGCGCCCTCTCCCCGTCCCCGCTCCGCTCCCCCTCCACCACCCTCACCCTTCCGCCATCCACCAACTCCTCATCCCCACCCTCCCCCACATCTTTCACCCTCATCTTCGGCCCCACAAGCAACGCCCTTCCGCGGATCCCATCGTCAGCCATCAGCCGGGTAGCCGCGTCCACGACGTCGGCCAGCTCGGCCTTGGGCGCGCCGGCGAGCAACGACAGCGCGGCAGCGGGCAGCAGCGGCGTGTCGACGAAGTAGGGGGTCAGCGCGTTGACGCGCACGCCCGGCGGCGCGGTGGCGCGCAGCGCGCGGAACAGGCCCAACACGCCGTGCTTCGAGACCGTGTACTCGGTCTGGCCGGGCAGGGGGACCAGGCCGGCGATGGAGGAGATCAGGAGGAGGTGCGCGTCGCCGGGGGGGGGGTCGGCTGTCGTTGTTGTTGTTGGGGTGGGGTTGTTGTTGTTGTGACGGCGGAGGTAGTAGAGGGCGAGATGGGCGGTGTACATGACGCCCGTGAGGTTGACGGCGAGGACGCGGAGGCGGGGCGGTGGCGGTGGCGGGGAGCAGTCTAGGTTGCGGGGCCGGTCGAAGATGGGGGAGGTGGGAGAGTGGTTGTCGCCAATGTCGACGATGCCGGCGCCGGCAACGACGGCGTCGAGGGAGCCGGTGGGCGAGGAGGCCAGAGCGGTCTTGAAGAGCGAGAGCTGGTCATCCCAAGAAGTGACGTCGCAGTGCTGATAGACGATGACCTGGGAGGGGGCGGTGGAAGAGGACGAACGCAGTTCGGCGACGAGATCCTCGCCGGCGCGGTCGTTGAGGTCGCCAATGATGAGATGGGCGCCGTGACGGGCCCACTGCCGAGCAAATGCTGCGCCAAAGCCGGATGCGCCGCCGGTGATGAGGATGGTCTTGCCGGAGAGGGTAGAGGTGTCGTAGGGCTTGGAGCAGTCGACAGCGGGTGACTGGTTGATCATGTCGACGACCTTCCACGGGTCGTCTTGGGGTGGAGAGGCCATTTGGGACTCTGTCATGAGTTAGTTAATGTGTATGTTTGTAAAAATGAAGATCGGTATGTCGTTGTGTAGTTCCATGTCCTACATGTCCACACTCGGAAATGTGCGCCACCTCACGACCCCCTTGCATCAGTTTGACAAGCAAGCCTGAGCCATGCCCCCGATCATTGCTCATTCTAAGCTCCCAGGCTTCAACTACTCTTCCAGAGCCGATAGCTCCATTAAGGGTGAACCGAAAGCACAAGAGTGTGGAAGTAGGGGGTGAATTGACTTACATCTCACCTCAGCGTTGCGAGGGCAGAAACACGTCTCGATCGCAGCCAGTTGCCGATTGAATAATAATAACTCACGGTATCCAAAGAGCATACCCGTTCAAGACACCGAGCAGTGCCTTGAAAGGCGAGAGAGAGACTTGACATGCCGCTGGCGTCGGGGCCAATTTTTATGAGAGCCATGATCCTGGTCATGCCAGCGAGCTAATGCGAGCTGGGGGCCAAAGCGGGCCTCGCTGCGTGCCAACGACAGGCGAGCACTGCTTGACTAGGATGCTACCGGACACGTCGTGGGGGCGTCTCGAGCCGCAAGCCGGTGCAACTCCCTTGGGGCGGAGGATGCAGCTTTGCTGGCCTTCCGATGAGCAAGAACTTTTTTGATCTGGTATCACAAGGTAAGCAGCATGCTCTATCTATGCAATTGGCGCAGCGATGCCCCGGGCTCTCGGGGTCCTTCACCGACTTCCGACTCGGCCTACTGAAAACCAACCAAGTTGTGGTTGGCCGAAGGGGTTCCGAAATTCGTGCATTTTCGGAGCTGAGCCCATTGCTTGGCTCGAAAGCCGCTCCACCACACACGATGCCAGCTTGAGACAGATCTGGCGTGGCCACGCGGGGATTTTTGTCGAGGGCGGACACACCTAACGCCGTGTAAGGAAACGGGTCGCGTGGGATCGGTGTCGAAAAGGGTTCTGGAACATGTCGAAATTGTGGAGGCCCTGTCACGGCGGACATGGTTGGCTGGTTGCGACCATAGGCTCGATTGACAATGGCATGTTGGACTGTCGAGCTTTCAGGTTTGGACTCAGGGTATGTATGTACTTTCGATACACAACGACCGCTGCAGTCAGTCCGTGGCGTCTTGATCCTAATGCTATGTTCTCTCCCACATGGCGACGTCGAGTTGGGACCCGGACCCAGCCCTACGGGACGGTCAAGTCAAGCTTAAGTCCCTGGACAGTGGAACCCCGTCTCCACCGTCGTTGGAGACGCAGCGGACGAAAGACCCCACGTCACCCCACCGTCTCCGATTGCGGGGCGTGGCGGGGCTGCAGGGCGAGGGGATGGCGAACAAAAAGTTCAACACCGACGCCAGATCGGGGAACAACTGACTCACTTGGTTTAGCGATATATTTGCTGTGATTCCCCCGTGGTGAAGGACAGCCTCCGACCACAAATACCCCCGGCAGGCAGCCCAGTCCATACCCAAGCACAGACCCCGCCCAGCAATGTCTCAATTGCCCACCAAGAACTGCGGTAAGCGGCCGAGACAGGCGCCACGAATTCCAGAAAACTAGAACTGACGGTTGCCTTGTTTTCTCGGCCCACAGGCGTCCTGGGCTGCACCGGCTCGGTCGGCCAGCGCTTCATCCTGCTGCTGCAGCAACATCCGTCGCTGCGGCTCGTGGCCGTCGGCGCGTCGTCGCGGTCGGCCGGCAAGAAGTACCGCGATGCCGTGCGGTGGAAGCAGTCGAGCCCCATCTCCCCCGAGGTCGGCGACCTCGTGGTGCGCGAGTGCAAGGCCAGCGAGTTCGCCGACTGCGACATCGTCTTCAGCGGCCTCGACAGCGATGTCGCCGGCGACATCGAGAAGGAGTTCCAGCAGGCGAACCTGGCCGTCTTCTCCAACGCCAAGAACTACCGCCGCGACCCGCTCGTGCCGCTCGTCGTGCCGACCGTCAACCTCGCCCACCTCGATCTGATCCCGCACCAGCGCAAGACGCACGGCCTGCAGAAGGGCTTCCTCGTGTGCAACAGCAACTGCGCCGTCATCGGCCTAGTCATCCCCTTCGCAGCGCTGCAGGCGCGCTTCGGCGCCATCGACACCGTCTCCGTGGTCACCATGCAGGCCGTGTCGGGCGCGGGGTACCCCGGCGTCAGCAGCATGGACATCATCGACAACGTGGTGCCCTTTATCTCGGGCGAGGAGGACAAGCTGGAGACGGAGGCGCAAAAGATCCTGGGCAGCATCAACGCCGAGGCGACCGCCTTCGAGGAGCAGAAGACGCTGCGCGTGTCGGCCGCCTGCAACCGCGTGTCCGTGATGGACGGTCACACGGCATGCGTGTCACTGCGCTTCGCCCAGCGCCCGCCGCCAACGGCCGAGCAGGTCAGGGACGCCATGCGGAGCTACGTCTCCGAGGCCCAGCGCCTGGGCTGCCCCTCCGCCCCCGAGCCGCCCATCAAGGTGTTCGACGAACCCGACAGGCCACAGCCCCGGCTCGACCGCGATTTGTCCAAGGGCTATACCGTCAGCGTCGGCCGCGTCCGCGAGGATGAGAGCGGCATCTTCGATATCAAGTTTGTCGCTCTGAGTCATAATAGTGAGTAGAGACCTGGGCCTTGTGAACTTGAACCGGTTAGCTAACCCATCTAGCCGTCATTGGTGCGGCTGGTTCATCCATCCTCAACGCCGAGGCCGCCGTGCTGAAAGGCTTCATTTGATGGAGACGACGGTGGATCTGAGCAGCCCATTCGAGGCATTCATTCAGCGCCGGAGTTCTGTTGCGCAGGTATACCATAGACGATCTGGGGTCAGCCACGTGGTGAGACCTCGGGTTGTTAGTTGATTCTCGTAGAGATCTATAGACAGCAAGCGTCACAAACTCTTGCAATCCGTGAATCCTTGGGCCGACCGTGCAGGTGTGGCGATGTGCTTGCGTGGACGATGCAGATAACCGGCTGCTCGTCATAGGTGGCAGGGGGTTACTCCCCGTGACACTTGCTACTGCGTTCGGCAGTCCAACCCCAGAATTCCGGTTCGAAAGGTTAGGGAGGGAAGCCGATGATTTCCTGGCTCAGCTGTGCAACTGGCCTTTCGGGCGCAGGCGTCTTCGGCCGGCAAGCCCCGTCCTTGTTCGTCGTCTGCATTAGCGGTGCTCCTGTGACTGCGGCGTGCGACGGCTGAAGCCTCGTCGTGCTGATAGAGGTAAGTGAACTCCTGCGTAGAAACTGCCTCAGAGCTTAAGATGAGCGTAAGGTCCAATTCTCGTGTAACATCACCGCAAACCTGGCTCTGGTGTCTCGGGATGGACCCGAACCGCCGGGGATGGTTGGGCGGCAAGTTCATTTCCCGTCTGATGCCGGGTCCCTGGAGCTCTCGGAGACGGGCCGCATTGGTGGTCCGCGGACATCACGATAGGGGTTAAGCGAGTCGGGTGAAAACGCAGCTGCCTTCGGACGTTCCGCGTCCCACGACATAGCATAGCGTTGGGGCGGTCTGGCAGGGCCCGGGTACACAGTTCTAGCTTCCACAACAGCACCCAGCCTGGCTGGGTCGGAACTTTGTTCCTCTGATCGGATGCGCCGTCCCGAAGACGGGGGTTTCCCAATGGAGTGGAAGGTTTGAACAGCTCATGAGACGATGTGAGACTTGAGACGGCCGGGCCACGGCAGGCAGGCTGCGAAACGCGGCGTTTCTTTGTCTAAGCGAGCCACGCGCGTTGGTCCGCCGCCGCTTGCTTGGATGATCGCCCTGAGGATTCACTTGTCAAACGCGCCGGTGGTGGTACTGCCAGCAAGCGAACGGTCCAGGGAGTAGCTTTTCATTTGCGGTCGCGTGAGCGCAGAACCCCAGAATTGCCGATTTGGCTCGGCTGCCTCAATCGAGGCGAATCGAGACCGCAGCAGCTAATGCCGGAGCTGCGCATGTTCGGGCATTTACAGACAATCTGAGCTGGGTAGCCGTGTGCGACTGATCTCTGAGGCGAGTCGCCCTCTTTGTTTTGGGTGTGTTGACGATGTTGCTGAAAATGGGTCAGAACCTGGTGGTTTGATGATGGGGACCTGCAAGTCAGTCAATGGACGCGCGTTGAAGTCGCAAGCATAACCCCCGGCAGTGGATGGCCGGCCCAGGCTCCCGGCCGTCTGATTGGGGGCCGGTTCTATGCCTCGCACAGAGCTTGGGCCGCTAAAGCTGGGGTGATTTCAGGCCCACCCCACCCGCAGCGCCTGCCAATTCAGGTAGTCCCCGACCGCAACGGTTGGGTGACCGCTGACGACGGTGTCGATTGGTCTATGCGACTTGATGTCAACCCGGACCTTGCACCTGCGATCTGGGAGCTCCTCAATTCCGAACCCCGCGACGGCCAACGACGTACCTCACGCCACTTACCTCACCTTCATCGCAGCCGGAGCCCAGCACGATCACCACAGTTTCTCGGCGCCATGTCGACAGCAGAAGCGCCAGCTGCGCCGCCCGACAATGCGGCCGCACCCCAACCGGCAACAGCTCCGCAGAACGACGAGACCATAGCACAGGTGCAAGATGTCCTGACTTCAGAGGTGTGCACCCCTCTCCCGGCGCTCCGTCGCCGCCGTCACCGCCGCGTCTCTGATTGCGCTCACACTCTCGCACACAGATTGGCATCTCGGTGATGCTCAACCGGCTAAAGCAGAGCATCGCCTCGGCAAAGGTGCGCAAGACCCCAACTGCTGGTGGTCCGCGGGCTGCCTGCTGACACTTGCCCTCACGGCCACAGGAATTCTCCCAGTTTCTCAGGAAGCGATCGATTCTCGAAGACGAACATGCGAACTCGCTCAAGAAGTTGTGTAGGCTGTCGCAGGACAGCATGCAGCGCGGAGAGCATCGCGGCGGCAGCTTCGGCCGCGCATACGACGAGATGATGGCGGTGCACGAGCGCATGGCCGACAACGGGATCCAGTTCGCCATGTCGCTGCAGCAGATGTCCGAGGACTTGACCGAGCTGGCGCTCATGGCCGACAAGTCGAGGAAGGGCTGGAAGCAGAGCGGCCTGGCCGCTGAGCAGCGCGTCGCCGAGCTCGAGGCCGCCATGCGCAAGTCCAAGTCCAAGTACGACGCTCTGGCCGAGGAGTACGACCGCGCCCGCACCGGCGACACCACCGGGCGACAGGGCGGTAAGATGTTTGGCTTCAAGGGGCACAAGTCGGGCGCCCAGCATGAGGAGGACCTGTTCCGCAAGGCGCAAGCCGCCGACCAGGACTACCAAGGGAAGGTCCAGGTCGCCGCGGCGGAGCGGAGCGAGCTGGAGACGAAGACCCGGCCGGAGACGGTGCAAGCACTGCAGGACATTGTCAGGGAATGCGACTCGGGCTTGGCGTTGCAGATGCAGAAATTCGGTATGTGCTTCCGGTGGGCTCAAAGGCACGAATACTGACGGATGCACAGCGTCTTTCAACGAGAAGCTGGTGCTCAGCAATGGTCTCAGCATCAGCCCCTTAAAGCAAGGGTCCGAGTCGCGAAGCTTGCGTGAGAGCATTCTTGGCATCGATAATGATAGGGACCTGAACGACTACCTGAGCAGCCAGCACCCCAGGTTACCACCGAGAACGGGGCTGCCCAAGTATGAACGCAACCCGGTATGTTCACCTCGCTTGCTCTTTACGCGTTGATGGATGCTAAGCTGCTCAGCTCCTCGACGCGTCACACCGAGCGCCTGCCATCACCCACAGCGCTGCCCAGCAACCGCAGCCGCAGCCGCAACAGCAACAGCAGCAAACAGCGCCAAGTGCTATCCAACACCAGCCGCCACCACCAGGCACTTTCCAAAACGCCAGGTCAAGCACTTTCTCCGACCCTTCGATGCCCCCACCAAGTCAGGGTTCTCTGGGGCACAGTTACGGGCAAAGCATGGGCTCGGTCCCGGTACTCGGCGGTCCTCCGCGGCCCTCCTCCCAGCCGGGACATGAGCGCAGCTTTAGTCAGGGGAACGCCATGAACCCGGCCAGCAACGGCCCGAGTCAGCAGTATCGCGGCCCGGGCCCGCAGCAGCCGGCGCCGGCGCCAGGTGGCAGATTCAATGGGCCATATGGCGCTGCCGCGTCTCAAGGGCCCCCGCAGCTGGGAGCACTGCCTTTCCAGAGCGCCCAGGGCCCGCCGTCGCAACAACCCCCATACGCACAGCTGCCCTCGCAGCAAGGTAATCCGGCCCCGGGCGCTGCCCAGCAGCCTCCTGCCATGGTTCCGCCCCAGGCGCACAGGCAGTCGCCTCCGGCGGCACCGCAGTTGGCTCCGCCGCGGCCCGTGTTTGGCGTCGCTCTGTCCAGGCTTTATGAGAGGGACGGACTGGCGGTGCCCATGGTGGTGTATCAGTGCATCCAGGCCGTAGACTTGTTTGGCTTGAACGTCGAGGGCATCTACCGGCTGTCGGGCTCGGTGCCGCACGTCAACAAGCTCAAGAATCTCTTTGACACAGGTACGCAATGCTGCAAATCTTCCTGTTGACTCGTTCTAATCTGTCGTGCAGATTCCGGCTCGAGCAACCTCGACTTCCGCAATCCCGAGAACTTCTTCCACGACGTGAACAGCGTGGCCGGGCTGCTGAAGCAGTTCTTCCGTGACCTCCCCGACCCCCTCTTGACGAGAGAGCACTACGCGGGATTTGTTGAGGCGGCCAGTACGTGTCATTTCCCACACCCGCCATTTGGTCATCTCTGATGCATACTGACGCGCCTCCCCCAGAGAACGAAGACGACATCGTCCGCCGCGACTCGCTGCACGCCATCATCAACAGCCTGCCCGACCCCAACTACGCCACGCTGCGCGCCCTGACCCTGCACCTGCACCGCGTCATCGAGAACTCGGCGTCCAACCGCATGAGCTGCCAGAACCTGGCCATCGTGTTCGGGCCGACCCTGATGGGCACTGCGCCCGGGTCCAACATCTCCGACGCCGGCTGGCAGGTCCGCGTGGTCGATACCATCTTGCAGAATACGTACCAGATCTTTGACGATGATGATTGAGGAGGCGATTGGGCTGTTGGGAGGCGGTGGGCATGTGTATGGCAGGCGTCAGAAAAGGCCAGGGTAGGTCAGGTGTGTGTGTGTACCCGTGCCTAGTGGCAAGGCGGGGGCTTGTGTTAATGATGATGAGAACGGAAAGAGGAGAGTATTCCGGCGAGTGCATGTCGGGGGAGTCCATGGTCTTGCAGTCATGCTAGCGTCGTCCTCGAAAACAAACGGTGTTGTACTGGCGCCGCGTTAAAGTATGATGTGGTGAAACGTCCGCAGATCGGTCATGTATCTACATTGCACAGTCCCTCGACTGCTGGACTCGGGGCCGTTCGGCACCTTGAACCAATTGGTACGTCAACCAAGTTATACGACATGGCCAGAGCTTTGGTCCTCCCATGGATGTTTCGTCGAGTATCGCTACATCGTTTCCAGTTCAACCGAATCATTGTTCGTTCGAGGTTCTCTAAAGTCTAATCATTATGGCCCTCTGCTCCAGGGTCATTGATCTACGTCCGGCATGCTCTCTGTTAGCAAGGGCCATTTTTATACCTATTGTAGGCAGCGAGTTTGGCGCCCCTTTGCTGTGAGTTGTAAAGTGTCTGGTTTGAGGTATCTGGTTCGAGGTGTCGGGCTCGACTTTTGCTCAGCCAGCCAGAGCTGTCAGACGAGTCCAGACACTGGTTGATCTGCCTGTCATTTACATTGCGTGTTGAGGGCAACTGTTGTGTCTCCTGACTAGAACGAGCAGAAAGCTGAAGAGTAACGTATTTGATAAGCGAGCAGATCAGACAAGCAAGCGGATCGCTCTAACAAGATTTAGTGGCCTACGAAGCCAAACCATAATAGTGAATTGTTAGTGACCCTAACCAATATTTATCGCCCTTTTCGTAGCACAAGCCACCAAATCATGTTAGAGCGATCCGCTCGCTTGTCCGATCCGCTCGCTTGTCCGATCCGCTCGCTTATCAAATACGTTTTAGCTCCGTCTAATGAACACAGTGCACCTACACGTGGCACTCCCACCCGCCCCGCTTTTCTCAGCTCTGGCCAACGACCCGCTGGGCAGGGTGGGGCGGATGGGGTGGTGCCACACGGGTACTACCCCACAATCTCCTCAAAGTTCTAATATCCTTCACTTCAATACTCCATAGTGATACGCAAAATTGTAGCGTATTTTAGTAATAGTATTTCCTTTATAAGCTAAATGTTTTCTCCTGCAAAAATAAGAAGCAAAGGTCCTTCGTGGCGCAATTGGCTAGCGCGTCTGACTGTTAATCAGGAGGTTGAAAGTTCGAGCCTTTCCGAAGGAGCTCAATTTTTTCGTAATTTTCTGATTTTAATTTTAAAATTATTTTTTTCCTATTCAAGAGTATGATATTACATGGCTACTAATGACTGATTACACTAGAATGTTCAAGAACGTGGCTCATGGGTCGTGTCAGCTCTTGAGTTCTGGGAAGGAACGGACCTGTCTGTAACTGTAACGGTCCCAACGAGTGTATTGCAACTAGCTGGTGACGACTCTACGAGCATACTAAACTTGAAGAAGAGAAGGAAAAGAAAGAGAAGGACAGCTTCCCCGTAGTGTCCTCCATATGGTCAGAGCAACAACCTTCGTTCAGAGTCAGAATGCGTTCAGCATGACGTCGGCTTGCCAAGATCGGACGGCTGTGTCTGCGTCTGTGTGTCCGGCTTGGCCGAGTGTCTCCGAGGCCGACAACAGGGCCCAGCCCGTTACATCTGAGAAGTATGAATTACTCTTTAATCATTGCATCTTTCATTTTTCGAAAAGAACTAGCACTGATATGAGCAGATGAGTAAGAAAAAGCTGTTATTGATAGGAGGGGTTTGAGCTATTGGTCAGGGTTAGGGACAAAACGGGCTTTTGGTGTACCTGTTTTTTTGACCACAGGGTGCCAGGCCGGTCGACAACCCTCTGCCTCACACAGGGAACGAGTGGCAGCGTCCCAGGCCTGAATTTGCCAGGTCGCTCAATCGTTTCCATCACTAAGCCGTATTTTGGAAATCAATCTGTGATGAGAGGGTTTGCCATCCCATTCCTCGCTGCGCCACTCGCAGGCCTCTCTTTGACATCATGTATTCGGTCGTAGTTGCTCCCCGCAGCTGTGTTCAGGACGCATGCAAGTTCCAACGCCCGAGACCAAACTGTCCTCATCACGTTCTTCTTTCTCTCAATTGGGTGCGCCGTGGCAAAACAGTACCAAGATAATCTGACGGCTCTCCTCGGGCAGCTCGAAGTCCAGTGCGCGCAGCCCTTTTAAACCGATAGTCTGCCGTTCTTCCCTCCCACCGCCGCCTCATGACTTAGGAACTGAAATATAAAGCCACGCGCATCGTTGTATATCAACTGCTTCTGTCTTTTGTGCAACGAATCGCCATCCGTGCCCATCGCTCCGTTTGTTACCCTGAGCTCATCACACAGCTCCAACCGCTACTCCACAGTTCGCCGGGGCTCAGTTGCTGTGATGGAATTACAATGACCGAACCGTAGACCTCTCAGGTCCCTGCGCCAAAGGAGACAAGACGAGGACACTTCTCTCGCTCAAACTTTCAACCTCTTGGTTGACATCAGACGCGCCAGCCGGGATTGTCACCAGGTATATATACTCCTGCTTTCCCATAAGTTATGCTTCGTGAGTTTTCTTCCTCTTGGTTCCTGTTTCTGTCTCTTGTCGACTTGTCTCTCATTGCCGCCCTCTTGTCACCACTGTTTCGTTCTGGGTCTCCTTTGTCCTCTTACCTTCCTCCTCCGCTCGAAAGCTGTACAGCTGACTTGAATGTTGTTCATCAACTTAGGTATTAAGGCGAATCAATCAATAAGCCAATGTTTTCACAAGCGCGGTAGTTGTATTAGAGACAATGACTCTCCGTTCAAGCGGCGGATAGAGCCAGCACGAACCCACATCGGTCACGCGCGCGATCCCCATACGGTGACGTGAGCCACGGTCAGGCAGTGTATCATCCAAGACATACATTCGTATGCGAGATCTGCCATGTCGACAGTGGTGTAATAACAAGATTGGTCCCCATGTAAATTCTATCCCCATTCTTACAAATGTCTTTCCCATATCCATCTACATTGGTGCCTGCCACCGCATGTTGATCTGCTTTCTCCTAACCTGTCGCAGCGTCAGCACTTCCTGCCTCACAAATCGACAACACCGCAGAGGCAGCGGAGGAGTACTTACCACCGGCGCGAGCATCAGCACACCGCCCAGCAACGCCAACACCGTGGCGACCAGCGACGGCTTATTAAACCCCTTCCCGAGAATGTCAAACAAGAAGCTCGGCGCGACCCTCGTACCAAACACGTCCACGCCGTACGCAAACACGAGGCTCGTACTCTCAACGATCGCCGGCGCCGTGATGATCTGCTTCACACCCAGCACATCCCGCTCGTGCGTAACCATGCTCTTCGGGTCGATCTCGACGGCCGGGTGGTACCGGATCAGGCCCTCCTCCTGCTCGGCGGCGGTGGGGTCGCGGCCAACCGGGCGGCGCGGCTCGAGCACGGCGCGCGGGAGGCCGACGATGCCGTGCGCCTCGGGCAGGTAGGCCAACAGCTGGCGGGAGGTGACGCCCTGGCGGGTGGTGGTGACCTGCAGGGCGGCGAGGGGCGCGCTGAGGACGTAGGCCTGGGAGACGACGGCCGGGCGGAGGACGCCGTCGGCGGAGGGAACGTCGACGGGGTCGAGCGACGAGAAGGCGGTCGCGGCGTCGCCGAGCGGGCCGCGCGTGTTGGGCTCGTCGCTCTCGTACAGGTCCGACACGACGATCTGGTAGCCCTTGATGGACTGCGCCGCGCTGTCGCGCAGCGCGTACTGCCCGAAGAAGGTGCACACGAACCAGTTCTCGGCCATGGCGCACTCGACGGGCTTGGTGGGGTCGACGCCGTCGTGCTTGGCGGCCGAGAGGATCTGCCCGGAGACGGTGTCCAGCAAGTAGACGGTGAGAACGCGGGTGCGGTTGTTGATGGCGGCGACAACGAGGGTGTTGGGATTGAGGTACTTGTACTTGACACTTCGGTCGCCAAGGACGCGGCCGATGGAGGCGACAGCGTCGTGCGCCGGTCTGGATGCGATGTTGACAATTCTCTGACCCTTGGGCGGGCTGAAAGTCCAAGAGACGGACTCGTACGAGCTTGTACCGTTGGGAACGAAAACAACGCCCTTGAGCTCTCCTTCCGCGCCACGCGTGACGACTGTCTGCCTGGGCGCCTGGTAAACCGGCAGCTCACCGATCTTGCCATCCCGACCGATTCGGATGAGTCGTTGGCCCGAGTACGTCTCGATAAGCGCGGTGGCTTGTGTCGTAGCCTCCGGACTCGGTCCCTTGGCCTCGATGATGTCACCGGTGTCGCCCTTCAGAACAACAAAGTCGTTGTTGGACCCGAGGACCGTCACTCGACTGGTCGAATCGTGCGATTGAATGCCCTTGACGTCCCAGCTCTGGCCGCAGGGAATCCTGAATGCCCGCCTGCTCCACACGATCCTCCCGTTATTGGCAGCGTCAAGGCCATACAGCATCCCACGCTTGGTAGCAAGAATAACCAGCTTATGGAAGCCGAAGCTGTCCCGCGCCAGTGTCCCGGCAGTAGAAGAAACATCAGTACCGAGGATGCTGCTCATCAACCTAGTGGGAATGCTGTTGAGCCAGGCTGGGAGGTGCTGGAGATCGTGGATGTGGCGTTTGACACGCTGGACGTAGGCTTCAACCGGGTTGCTGTGGGCTTCCTGCTCGAGAGACCTCGCCAGATCCTCGCTCTCGGGAATCTCCGCAAACGTGGCAGCGACGCCTCCAGACATGCCCTCAGGGCGAGTCCAGGCAGCCTCGCCGTTGCGAATCAGCGCCCAGTCGTCGGCATCCGTGACGGCGGCGGCGCGGATCGCGTAGCTGTCTTCAGATCCGCTCTTCTTGATGACCTCGGACACGGCGTGGATGGCGCTCGCTTTCGAATCGCCATTCTTGAGTGGCCAGTGGCCCAGCACACCGTGGGTTTGCGACGACAGCAGCACTACCTCGTTGTCGGTGATGCGGGTGAAGTAGACATTGGCGCCATTCGAACTGGTCGAAAAGGCGCCCGGTCCGGCAAGAAGCGGTAAGCTGTACGCTTGGGAGACCACATTGGTCTTCAGGTCGACGTGGTAAACCTCGCCGCGGTGGCCCGTCGCCGTCCGGCTGTGCACGAGAAAGTGCGGATCTGACTGCACCAGATGCGGCGCGTGGATCTCGACCGCCTCGGTACCCTCCGGAAGTGCAAACTCCTGCCTCGTCTTCTTCCCCAGCACGTTGACCGATAGCGTTTTGTGGGCATCGTCAGTCCATGCCAAGATCGGCGCGGCCGAGTTCGCCCCCACAAACATGACATCCTGCTTGCCATGCACATCTGCCTTGTTGCCCACAATCATCTCGTCCAGTTTCTTTCCCGTGAGCGTATCCAGCACCGACACCTTGAGGTTATAGGCGCCAGGCGCGCCCTTAAGGCTGACGACAAACACCTTCTCGACGTTGGTGCTGACCTGCAGGGGCACGTCGCGGGTGACCTCGCGCCACTCCCACACGACGCTGCCGTCCTCGGGACTCAGCCTCTTCAGTACCGTATCCCCGCGGTCGTCCGCCACGAGCACCAGCACATCCTTCCTCTCCGCCCCGCTCTCCGTCATCTCCATCACCTCCAGGTCGCGCACCAGCCCGTCCAGCCCGACCCAGAACCGATTCCGCCCGCTGACCGCATCCCACGCGTGCACCGCCCTCCCAAGCGCACTGACAACCCAACCCTCCCCTTCACCGGCGCGCATGAACCCCTGATTATGCCCATCCCCTGCCACTTTGTTTTCCTCTTCTTCCGCAGCTGTCCTAGCACCCGCACCGAACTTGAAATCGTCCAAGCCCTGCCGCCACACTACCTCGCCGCTGCCCGGGTTCACGGCCCCGACGACGCCGACATCGCTGAGCGTGTAGAGCAGGCTGGCGCGGTCGTCGCGGCGCGGTCGGTGGAAGAAGGTGGTTTCGCGCAGCGGCAGGCCGAGGAGCTGGTGGTGGTAGTCGGTGTGGCCGACCTCATCGCGGAAGACGGCGCCGGCCGGGGTGGGGAGAACCGTCAGAAGGGAGAGGAGGAGAGCTGGGAGGGAGGCGGAAGTGCGTTGTGAGGGGCGCATCTTGGCGAATTCGATGGGGGGATGTTGGGGCGCGTGGGCCCGGCGACGCGATGGAACGTTGTTGTTGTTGTTGCCTGGGGTATGTACAGTCAGGCTGGCAAATTGGTGGGTTATGTCGTGTCTGTCGTGGCGCTTCGCCTATTCTCCATTCCCGGGAGACTTTAAGGGCGATGGAAGGAGATGGGTAAAGCTCGGTGTGTCGATTGATAAATCAGCGAAGCTCTCGAGGAGCTCAAAGCTGTGGTGGACAGAGCTTCCGAGGTGACGTTAAAACAAGGCTTCACGGCCCCTGTCGAGTTCTTGGCACTGATATCAGTAGCGGGGATAACGTTGCCCTGGCATGGGTCCACAATTAGAGACATCGCAGGTCGTACTTCCCATTCAACTGCATCCAAGCAATTGACGGCATGAGGCGCAACCTGTAATCGCAGTGCAATTGAGGTACGCAACCGATCTCAACTACGATGCCGGATACTAATCCTAAGTACTTAGGTAGTACTGCTAAGAGTACTTGTGCAACGCTTGAGAGTACATGTACCACTACCGATCATGAATTTCACTGAATACAGCTGTCCTCCGCTCTGGGTATCAAGCCCTGGAACAAACACGCCTTCAAACGCAGTTACTGCCGCCCTGGGTCTCCCCATTCAATCGAAGTAGAAACACAACGCTCCGCCTCGGTCAATCGAACCCAAACCTGCGAAGCGTCTAGCTCTTCGGAGTGTGCAGGTCGACCTCCTCGACCCTCACGGGCACGCACTTCCACGAGCACCCGACCCTCAGGAACGGCACCAGCTCGGCACCGGCCCCGTCGCCGAGCGCCACAAACTTGAAGTCCTTGTGCCCGACCCCGTCGAGCGTGATGGTTGTCCTCCCCACCTGCCGGAACTCGATCCACTGCGTCAGCGGCATCAGCGTCGGCCTGCGGCAGACCGAGCACCGCAGCCCGCCCTCGCGGCGGATCTGCGCCGCCTTCTCGACGAGCGGCGCCAAGTGGCGCGGCACCTTGTCCTCCTGGTCGAGATAGTGCACGATGCGGTCGGCCTGCCCCGAGGCCGCGCACGCGCCGGCGACCATCTCGAGCAGAGACTTGGGGCCCCGCGGGTTGGTGAGCTTGCTGGTGGCGCCTTGGTACCGGAGCTCCTTGGCCAGCGCGTCGGGCACGGCGAGCTGGCTGAACGGCTCGAGAACGCAGACCTGCGCCCCGCCCTTCTCCGGTGGCAGGATGGTGAAGTCGGAATACGCCGTCTCGCGCACGCTATCCGCGAAATGGACGGGCGTGCGGGACTGGAGCTTCGTGGTCAGGCCGCTCCAGGGCAGGTCCGTCTCCAGCTCTGGCTTGGGGCCGAATGTGAGCTTCTCGTACTCGTCGGCGCCAGGATTGTGGGACAGAGGGCCGAATGACTGCCACAACGGGTTGGGCTGGAAATGGAGGTTTCGGAGCTTGCTGCCCCTCTGGAGGAGTTCTAGAAGCTCCGCGGGGAGGAAGCGAATGCGGTTCTGGGCGATATTGAGTGTCTCGAGATTCCTGAGCTTCGCAATGGTCGGCGGGATTTTGACGAGCTGGTTGGCCCGCAGGCTGAGAACCGTCAAATGCTCGAGATTCAAGACACCGGTTGGGAACACCCTGAGGCTGTTGTTCGACAGAAACAGCTGAATTTGCGCCTCTCTCTGCTCAAATTCGACGTCCTTGGCCACCGTAGGAATTGGGGAGATCTCAGAGATTGGCTCGAGCAGGCAAGGGCCAACAGACTCGAGATCCATGCCACTAGGGTCTGTCAGATCGAGGGGCTGGCAGACACAGTCAAAAGCAGCCAACTCACCTTAGGTCGATCTGTTCGATTCCGTTGTCCACACACGTGCGGATCTTGTCACGAACGACCTGCTCCATGTCCCAGCACTGGGATTGGCTCAGAGGGGGTAGCATTGTTGCACGAGGCCGGGGTGGTGCTAGCGGTAACCTTGCGGCTACGGGTTCGAGCTCGAAGCTGTCGTCGGTATCGGTCACGCACCCGTCCGTGCCCATCCACACGCCGCTGTCGAGCTGTCTCCTGAATTCGCGCTTCTTGTGCGGCGGACGGGCCCTACTACGCCGGGGTGGGGGATATCCGGGGCCCGTGTCGTCACCTACGCCCGAGTCCGATGATGCCGGCTGCTGATCATACCAGGAGCCCTTGTATTGCCTCTTACGACGTCCGTGGGATTGATAGTTGTCCAGGGCCGGGTCGTCGTCGCTCGAGAAGATGGCAGGGTCACTCGACGTGGATGTGGACGAGCCCGTCGGAGGGGGGTCCATGGTTCTGCCTCGCTTTCGCCGGTCATTCACCGGCAGAGAAGGAGGCAGGGGAGGGAGCGTGGGCTCGTCGGCCATTTCCCGCCTGTCAGATGTGCTTTCCAACCCGTCCATGGTCGCGACTGCGAGACAATGTCAGTGCGGGGCGTCGAGGTACGCGCTATGCAGCACAAAGTTCAAATATCCGACACGGACATCAGCAGAAAACCGTCCATGGAACTGAGATACGGCCTTCTGACGATATATTATACCAGCTGGGCAGCTCAAATTAGATGTTTGAAGATAAAAGGTGAAAATTCAGGCATACCGCTGAGCGACGCGGATGTCGCGTCAGTCGCGTGTCGAAGTCAACATCCCGGCCATTGCAACCCCACATTTGGGCGCCCTCGAAGCCGAAAGTAGCACTAGCGCTGCGGCATGGGCCGCCGTCATGTGGCGCCAAGGGCCCAATCCCAGGTCTCGGGCTGCCCCTGTCGACTTCCACACACATCTAGTTATCTCACTGACTTCGACAACGTGAGTGTTCGTGCAAAGTTCTGAGTATCAGCAACTCATAAGGTGTTAGTTATTGCATAAAATCCGCGCGTGTCAGGAAACGATCCGTGCAGAATCGGCTATATGGCCAGCCAAAGCAACCTTCCCAGAGCCGTTCCAAATCTCAACGCGTGCTGCAGATGTGTCTCCTGGATTTTTAGTACTTTCCTTTCCCCTCCATCTTGATCAGGATTGTCCTCGCTTTCTCGCTGCCTTCTTCTCACTGCGAAGACAACGATGCTGAGGCCCTGTCAGCCAGCCTCATGAGCTCGAGCTCGGCTTCCTCATCGAGCTCATCCAGATCGTCGGCGGCGCGGTCAGCCATCTCGACCAGCTCCAGCTCGTCCGCGGAGTCCAGCTCGTCAAATCCAGCGGCACCCGTTGATTCGTCGTCATCAACGTAGATCACGTCTTTGCCTCCAACCATCATAGACGCGGCAGGCAGCGTCTGTGAAGAGGCGCCCAGTTGCTGATCTTCCTCGGTCAAGTCGACCACGACCTTCTTGGATTTGTCCGGCTTGGCCACGACGGCCGCGGCCAGAGGGTTCGCCCGGGCCTGCTCCATCCTTGCCGCAACCCACTCGTCTTCCTCCTCCCTCTGCCGCTTGAGTCCAGTCCCTTGATTCCGGTGCACGCCCGCAGGCTTCAAAGCCGCACCACCACCGATTCTACCACCTACACCGCCGTCCTCTTCCTCATCGTTCGGTCCATTCTCAATCTCCAACCGATATCCGCACCCTCCAGACCACTCCTGACCGTTCCACACCTGCTCGCACACCAGCACCCGCTCCCTCCAGCGGAACGTATCCTTGCACTTCTGCACGAGCCGGCCCTTCATGCACTGCGGACAGCCCAGGCGCTGCTGCGGCTTGTCCTTGCCCGCTGGTGCAGCGCGGCCCTGGTGGTCCAACCCATCAAATCCCGTGTTGGTCTCGCCGCGCCCTTGTTTGCCCGTCGTGATTCCCTTCCTCATCTCCATGTGCGCAGCAACTCCTTTTTTCGAGCCCTGACCCTGACCGCGGCTCCGACCCTGCGCCATCTCAGCAGTCACCTTCTCCCGTCCCTGGCGACTTTGCTGCACCTCCTCCAACCCGTCGTCACCCAAAATCTGCTGCTGCTGCCCCAGCGTTTTCGCCGCCACCAAGTCCTCTGCCTCGGCTCGGTATACAGCTGGGTTCTCAAGCGGATCCCGGTCTAGCACCTCCGAGTAGTCGCAATCGTCATTGCCCGGCGGGTGCCGGAAGCGGTTGCTGCACACAAAGCGGAACTTGCCGCGGTGCGGCGACGGGCCGGTCAGCTTGAAGCGACTGCGCACGCGCCGGCCGGTCGGGCACTTGGGGCAAGGGCCGTATTTGTGCTGGCTGCTGCTGTTGCTATTGTGGTCGCTGTTGCTGGGGTCGATGGTGATGGTGCTAGGTTTGGGGGGGTTGGCGGCGGGTTTTCCGCCGCCGGCTCTTTTCCTGGCTTGCTGGCTGCCACTGGCAGCGGCAGAAGCAGGTGGGAAAATCGAGCTAGGAGCAGGCGTCGGGGAAGACAGAGGCGAAGGTGAAGCCGCGCTGGCAGCGACGAGTTTGGCGTACTTCTGGGGTGTGCTTTTGGGTGTGCTTTTGCTGGGTTTCTTGTTTTGGTTTGGGATCTGGGTCTGGGACGGCGTCAAGGAAGTTGACTTGAGTACACGACCGGTGAGCGTGGTTTGGCGAGTGCGTTGCGGCGTGGAGGGGGGGTCTTCTTTGGGTTCTGCTGGTTGGCTCTGTCAGTTTGGTGGGTTCGAGGCCGCCGAGTAAGAATGGCAGGGTGATCTTGCGATGCTCACCTTTGCGAGAAGGCATCTTCATATGTTGGAGAACGTAAAGAAACGAGATACACGCACGGCGATGCCCTTCGTGGAGGTCGAGTTCCCATGCAAATCGGCTTCGGCTCGATTATCCGCCTGACCTGCTGCGTGAAATGTTGGTGGTTCTTTCCTCAAATGATGAAGGGGCAACTGTAACTGCTGTCCACAAATCCCCAAACGTTTGACAGCTGGATGCCTCAAGTGGCCATGGCCGACCGCTGCAGAAAGGAACGTTGTGAAAACGAGTTCGAGTCGAGGAGAAAAGCACCGACTCTCAGAGATGCTTTTGACTCGCCCTGCGTCTATGTTGCTACCTCATCAAAGGGTCCGAGGCAGAGAAAAACTCTCTTCAAACTTCGAACCGTTGAAAGAGTACGCCAGCTTGATCAATGAAGGACGGGCAGAGCATGTTCATTATGCTCTGATGTCGAGAAAGCAAGAAGCGCATGGATCCATAGATAGATGGAGACCGGAAGTTGCTGCCCCTGGAATTTGAAAACGGTTGAGCAAATTGGAGCGCAACGCTCCCTTTTGCTAGTTTGGCCTCGGAGTGGTGGAAAACGGAGAGAAAGGCAGTGAATATTTGGGCAAGTAAAGAGAAATTCGCGTTTCGAGAGATTCAGATGAGCAGAGGCAGGTTCTCTGGAAATGAGAAACATGTAGGGGAGGGAGAGGAGCGGAGGACTTACGCCTCCTTGAGCCTTGAACTAATGAGCGTGCTACCAAGCAACTCGGCCCTCGACTGCGCGAATGCTGAAGCGGAAGGCGCACCGTGCCAGAAGTTTGATAGGTAAAAGAATAAGCTAGCCATTAAGGGAGTTAAGGAGAGAATGTCATCTTACTCGGCTGGCTGGCGATTTGGGTTGTTGCCCTGGAAGGTTCTCATCGTGGCTGCGAAGCAGTGACGACGGCTGAGAATGAATCGTCCGAGCAGTGGCCCAAGTTAACAAGCAGTTTTCTATTGGGTATATGAGACGGAGAAGTCATGAGACGATGTGTTTTTCGATAGCAACATGACCGGAACAACGAGGACGAGTTCGTTCGGGGATGATTCATACATCACAATGAATGCTGCACGCTGGAACTTTTGTGTCTGGCGGCATCAAGGCCGTGACAGCGAAGCCCTGAATATCATGTGGTTTAGCCAGAGGGGAAGCCTTTTAAACCGAGACAGGCCCTGGCACCACGATCACCCTCAAGTGGTAGGACAAGCAAGGTCAGTGGCAGTACGAGCTACTTGAACACCGGAAAGACTCAGTCACTGATGCAACAGACTGGATGGCACTCCCCACCGTGATATTACTGTGTGCTCTGCTCACATCCAACAATTTCACGGTTGATTTAAAGAGAGTCCAACAGGTCGCTTCGAAAGAGGTCTCAGAGATATGGGGAGATCTCAAACCAGAGAGGTTCAACCACGAGTCGAACTTCCGAGTCGGTGAGCGTGTGAGACAAATGCTGCCCACTCGCTCTGGCTTTTCAACTTTGGTTTGCATGACGGGCAGAAGTAAGACTCTCCCGCCTTCTGCAATTTCACCCAACGAAGGACTTGTACGGCCATCGCACAAAAGCTCTATTTCAGCCACGCTCTAATCCACACGCTCACACAGCAGAACCACACCACAGCAAAACAGTTTTGTAGCCTTTTCTCGACATATACCACACACAGCCACTCACATTACACCTCTATTTACGGCAGCAGCCGCTTCGGCGTCCGCGGGAAGAACGCAGCCAGATGGATGCTCGGCAGGTTAAGATACCAGGCCACCACACGGTCCAGCCCAATACCACCGCCACCGTGCGCAGGGACGCCGGCCTGCCTGAAGATGTCAACATACTCCTTGATTCCCGGGCTGGCCGGGTCGATGCCCTTGGTGCGAATGCGGGCCTCGAGTTCGACCGGGTCGTTGATGCGCTGCCCGCCGGAGCAGATCTCCTGGCCGCGCATGAACAGGTCGTAGGCGTTGGTGACCTGGCGGTTCGCGGGGTCCTCCTTGGCGTAGAAGGGCCGTGCGGACTCGGGGAATTTGTCGAGCACGTAGAAGTCGGTGCCGTACTTCTTGCGGATCAGCGCGCCGAGCGCCTTCTCCTGCGGCGTGCTCATGTCCTCGTCGTCGGTGACGTTGCGGAACTCCTCGGGTCCCTCCTCGCGCAGGAGCTTCTGGCCTTCAGCGAAGGTGAGGCGGACCTCCTTGCCCGGCTCGGGAAGCAGAAACTCCTCTGACGGGTAGACGGAGCGGACCAGGGCAATCTCGTCGGCACAGCGCTCCTTGATGGTACGGAAGATGTGGAGCAGGACGCCTTCGAGCATGTGCTGTGGGCTGTCAGCAGGTTCACGGAGCACTAAAGGGCCAGGAGTAGACATACCAACACCTCACGGTAGTCCTTCTTGATCTCCATCTCCATATCCAGGCCGGTGAACTCAGTCATGTGTCTCGGCGTGTTCGAGTTCTCGGCTCTGAAAACGGGCCCAACGCTGAAGACGCGTTTCCGGCCGCCTGCAATCTCGATCTGCTTGTAGAACTGCGGGGATTGCGCTAATGTGCGTTAGTACGGGCTATCATAAGTGATTTGAGTCCAATTGGTGACCTACCCAAGAACGCCTCCTTCTCGAAGTAGGGCAGGCGGAAGACGTTGGCACCGCCTTCCGAGGCCGCAGCAATCAGGCAGGGCGGCTCAAACTCCTTGAAGCCGTGTGACCTCAGGTACGACCGGTACAGCTCCTTCATTTCCGAACGGATGTCGGCAATGGCTTGCTGTACAGCTGAGCGCTTGTGCATGACGATGTTGTCCAGGTGGGTAAGCATCGACGCCGCCGGGATGCCTGGCGCCTCGCCGGCCGGGCCAAGGCTGAGCTTCTCGACACCCTGTTCTACCGGTACCTCCTCGTCGCTGAAGTTCGCAACCGGCCTGTTCGCCGCGGCGAGTGTCATACCGAGCACTGCAGGGGCGGCCGCGTGAATGAAGCACTTGGTGATGTGCAGCTCGTAGTTGGAAACACGGCAGCTCTTGACGGGCTCCAGGGGCTTTTGCACCTTGGCCTCGACGACGACAAAACTCTCTGGGTTGATGGCGCCAACCCACTTGACCATCTGCCGGCTAACGGGCGTGCCTTCTGGGCTGGCTGCAACGACACCCTGGATCGACCAGTTGCCCTCTTCGCGCAGCTCGACGAAGGCCATCTTCGCGCCCTGCATGCGCGCGTTCTGGATCCACGCGCGCAGCTCAACCGTCTTCCCCACATGCTCATCGCCGAGGGTCTTCAAGCTGACTTCAACGGTGTCGGCTGAGAGCTTCGTCTCGTGTGTCTCCTGGCCGTAGTTGTCCTTGGCGAGGTCCTCGGTCTGGGCGGCCGAACCGGACGCAGCGGCAGTAGCGGCCCGCTCAGCGGCGCGACGGGCCTTCTCTGCCTCCTTTTTGGCTTTAGCCTCGGCCTTCTTGGCAGCCTTCTTGGAGACAGACCCGTCCTCGCCGCCCTCGACAGGAGGCGCCGAGGCAGGGGCGTCGGATGGGGGAGGCACCTGAGTCGCAGATGGTTCGGCCATTGTCAAGATGTACTCGTTCGAGGGTCAGAAGATGGGCTGTGTATTTCTGATTGTTTGGATTGGTAACGATGAGGCCAAAGCGAGCGATGTACCCAGAGGTATGGGCGGTCGTGTGAGTCGGATTTGCGAGTCACAGCAGATCTCTCGGCCTGACACAAACAGCTCTTGAGGGGGCCATCTTTTTGGCGGGGCATGGAGGGGCAGTCGCTCGGCTTATCACTCGGGAGCTTGGCGCGTCGACCCTAACCCGAGTAGTTTTCTGTGCACTAAGGCAAGCTCACGAAGTTCTGCAATCCCAGAGTCAAGGTTATCGTTAAAGCTCAAGCATGCAAGGAGGACGACGTCAATCCCAAGCACGCAAATGGACGCCAGACGCCCTGCATGATTGCGACTCCCAGGCTTTGAATGTTCGCAGCCATTCCACATGATGGGACCGAAACGCAACCACAATGCTCTTGCAGTCGACAACAATGACGAGTCGTCCTCGTACGCGCCCAGCAAGCGGCGGCGCGAACAGCAGGGCTCGAAGCCGAAGCAGTCTGAGGTCAAGCCCGATCCGACTTACGGTCAACGCGTTGCTTTTCCGGGCCTCGACGACGATGAGCCTGCACAACTTACAGATGAGGATTTTGACTTTGAGGAGCATGGCGACGCGCTCGCTTACCTCAAAGCTGTCCGGTAAGCCTTCCCTTATCCTCCGACATCACCATCATCCACCTGCTAAACCGTTCTCCCCTACCTCAGCCGACCATTCCGCACATTCTCCACAGTCAAACAGGGTAAGCTAATGGTAAGTAACTCACAGGCAAGAAGCCAGCAACGTTCCGCACGTCTTAGTTGCGCCCAAGGCCGGCCCGCAAATTCCTCCTCATCTTCGGGGCTCCGACAGCCACGACCGTAGCATCTACGACGATGGCGTTGGCGACTCGCGCGGGTACTACCACGACGGCGCCTACACAGCGGCACCCTCCCCGACCCTGTCAAACCCCTCTTCCTTAGACCAATTTGACCCCGATGACCCCGCTCCCTTCAACCCGGACCGCACCGCCCACAACAACGCCGCGCTCCGCGAAGCCTACTACACCTCTCTCACCACCCAGTTCCTCGCACTCCGCGCCCTCCTCCACCAAACCCCACCGCCGCACCTGATCGCCGCCCTCTCGTCGGATCACGGCACGGAAGTGGCCGCGTTCGGCCCGCGCTCGTGGACCTTCCGCGTCTGGTCGTGGCGTCTGCGGCACACGGACCCACTGCCGGTGCAGCTGGCCGCGCTAGACCGCCAGGCGGCGTTGAAGATTCTGCGCGTGCTACTCGGCGGCAAGTTCCTGCGACGCGGGCACGAGCTGCGCGAGCGCACGAGCCGCTGGCTCTGGGCCTTGCTCGCGCGCCTGCCGGACCGCGGCGAGATGGATTACGCCGAGGTCGGCTGGGTGCGCGAGCTCGGCAAGCGCGCCGTGCTGATGATGGTCAGTATGGCACAGGTCGATGCTCTGCGGGAGGCGGTGGAGGGGAATCTGGAGGGCGACGGAGAGGAGGAGGAGGAGGAGGAGGAGTTTGTGGGCGAAGTGGTGGTTGATGAGGAAGACGGCGAAGGGAGTGGGGGATCTGCCGCACAAGGCGATGCTGGGGCCGGCGACACACGGTTGACCGGTGTTGAGGGTGAATGCGAGCCGGCCGCCACCAGAAGCACTGCCGTCCTGGACGCCAACCATGATGGCGGCCAAGGAGAAATGGACATGGACCTCGACGACGGCGAAGTCACAGACGATGACGACGTCGGCAGACAACAACCAATCGTAGTCGCCGGAAACCAGGACATGGAAGCTGACATTGCCGCTGCCAAGGCCCGGCTTCTAGCACGGCTCGAGGCAGTCCCTGAGACGGAGCAGGAAGACGCGACGGACCCCAACGACGTGGACGAGCAACCGCAGTTTCCCGAACGCAACGAGACAACTCACACCGACTTTGACGCGGCGCGAGCGCAGGCCAACATGTGGGCGACGCTGAACATGATCCTGACTGTGGCCGGCGAGTTCTATGGGCAGAGGGACCTGCTCGAGTTCCGGGACCCCTTCCCTGCGCTCTGATTGCTGCCACGTATGGCGCAAGCTTGCTGTATGTTTTGCGTTTCAAAATTGTTCCATATGGAAGCGGGACTTTCACCTCAGATGTATCACAGTATGTTCTTAATATTCCCTCGATCGCATCATGGATGGGTTTGGTAGGTATACTCGAAGGACGATTAGTTGAATGAACTTAGTCTGCCTCCTAAAACAATGAACCTATCGCTGTGATGATGAATCCTCTGTAAACGCCGTCCTTCTCCTGTAAAAAGGCGACGAGGTCATTATGACCGTGCCTCGTGAAACCGTGGTATAGTGCAGCATCCGTCCGTCCGTCCGTCCCAGCCATAGCGGTTGCCATAACCGTACCCATAAACGCCATCGCACCCCAAATGCAAACCGCACTACCACCGAGTGCCCAGTTCTTCGTGAAAGACAATCCCTCCTCACGTCACACTCAACCACCGGATTCACTCAACATCCATCCTCCCATCCCCCAACAGACCCCCATAATCCAGAAAATTCGCGTCCTCAAAGTCATTCCCGTCATCAACGGCCCCCTGCCCGCGCACCACAACCATCATGTTCTCCTGCTCCTCCTGCTCCACACCATGACCAGAACCGCCTTTTCTGCCTTGCCTCAGGCGTCGGGGCACAGCCAGCACGCGCGCCCGCTCCCACAGCCCCGGCGGCGGCGCCAGACTGCGCGGTGAAATCTCGTCCTCGAGCCACGACGCCTCGCGCTGGCTGTCACTGCTGAGACGGAAGGGGCCGCTGTGCTGGAGCGGATTGCTTGCGGCGTTGGCGTCGTCCTCCTCCTCCGAGGTGAAGAAGCGTTTGCGGGTGGGCAGAGTGAATGAGGCGGTGGCTGATGGGTTCTGGTGGGTTGTGGTGAGATTGAGGGGGATGGTGGCGGGCGAGAAGAAAGATGCCGATGGGATGCTGCTGGCCGTGCTGGAGATGGTGTCTTGGCTGCCAGTGAGGCCCGGCATGGCGTCGCTGTCGCGGTCGTAAGCGGGTTGGAAGGCCAGCCCGCCGACTTTGTTGATCCCGCAGAAGGGCTCGAGCTCGCGCATAGTCGAGGAGTAAGGTGCCGCGCTGGGCGCGCTAGACGTCTGATGGGAGGCGGCTGTGCCGCGGCCGTTGTTGTCTTCGGCCCAGAGCGTGAAGGCGCTGTACTCGCTGCCCGTCTTGTAGCCTTCGGGGACAGCCTTGCGCACGCGCATGCCGACGTTTAGAAGGTCAGTTTGAACTTGTGGGGGTAGCGTTTGATTGCTAAGTGCGGCTTGTTTGAGGGGCGCCGGAATGCCGTCCCTGGAAACAGTCGACGAGGTCTTGAAGAACGAGGTAATCTGGCGTTGCGCGGGATCGCTTGCAGCGCCGGCGAACTGCCGCTTCGTGCGAGGGCCAGTCATCTTCGTCTTCGACTCGACACTATGGTGCTGGCAATGAGGGAAAAAGAAATGCGCAGCACTTGAAAGGCGATGTTGATTGCGGGCGCGCTGCTGCGATTTGAACGGAAGTGCGGTTTGCAGCGGAAGTTGAGAATCGGGCAGCGGGAACAAAGAGGCTGGGCCTCGGCGAGGTGGGTGCACAATGTCGCAGTCGCGACCGTGTTTCGACGCGTTAATTGCGATCTGCCAGTGCGTGATTGGCTGCTCTTGGGGTTGGCAGAGCTGGGAAGTGGAGCTTGGCTTGGGAGAGGTTGGACGTGCCACAGCAGTGGCAATCCACATTGAGCTTCGCACCGACGAGCACGGAGTATCTTGTGATGACATAGGAGATCCAGGCTTCAACTCATCAATATATGGTACTAAGCCTCCGTCAGTGCTCTCGATGATTGCCCCGGGATGGAGCTAGTTGTTTCACGATTAAGGCGGTCACGACGAGGTGGTTGTGAAACAACGGCTGCGGCTACTCCAGTTCCTCCCACTTGGTGGCCGCATATTGCCGGTACCTGTAGCTGGCCTTCCAATGGTCAAATTCATGGCTACGCCACAGCACTTATTCATTCGTTTTTGCTAGCTCTCTTCTTTGCTATCCCTCTCTCTAACAACTATGGATCTTTTTCTTCCCTTGGGTTCAGTCGAACTAGCTATCTACCACCCATTGATGTCTTTTTCCTTCCGTTCTCTTTCCAGCCTGTGCCGCTTTCATAACAAAGTCAAACCTCAATCGCATTTCCTCAGTTGTGCCCCCTTATTTGGCCAGTGGCTGCCGGGCTTCTCAGCAGCTTGGTGCAGCATGGGCGGGGAATGCTAGCTTTCTAGATAGGCCGCATATTGCATGAAACACTTCATTTCGTTGCTGTCTGGCACAGGAGGAGCCAGCAGAGCATCAACCTCGGCTGCGGCCCAGCGTTGGCGGCCGGGATTGCATGAAACAAATCCAGACATACACCGCCCTGCAAAGCCAAGAACTCCGGCTGATGCATACCTACGCATCGAGCATATCGCGAAGCAAGAAATGCAACGATATAACGCGGGGTGCGCTGCTCATCTTACAATGTCTCCAACAAGTGGTTTTGTTGTTTTACCACCCTATACGAATCATGCTATGCTCGCTGTCAACACAATATGTATGTCGGCATCGCCGAGCTGATGGCAGGACGGCAGGTACGGCGCAGCGCATTTGCAGCAGTAATTCACTCACATCAAGCTGAAGCACTTCGACGTAATCATGGAATCTCGTCAATTTGTCGTAAAGCACACCGGCCCCTTTTTTCCTGCCGCTGCACTGAGGCCCCTCGGCAATCCTCAGCGATCCACGTCCTCGTGACTGAGCAGCCTGCCACCCGCCCGTGGCAGATCCGTCTGAGCACTTGTGAAAATGCCTCCGCCATCGATCCTCCCATGCAGGATCACCTGCCTGTACACAAAAGACGAACGTCGAGAACGCAAACCGCGCAAGAAGAAAGCCGGGAGAAGTCGATGATGCAAGATATCCGGACCCCAAACGCCATCCCAGGGTTGCTGTGCGGGGTGCTTTTTTGGCGAATCCATCTTCTATCCGCAAATGAGATTGATTTGACGATCGAGAGTAATGTGTCTAGACGCCCGGCGCGAACCAGCCTTGCAGATACCGAGATGATCCCATTACCATGCCATTATGCCCAGAGAAAGAAAACAGCCGCGAGCAGACCGCTTTACTTCCTCCGGAACGAGCAGCCCTCGGTAAGCCTGGCCTTGCCACCGGTAGGTTGGCAGAGAACCGTCGTGCAGCCTTGGCAGATGACGACGGTCTGGGCGTGGGAGAAGACGGTGGTGATGGTGAAGCAGCCGGGGCACTTGACGTCCATGAAGAAGGAGCGAGGGGCAGGCACAAGCATCTGCGTACTGTTAGCGCCGTAGACAAAGAATAGCTGCATTCGGTCGGCTTTACCTTGAGCTTGTGCTTGCGGGCCTCGGCAGCCGGGCTGGGGTTGAGGAGATCAACGGCAAGAACCTGAAGATGCATCCATCAGCATAACGCCCTAAGTCATCAATTTCCAGCCCGCCCGTCCGTGTCCAGGTTTCCCAAAAGGCTGTGCCCGTATTTGTTATCTTCCAAGCGCTACCAAGCTGCCAACACTCAATTCTTGACTTCCAAGTCTCCCCGACGTCTCGTTGACGCAATCCTCGTGACCCTCGGGAAGTGGACATCGGACGTGCAGGACGGCGCAAAACTGGCAGAGGTTCGGCTCCTTACCATCTTGACTGATTATTTCGGATGTCGAAATGACGAGCAGCTGCTTGGTTGATGAAATCGGGATGGATTTGGCGGCAGACTGTTGCTCGTTGATGGTTGCGGAGGGGATTTTCAGAAGCCCAGCGGGAACGAAAGTTCGAAGAGGCAAATTTTGGGTCTGTGAGGAGCAAAAGGCAAAATTGGCTAGCCTCGGGCACTCTCTGTTAGGGCTTGCTCGTGTGACCAATTAGCGGAGGGGTAGCCCCTGTAAAGAGGAGCTGCAGCGGGTCGCTCTTCCGGACTGCGAGCGACGCGAACGCCATCAACGGTGGGGTTGAAGTGCGGGCGTGGGGCAGGGACCCGACATCATGGCTGCCTCGAGAACGCGAATGTGCATGACGACGCTGCATCAGGCAGCAGCATCATAGAGACGGACAACACGCGGATTCGGGCCAGTCTGCGATTTTTTACGCTCCCTACGAGAACATCAAACGGCTGCCAACTTCTACATCCCTTCGCATCGTTGATTCGGACAGAGACAACTTCATCGAAGCAAAGATGGCGGCGCCCGCAGACCAGCGGATTGCGGTGCCCATTGACGACCCAAACGCCGACACAGAATGGTCAGACCAATTTAGACACATGCTGCTTTACCCATATTGACGCGCTGCACCGCCCGCAGGAACGACATTCTTCGCAAACATGGCATCATCCCTGAGAAGCCACCCTCCCCTACCCCGCTCATCGAAGAAGCCATCCTCGAAGCCCGCCGGCTCGCACACGAAAACCGCCTCGAAGGCAAGGATCTTTCCGACCTGTCCGACCTCGAAGACGATGAAGACGAGACCTTTCTCGAGCAGTACCGTCAGAAGCGCATGCAGGAGCTGGCCGCGCTGCAGACCAAGTCGGTTCACGGCTCCGTCTACCCGATCGCCAAGCCCGATTATCAGCGCGAGGTGACAGAGGCGTCGCAGAACGGACCCGTGCTCGTCAACTTGATCTCGGCACAGGGCGGGAACGTTGAGTCGCGCGTGTTATCACAGCTCTGGCGGCAGGCTGCGAGCGAGTACGGCGACGTCAAGTTCTGCGAGATGCGCGCCGACAAGGCCATTGAGGGCTACCCGGAGCGCAACTGCCCGACAATCCTGGTCTACAACAAGGGGGACATCGTCAAGCAGGTGGTAACCCTGGCGCTGGTGGGCGGGGTACGCATGAGCATGCTGGATCTGGATAAGATCTTGATGGAGGTGGGCGCAGTGAAGCCGAATGACATGCGGGTCCTCAAGCGTAGGCGAGAGGCGGAGGATGCCGAAGAGGAGGGTAGGGCGGCTGGAAACAAGGGGATTAAGAGCAGTAGGGATGCAGTGAAACGAGGTGATGACGACGATGATTGGGACTGACGGGGCGGTTGGTCCGGCGGGTGACTCACTCGGCGCGGGTAAGCCGCTGAGTTGCCAGCCATCTCACGGCTCAACCAGTCAGCGGACAGCCGGTGCATACAGACGGCCTGTGCAACGCCTTTAGTTGGACTTCGTTCCAACTACCCATACCTCTTCAACGGATGAGACGGGTGGTGTATGGGGAAGAAAAGGCCGAGAGGGTTGTGGCAAGCCACACCTGACGGCCTAGTCAAACCACAGAGCAAAAGGATTGCCGGAAACAGCGCTGAGCCGCCGGTACTTCGCCGTTGAATCCCGACAGACCCACGCATCATGTTTGGCTACGACTGAGTTACGGTCAGGATCGTAAAGTTAAAGAGGCTGTGCCTGCGATATGGCATCTCACTGGAATGCAGAAGCCCCAAGGGCATTGCACAGCAGCCTGCCCTAAGCTTAGCACGCCCACCCATCGCAACAGTCATGTACGCCGAAGACTATTACTCCACAACTTGTCACAGACGCTATTGGCAGCAGCAGCCACGCTAGGCAATCCGCAAGAATCGAGGGTTTACTATGAACGACGCCTAATCAATACACTCGCCACCCCAGGGCGACCATGTTCAGGAGCTCCAATTAGACGTCTTCGCTCGTTCAGAACGAAGGTATCAGTTTGAACACGGCAAACACGTAAGAGTCGAGGTCAACGGAACCACCGCACGTATTATATTACTGCAGACTGTCTCTGCGCATGACATACTGAGTAGAGAAAAAACCCTTCTCATCGAGACCGAACTGCCGTTAACCGAAAAAAACCAAGTGACGCTGTCCCCCGATTTCCGATGTCCTGCTCCATCTTAACTAAGACAACCCATGAAACGCCCTTCCAAAAATGCTTGCCCACTGTTGCACACACAATGAATGCTGTCCCAAAACGCCTAAAAGCACAAACTGCTCCAAAAATGAACCAATAATGAGAGCGGTCATCATGAATGAAAACAGCGAACCCAAATCGGCCAAGCAAAGAGGTCGGAGAGAAAGAAACGCAGCGCCATCAAAAGGACGGGACCGAACGCTCGTTACCGCAGGCGTAGAGGCTGACGTGGTGGTCGCCGCGAGACGCACAGCCCAGGAGCATGCGGTGCGGATGGAAAGCAGTGGCGGCGAGCGGGGCGGCCTTGTGGCCCTGGAGGAAGCCTGAGTAGGGCTCAACGCGGGTGATCTCGCGGCCGTCAAAGTCGAAGATCTTGACTAGGTGCGCGGATGTGCCACTGCAGGGTTGTGAACTGTCAGCTTGATTTACTTTCAAGAAAACGCCGTGAAGGAGAACAGATAACAAGTGAAGAAAAAAGCACACTTACACAGCAAACACAGGAAGATGTTCATGAGTGCTGGCGGTTCGCAGCACGTCCTTAGTCGTCTGGAACGTCTTGAGCGGCTGGTCCATGCGGATGTCCCAGAGGTGGACCTTGCCGTTGCGCGAGGCCGACAGCAGCTCGCGCTGGCCGCCGCGCTGCATGTGCACGGTGCGCACCCACTGCCGGCTGTCGTCCTTCCACTTGCGCACCATGCTCTCCTGGGGCCGCAGGCGGGTGTCGAAGACGCGGATGGCGCCGTCGCCGAAGCCGGCGACAAACACGTTGCCCGTCATCTGGTCCGACGTCAGCGCCGTCACACACGAGCCCGACCGCGCGGGGATCTCGTGTGTGCACATCTCCTGACCGGCGTTCCAGATGCGGATGACGCGCTCGTCGCCCGCCACCAGCACCTGCCCGTTGACCTGCTGCCACTCAAACACCATGCCCGAGTTAACGTTGGAGGGAACCATGTGGGTGAGCGCGCGCCACGAGGACGCGAGCTCCACGTCTGTGTCGCTGTCGTAGTTGTGGTAGATGCGAATCACGCCGTCCGAGGAGCCCGTCATAAGGAGCGCCTGGTCGTCCTCGTTGATGAACCGCATATCCGAGATCTTGGACCCTTCCGGATTGCCGTTGGAGAAGCGGCTTTTGCGAGCATTGTTCTTCCAATCCCATACCGTCACAGTGTTGCCGTCGTCGGCAACGGCAATATAGTTCTCGAACTGGTGGAACGTCATCTTGGAGGGTTGGGAGCCAGTGAGGATGACCCCGGCCTGGCTGTTCCACTTGTGTGTCCTGGCGTGCGTCTTCTGCGGCTGCGTCTCTCTGAGCACAGCTTCATTACGAGCGCGCCGCCATAGCCGCTCATTGTACTCATTGCTTCCGGGCTCCTCGGCCTCGGGAGCCTTCATCTGAGGCTCCCTGAAATACTCGGTTGACCAGTCCAAGAACGTGCTGACCAGGGGCAAGCCGGGCATTTCCTTGGGGCTGCGCTCCCGGTAGCCGGCACAGAGTGGTTCGTTTGCGATGTGGTAATTTGATGGAGACGCGGCTTGGTCGTGCTGCTCCGGAGGTGCATCTTCCAAACCTGGACCCCTGCGACTCCGTTGGGAGAATGATCTGTGCAACCCGGGCGTCGCCGGCGGGGTGGGGCCGTTGGAGGAAGAGCCGTCTAGCGTGCCCATAAGGGGCCCAAAAAGATAGCTTGCGGTTCGCTTCAGGAGGCCCGGCGATGGCATCGGCTGAGCTGCGGCAGTACGGGTACCCGCCACGCTGGTTCTCTGGCTCATATCACCTCGCGACACTTTTCTAGCGCGCCGGAGGATGTCGTCCATGAGGGTTTGCGCTCGTGGTCCGAGAGGCGAGTGCAGCAGCGCGTGGTGGACGTAGTCCACGATGGTGGTGGCGTCCCTCTGTACCTCTGGGTGCGGATCGACGCTCAGAATGTTGATGTGCTTCAGGCATGCCGCGAACACAGAGTCATGCGCCACTCCGAACGCGGTGGGCTTGATGGTGCCATCCCTCTCACGGTTCTCCCGCCTCGCGTAATGCAACCCCATCTTGTGGTCCAAACCGTCCTCAGGTGGAGGGAATAGCTGATATTCCTTCTCTTCGAGGAGCTGCTCATAGGCAGAGACCAAAAACTTGCTCTCGTAGCGAAGCACAAAATGCGAAAAGAAGACGAGTAACTCCTTTCGTACGATCGGGCTACCGTCTGTGGCCAGCTCGAGCATGGCCCAAGCGATGCCCTCTTCAATCCTGGCGACCTCGTCGGTAAGATCAGGGATGCCGAGAAAGGTGGTCATGGCATGTGCCATGGCGGCGCGAACCTCGGGGCAGGGGTCCTTGATCAGATATGAGAGCTTGTGGTGGGCGTTTTCTCGAATGCCTCTCCACTTGGCATCGGCGAGATTCCTCCACAGCTGACTGATGCAGAGGCACGACCATTGTCGGAGCAGCGGATTCTCGGGGTGCTCAATATGGTGCAGGCAGTAGGTCATGATGTCAGTCGAGTTGCAGACAATCTGACCAGGTTTGAAGCCCTTGCACAGCATGGCTAATATGAAAGCACACATGGCTTTATGCTCGTCCAACACCACCACGCCCACAACAGGGAAGGTCTCCTGCGGCTTCATGATGGCGGCAAAGTAGGTGTAGCCGTTATCCTTAATCAGGTCTTGCTGGCATGAGATATCGACGGCGAGTACTCGTGTCCAGATGAAGACCATGACTGGCTTGAGCTCCTGCGCAGCGGATTGCAGCAGCTTCAACACGTAGGGGAAGATGCCTATACTCAATGCTAACTGAACCGCCCAAGGGCCAAGGTCAAGGAATCGACCCAAAAGAATCAAGGCCCGCAGCCGGTGTTGTTGACTGAGGAGAACTTGGAGCACTACTGGGAGCTGCTCTGGTGGCTTTTGCGAGACCGCATCGCCTCTAGTCAAGTAAATCTCGAAAGCCGTGAGCTGCTCGGTGAAGAAGGTCGAGTTGATGTATTCGTACGGGATGCCGTCGGTCTCTTTTCTCTCCAGCACGGGAAGCTGCGCGAGTGCCATGTCGACCGCAAGGTCCCAGCTCTCCCAGAGTGGATGCCGGCGGGTATCGGGCAGCTCAGGGAAGGACTGCGGATTGCACCCGTACACAGGCATGATGCGCTGCGCAAGGAGGAAGTTGCGGAACAGAGCTGCAACTGGACGCATTGTAGTCAGCATCTGACAGATTCAGTACAACGCGAGGCTATGATGAGGCGCTCTCACCCATCAAGTCTTGCCGGAAGAACTTGCGAAACAGGGGTCGCGGAAGAGTGGTCCAGGCAATGGTATCAGTGATGGCAGTAAAGATCCAGTTCAGCTCGCCTAGAGGCGTGCGCCGTTCCTGAAGCTTCCCGGGCAGCTTTCTCGCCCGCTCCGGGGTCAGATTGGTCTTCAGCGGATTCTGCAACACGAAGAACCAGAGAGCCATTTCGATCGGCGTGGTCAGGCAGCAGGTGAAGAGGTCAGCCGGGAGAAGAGGATTCGTAGGCAAGTTCTCCTTAGAGGCGCAAGCCGCAAGATGGATGTAAGGACGGTAGTTCAGCTTCTCGTGGTTGGAATCCCTGACCGTTTGTTCTTCCTCTTCCTGCTCGTGCTTCTCGACAAATTTATGGTAGTTCTTCAGGATGTTGCCTGCCTCGGAGCAGTCCCACACAAAGATGGTAGGCGCCTGCAACCAGTGCTGAAGATCGTACAGCGATACGGGAATGTACTGCGTGTAATTCTTGTTGAACACCCAGATCTCACCGGAGGCAGTCGGCTTCGGGACTCCATGGCCGTTGTAGTGGAAGAGTACCCGCTCGTCTTTGGCATTGCGGCGGAGTGATATGCAGAACTTCTTGGTCTCCTCGATGGACGGGTCGAGGTATTGCTTGTAGCGGGTCCGGAAGGCCAAAGTTTCGTACTGCGTCTGAAGCGACTTGCCAATGTTCTCGAGAGCTTTGCCCACGGGGGGCACAGTCGGGTCCTGCCAGGCCTCTAGTTTGGCGCCTGGGGTGGTGCGCAGCTGGTCGGGAGGTTCAACGCCGATGTTGAGACATACGGCGATGGCGGCTGAGACCGTCTTAAGCCTATCGCGCATTCGCCAGTCCTGCAGCTCGAAGGCAGGCGTCTTCGGTTTGCCTGTGGTTTCGTGCCGCTTGTCGGTGAAATACATGTACCAGTTCTGGAGCTTATTAGCCACGAATCGACCCGACTTGACTAAGGCGCGTATTGTGGAGGGACACAGCAGGCCCGGTGTATGAATGAGACGGATGAGGGAACAGTGAAACGGGTCGAAGTAGTAGCCACCAAACACATGATCTATCCGAACGCCAGCATATATTTTCTGGAGTGCTAGAGAGCAACTGGTTGCCAGACGGCGTAGAAGGATATTTCCAACCGCAACAGAGATGAGACTCACATTCGCAAGCTGGGCGATGATGTCCTCAGACAAGTAATGATCCTCAAAGCCATGCCGGGCGCCCAGGTCGTAGAATTCCTCTTCGGCGTCGGCCACGGACGTCTCGTGGAGCAAGCCGTGCTCGCTCTTGGAACGGAGCAATGGCGGCTTGATCGGTCTTGTGATGGCAGCGTGGTCGCTGTCGTCGGTATGTCCGCCGTCGGATACTGTCTCCCGGTCTCCCGGCGCACTCGAGGGTCGTCGTGAGGAAGGTCCTGACGACGCCATCCTCCGTCGGCCATTGGCAGCCGGCATGGCTGGCCTCGGGGGAGCAAGGGCGGGCGAGACGGTGCGCGTGTTGCCGTTCTGATGCGAATGCGACGCCGATACGGATGCGGACGCGGACGCCTCGGCGTACTGCGCATGCAGCTGCGACACGGCCTGGGTTGTTTGGCGCGAGAAAGAGCCGGGATGGCGGGCCGGCGACGATGCAGCCGACATGGCGAGCGCGGCCGTTCGAGGCACCTGGGCGACACTCTGCCCTCGCCCGAACTGGCCGGGTCGCGGCACGTCGAGAGAAACGGCGGTCATGGCGGGCTAGCGGTAGCAGACGACCATGGTCCTGGAAAAGTGTTGCTGATTGAAAGTGGAGTTGAGACTCGGGGCCGTGGGGCGGCGGACCGTTGCGTGTGTTGTGTGTTGGAAGCCGCCGAGTCGAGTCGCTCGGCGGGTCTATTGCCGAGCTGGAGGTGCGGGCGATGTTTGATTAACTAACACGCAACGTGAGACATGGAGAGGACGAGTCGTAAGCTTGCGGTAGCCGCTGTGTCTGCTTCGTGCGGGCCACAGAGGCACAAATGGCATCTGAAGGATTCAGTATAGTCTGTATCGAAGCGATGGCGCGGAAGCGAATGCCAGGGACCGCTTGCCGTCCTTGACGTCGTGCGGACCCGACCCTCTCAATCACAAGCAAGCCGTGCAGTGCAGCCGTGCGCTGGGTCGCTCAGCTTCACCGCCTTCCCTGTGATGGGACAAATGGATGCATTGGTCAGGTGGAGTGCCAACCCCGCCAACGGATGGGCAGTGGAGCATAGGGCCGACGGGAGCAGGCGGCAGGCGGGCGTCATTTCAGCCGCATCGGGAACCTGGGCGCCTGGAAAGCTTGTGCCACCTGCGGGGGAGGAGGGAGAGCCACTGCAAGTGACATATCACACAGCTTGTAGCTGCCTTCTTCAACATGCTGCCTTGAGTTGCATAAAGTTAGAGTGTACACTATTCAGAGTTTGCGTAGGGTCCAACGACGAACGGTCCATGATGGCAGGTGACGACCTTACTACACCATGGAAGAAGCGTTCCATGAGGACGTGGCCCCGAGACCGAGAGAGCCAAACTCTACCTACCTAACTCAGGCTCACGTTGGTCAGTTATCCAGCGCGGGTAACCGCGGGTTTTGGGTGATTAGTGCCGAACTGTTCAGCTCCTGAGGTTCCAAAAGGCGATTCTTCTACTCGGGCCTGTTTGAAGACTCAAGTTTACAGTACTGGGTACCTACACATTAGTCGAGGCTTCGAGTTGACCAACACCAACAGGCATTGACCCTTACTTCGACGGGAAGAATGAAGTTCTTCGTACTGCGTAAATCTGGAAACAGGTTCGCTGCTCCCGCCCATGGATTTTCTTCCCGTATTTCATCTTAGCTGATACTACCAAGTAAGCACTACTAGTACCTTACTAGTAGCTAGGCCGTCTGTTACTGGTAGGCTGGGCTGGCAGCATCAAGACGACCGCGTAGTTCATAATGTGTATGCAGACATCCGCACTGTGTTAGGGTGCCTGCCTATAGGCATCAACTATAAGCAATTCGCTAAGAAACATGAAACACTCTCCCTGGGGTCTGGGAGCCACGAATGCTACCCTGCGCAGACACACTCCCACCACGGCGAGCACGGCAGACATTACGAAGAACTTGTACGGATCCGTACATCCGTACATAGGTACGCAGTACCTTGCACAAACGTGACTCCGTGAGTACAGTAGTGAAAAGTAATTTACCATTAGACCAGATAACAAAAGGTGAGATTATCCACTATCCGTGCTCGTAGGTAGCACCGTATTCCGCGCGACACACAGACTCAGGGCAACAGATTCTCACGACGCATTCCTTGTTCACGGCACCGGCGCGTTCGTCTGAACGTGCAAGCTTGCTTGGAGCTTGACTGCTTCCAAGGTTGCACTGCAGCTGAAGATTTGCGCGGCATGGATGCGCACCTTGCAGTGATCATCGAGATGCCGTCCTGCCATTTCTCGCCTGGAGATGGCCCATGGGCAACCAGTGCTGAGCGCCCACACAGGCCGTTGAGATCGACAGTTCCCAAGCAGCGCGACTCTGCCGGAGAAGGATCCGGCTCCATTAATAGCATCACTGCCCGCTACTCCGACTACTACCGAATTACTTGCTGGCGTTAACAGTCAGTAGGAACTTCTGCGGCGCCTGCATCCCATTGTCTGCGCCTGCGCCTTCGTCAGCTGCTAAGCAATCACCCGTCTCGCTGTTGCCGGGTCGAGACTCTTGACCGTGCGCTACCCGCCTGCAATTGTGTCCGGTGTTTCTTCAAAGAGCGGCAAACCCCTGAGAGTACCGGCCCACTTCTGCAGGCCCCAGATGATTGAAGAGGGCGGAGCGAATCGCACCCTCCCATTCGCTGCTGGCCAGCCTCTTGTAAGGCGCGGATGTGCGCTGCTGCTCCGCCCGAGCGTAGGTAGGCCCAACGTCCGTTTAGCTTGCTGCACAGGCGCGCCGACATTGAACATTCCGTCCCGTCAGCAGCTTGGCTCCTTGGGTCCTTCCTGCAGTCCCGGACCAAACGCAACATATGCTACTGTAGGAGCACTGTGTGAGGTTTGGGGTTTTGCTCCAGAGCATCTGATTCTGATCGAGTCCAAAACTCTGGGGCGACGACGAGCACAGGCATTGATCTGCAGGCGTTTCCAACCTGCTGCTGTACGGAGTAGTGTAATACTTGCTTGCTGATTGCGGCGTTTTCCAGGCGCCGATACAAGTACTCTATCCGGTTTAGGAGACTGCGGCGGTGGCTGGCAAGGAACACCCCCCACCCTCCTTTCCAAAAAAAAAGGGACAGGAGGTTGAACTTGAACACCAAAAATCCAACTGCCTGCTGTGCCGACTCCGCCATCTCCACCACGAACCCCGATGCACCCCAGCCATCTCTGCTCCCAGCCGTCGACGCCTACCACCGTGACCGGCGACATCCCCACGCCTTCGTCTTCGTGTCCAACCGCCTCTGCACCGGCTCACTTTCGGCGACACGAGCCGCTGCACGATCCCGCTCGGCGTGCGACACCTCTCCGGTCAATTGAGAGACGCGCACTTGCTCGAGATCCGGCGACCAGCGAGTCCGCACCTTGCATCGCTCCATCTCTCTGCCGACACACCTCCCTGCCGCGCTCTAGCCTGGCGAGCGACGCCCGCGACTCGCCATGGCCTTTCTGTTCAAGTCAAAGAAGAACCAGGACCGGGGGTTAACGAGCCGCGATGGACCACCGGTCGCCGGGGCCGCGCGCATGAGGGATGACAAGGGCGCGCGATCAACGCCCACCGGCAGTGTGAACTCGATCGACAACGACGGCAGCATGGGCAGCCCCGACCAGGCCTACGCTCGCCAGCGCGGCCAGAGCCTTGACCAGCAGCCACAACAGACTCCTCCGCAGCTGCAACAACAGCAGCAGGCACAGCAGCACCCCGGCGAACCACCAGTGCGTTTTCCCTTCTGCGTGTACTATTCAGATATCTGCCTTCGTCTCCGAATGTTGCGACTGACGTTGAGGTCTGGCAGTTCCGCAATGGTGCTCCCCAACCAATGACCGCGAATCCGAACGCTTCGCTGTACCCATGGTCGCAGCGGAGGCTCACCTACACTTCGTCGCATCCCAGTCCATTTCCTCGGTACGGCGCCGCCGTGAATTCGGTTTCGTCTAAAGAGGGCGATATTTACGTCATGGGCGGCCTGATCAACAGCTCAACCGTTAAGGGCGACTTGTGGCTGATTGAGGCCGGAGCCAACATGGCCTGCTACCCGCTCGCCACTACCGCCGAGGGACCGGGGCCAAGAGTCGGCCACGCGAGCCTGTTGGTGGGTAATGCGTTCATCGTATTCGGCGGCGACACCAAGATCGAAGAGACCGATGTCCTAGACGAGACACTATACCTGCTAAACACATGTAAGCGCGAACGGTGCAGCACCCATGCCCCCCTTCACCGTAGCTGACATACCTCTAGCCACGAGACAATGGTCAAGAGCGCTTCCCGCCGGACAACGCCCGACCGGCCGATACGGCCACTCGCTGAACATCCTTGGCTCGAAAATCTTCATCTTTGGTGGTCAAGTAGAGGGGTACTTTATGAACGACCTGTCTGCCTTTGACTTGAACCAACTGCAAATGCCCAACAACCGCTGGGAAATGCTCATTCCCAACAGCGACACCGCGAACCCACCACTGGCCAAAATTCCGCCTGCCAGAACCAACCACTCCGTGATAACTTTCAATGACAAGCTGTACCTGTGAGTGTCTCTGCGCTCGTTTGAAGATGTCGCCTTCTGCTGACGTTGTCTAGGTTTGGCGGCACCAACGGGTTCAAGTGGTTCAACGACGTCTGGTGCTATGACCCCGCCACCAACTCTTGGTCGCAACTGGACTGTATAGGCTACATTCCGTCGCCGCGAGAAGGCCACGCGGCCGCCCTTGTCGACGACGTCATGTACATCTTTGGAGGCCGCACTGAGGAAGGCGCTGATCTCGGCGACTTGGCGGCGTTCAGGATCAGCTCGCGCCGGTGGTACACGTTTCAGAACATGGGGCCGTCTCCCTCGCCGCGATCCGGGCACAGCATGACGGCAGTTGGCAAGACGGTGGTTGTTGTCGGTGGGGAACCGAGCTCCGCTGCTACCGCCGTCAATGACTTGGCGCTCGCGTACTGCCTGGATACCACCAAGATCCGATACCCCAACGACTCGGGCGCCAACGCGCCTAGATCCAGACGTCCCAGCGATGTCACGGCTCAGAACGTCGGCCGGAGCACCCCCTCGCGCGATGGCTCAAACGGCCCGTCTGATGCTCGGAGACAGATTGGTGTCGCTGGCGCTAACGGATTCAAGTCGCCAACCAACGAGCCTAGCCCATCAAGTTCTCAGCCCAACGGGCCCTCACGACTTCCCAAGTCCGCGGCCCCGCCTGGGCCATCCGGGCCGCCACCACAAGGGCAGCCGCCGAAACCTGGGCTTGGTGCCCCTCCTCCGCGCGCGCGAACAGCTTCGTTGGAGCGCCAAGACCAGCCTCCTACCTCACCCGTGACGTCGCCCGTTCCTCAGCAGGTCGCAGCTCACAAAGAAAGCGAGGGTGCCGCCGTCAACGGGAGACGCACTCCGACCCAAAACCCTCCGCGTTCATCCTCCAGGCAAGCCGACTTCCAACCTGCTGCCGATGCACCGAGGTCCAAGCCATCCAAACAGGGAAGGAGTCAGGGCTCTGTTGACAGCTCGACCGAGCCGACTCTCAAGCAGGTCATAACCCGGCCAGCGTCTCCTCCACCCCCGACCCGACAGCCCAGCAACCCTCTATCGCGGAGATCGTCGACGCGGAATTCTCAGACAGTCGCTCTGTTAAAGGAGCTCGACCTCGCGAGAAACCGCAACGCGTGGTATGCGTCTGAGTTGGAGCTGGCGCGCAAGGCCGGCTTTGTTCCCAACGCCTCGCTGAGCCCAGTACTCGACAGTCGATCAATGGATACCTTCGACGACGACGACAAACCGCTCATAGAGGCTCTACTCGCGATGCGCACCGAGCTTGCGAATGTTCAAGCATCCGTTGACAAGCAGGCGGTCTTGGCGGCCAGGCAAATTGCCGAAGCCGAGAAACAACGGGATGCCGCTATCCAGGAGGCCGTCTATGCCAAAGCTAAGTTGGCCGCCAGGGTGGGTGGCAGCGCGAGCAGCACGCCGCAGCTCGGCAGCGATAAGGACGTGGATGAGCGGACCGGCGAAGTGAGCAGGAAGCTTGCTTATGCGCTCAACACTCAGAAGGAGCTCCAGGATCAGCTCGACCGCCTCAGTGTTGAGTATGAGGCGGAGAGGAAGGCACGAAAGCTTGCGGACGACACAGCCAACGCGGCACAGAAGAGAATGGCGGACCTCGAGGCATACAAACAACAGAACGCGTCTGAGTTGGAGCGTCTCAAGGCCGAGCTGCACATGGCTCAGCGCGAGGCACGTGAGCAGTCCGTCGCTGCTGCGGAGGCTGTAGCGGCCGCGCAGATGTTGCGTGTCGAGAAAGACGAGTACGAGCTGAAGTACAACGAGGCCGTCGGCAGCTCAGAGGAACACGCCGGTACCTTTGAGACCCTGCGTGGCGCCGTGGCAGCCTCGGCCGAAACCAAAGCCCTCCTGGAACGGAAGCTGGATGAGGAGCGAGCGCTGAGGGAAACAGTGGAGTCCAAGCTGAACAAGCTCAAGGCCGAGCACGAGGCGCGGACAACGGAGCTGGTGACTGCTACTCAACGTCTACGGGATGCGGAGGAACTGGCGGACCAGCATGCTAATGAAGCGCGGCTGCACCGTGAAGCCGTGATGGCCGGCCTGGAGAAGATCTCGATGAGGGATGCGCCGAAATCTGACCGCGGCGACAACGAGCGGATCCAGGCTCTCCAGGGGCAGGTGAGCGCGGCCAACGCGCTGGTGAAGAAGTACCAGCAGGAGGCAGACAGCGCGGCTGACAGGTTACGGGGTGCTGAGGAGCGCATCGCGGGACTGGAGGCCTATCAAGAGCAGGCCAGCCGCGAGGGCGTCTCGATCCGTCGCCAGTTGCAGAACGCACTACGGGATACGCAGTCTCTGCAAGCCGCCAACTCGGAGCTGAAGCAACAAGTAAGCAAACAACAGCTCGAGGCCAGCGCCATGGTCGTCCAATACAACGCACTGAAGGACATCCTTGGCGAGCGTGGCATCTCGCCCACTGCGGCCGCTGTGCGGGCGCGCAGCAGCCCACGCGGCAGCCCCCGGGATGGCTCACCGGAGCAGATGCGCCTTCGTGAGCTTGAGCAGCAGCTTAGTGCCGCGCATGCTGCGCTCGAGGAGACCAGGGCGCAAGCCGCCGCCCAAGCGCAGGAGTCCGAGTCGACGTACCGTGACAAGCTCACGCAGCTCGATAACGATTATCAGTCGGCCGTGCATTACGTCAAGGGCACTGAAAAGATGCTCAAGCAGCTCAAGGAACAGCTCGCTCGATACAAGACCGAGAATGGCCGGTTGAAGGAGCAGCTGGTCGAGCTCGAAGAGAAATTCGAGAGCGGAGACTCCACGGACAAGGGCTCGCTGGCTCCGGAAGGCTGGGAGACGCAGCAGAAGGCACTGCAAGCGGAGATCAGCCGACTCCAGACCGACCTCAAGGAAACAGCCTCCAAGCTGGAGCAGCAGGTCCATTCCATCCGCCAGGAGCTTGCCGATGCGCAGCACGACCGCGACACTGCCGTCAAGACCACCGAGGACGCCCGCCGGCACCTGGAATCCTCGAGGCGCGACCTCGAACAGCTGCAGCAGGAGAACGCGCTGCTGGAGCGCCGCGCCCAGGATGCCGAGCACAAGGTCAGCACGTTGCTCGACCAGGTCGAGCTCTCGGTCGACAACTACCGCCGCCGCAGCCGCCAGGTGCCGAGCAGCCTCCACTCGGAGCCCGTCGCCGCCACCGCTTCCAACAACAGCAACGCCAACACCAATGGCGGCGGTAGCCACCCCCTCCACCACCCCAACAACAGCAATACCAACAACAACCACCGCGCGCTGGGCCACGCGCGCCAGGAATCCACCGCCAGCGAGGCCGACAGCGAGTACGGCGCCACGCCGACCGCCACGTCCGCGGGCGGGCTGGGCGAGGCGCGCAACAGCGCCGCGCTGGAAGGGCTCGCCAACGAGCTCGAGACACTGCGCAGCCACTGGGAGGCCAACAGTAAGAACTACCGGCTGAGCAACGCGTTCGACTTCGAGACGGCCACCGCGCCCTCCGCGGCGGGGAGGAACGATGAGCATGGGGTTGGTGTGCGTGGCGGTGCTGGTGGTGGTGGGGGAGGAGGTGGGCTGGGGCTGAGCGAGAGCTTGGCTGACTGGCGCAAGAGGCTCGATGAGGGCCACTCGGAGAGCCCGAGTGGGGGCCACTGAGTGGTGCTGTTGCAAGAGGCGGGTTAGCTGTGTTGGGTGTGAGTGGTGAGGGGTGAGAAGCGGCGTTTCTTTTGTTTTGTTTCAGCAGAGCAGAGAGGGGGTGGTGAAGGAGGGCTTTTGTATACGTGCCTGTTGGGAATCTTGTTAATGGAGCGAGGGGGGAGTGTGTGGATGTACTAGTAATATTCTGGGGTTGTTTCCTGCGGGGACGGGCTTTTGTTCTCTTTCTGTCTTGACTGATATCTACCCCTTTTGCTTTTGCGCTGGGGAAACTGTTTGGCCAGCGCCTTCTCCTTGGTGTGCTACTTGAGTTGCGGAGCTGGCAGTGTCAATCTGGTCTTCAATGTCCGGTCTTTGATTGACCAAGTTATCCATGTCTTCATGTTACCCACACAGTTATTCTCATTCCTCTTTCTTTTCTTTGCTATCCGTTTCGTACCTTCACATTTTCTCTTTGTTGGTGTTCGTTTTGGAGGACTCCAACCTGTTCAGTTTGTAGCTGCAACATCGAAGCCTGAACGTGTCGAACTTAAGCAAGGGAATTAAAATTTTTTCTTGGCTCTGCGTCGCTTGTTGTCGTCCTGCGGTTGGCCTGCGTTCATGAGTTGTATTATGATACTACCTATGACTATTATACAGCACCTATAGGCGGGCTGCTCCCTTCTCGGTTGTCGTTTGTGGCTTGGATGTCGATGCTGATGTGCTGGAGGAAGAATGATGGATATTGGCTTGATGGCTGAGTTGTTGCGTGGGTGCCGGAGGAGGGAATGAGAAGTGAAATCGGTGTTCTAATCCGCTCCTTTCAAACTCTGTCCACAGAGATCGGTCCCTCCTTGTTGCCTAATACGGAATGTACCATTGCCGTTTTCCGATGCTCCCCGTTCAGAGAGTAGTTGGCTTGGAACGAGGACGGATATCACGGAGTAGCATTGTTGGCATGCCTTAATCAAGGTGCTCGCAAAGGCTCTGTATCTCATCCTTCTACGTATACGTATACGTGACTTGGTCAATGAGTGAGTAACCCAGATCGCGCTGATTGAGTCCCTGCTGCCCATACGGCCCATGAAACAATACTTGAAATCCGTATAAACTATTTCGATGTTGAGGGACCAAGAACCGTGTAGCCCTTGGGTATGCTGTGTCCTCTTGTACATAACGCTCTATGTCTTTCTATCATCACCCTCACTGATCTGTCGTTCAACTCTTGTCATGGATGACCACTCAGACGTGACCGCTCTCCTACTTCCCCGTATATAAACTCACATAAATCCCCCACACAAGCCCAGCCAGCGCGCCGACCAAGCTGCGCGCCTCGACACTCGTCAAGAACACGTAGTTCACCAGACTCACCAGCGGCCAGAAGCGCCACCCAGCCTTGATCAGCCCCCAAAACTCCCCCTGCGCCCGTGCCCACACGATCGGCCACTGCACCGCGTCGTACCGCACAGCATCTCGGCCCACCAACACCCCCCACCCTGCTGCCGTCGCCGCTCCACCGCCCCCTCCATAGTAGTGGTGCCCCATCCCCTGGCGGATGCCGTGCATGAAGACGCTGAACAGCAGGGTGTTGACGGCGGCGCCGACCGTCTGGTCGAGCAGCGTCTTGGCGAGCGTGTTGCGCTTGTTGAGGCGGGGCTCGACCAGGGCGCCGCGCGCCGCCTCGTCGTCAAGCTCAGCGTCGTTGGAGGCCGCCGCCGAGGCGAGCGCCTCGCGCGTCGGGGCGACGTGGTACGCCGGGAAGGACGACTCGAGCAACTCCTGCCAGAGGAAGTTGGGCGGAGTGGAAACCAGCGCGAAGAGGGTGTACTGGAAGATGGGGAGCGGATCGAGGGTTAAAGGGGTCTGGGGTTCATGTTAGGTATGAGTTACTTTTTGGCATAACAATGAAAACGGGAAACACAGCGGAGGACGAACGTTGTTCTGTTGAGCGGCAATGGCTTGTGCGAGGATGTTGGAGATGGCACCGATGACGGCCGTTTGCACGGTCGCGGTTACGATGGGCGGTGCCATGACGGCAGGCTACTTTGTGATGGTGATCGAAATCACAAAGTGAACTGAAAGTGCGATGTAACCTTGAGCCCGGGTCGTGGCCTGCTCTGAGGTATGAGTGTAGGTATCCAGGTAGTGAGAGGCTGACAAGCGTGAGTTGAGACGTGTTCGATTGTGTGACGAAAGCGGGATGTGACACGGCCCCACTTCGGCGCGATCCTCCTGGTTGGGTTGGTTATCTGATGAGTTTCATCGGTCAGGAGTGTCAACAGAACACCGAGACGAGGAGAGACAGGTTACTGATGGGCAGCGAGGAGACCCGGGGGCTACTTATTGAATACGTGCATGCCAAACACCCCTCTGGCTATGCCCTCTCCATCCTCTTTGGCTATTATAGGTAAAGGACGCCTGATCATAACACGGTCACTGCAACTCCAATTCACAAGTCCCGTCTGTGCTCATTGGTGCTGCTGTACAAGTCCTCTATCCCATGCCGCTACCTAAACCTGATAATTCGCACTCTTTTCCGTTCCATAGGCCGCATAGTTCAACGGCGGTCGACTTCCCAACTCAGTACACAGCTCAGGACCGGGTGAGAATGTACATGAAGAACAGCTGGACGATGTACGAATAAAAGAAGAGGAATTGCGTGCGCTGGTTCCTCTTGGCTCGCGAGTCGAGAGGGTGCGTCTGCATCGGGCCGCGGCTGTCATTGTTGGTCTCGGGCAAAAGCACGTATTTGAGAGACCGCATCTGCGCAGGATGTCAGCTGAGAACCATCGACCAAGGACAACACTTCGCCAACAGAGACGTACCAGAAACAGCGAGTTCGCCAGGAACGTGTAGACAAACACAGTCCACCCAATCCATCCACCGGTCCCCTTCCCGCCATTAACGACCTCGGCGACGCTGATGGTCACAATCACGCCAACAAACTTGTACCCGGAGTACGCCACCAGGTCCAGCAGCTGCGACTCGTTCGAGATGCTCAGCAGGTAGCAGCCCAGCTTCAGGCCGAGAATCTCAACGATCACAGCCACGAGCGCTGTCGTCGCAATGTAGCCGAACAGCTCCGGCTGGAACTGGCCCTTGAGCCCGGAGATGAGGGCCTGCAGGAAGATGTAGGTGACCAGCGACATGACCGGGATGTACATGTCCGGACTGTTGATGTCGTCGCGCGGCGGCAGGTACCACGCCTCCTGCCCAGACGGCCCTGTCGCCTGGCGCCGGGTCCACGGCTTGTGCCGCCAGGGGAAGAGCACTAGGAACAGCTTGCTTATTACGTACGAGTTGGTCACGACGAAGTAGTGCTTGAGCGCCGAGACGTTGACGAAGCGGTTTACCTGCAGCGTAGGAGGTCAGCACGCGACTGTAAACGACAGCCAAAATACAACTGCAGTTGAACCTACGTTCTGCTCAATGTACTCCTGCCCTTGCCTGAACGCTGTCTGGCCGAACTGCGAAGCTATTTGCGCCGCTGGGTCGTTCATGAAGTTGCCGTACTGCCCGAACATGTTGGCCCCCGATGAGGGCGCGCGAGCCTGCTGGTGCTGCTGCTGCTGGTAAGGGCTGCCATCGTAGCCGCCGTGGGGCTGGGAGGTGGGCGGCGGCGGGGATCGGAGCTGAGGGACCGTCGAGACATGCTGAGGGACGGGGTGATGCAGCGGGGGCGACTGGCCGAAGGTTGCTCGCTGCATTGTCGCAAGGGCCGCAGATTGGTGCCAATGGTTGGGAAGAAATTCGTGGTGGGCGAATTGGTTACCGGCTGTGCGGGAGACCAGGATGGGTGGGTTGGTGATTCTCTGTGTGCGTTGACTTCGTCGGCTCGAGTTGGAGATGCTGCGCGTTCACCTGTTTTTGGACATGTGGTTTTAGCAACCTGGAGCCTGGGCATGCTGTCATTCCCCGGGCCCCTGGAAACCGGGGTCTTGGCAGCAAAGCGGCAAGGGACTTGGCGCCAACCATCCAATCAGCTTTAACACCTGCTGTGCTGCGCTTATCGATACGGTGCCGTCGGTGGCACTTATGGGCCTGGAATCCGCAACTGACAGGTTTCGAGAGGCATTCGCAACCCACGCGCAACCCCCTTTTCGAAGCTTCAGCTCAGCGGAAGATACGGCCAAGCAGCCAAGATGCTGGACGCATTTGAAATTATCAATACGTCTGGGGTGGTCCTGTGGTCTAAAAGCTACGCGCCCGTCAGCTCGTCGGTGGTTAACAGCTTCATCGCCGATGTCTTCATCGAGGAGAAGAGCGCCGTCGCTGGCGCCAAAGACGGCGCATCTGCTGCCGTCAACCCACCGTATCGGCATGACCAGCACAGTCTGCGATGGACGTTCGTGAAAGAGCTAGGCATCATCTTTGTCGTCCGTGCTGCTTACCTCCTACTTTGCCTCCACCCCTCCTGTTGCTGACGTCGCTCACAGGCAGTATACCGCTCGCTATTGCATCTTCCCTGGATCGATAAGCTGGTTGACAACATGAAAGCTATCTTTGTCAGTCTGTACGGCGACCAGCTCAAAAAGCCGAACACAACGATCATCGAATGCGTCAAGTTCGACGAGTACTTCGACCAGCAGCTGCAGGAACTCGAGCAGGGCAGCGCCAAGTCGGATGCGCATGCGTTCAGGGACGAGGCCATATCGGGAAACCACGGCGACGAGCCACCTTTGCCAAGTGTGCTTGCACAAGGACAAAAGTCCCAACCCAAGACATCGGCCGATTCTACGCCCATTGCTACGCCCGACGCCTCCCGCCCCTCCACACCGAGCGCAAGCCACCTGTTGGTGGCTAAGCAAGCACCAGGCGCGAAGATGTCGAGGCGAGCGAGGAAGATGCAAAACAACAACTCAGCACCAGTTTCGTCCGGCGACGAAGGGCCTGGCCGGAAGTCGAAGCTGGCCAAGCCAGCCAAGCGCGGGCGGAAATGGGATGCCGATGGCCTGGCGGACGAGAGCGAGGACGTGCAGCTTGACTACTCGGTTCCTACCGTGACGAGCGACAGTGAGGCTGACGCCGGGGCGAGGCCTGGGGCTGTCGAAGAGGTGGACTCATCCACCTGGGGTTCAAGGACCAAAGGGAAGTTCGTGTTGAGGGACCTTGGTGACGAGGTCCACTCCATCTTGGCGGACGCCGACGCTAAGAAGCAAGCCATTTCAAGGACCGAGTCGACTTCAAGTGGCCTCGTCGGATCGAGCCTGAGCGCCATTGGCGGGCTGTTCCGGAACGTGGTGGGCGGCAAGGTCTTGACCAAGCAAGATCTAGAGAAGGCCATGAAGGGCATGGAGGAGCATTTGCTCAAGAAGAACGTTGCGCGTGAGGCTGCAGTTAGGCTATGTGAAGGCGTTGAGAAGGAGCTCGTGGGAGTGAAGACGGGGAGCTTCGAGAGTATGGCAACACATTGCCCCATTTATCCTTGACGACAGGTTCACTAACATCGTCTCAGGCATCAACACCAGGATACAAAAGGCCATGGAAGCCTCGCTCACTAAGATGCTCACCCCGACCTCGTCGCTCGATCTCCTCCGGGACATTGATTCGATCACGTCTCCATCAGCGACCTCCCTCCGCAAGCGCCGACCCTACGTCATGTCGATCGTGGGCGTCAACGGCGTGGGAAAGTCGACAAATCTGTCCAAGATTTGCTTCTTCCTTCTGCAGAATCAGTACAAGGTGCTCATCGCCGCGGGCGACACCTTCCGGTCCGGTGCCGTCGAGCAGCTGGCCGTGCACGTGCGCAACCTTAAGGAGCTGACGGCGCGCGAGGGTGGCAAGGTTGAGCTGTACCAGAAGGGCTACGGCAAGGATGCCGCGGCCGTGGCGAAGGACGCCGTTGCCTTTGCTGCGCAGGAAGGCTTCGACGTGGTCCTTATCGATACCGCTGGGCGCCGACACAATGACCAGCGGCTGATGTCGTCGCTGGAGAAGTTTGCTAAGTTCGCTCAACCGGACAAGATCTTGATGGTTGGCGAGGTACGTTTTGTCCCTTTCTTGTTTTACCTATCGCTCGTCCATCACGCAATGGCGATACTGACGCGAGACAACAGGCGCTGGTGGGCACCGATTCGGTCGCTCAGGCCCGCAACTTCAACGCCGCGTTTGGATCGGGCCGGTCGCTGGATGGCTTCATCATCTCCAAATGCGACACGGTGGGCGATATGGTTGGCACGCTGGTCAGCATCGTGCATGCGACCAACGTGCCCGTGCTGTTCGTTGGCGTCGGGCAGCATTACTCGGACCTGCGGAATTTCTCGGTCAAGTGGGCGGTTGAGAAGCTGCTGAGCAGCGCGTGATATTGTTTAGTGTAGCATTGGATACCCTGAGAAGGGGTTGTCTTCCCTGCACGCGTGGTGAAGCCGGAGAGTTGAGCAGCGCTACCTCCCCTAGTTATAACGTTACGGAGTAGGTACCTACCGCATGGGCGCATCAACGCAAGCCCGGGTTAGGGTCCGTACCTACCGAGAAGCCCATTAATTGATCTCTCACGTGCGCTCGCGCCGCTCCACTTTTGGCTCCCCGCGACGCGTGTTCCAGGCATCCCCACGTCCTTTCTTTGATTCTCAAGCAAGTGCCCGCCAAAGTCGCAGGTTGGCAGCCCTCCGCTTGCTTTTCACTCCGCCAACGATGCCAGCGACAAATGGCGTCCGAAGCGCATGGCAGATCCGCCCGGCCCGGCCCGCCGCCGCCGCACGGCATTGCTTCTGCCCTTAGCACGACCAACAGCAATCATTACGACCCCTTCGCTGCCCCGCCGCCCCCCTCCACGCTTGCCGCCCAGCTCGTCGAGAACATCTCCGCCTCGGCGCGATCCGCCTCCAACAACTTCTCCGCGCGCCCTGCCGACGAGACCGCCGAGCTGAAGCGCCTGTTCGCCACCATCGAGCGCGTCAACAACGACCCGGCCGGCCGCCTGCAGACACCTGAGGAGCGCGAGGAACACAACCACCTGCTCGTCTACGTCTGCGGCGGCGTCTTCCTCGATGGCCTGCGCCTGGACGATGCGTTTGCCGACGGCGAGCGCCTGCGCGCTGACGCCCGCAAGGCAATTGGACTCCTGCGGGTGACCATTCGCGAGACGCCCGGTGTGTTGCTGTGCGTGACGGATGGGACGTTGTTTCTGGGCCGGGGCAAGGAGCCGCTGTGGGTGTGGATTCTGCCGCGGCTGTTGAGGATGTTGGGGCATCGGCGGTGTGCGGAGATCGCGAAGGAGCTGGAGGACCTGTGTCGCTGGTTGCTGCTCCTTGCGGCGGCTACCCCGCGGCTGTGGGAGCTGGGGCGGTTGATGATGGAGTATTTTCGGGAGAACCTCAACGGTGCGTTGTGGGAGTGTTTGAGATAGTAAACGTGTTGTGATTGCTGATCGTTCTGTTTGCAGCTATTCTCGCCCAGTTGGAAGCAGGCTATCGGCCCTTCAAGCTCAAGCTGCCTCCTAGAGAGTTTCTCGAAGCTTTACCCGACCACGTCCCCCACGGTTGCTCCTACACCCTTCCCAACGCCGAACACGCTCTACGACATGCGATGAGTCTGCTGGTAATCGTCAAAGGTGCGGTCATCTCACCGGAGTTGAACCCTCGAATGCTGTATTCCCAGCATCTGGTTTGGCTTCTGGACACTTTGCAAACTTTCAGCTCCATCATTGTTGCCTGGCCCACACCTCTCGGGGTAGGCTTGGGCCCCGTTCTCCAAACTGCCATGAACCTGGCGGAAGTTCACAGCAGCTCGCGCCGCTTAGACGCAGTACTCTATCACAAGGCCAGCGCTGTTTTGGTTCTGGTTTGCACCAGCTTCTTGCAACATCCTAAACCCTTACTTGCTGAGGACGAGGAGGGCACGTCGCTTAGGCGGGTGTTCTGTCTTGCGCTGGTCCGGCTCTCGAAGGCCTCTCATGACCACGAGCCGACCTCCCGGCTTGTAGCCTCTGGCTTCCTTCCTCTTGCGCAGCGAATGGTCTTTGACAACGGCCTTGTCGGCGAAGGCACCGATGTTTGGGTATGCATGAACCTTCCTCCTGTGAACTCCGGCTAATACGTGTTTAGCGAGCTGTTCTCTTGTTGAGAGAGGCGACAGCTACTTCTCTACCGGATCGAGTTGGCGAGGAAACTGCACCGGCCATGTTTATTGACTGCAAGCTTCGTTCTCACGTCCAGAAAATGGTGCTCCGGCCAGAAGATGACGTGCCCAGTAGTCCGCTGGCCAAACGTAGAAAGCTCAACGACGACACCTCCTCGCTGTTGCTTGAGGTTGCCGGCCAACTTTGCCGGTTGGTACGCGCCGACCCCTCCAGCGAGATCGAGGAGCTTGAGTCACACGTCATGTATGTTGCCCCTTATGTGACTGTCAACCTCTATTCTAATCGAATGTTAGGAGCCGATTTCCCGAGATGGACGAAGATGATCAGTGCCATCTCATCGACCTCATCTCACGTATTTCGTGTGCTGCTGATGGTACGCTGAAGCTCAAGAGGGCCGAACCGTCAGTCTTTCAATGCAGCTACTGCTCCGAGGCCAAGCTAGGCGAGTTGCCGCCTCTAAGTCGGCATGACGCCGCGAGAGTCCTCGGGTCTACCATCTTCAGCAGAACGATTAAGCTTCCCAGCTTCATCCAGTCGAAAAGGCCCCGGATAACCGCCATGGTTGCCCTCAGACGCATTGCAAAGCATTCGACGGATGGTGAGTTCTGGGACTTGGAGAAGTCCGGGCCGGGCCAATGGTGCCTACAATCCTTGCAAAGCTCTATCCGAGAGCTTCGCATTGCTGCGGGACGAACCCTCGCTGTTTTCATCTCGGAACCTCCAGTTGCCGGCTTCGACCGGGAAGTCCTGAGGCGGAACCGGGCCAATGTCCTAAGTATTCTCAAATCGCTCTCGGATAAAGAGGCTCCAAATTTGCATGAGACGTGCATAATGGCTTGGGGTCAGGTTGGAAAGGCCATGTCTGCAGACGAGCTCAACCTTGTCCTTATCAAGCTGGTCGAATACCTCGGACACCGCAACATGCTAGTGTCTGGTTTCGCTTTTAACGAGCTCCTGAATCTTGCTGATTCTAAGGGGGGAACGGCAGCCCATTTGCTGCAGCCCTTTTGGGGCAGCCTCGCCTTTTCGGTCGTCAAGGACCTAGTCTCCAACCCGCAGACCGCGCGCCTCGTTGCCGATCTCATGCAGACGAGCGTGCCCGGTCTCTTGACCATGCTCCAGAAGCATGCCCTCCCGTGGTTGGTGCTTACCAAGAAGCGCGACGTGGTCCAGAAATTTGCAGAGGCGCGGGGAGAGCCCGAGACCTTGCAGACCTGCATGGACCCAATCAACTTGCCTGCCATCTTGGCCCTTCTTCTCGTGCAGGATGCCCCTGATATTGCCGGACATGCCATGTCCTTGCTGAGCTACAATGCGCCCCAACTGGAGGGTTACGAGTTGGTCGACCTGCTTCGAACAGATCCGCTCATGATCGCCCTGGAACTCTTCAAACTGGGCGCTGATGCCAACGACACGCGAAAGGCTAGGGTGCGTCGAGCTCGCTCAGGTGTCACATTAAAAGGGTGAGAAGCTAACTCCTCGCAGGTCCGCACAGCGCTCGCTACCATGGCAAACCTCCTCCGCACTGATCAGAAAGACAAGCGGAAGAAGGCTCATATCGTGGGACGCTATTTTCAACAGCACGCTCTCGGTTTGACCGCACGGCTGAGCGAAGTTATCAACGACACGTGGCCGTCGAGCTCGCCGGCTTCAGAGAAAAGGCGCTGTTTGGGTGCCATGGAGGAGATGATTAGGGTTTGTAATGCATATGTTTGCATTGCTCGCCCGCAAATCTCGGCCTGTCTGCTGTCCGCGATGGCTTCTGACGACCTTCGGTCCGCCGCCTTCTCTTGCTGGGACGTCATGCTCACTCACATGGAAGAGGCGGACGTAGAGGCATTAATTGAAACGACCTTCTTCATTATCGCCACCTATTGGAAGTCATTTGTCGCAGAGACGAGGAGAAAGGCCAGAGGCCTCATCTCAACACTAATGGACAGCCACCAGCGCGTTGTGGCCGAGTACGCCAACAGACTGCCCTCGCTGAGCCATGTCGACGAGCTGGCCGACATATGCAAAGCTCTGGATACCCTGCGAGCCCCCATGGACAACATGGATGCATTCGCTGTGTTTGCACAGCGATTAGGTCACGAGAACCCGGGAGTGATTGAGCAAGCCCTCGTTGAGCTGATCGCCTTTCTCGAGAAGAATCAAGAACACCTTCAGACTTCAGCCATCAGCGAGCAGCCCGACCCAGTCGTCGTCTCTCTGACACGCTCGCTGCTGGATTGCTCCGCCAAGTACAACGGCTGGCACACCGACATCACTCGTCTCTGTGCCCAGGCTGTTGGCCTCATTGGTTGCTTGGATTCAAATCGACTAGAGACCAGCCGTGAGGAGCAGCAGTTTGTCGTTATCCACAACTTCGAAGACGCCCGCGAAACCACCGATTTCGTCGCATTCCTCCTCGAAAATGTGCTTGTCAAGGCCTTCTTATCGACAACGGACATCAAATTTCTCGGTTTCCTATCCTTTGCGATGCAGGAGCTTCTAGAAAGGACGGATTTCAAGTTTGCCTGCACCCACCAAGGGGAGGGCCACACCGAGGCCATCTACAGGAAATGGCTTGCCTTCTCGGAGAACACGCGGGAGGTTCTTACACCGTTTCTCTCATCAAAGTTCCTCGTTGCACCGATGCAGCAGCAGATCACCGAGTACCCCATTTTCAAGGCCGGGAAATCGTATGCAATTTGGTCGCGGGCATTTGTTCTCGATCTTCTCCGCAACGGCCAGAACTTGTTCAGTCAGGCTGTCTTCGAGCCGCTGTGTCGTCTGATCAAAGTCAAGGAGCTCACTGTGGTTGAGTTCTTGATGCCTTATGTCGTTGTCCATGTCATTGTGGGACAAGAGCATAAGGATGAGTACAGGGACAAGATCTCGGCCGAGTTGGCAGCAATATTGAAGCATCAGGCACCCGAGACCGCTTCGTATGTCGAAAAGGAAGAGACGAAGCTATATTATCAGGTGAGCGCTTGCGTCATGGCTTGAACCTAAGGGGCATGAGTCGCTGACCGCCACGGAAAGGCTGTGTTTCGCGTCCTTGACTATTGCATGAGGTGGCTGCAAGTCAAGAAATCGCAGCACGGATTGACAGCAAGAGATCAGAAATGGATCAGCTCGGCGGAAGGACTGATTGCTTCGCTCGATCCGGAGCTAATCTCACAGCGTGCCGTCGACTGCAACGAGTATGCCCGTGCGCTGTTCTTCCTGGAGCCGCACATTGAGAACCGCGAGAAGAAGGCCGGAAAGGAGGAAAATGACCGGATATTGCAGTCATTGCAAAATATCTACACGCAGATTGACGACCCAGACGGGTTGGAGGGCGTTTCCGCGCACCTGCAGGATGTCACTCTCGACCAACAGGCCCTTAATCACCGCAAAGCCGGCCGTTGGACGGCAGCACAGACGTGGTATGAGATTCGGCTTGCAGAAAATCCTGAGGATGCGGATATTCAGTTGGACCTCCTGACATGTCTGAAGGAGTCCGGGCAACATGGTCAGTGTCTTTTGGCGGCTATGGATGTTCGTCTACTGACGCATGCCTGCAGATGTCTTGTTGAACTATGTCGAGGGCATGACCGTGAGCACTGTCAACAGGATCGCGCCGTTTGCCGTTGAAGCCTCCTGGGCCACTGGCAGGTGGCAGACGTTGGAAAAGTATCTTCGCATGTACAACGCGGGAGACGTCTCCGAAGTTTTCAACCTCGGCGTCGGCCAAGCGCTGCTTTGTCTGAAGGATGGCAACGTGGAGAAGTTCAAGGAGCATGTCCAAATGCTGCGAGACAAGGCGGCCGGCTCCTTGACGTACGCTGCAACATCTTCACTGCGGGCCTGTCACGACGCCATGCTCAAATGCCATGTTTTGAGCGACCTGGAGTTGATTGCGAATGACAGGCTGAAAGGAGACGGGGATCAGCAGGCTGTGCTCATGGCGCTGGATCGTCGCTTGGAAGTACTCGGGGCATACGTCAGCGACAAGCAGTACCTGCTAGGGATCAGGAGAGCGGCGATGGAGTTGATGCGGTATGTCCCCCCCACGTTGTTCATTCTCCGCCCAACAACACTTATTCTAATCTGACTTAGACCCAAATTCGGCAACGAGGACATCTCGTGCCAATGGCTATCCAGTGCTCGACTGGCTAGAAAAGCCGGTTCTATGCATCAGTCGTTCAATGCGGTGCTGCACGCTCAGCAGCTCGGCGACGGTTCCGCCATCATCGAAAACGCCAGGCTACTGTACAAAGACGGACACCCCCGCAAGGCCATTCAGATTCTGCAGCTCGCCATCTCTACCAACTCATTCATCAGCGAGAACGCCGTTGCTCTCAGCGTACCGCCCACCTCCAGCAAGGGGCCGGAAACGCAGCGCAATCTCTTGACGGCGAGAGCGCACCTCCTTCTCGCTAAGTGGCTCGACTCAACGGGTCAAACGCATTCCAGCGCCCTTCGATCCCAATACCAGCAGGCGGCCAAGACGCATCCACAGTGGGAGAAGGGCCATTACTATCTCGGTCGCCATTACAAAAAGGTGTTGGAGTCCGAGAAGGCGCTCAAACCAGACGACCAGTCCGACGAGTTTCTGTCTGGCGAGACAGCAAAATTGGTCATTGAGAACTATCTTCGGTCTCTGAACTTCGGGGCCAAATACCTCCCTCAAACCTTGCCGAGAATTCTGACGCTATTCCTGGAGCTCGGTGCTCAGGTTGACAAAGCGCCAGACGGCAAGGTCTCGCTGTCCCGGGAGCTGCACATGCGGAGAAAAGCGATCCTCCACGAGCTTTACAAGAATTTCCAGAAGCATATGGCCCGCATGCCGGCATACATATTTTACACTTCCCTGCCGCAGATTGTGGCACGGATAGCGCATCCGAACCCCGAGGTGTTCAAGGTGCTGGAGCAGATGATCCTCAAAGTGGTCGAAGCCCACCCGCGGCAGGCCATTTGGAGCCTGTTCCCGCTCATGACAACGAGACAGGCCGGTGAGCGACGAACACGAGGGCACCAGATTTTGCAAGCCGCTCGCGGAATGAGCAAAAAGGTGGACGGCTCATCCCACGATTTGAAGCAGTTGCTGAGAATGGGCGAGAAGCTGGCCGAGCAGCTGTTGATGGTTTGCAACAACGGGGATTTTCAGAGCAACAGGACCACCACGGCAAGTATCACAAGGGACCTAAACTTCAATCACAAATGCACGCCTTGCCCGTTGGTAGTGCCGGTTGAGGGTTGCTTGACGGCCACACTGCCAACGCTGACCGACAACGTCCGTAAACACAAAGCATTCTCCCGAGATGTCATCACCATCGATTCGTTTCTCGATCAGGTTTTGGTTCTGGGCTCTCTGGCGAAGCCACGAAAGCTGACAGCCCGTGGCAGCGACGGCAATCTCTACGGGTTGCTGATCAAGCCGAAAGACGACCTACGGACCGACCAGCGTCTCATGGAGTTCAATGGGCTCATCAATCGCTCCCTCAAGCGGGACGCCGAATCCAGCCGCCGCCAGCTCTACATCCGCACCTACGCTGTCACACCGCTCAACGAAGAGTGCGGCATCATCGAATGGGTCGACGGGCTCAAGACGCTCCGCGACATTCTGCTTGGCATCTACAAGACGCGCAACATCCAGCCCAACTACAGCGAGATCGCGCAGAAGATGAAGCAAGCGATCGTGTCGGATGCCAACACGCGCATCTTCACCGAGGACGTTCTCAGCCAGTTCCCGCCGGTCTTGCCGGACTGGTTCATCTCGCAGTTCCCCAACCCGTCTGCCTGGTTCGCCGCGCGGCTCAAGTACACGCGCTCGTGCGCCGTCATGTCGATGGTGGGCACGATCCTGGGGCTGGGCGACCGGCACGGCGAGAACGTGCTGCTGGAGGAGGGCAACGGCGGCATCTTCCACGTGGACTTCAACTGCCTGTTCGACAAGGGCCTGACCTTTGCGCAGCCGGAGCGCGTGCCCTTCCGGCTGACGCACAACATGGAGGCGGCCATGGGCATCTACCGGTACGAGGGGCCGTTCCGGCACTGCAGCGAGCTGACGCTGCGCATCCTACGCCAGCAGGAGGAGACGCTCATGACGATCCTCGAGGCCTTCATCTACGACCCGACGCTTGACCTGCAGCGCACCAAGAAACGCCAGTACGACGTTGTCCGGCTGAACCCGACCAGCGTGGTTGAGAGCATCCGGCGCAAGGTCCGCGGCTTGCTGCCCGAGGAGAGCATCCCGCTCGGTGTCGAGGGCCAGGTAGAGGAGCTGATCAAGCAGGCGGTCAATCCGAAGAACCTGGCCGCTATGTACATTGGGTGGTGTCCTTTCTTGTAGGAATACTAGACGGCGAAGGCGTTCACGGGCCGTTCGTCATGGTGCCAGGATCATTGTCAAGATTTTATGAGCATGCGGGTTCATCAGATGATACCCAATCAATCTGCTGCCGATTGTCGGTTGTTTGTTTCCGGTCGTCCTACACACTGTCAGAGGTTGACCATGTCATTGCTGTCGGTACGCTACACACTCGGCTCAATGCGCGTACAGCATGAACAGTATACATCCCCTAAACGCTCCCTCGCCATCAATGACCCCCTAGGTTTTGAGCACATATCCTCCGCCACGACCGACACCGTTGGGATAACAGAAGTAGCAGGTGTCCCAGAGGCGGTCGGCACATATATTGGAGAAAGGAAAGGCAGCCTCGGCACCGCAGTCGGTCTGGTTGTCGGCCCAGCCCGCCGCGACGTACAGGGTGGTGGACTGGCCGCTGCTGGTGTCAACATCCACGTAGCTGCGGCTCAAGGGGGCCGCGCTGGTCTGGAGCGTCAAGCTGGCATCGCAGAACACGCTCACTGCAATGGGAACGGCCGAGTACTTGATTTCCTGGTAGGGCGGGTCGTTGCAGCTGGGCGCGTTGTTGCCGTTGAAGCAGTAGGCTTCCCCGGCCCCGCCCTGGGTGATTGTGGTGGTCGACCAGTGCGTGACGGTTATCACGATGCTGGTGGGCGGCGGCGCGATGCTCTGCACGGGCGAGATGGTGCCCGTGGTCGGGTCGTCAGGCTGTATCGTTACCGGCCAGAACGGAACGGAGTAAATGGTGAAGGGGGGGTTGGAGATGGTGGTTGTCGTGGTCAGCGTCGAGCTGCCATCTAGCGTGTAGAACCCCGTTTGATAGAGCGGCCAGGTGACTGTGATGGGCTCGGGCAGCGGCAGTGGAGGGAAGAGGATTATACAAGGAGGTAAGCAGCCGACCGTTCCGTTGGGGTTGCTCCATTTGACCGGGTCCGCATAGACAACGTTGCCGTCCTCAAAGCCGTCGCTGCCGCTGGCGTTCCTGCTCAGGGTAAACGGCAGCCAGACGTTCACAACGGCCGTGTGCCCGTACTCCGTGCTGGTGTTGGCTAGGATGGCCGGTCCTTTGCGCGTGCTGGCGACTTCAGCCGAGCCTTTGGTGAACAGGTTGAAGACCCGGACGAAGTTGGAGTTCTCAACCCAGAAGATGCGCTGCTGGCAAGAATCAGTAGACACACAGCCCTGGTCGTGGTCTCCAAACCAGCTGTAAAAGCCAGCCGACTAAACCATGATGTTGGACGACTCCACGATACGCATGGCCCAGGCCGCTTTGCAACCACTGGCGGTACAGGTGCTGAAGTCTGAATCCGATGGGAACCGGCCGGGTACGAAGGGTCCTGGCGCCTGAGGCACCGGCTGGTAGTAAGGCGTCTCTGTCTGCACGTGTCCCAAGTAAATATCAGTGGCCTCGCTAAGCTCGTATTGGTACATGCTGGCGTGCTCGGATGCCGTGCCGTAGAACCAGCACGGGCCCTTCGACTCGATGAGAATGCCGCGCGCCGCATAGACCGAGATGCAGGTTTGGACGTTCTGCGGCACACCCGACGTGTCTTAGAGATTGTTCTGGTTGATGTACCATTCAGCCCCCTCTCCGCCGGGGATGTACACATCCGGGTCGATAAGTGCAATGACCCTGACATGTACCGCTCAGCATCAGGCACGCTGCTTTACGAGATGGTCCATGCCATTAACCAGGACGGTTACGTGGATCAGAAGGACAAAGACCTTTTCGGACAAGGTGTTGCGGCCCGCGGCTATACCAAGTGTGCGACGCTGGCCAAGAACAATCAGAGCCCGACGAGGGGGCTTGTATCCCGGCTTCCCACCGGTGGTAGTTTCAGAGCAATGGGGTCAGAACGTACAGCATACTGAAGCCCCTTTGGATCAGACTGCCGACTTCGTATCTCATGGTATTCGTTGAATGTAGCCTACATGTAGGCGCAGCACAGACCAGAGACCCTACTTACATCTGGCGTGTGTGTCGCGGTCCCAACGGCCACAAATACAAATCCGACTTCGACGGTCTCCAGTCCTCCGGCCTCAACGACCCTTAAAGAGCCACCCGCAGTTTAGTCTGGTCTGTTTGAACCCCCGTCCGTTGCTTCTCGCCCTTCAGGATCTGGCGCATGAGTTCATTCTGCTGGGAGCTCAACTTGAGACTTGTGACGGCAACCTCCCCAGCAGCAGCTTCGTCGTCGCGCTCGGGAATGGCACAAACAAAACTCGTAAACGTTATCTTTGTAGTAAAAGGTGTCATACATCATGTTTGGTGGTACAGGACAGCTTGAGTGTACGTGAAGTTGCCGCAGTGTTGTGCAGTTCCGGCGGATGTCGAGAAATATCTGTACTGCGGACGATGCTGTGAGGACAGGCTGCGGCGGGCCGAGCTCTTCATCCCATGCTCCGGCGCCGAACCACAGCTCCAGCACGCGAAGGCGGGGAAAGTGCGAGAGTACGTCGAGTTTTCCGCGCGGCCAGTCACCCTTGGCGCGCGCGATGTCGATGCCCAGCTCCTCAAGGTGCGGGACCGTGTCGAGAAGCTCCAACAAGACCGTCTCCGAGAGAAGTTGCTCTGCCCGGCTGTACCATTCCGAGTGTATTCTAAGCTTGCGCAGTGCCAAGGCATGCCGGGCAAGAGGCGTCACGCCAATCGGGTCCAAGTAGGGCAAGCCGATGGCCTCCAGTGACGACGGTACGCCGGCGAAGAAGGTCTGTAGAGATCTGTCCCAAACGGCAACTTCCGTCTCAGCTTCGGGCAAAGCTTGTTGGCAAAGATGACCTGCGTTGATAACACCCCAGGTTTGATCCATCTCCAGCCACCGTAGCGCCGACCAGTCGAAGGTGTTGATCCAGTAGTCCACGTCTGCTATCTCGCTCGGATAGCCTCGGAGGTACACGGGTGCGCGGCCATCCGACCACGGGTAATCATGTATTGTCAAGGACTCCCACGGCCGCAGTGGGTGCTCGCCGCCAGCGAAGCCCATACCGGGATACTCAGGTCCGGTTCCGAACCGGACACAGCCTTTACGCGGGGTCTGCAGGTCGACTGACAAGTGGGAAAGCCGGGGACAGGTGAGCAGAACCTGTTTGAGAGCCCGCGAGAGCTGGCGGCAGTCGTTGGGCCGCCTGTAGCATGCCTCGAGCGTGAGCGAGACCAGAGCGCTGCAGCCGGCCAGTCTAGCAAAGAGCGGAATGGCTTCACCATTCGGGTGATAATCATCCTTGATTACGACATGAAGTCCAACCGGATGGGGCAGCTTGCCCAGGCTCTCGAGTACCGTGGCCAGGATTGGGCACTTTTTCAAATCCCAAGTTACAGAGCGGAGGGCAGCCATGCTAGTGACCATCACCTCTAGCTGCGAGAGACAGCGCGGGTCGACACGGTCGCAATAACTGTCCACATGTAGCTCCTGGATGGCGGGCAGCAAACCGCTCTTCGCGATGAGTTTGAGACGCTTTGTCGTCGCTCCGTTCCGGTTCTCCAGGTGGACAACGACGCGGCAAGAGGAAGACAGGCAGCGAGTCAGTTCGGCGAAGCACGGGTGCGTCAGGGCCAGGCTCGCCACGCTATGGGGGCTGGTTTCCTGCACATATTCGAAGATGCGCAGAATGAGCTCCGGGGGCAGGCTGGCAATCGGTCAAGGGGCCGCCTGGTCTGGGGTTGTATGCTGCGCGGTCCTTTTGCCTCTCGGTGCCTGTGCCAGAGGCACTTGGTACGGATGCCGCTGCCCAAAGCGTCGAGAAGGCGATGGAGTGCGGGCGGCGCCATCACTGAAGAATTGTTATTGAAAGAAACAAAATGCTTTGGAGGGTTTCGCGTGGCCGAGATAGCGGAAAATGAGACAGTAGATACTTATGGCCGCGACGATATGAAGGCCGAGGGGATTGTGGGTGGCGGTGACGACATGAAATGATGCGGGCACCGTCCGTCCGTCATGATGACCACGAAAGCGCTCACACGACGTTGTACCTCGCATCGGTCCATGTTTTCTACTACCTACCTAGGTGTGTAGCAGATGGGCACCTTGTCCCTCCGTAGCCGTTACAACGCAACCCAACTGGCGTATCACATACTTGCCACCGGACACAACCATATTGTCGCCCAGGAGGCCGCTGTGCATCAACGACTAAGTAGGCACCTAGGTATGGCCGGGCCAGAGCGGTGTGCCCGGTACCATGGGTGTTCTCGGTGCGTTCAGGTGTTGGCTCAGCTGTCCATCGGTAGAATGTAAATTGGGTGTACAAATAACCAATCTGTTGCAGCAACACACTGAAGTGAAACCCGGTGGTTCCCGTCAGTCACGATCCTTGTCCCGGATCGATGCATGCCGAACCGCCGCGGTACCAGCCACTGGTGTCCCATAACTAGGGTTATCTGTTTGCTTCCAACCCCATGCAGTTTTAGTACAGGTCAAGTCTCAACCCAGCTTCAAACCCGTCCTCGTATTTTGGTGCTACCATAGCTGGGTCAGGTAGATTTGGCCTATTGTTGCCGGACCGACGTGATTGATCTGGGCCTTGCAATCAACGCCCATACTAGTGATACATCATCATGGACGAGGCGCAACCCTAGTTACGGCTTCGTGTCAGAGCCCAACTGCACCACGGCTCCGCAACCATATATGCCTAAGGTAGGTTGGCAACCACACCTTGAGGTATCATGCTGTTCAGTGGACCTCCTCAACACCGAAACCAACCAGCTCTTTGGGACCGCTTCACGTTACCAGGGCGCATTTATATCGAGCTCCAGAGAATGATATTTAGAGCTTCTTCATCTTCACTGTTGCATGGAGCTACCGTCTTCAATCTGGCAAAATGTTATGCAGTATAGAGTCGTCGTTTGAGCGTCGTTTGCGCAGATGTCTGACATGGAAGACTCAGGGTTAGGGGTGCCAGCTGTTTTGGCCAGGGGAGCGATCAGGTAATTAAACAACCCTTCGGTTTAACATGCTGCAGTAGCCAACGGAGCTGAGCATCTTTGCCGCCCCTGGAGCCCAACCAACCTGTTTCTGTCGCGCCTTCCTTTCTGAACGTCTCTCGCGAAATCTTGATTGCTGCCTGGAGATACGGAGTCTGATGCGAAGGGTTACTCACCACTTTCTCACCGATTTCTGAGTTTGTTTCTTTGGCACTCCGAATGCTGCATTGAACAAAGAACGACGTCGCGTTCCATTTGCCAGTGCTCACTCACACGCCAAGACAAACAGTCGTCCTCATCTCACCATTTTCATCATCACCCTTCCCTTTCCTTCCAACAGCATCTCCTCCATACCTCGGTTCTTTTCATCCTGAAATCTAGGCGACAAAATGTCGTATCGCATTGGTAAGTCCATGCTATCCGATTTGTCGCGTCTTTTCCACCAGATGGATCTTCGAGCATGCTAGCGATCAGCCTCGACGCAAATCACTGGAGCTCGAAGCCTGGAGCTCCCACACAGCTCGAGCTCCCTTTCCCCAACATCAATGCTGGTATCATGCCTTCTGCATATCGCATACAGATACGCAGAGTTGCGCAATCATTCACCGTCGACTGCATATGAGATCATTCTGGAGACCGGATCACAGGTAGCTGACTTTACACAGAGGTGTCGCCCAATAAGCGGGCCGGCTGCCAGGACAAGGTGTGCAAGGACGGCAACGTCAAGATCGGGAAGGGCGAGCTGCGCCTGGGCACCTGGGTCACGGTCCAGGATCATGGCGGTTGGAAATGGAGGCACTGGTATGGGTTCAGCCACTCGTCGCCATTGGCATGATTGCGCATGATGAAGGGAAGCACTGACATGGCTCACCGACACTGCACAGGGGCTGTGTCTCCGGAGACCAAATCGCCAACATGCGAGAGTACCTTGGCCCGGAAAGTGGCGGCGAGTACCGATGGGATATGCTTGATGGATGGGAGGACCTTGAGTAGGGTTTGCCCTCAAGTTCAGGACGTGGCAATGGATGCTAACGATGGGTAGCGAACACCCCGATGTCCGGGAGAAGGTGATGCGGGTCATCAAGCAGGGCCACATCGATCCCGAAGACTTCAATGGCGTGAGTTTCTGGTGCACTATCATGGGGCTCCAGAATCCGTGACTGATGTGCGTGATTAAGGACCCCGAGTTCAACAAACTTGGACAAAAGGGCATCCGCGCCCGTGCAAGGAAGCAGAAAGGTGACGAGGAGGAAGAAGTCGAAGCTGAGGTACTATGGCTTGATCTTCGTCAGATGAGTGGATTCTGACATAATCCAGGGCGCTGAGGCCAAAACCGACGCCACGCCCGAGAAGGCCGCCGCGAAGCGCGGTCGCAAGAAGGCCGATGCTAACGACGAGGAGGACGAGCCGGAGCCTCCCGCAAAGAAAGCTAAGCGCGGCGGGAAGAAAAAGGCCGAGCCTGAGCCTGAACCCGAGTCCGAAGCTGAACCGGAGCCGGAGCCGGAGAAGCCCAAGAAGGCGGCCAGGGGTAAACGCGCCTCCAAAGGTGCGGCTGCTGCGGTCAAACCCGAGAGTGATGAGGAGCTAGAGCCAGAGCCGGAGGTGCCAAAGAAGAAGGCTAGCAGAGCCAGGAAAGTGAAGAAGGAGCCCTCACCCGAGCTCGACCCCGAGTCACAGCCAACAGAGGAGACTGTGGACGATGAGGAAGAAGCTGCTCCAAAAGCCAAGAGGGGCCGCAAGGGGAAGGCCGTCGAGAAGAATGAGGCTGCGCCGGCTGGGAAGAAGCGGGGCAGAAAATTGTGAGTGTCGGCTGCGTATGGTCTTTGGAGGCATCCAAGAGCTGACGCGACTTCAGGGCTGCTTAAACATGGCGCATTCTGACCACGAGGATGCTCCCTCACTGAATGGAAACCTACGGCTGCTACTTCCGAGGCTTTCCCCCCTGTTTCAGCACTGGGGTGAGCATGTTCGCGATCGCATTTTTCTTCTTGACCTTCCTCCTGCCCGGTTGCTTGGTGCAGGCCAATCCTGTATCATGCTCCCCTTTTTCCATTGGGGCTATCAGTTCAGCGTGGAAGCTTGGCGGCCGGCGGGCCGCCTGTGTATCATAGCTACCGGAGTGCGGCAAGACAGCGAACCCCAAAGGGACATCCTGAGATTCAACTTCTGCTGCTTGGCCTGCGTATCAACGTACGCTCCCTCAGAAACAGGTTGAGCATTGCAGGCCCGTGCCTCTCGGTCGGACGGTCGTGGCCATATCAGGGAGCGGGAACCGATTCGGGCCTCTCCGGTATCTCAAGCCGTAGCTGTCCCCTGCGCTCGGCAATTTCAAATTTGGATACTATGAGTTGTGCGGCATGGATGGTTACAGATCGGCGGCACGGGCTCGATTGGTTTGGCGCGTCTGGGTCGTGGGCCGATCCGCGAACCGTGCCGCTCGCAGCCGCATCCATATGGATGTGCGAAGGGGGCAGAGTTTACACGTTTATCGAACAGACTTTGCAATGTTGCATAGGTAGGCAAACGCTTACTGCATGAGGTGCTTTGAATGCTGCCAATGTCTCGGCAGACAATGGTTTGCACGGAAGAATGTTCCTTGACTGTGGTTGCTGGTGAGAGCAAATCATACACAAAACGTACTTATACCAGCATCCCGTTCTTGACCAGGCAGCATTGCTTGGCATGAAACATTTCCACCCGACACCGAGATCACAGACCTTGCACTTAGGCATTCTAGAAGGGGATAGAAACTGGCAATGTTGGCAATGGGAGTTTCCGAGGGTGCTTCCGGCATTGATGTTGGTTTGCGCAGCGTGCAAAGGCGTCCGGATTGGCAGCTTGATGCCCAATTGTCTTGGAACGTATGCAGCATTACATCACTGCCACACCTTTTGCTGCCTGGTCAATACACCTGACTCGAGTATGCGAGTGGGCGCTGTCACGAAATCGCTCACCTACACCTTTACATCCAGAGGGAACTCGCGAACCTGACCATTCATCCATATCAAAAGATGCCCAAGCGGTTTGACCTTGACCATACACGAGGTTCTGGCCCGGCGTTCTGGTTGCTGTGCATCTGGGATTTGGCCACACCACCGTAACAGTCAACAACGAAGGCGGCGGCTGTCTAGCCGAGTCAGCCTTCCAAGCCCTGCCGTCTTCTGTACTAAGACATAGGTACAGTGTACTCTATGGTAAATGCTGCACTCACCAATTCGAGAAGCGAGCAGAATGGATGAGCCTTCAGGTGTCCCTGTCATGTCAGCAGGCCTTGTGTGTGGCTGCCTGCGAGGAAGCGCCAGTGGCATGGCACCTCCGTTCCGACAACCCCACTACCTAGACTACCGGGCCTCATGCCGTTCGAGGGAGCGTGTGGCACAAGGCAGCGCAGCCCAATGCCACTTCTGCTGTGCAACAGCGAAACTACTAATGAACGTGATGATCGAAGTGGACAGCCAAAGCAAATCCGGCTGGGCTCTTGTGTAACCGGCATGGACACCGAAAAAGCCAACCACAGTGGGTTAGGTAAGCTTAAAACCTTGTTACAGGACAGTTGAGCCCAATTGCACACGACAAGTTCATCCCATTACTAGTAAGGTACCGTACAAGCAGGCGCGGCCTTATCACAGCAACCGAACAACAGGGGCTGCCTGCCAAGACCCGACAGGGCAGCTGTGGGATGACGACGTTGGTTTCGAGCCCAAAATAAAAAAAATGCCGAACAATTGGCCAGCCTGCGCGACCCTGAAACTTCACCTGCCCGACCCTGCCTGCAGTCCCGCTCGGCAAGGATGAGGCTCTGAGGCTGCTTGGCTTCTGCCCTTGATAATATCGACCCTGTCACCCACAAACGTGGCCCGAGCAGGGGACTCGGGTTCTGAAGAAACCATTCTCGTACATCAACCGATATCACAGAGCCAGATACCGACCAAGCGGGACTACTGACCATTCCAAAGGTAAGGTGTGCAAGAGCGAGAGCGAGAGTGAGAGTGAGAATGAGAGAGACACGCTGACCATCGCTGGAGGAAAGGCTGGTCTCGCTGTGCCAAGGTTGCAGGTCACATTGGTCGAGCCCCGCCCACTCGCGAAACCCCCCCCCCCCCCTCCAGCCGCCGAGCTTTCGAACCCCGGCCGATCAACGTCACAGGCGCCCCCCCAGCCCGGCTGAACTTGCACCTTCTGCCAGCAACCGTCGGGTTTCCTACAAGTCGACGAAGAACACCACGAACCCTCGCATCATCCAGTGCAGTCTACACCCCCTTGGCCAACGACATAAGCCATCCCAAGGTTCTCACCTGGCGTTCTCATTCTCGGCTGACGAACCCCACGGACCCCGCTCCTCAGTCTTGGTTGCCCACCACGCCTGGCCCTCCAGCACGAGACGCTTGCCCCACCAAGTAGCAGCCATGTCCAGGAGCCGAGTCGAGTTCGGTGAGAGGGAGTACATCAGAGAGGCCCCGCGCCGAACCTCGGTCCGGGAGTACGATGAGGTCGACATCCGGGTCCGCGAGCGGGAACAGGGCGGCGACCGCCTGCCCGCGTTCATGCGCGAGGAGAACAGGCGGACCGATTCGGGCCCGCTGGTGCTCAGATCAAGAGAGATTGAGACCATCGAGCGTCCCCGTCCCAGGTCACCCAGCCCGAGGCGGATGGACGAGGAGGTTCGCTTTCGCAGGGTCGTCCGGGAGCCCAGCCGGGGCCCTGCCGAGAGGGTCCGCCACCATCCGCCCCCCCTGTCGCGCTCGCCGTCCCCCGAGGTGCAGCAGCGCATCCGGATCGTTGAGAGGGAAAAGGAGCGCGCGCCGAGCCCTGCACCTCCGCCACGGCCACCAACACCGAAGGTTATCAAGGGCCCCACCATCGAGAGGGAGGTGATCACACACTACCGGGATATCGACCATGGTGAGCACTTGCCCTTCCTGCCCGATGCAGTAAGATTTACTTCTGACACAGTTGCAGGAATGGTGGTAGCACGCCCACCATCCCCTCCGCCCCCTCCGCCGGCGCGCCACAAGCACCGCGACACTGAAATCGACATTTATACATCGCGCGGCGAGACCGAGGTTGACATTCTTCGACGTGCCCACTCCCACAGCCGCCACCGGTCTCCGTCCCGCGAGAGGGTCTCACGGCGGCCAGCACGTACCTGGGACGACGAGGTGCTCGTCGAGGCGGACCGTCGGCACCTACACGTGGACGTGGACGTCGAGCAGCGGCGGAGCACCTCGCGCGGGCGGCGCGCGCACTCCGCGGCGCCTCCGTCGAGGGACCACGACGACGAGGCGTACGAGATCACGTCCAAGATCGACAAGCGCGGTCGCATGGGCGAGGCCTGGAACGGTATCACCAAGGACTGGGCCATCATCGACGTGCCGCCCGGCACGGAGCGCGTGCGCATGGATGGCGCCGGCGGCGCCTCGGCCGAGGTGACGTGGCAGAAGTACAGCGGCGTGCGCCGCGCCAAGTTCATCCCCGAGCGTGAGGAGAAGGGGTCCGTTGTGTCAGCCGCCTCGACGAGCGCCTCGGAGCTGCGCGCGCCCTCGGGCGACCACGAGCGCCGCCTGAGCGTGCACGTGGTCGACAAGGACCGCGGCGGCAGCCGCGAGCGAGAGATCGACATCGAAAAGGTCACGGACCGGCGCGTCGCCGTCCACGGCCAGACGCCCCCGCCCCGCCGCACCGAGACCTGGACCGAGATCACGAAAGATCTGGTCTGCCGCGAGGCCATCCAGGAGCTGGGCTACGACTTCGAGGAAACCGAGTACTTTTACTACATCGTCGAGTACCTCGCCTACGTAAGCTTCTCCCCAATCCCCCTTTCCACTTCCCACCTCCCGCAGAGCTGTGACTGACAGCGCAATTTGTAGGAGGACGTCCTCCGCCTGGTGCAGCTCTCGGACCGCATCCGCGCGGCGCGCCGCGAGCGCGCCCGCGAGCTCGCCTACGACCGCGAGTGGCGCGACGACTGGGACCACCAGCACCGCGGCCACCACCACCACCACCGCCACCGCTACTCGGTCGACTTCGTCGACGACGAGCGCGTCGTCGAGCGCGAGGTTGTCTTTGACAGCCGCCATCCCAGCAAGGGCTATCGTTACTGATTTCTGCCCCTGAGACAAGCGGATTAATGAGTGCACAGCTAGGGGCTAGGAGTACTCGGTTCAGGGGTGTTGGTGCGGTGGTGGCTGGTGATGACGTGATGATCATGATTGCTGCAGCAAAGCGTGTTCATGGCCGAGGAAACATTGTGTTCTAGACTGGGTGGGAAATGGATGGTTGATGATGATGATGATCATGACGAGACACGCATGCCATGGTATGTGCTGGATTTGATTGGGATGTTTGGGAGGGCTGGGACGATGGCATGGCGGTTCTCTTTTGGTTTTCTTCTTTTGCGAAGTATTGGAATGAGACTGGTTTCCTGGTTATCTCGTTTGCGTTTCATGGAATCGAGCCTGTTATTCACTTGCATAGTCTTTCAGGACTTCGCGTTTACTATTCATTCTTAACGATGTTCATGACGTATCAAAGGATGCAAGAGTGTACCAGCCCCCTTCTGTTCGAGTGCATGGTCAGCAGGTACACAAAGTACACGCTTATGGATTCTGCGGATGGGCAGGGCAAGGTTGCCCTGTCATTGCATTCGCGTCTGAGGTATTCGGTAGCGCTACTTAAACTCGAATACCGCGAGGCATACTTCAGTGTAGCCATAGTGTTACGAGCCTCTAGCTGTTCAAAGACACCACCGCTTTCAGCATTCACTGCTGGTTGGCATCAAAGCCAAAATGGGCGATCTGAGCGCTCATGCAACGACGCCATATAGTACATCACGGGGTATCGAACAAACGCAGTCAAACAATCCGCCTCTTAGGAGCACTAGAAGTCGCCATCCGGCGGTCCACTCGACAGCAGCTTCTTAAGCAGCACGTTGATGTTGGCCGCCGTCCCGGGCCACACCCAATCCATGTGCACCTTCTTCTTCCCGCCGTCCTCGGCGCCCTCGACAGAGTCCCACGTCATCCTCAGCTCCGGCTTCCCAGTGGTCTCGTTCGGGCCACACTCGAAGTGCACGCCGTAATCGCCCGTCTCGAGATCGACGATCCCCCTCCTGCCGCCGTCTATCGTCCACTGGGACAGCGGGGCGGCAGCGTTGGAGGGAGTCGGCTTGTCGGTCATCTTGGTGGCGAGTCTATAATACGCCGCGGCCATGGCGCAGGGCGCGGCGGTGTAAAGGTATGCGAAGAGCGCGCGGATCTCGAAAAACTCCTCAATGCCTTGCGGGGAGAGCGCTAAGAGCGGGTTCGACACGCCTCGAATACCAGTCGGGAGAAGGATAAGAGAAAAGGACGCGGCGCCGGAGGTTGAGTAGTCGGCCGACTTGAGCAGGATACGTAGGCGGCCGACTTGCGTGAGCGCTAAGTCGAATTGGGCTGTCGGCGGATGTCGCAAGGCTGCGGCGAGGGATGTCGAGGCGGGTCCGGAGGGCAGAGGAGTCAGAGGTGGCTCCTTCATAGTGACCGTGCCGCCAAGTCCGCTGCTGCGGAGGACGGCGATGAAGGCTGCCAGTTGCTGCGCGCACTGCTGTACAATTCTGTTGAACTCGTAGTAGGTCACCAAGGGGGCGAGAATGGAATAGGCAGGGGCGAGTCCCTTGTTGGCGACGCTCGGCTCAGAGCGCTTTCGTTCGTTGGCTCGATGCGAGTCGCTCAGCAGAAGGCTGAAGTTTGTGCACAGCCAGTCTGCTAGGGGGTCCTGGGCCTCCGGGGGTTCCTCTGCTGCCGCATCCTCGGCACTCAAAGTTGCGAGCTCAATATGGAGCGTTCTCGTGGAGTCGAGGGGACAGAGCACGGTCGATCCTTTGAATGCAGACGTGCCTGTGTGCAGAGAGCGGCGCTCCCGGTTGATCTCATGCCATAGTTCCTGGGCAAATACAGTATCCCGCGCTTCCCTGACGCGATCCTGCAGCGGCGCGTTTGGAGGCAGCGGTCGCGGCAGCGACGATCTCCCAATGACCCAGCCGTTCTCGAGAATGCTAACACGGAGCCGCTTGGAGCCCCTGCCCCTCTTGCCAGGTTCGAGACAGACGGACCCGTCTGCCGCCCTCCTCATGGGCGCGATACTGTTCGCCTTGAATTCTGGGGCGGCATTGGAGAAGCCAAACTTGACGCCCATCGTTTGTAGCTCGTTGGGCATGCGGAAGGTCTGCCATCCACGCTCGCTGACGGCTAGCACTTCGGACCAGTACTTAGTCTCGAAGCCAATCTCGCGCTGGAGCCGTTTTGACGCCGCCAAGGCAGTGTCGGCGGCTCTGTTCAGATCCATCAGGCGCTTGCCGATGGCCACCATTTTGTTGTCGGGCACCCTAGCCAGCGTAAGGGGCGTGGGCGCCGCAAGCATCGTCGCGCCGAGCGTGCCAATCCCGACCATGTCTCGAAGTCCCGGGCTGAAGGTGGCAACGGCCTGTGCCGGGTTCTCCTTGGAGAGCAGGAGGGACACGAAGTCGAGGGCGAACATGGAGGTCTGGTGGGTTTGGTGCACTGTGCGTAGCAGCTCCTCACGGGCGGTCGCGACGTCCTTGGTTTCGGCGGCGTCGCTGCCCGCGTCTGAGGAGGTTCCCGTCATGTTGACATCGCGGTCGACGTCGGCGCCATCGTCGGGGTGGCCGCCATTCTGCTGGCGACGGAGCAGCCGCTCGCGCAGCTCGGCTGTGTCGAGGCTGCGAAAGCCACCCGGCTCGGCATTGACTCGCCGGATGAAGTCGGTGATGGACTGCGGTCCGCGGCCCGGTGCCGGGCGCGGCTGGAGCGAGAAGGACCGGTCGTTCATGATGGTGGCCGTAACGAGGTCGAATCGTGCTGCGGCAGCAAAGTCGCGAATCCCGCGCCGACACCCCTGCCTCTGCCAAGCGACCTGCTCTGCGCTTATTTGACCGTGTACAGATGTACACTAGTGCAAGGAAACGGTTAGTGGCACGAATTGCTTGAGTGGGCCCGCTCCTGTTGGGGTTCACTTGCAGCTCGAAACGTAAACTTGCACCTCAACTGCCGCCCTAGTAGACTCGGATCTGGAAGGCTGCTAGGGTTTACATACTAGCTGAATGTAATCCAGGGAGTTACGAAAAGAGGCTCAAAGGATCATGTAGACTATCCTCTTTGAAATGAGATGATATCTGCTGGAGTGTCAACAACAAAATCGAAGGTATTCAGCCAGCGACGGTGGGATCTCGGGCACTTGCACAGATGTGACCCACCAGCCCGTGCAGTTACATAAGGAGCTATGTCATACTGGGGCCCGTTAAACCCCTCACTGACACGCAGGTCCAGTGTCGCGACTCCACCACCTCCACCACCACCACCACGGCAGCTCAACGAGATATCATAAAAAAAAGCCTTGAGCCATGCCCACACAAATCACACAACAGCGTGGGAAACCCACGACAGCTGCTGGGAATGCCACGCTGCTACTCGGTACACTTGAGACATGCCCAGCCAAGCTAATTGAGAGCTCCCAGACGAGGTAAGAATCAGGACTAGTGCTCGCCTGGCATCCCAGGGCTTCTTGCGGTGTCGGACCGTGCCCCGCGCTGCCGATAAGATAAGAGCTCCTGCCCAGACAGGGTACCAAGACTCGATGTCCGGTCGTGGGTGTTGCTTTTCGTTCCTGGCATCGTGCGATCTTCAGCTGAAGGAAACTGTCTCTGTATTCCCTAAAAAAGTACTTTGTGCCCTCCAACGATTCCCTTCCGCGGCACAGTGCTTCCTCGTAGCTTCTCTCCTTCCTTCTTTCTTGATACCTTAGTTTACGACCTCGGATTCTTCCATCCCAGGCGACCACCGCCTGGAGCATGCCAGTTCCCGGTCTCTTTAACCTTGGTGTTCGGCCCTTCCCGGTCTCCGCCATTGACTCCCCCTTCCGGGCCTTCCTTGCCTTCGTCCTTCTCTCGATTCCCGTCGGCGTGCTCTTTCGCACGCATCGCGTCATCTCGCACCGCGCACCGTCTGCCTCTGCTTCACAGCCCAAATCCGCAGCGAGCAAAATGGCGCCGAAAAAGAAGATCGCCATCATGACCTCGGGCGGCGACTCGCCCGGCATGAACGGCGTCGTGCGCGCCTGCGTGCGCATGGCCATTCACCTCGGCTGCGACCCCTACTGCGTCTACGAGGGCTACGAGGGCCTTGTGCGCGGCGGTAATCTGATACGCAAGATGGAGTGGCACGACGTGCGCGGCTGGCTGTCCGAAGGCGGCACCCTGATCGGCACCGCCCGTTGCATGGCTTTCTACGATAGACCCGGCCGCTTGGCGGCTGCGAGGAACCTGATCGCCCAGGGCATCGACGCCCTCATCATCTGCGGAGGAGACGGCTCGCTCACCGGCGCCGACAGATTCCGCGCCGAGTGGCCCTCCCTGGTCCAGGAGCTTGAGGACAACGGCGAGTTCTCGGCACTGCAGCTCGAGCCATACAGACACCTCAACATCGTCGGCCTGGTCGGATCTATTGACAACGACCTGTCCGGCACAGACGCCACCATTGGCTGCTACTCGGCGCTTGCACGCATCTGCCATGCTGTCGACCTGATCGAGGCCACGGCCTCGTCGCATTCCCGCGCTTTCGTCGTTGAGGTCATGGGGAGGCACTGTGGATGGCTGGCACTGATGGCGGGCGTTGCGACGGGTGCGGATTTCATCTTCATTCCAGAGAAGCCTAGGGAGGACAACTGGCGGGAGGAAATGTGCAATATTGTCGAACATGTTCGTAACTTCTCTAGTTGCCCCTCCTGTCCCAGGTTGTACATGTAGACCAGTCAGCAAACTAACGAGCTGTGACAGCACCGGAAACTCGGGAAGCGCAAGACCATCGTCATCATCGCCGAGGGCGCGCTCGACCGGGAAGGCAACAAGATCACGCCCGACATGGTGAAGGACCTCCTTGCCGACAAGAACGGGCTCGGGCTCGACACGCGAATTACGACCCTCGGTCACGTTCAGCGCGGCGGCACTGCAGTTGCGTACGACCGCATGCTTGCCACGCTGCAGGGCGTCGAGGCTGTGAAGGCTGTGCTGGAGGCCACACCGGACACGCCGACATGGGTCATTACCATCAACGAGAACAAGATCGTCAGAAAGCCCCTCATGGCGGCGGTGCAGGACACAAAGAAGGTGGCCAAGGCGATTGAGAGCCAGGACTTTGACCAGGCCATGGCTCTGCGTGATACCGAGTTCTCAGAGCAGTACAAGTCGTTCATGATGACAACGGCAGTGCAGCTGAACAAGAAGGTCATGCTGCCAGAGAAGGAGGTATGCGCTTGATCTGCAGACTCCGAGCCCCGAGCTCTCTTTTCTTCTTTTCTCTGGTATACCTTTCGTTAACACACTTCACAAGCGCATGAAAATCGGCTTCATCAACGTGGGCGCCCCCGCTGGTGGTATGAACGCAGCTGTCCGCGCCGGCGTGGCCTACTGCTTGTCGCGGGGGCACGAGCCGGTCGCCATCTACAACGGATTTGCCGGGTTTGCGCGACACCACGGAGACGAGCCCCTTGGGGCCGTGCGCGACTTTGACTGGCTCGAGGTCGACGGCTGGGCAAGCAAGGGCGGTTCGGAGATAGGAACAAACCGCGAGCTCCCCAGCGAGTCGGGCATGGAGCGGATCGCCGACCTCATTGAGCAGTACAAGTTGGACGCCCTGTTCCTCATCGGCGGCTTTGAGGCCTTCCATGCTGTCTGCCAGCTGCGCAAGGCCAGGGACCAGTTCCCCTCTCTCTGTATCCCCATCACCCTCCTACCAGCCACCATCTCCAACAACGTGCCGGGCTCCGAATACTCGCTGGGGTCCGACACGTGTCTCAACGAGCTGGTCGAATACTGCGACAAGATCAAGCAGTCGGCGTCGGCCACGCGGCGGCGCGTCTTCGTCATCGAGACGCAGGGCGGCCGGTCGGGTTACGTGGCCACGCTCGGCGGACTCGGCGTCGGCGCCTCGGCCGTCTACACGCCCGAGGAAGGGGTCAGCCTGGAAATGCTCGCGGCCGACGTTCGCCACCTCAAAGAGGTCTTCGCGCACGACAAGGGCCAGTCGCGGGCCGGCCGCCTGATCCTGATCAACGAGAAGGCCTCCAAGGTGTACAACGCGCGCCTGATCGCCGAGATCCTCCGCGAGGAGGCGCACGGCCGCTTTGAGAGCCGCGAGGGCATCCCCGGCCACATGCAGCAGGGCGGCGTGCCGTCGCCCATGGACCGCTGCCGCGCCGTGCGCCTGGCCATCCGCTGCATCCAGCACCTCGAGCAGTTCGGCCGCAACGTGCACAACCGCGTCAAGCAGGACCCCATGAGCGCCACCGTCATCGGCATCAAGGGCGCCAGCGTCGTGTTCACCCCCGTGGCCAAGGTCGAGGAGGAGGAGACCGACTGGCCGAACCGCCGACCCAAGGCCGAGTTCTGGCTCGGCATGAAGGACATTGTGGATGTGCTTGCCGGCAGGCCCAACTACTCCGGCCCGGACCCGGACCTGGTATGTGTTACCTCCCTCCCTCTCTCTTACTCTGTTTCGTGCATGGGGCAAGAAAACTGTATGAAGTACTTGTGTTACTGACTCTGAAACAGACCGGAGTCAAGGCCAAGGACGTCAAGAGGGGGATTGAGAACTATTAGAGGACTTTTGCAGGCGGATCTGCCTTGGAAAACGGGAAGGGTCAAGGGAAAGGGTTGAACTCATAGCTGCTGAAACTGGGTCTATCTGCACATCTTGCTTTGTGTTGTCGTGTCGCAGTGCTGAGGTTGTCGGGGTTTGTTTTTGTGCCCGTGCCGTGCAAGGTGGGAGTGTTTTACGTTCCTAGTACTCTTACATGGGGGATCTCAGCGACCGGGAAGGGTAGAGGGTAGAAACATTGAGTGACACTGGAAATGCTGCGACTAAGCGTACATTTATGAGTTGCGCCTGTTATTGTGCCTAGTACGTCAATGCGAAACTGCCAGTGGTAGTAGCTACATAGGTAGGCAGACACCAAGGCTAGCATGACAATGGTTTCAATGAATGGAGTCTCAAGCGATTCTCGTCCTTCGTCTCTTCCTTGAATTCCTTTCTTTTCTCGTATTTGACTTCCGTTTCTATCTTTCTCCTTATCTCTCTTTCCTTCTCTTTTCTTGGCGTTCAATTTCTCTCATGTGCATACCAGTTCTGAAGGCCAGTATTGACCTGCGGCTGCCATCTTGCTACTCTTTGCCTTTCCCCGGCGGTGCCGATAATCAGTGCTGGCGCCCCGTCGGTACCGACTGGTACCTGGACTTCACAGGAAGGAAACACCATGTATGTGACCTTGTGCTACATCAATCTCCTGTCACATTGCGGTGAGAGCTGTGTTTCGAGCACTGCGGCTGCACAGCATGATCAGCCAGCACAACTGTTCCTTTAGAATTCTTTTTACACAGTATATGCATCACTGGTCGGGGTATGTTGCCTTGGTCAGGGTAGGTGGCCGGAGACGGCTGTCGTGGCGATGTGCAAGGCTCCGTCGTTTGAGGTGTGGTACAGTGCAGTGTACGAGGCAAACATGAGAGTCGAAACACCGTGAAGGGACCGGACGGTGGGTGTGCGCCACCAACTTCTTTATATTGGACGCCCGCATTCACTGGGCGGAGCGTCTTTCCAGTCCCGTGGTCCCCGAAAGGCCGCAGAGTGCGGCAATGCAGATCTTCGCATGCATCTCTCGCTTCTGGATGCGATTTTGGGCTTCGAGGCTTCCGCTGTTGGCTGTGAGGGTGGTGTGGGTGTGGTAGCGCTCAGTAAGCACCAATTGCTTGGCGGGGTGGAGCAACCGTCTTTGAATGCGGCGGCCTGATTTGGAATCAGCGATGATCGACGGGTGTTTCTGGGGTGGTTCCGCTAGCGTGCTAGCGGGCAATTGGTGAGGACCCGAGGGGACGGGCTTGCATCTCTGTTAATGGCACATCGTGGGAGCGTGGGAAGAGATTCTTTCTGTACCAAGCAGAAGCTGACGGCGGCTGGGGACACAGTTGGGACTTGAACAACCTTCAAGTATTTCCTGAGAGTTCGCATCCCGTCCAACTGGCTGCCTCCCTCCTTCCGCCACTTCTTCACGGCTTGGGTGGTGAGGTTTGCGGTATGTTTAGTGAACAGCGCCGGCGGGTCTCCCGCGCAATGCCCACAGTGGAGCGAAGCAGACAACCGTTTCTCGGAAGGCGGCCGAGCTGGTGATCAGTGGTGACACAGGTAATTATGGAGTATCATCAGAGAAAAATAAATGTAGTACGCAGTAGAGTTGTCCCAAGCAGATCTCCCGATCTCTCGGCCCACCAGCGTTTGTGCGCAGGATCGGTGTTTCTCTCCTTTTTTCCTCTTCCAAAGTTTCTGTTTCTGTTTCTGTTTCTGTTTCGACCCCGTCTTGTCAATCGAGACCTCCATTGAGTGCCACGGGACGTTGCGCTGTGCCTCGCGATCACAGGATGTGCCACGGCGGGAGCAACCCTTGAATCTTCTTCAGCAGGGGCCGAGGGACAGACGCGGCCAAGAGATCTGGACTGGCCAGGCGGAGAACGAGGGTCGTATCAATCCCAGCAGTTCCCCACCAGGAACGAGGGAAAATGAGAAGATGCCGTGAGACAAAATGCCCGTTCGGGTCTAGGCGCAGGCTTTGCTGTCAGCGGCCAGAAGAAGTCAGCGCCATCAGCCTGGCGAATCTGGCAAAGGTAACATCGCCGATGATGGACAAGGTGGGCGGCGAGGCGGCCGAGGGGGTGGTGGGCTTGCGCCAGGCCTCTTATGTGCCCGTTCACGCTCTGTCGCTCTCTTTTTCTTCCCCCGCATGCCCAAGCCTGCATCTCGCTCGTCCGTCCTCCTCTCCACTGGACTTTTTGGACTTTGTGTGGTTGATTCCCGCCAGATGTGCAAGGGCGCGTCGTGAGATTTTTATCTCTCGTCTGCGCGGCTTGTTTGTGAGAGAGACGGAACCGACGTAGACGAACCCAGCGCAGAACTTCGACATCGGCTCGAGTGAACGACTAGACGCGCCCTCGCCGTGAGCGGCACTGTGGGAATAACCAGTGGCGGGATGGATTTTGGACGAGCCCAGAGCCATTCACCATTTACCGCGGGGACAATGGCTTCCCTAGCCTCAAAACTGCTCCTGCTCGGGGCCGCCGCGTCGTCGACACACGCAACCGCCATCAATGCCTGGTGGAATGGCTACAACGCCCAGATCATCCTGCAGAACGCGACCACCAACCAGATCCGCTACAGTGCCTGCAACAGCGAGGGCGACCCCAAGTACTCGTACACCGATGGCAGCGTGCTGTCCATCTCCCACAAGCCCCGCGTGGGCACGCCGCTGGCCGGTACCGGGTGGTGGGACAACAGCAAGACCATGTATGCGCAGTGCTTTGGAACCTCCAACCTCGTACTTGAGCTGACTTGTCTGGCAGAGCGTCCATCTTCTACATTGACAACCAGAACAACATCATCAACACCCTGCTCAACTGCGACATGAGCACCGGTCTCTTCCAGAGTGAGGGCGAGTGGGTCATCAGCACCGGCGTGCCCTCCGTCCACGACAACTCCGGTTTGGCCGCTGTGTTGCTCGGCTCGACGGCCGGCTATCGGGTCTACTTCCACGACAACGATGGCGCCATCAATGAGCTCACCTACACCAACAGCCTCTGGTCCTACACAGGCATCGTCTCGAAAGACATCAACTCGCTGCCTGCCCTGGCCGCCGCCTTCACCGGCACCAACAACATCACGATCGTGTCCCCGCGGGACGCGCAGGACATTGCCGCGACGAGGCTCAACTCGGATTCCACCTGGTTCAGATGTACGGGTTTGCCACTTGCTTTGTGACCTGTAGTCTTTTTCACTGACTCGACAACCAGCAACCCTGCCACGCCCGCTAGGGGGCAACCTGACCACGGCCGACACGAACAGGAGCGACATTGCCCTGAACAAAACGGCTGCCACCAATTTCAGCCTGCCGGCTTGGGACGGCAAGACCAAGGGGGTCGGCATCAGCATCGACAACGCCTTCACCCGCTTCGTGTGGTACATTGGCAACGACAGCACGCTCTACTCGGTGGCCAACCAGAACTTCACCTGGGGTCTGCGAGCGAACCAGTCCGACGCCTTCTGGCCCAAGGCCGACGACCCCAACGCCGAGCTCGCCGTCGCCTACGACCAGAAGAGCAGCATGGTGCGCATGTACTACATGGTGAAGGGCCAGCTCAGCCAGATTTCGTACCAAAACAGCGTCTGGAAGGCATGGGCCACCGTCGCCGCCCCCCCGCCGCAGGCGACCTCCAGCTCGACACCCAGCGCCACGAACTCGGCCGAGGCCGACGCCGCCAGCAGCGGGCTCTCCACCGGCGCGAAGGCCGGCATCGGCGTTGGCGTCTCGCTCGGCGCCATTGCCCTGGGCGCCATCATCGCCGTCGTTGTCCTGGCGCGCCGGAAGAAGAACAAGGGTTTCGAGCAGCCGCCCTTCGCCGACGAAGGGTCCACGACGCTCGGCCCTGGCACACCCGCGACGTCGTTCGGCTCCCCCGCTGCTGCGCACGCGGCCGGTGTGTCCTACGACCAGTACGGGTGGGAGAAGAAGGGCGATGCTGCGGCCACGGCAACCACGGCGCCACACCCTGCGCAACAGCAGGTACACCAGCTCGACAGCGCGACCGCGCCCACCGAGCTGTATGCGCCACAGCCCATGTACGAGCTGCCGGATCAGACGTACTCTCACGAGCTCGTGGCCGAGGAGCCGCAGCCGAGGCACTGAGCGAATGTGCTTTGTTTGATTGGGGAAGGCGCAGAAGAATGGGAGGAGAGAACGAACGGGTTCAGTCCGCAGCCCCAGTGTCGACGGAGGGTGGGGGATCTAATGTCAGAATCAGGGGGCTTGGATACCCATCGGAGGGATAACTGACCACGTCGTGCCTATCAAACCTTCAAGGTTAACAGCGGATATTTTTGTATTTTCTCGCGTTCTGTATATACCACATCTGCTTTATGAGCGTAGCAATCTGAACATACTGGTATCGAGGTCATCCACGTCGGCCTTTGATCTTGGAGTGTTCCCTTTACGCAACTCTACGCTCGTCGCGTAACGGGTCACAGCTGTGCAGTACCTTGCTCCTCCGGCGATCACACGAAGTCACGCACAAGTAATGCAGACGGTGATAGTCTACGCACACAACAACCATGTTGACCTGACACATACCTATCACGGGTATGACGAAGCAAGTATAAATACAGTGCAGCCCCGCACCATGAACATCATTCGAAAACGATGCGGATGCTTCCACCACCAACCACTCTGCACGGAAATCTCAATGCATACTTCAAAGAAAAGCCAGTCATGCCATCCGCCGTGAAGAACAGAGCCATCATCATCATCATCATCATCATCATCATCATCATCATCGGGTATGTCTCACCCAAATCATGTAAAACACTCCATACCCCGGCACCCAACTCCTTTGCCACCCCCCCCCATAACACGCCATGCACACAGCCAGCCATCTCTGACGCACACACAGATCGCGAGGTCTCTTCTCTGATACGTGACATTCATTGAAAGGCAAAGCGGATTCAGCCCAGCACTCAGACTGGGGCAACTTCAGAAATCAAGCAATGAAAAGAAATGCCAACCAAAACGAAGCAAAGACCATGGGTTCGAAGACAAGCAAACTAACAACAAGCCCTCAATAGAAATTCTTACCCAGAGAATCAAAGCCAAAACACAACAACACACAGCAAGCCTCCTTCAATCTCAACTCCTTGCCGTTCTCGCCGGGCCCGCACTCCGCGCCTGTTCCGGCCGAGGGTTGACACCAAACAGATACGCCAGCTCGCGCTCGCTCAAGCGGCCCAGGTTCTTGCTCTCGCCCTCATCCAGCGCCGCATCGACCAGCTTGCGCTTGTTCTCCTGCAGCTCGACAATACGGTCCTCGACGGTGCCCTCGACCAGGATGCGGTGGACCTGCACGGGCCGGCTCTGGCCGATGCGGTGGGCGCGGTCGACGGCCTGCATCTCGATGTACGGGTTCCAGAACGGGTCGCAGATGATGATGCGCGACGCGGCCGTCAGGTTGAGGCCCGCGTTGCCCGCGCGCAGCGACACCAGCATCACTTTGTTGGCCGGGTTCTCGGTGAAGTCGCGCACGGCCTCGTCCCGCTGGTTGCGCGACATGCTGCCTGTGTAGCGGCAGTACCGCAGCTGGAGCGTGTACTTGACCTGCACCTCGATCAGGTCGAGGAGGGCGGTGAACTGGCTGAAAACGATTGTCTTCTCGTCCGACTCCTGGATCTGCCGCAGCAAATTGACGACCTGCGTCACCTTGGCCGAGTCCTCCCAGTTGTCGCGGAGATAGTGCATGTAGCGGCGACGAGCCTCTTTGTTTTTGTTTGCCTCGAAGCGGAGCTTCTTGAGCCCTTGAGGGGTGACATCCTCGCGTTTGGATTTGGACTTGCCTTCTTTGTTTGTCTTGTGGCTCTTCTTGGTCTTTTTAGCCTTCTTCCTCGGCTTCTGAACCTCGACGGCCTCCTCGTCCTTCTTGACGCGGACAGCAGCGTCCAGCTCCGCGTCAATCAGATCGTCGTCATCCAGGTCACCGACCTCACCGTCCGGAACAATGAAGCCTTTGAGGTTGCCGTCGGAGTCGGCGTCAGACTCCGCATCGCTCGCAGTTGAAGAGCCGGAGTCGTCTGAGTCGTCAGAATCGGTCTCCTCCGCAAGCTCCTCCACATCCTCGGGCGCAAGCGCTTCAGGCGCGTGCACCTTCCGGAACGTCGTGAGGTTGATAACCTTTGCCGGCTCAACAGGGCCGCGGCACACTGGACACTTGGCCGAGGCGCCCTCTTCGCCGAACCGGATGTTGTTTTGCGCCGAGTTCTCTGTAAGCGAAGTGAAACACTCCGGGCATGTGTCGTGGCCGCAAGGGAAGATCAGCACAGGATCCTCAACGGCGTCATAGCAGATACAGCATTCGAACGCTTCGATTGCCTTGACCCGCTCAATCACGGTGGCATCTAGCTTCTTGGCCAGATCCAGCATCATTGTACTGTCGAGGTTTGAGGTACCGGCGCTCTCGAATTCCATCAAATGAGGGTGGCAGCAAGCCTGACGGAGCCGCAACAACAGGACAAGAATGTTGGAATAGTTCCTGCCAATGGTCCCCGCGCGGAGGTACCGGTTGAACAAGATCTGAGTCCGCGACTCGATGTTCTGATAGAACTGTCGCTCGTCGTCGTTGAAGGTAACGTTTTCATCGTTCTGCGTCTTCTCCGGCAGTGTCAAGATTGGCTTGCCGTCGATTGTCGAGCTCTTCATCCGTCTCAGCATCATGGCCTTGAGAACTGCCTGAAGTTTCCGCATCGCGTTGCTGCGCAAGTTGTCCGAAAGCTGAGACTTTGGCGCTAGACCGCCAAAATCCTGCAAAATCGTCAGAGTCTAAGTTCAGGTCTTGTTAGAGAAGGGATTCCGGAACTTTACCTGTTGAAACATTTTGAAGTCACAATATGGTCGGATCTTGAGAAACCGAATCAGAGGATAAAGTTCGGACACATTGTTCATCATGGGAGTGCCCGTAAGGCACCATCGGTAGACAGCGTGGAGCTGGTTGGCACCCATGGAGCCCTGGGTCCTCTTGTTTTTGATGCATTGAGCCTCGTCCAAGATGATCCGGTAGAATTTGCTTCGGGCGTGGAGCAAAGGACACTTTGTGGCAAGCTCCATGTCGGAGTCTTCGTCGTACTGGGGGGAGCCCAACTTGCGTGACTCAACGTGTTGGCTGTATCGTCTCCACTCCATGGCTAGTGATCCATACGTTGTGAGAACAACGTCGTATCTTTTGATCTCCGAGTAGGACTTCTTCTTTTGGTGGAGGAGAAGGACGCTCAGCTTATGAGTTGTCTTTAGCTTCGTCCTCACTTCTTGTTCCCACTGCTTGATCAAAGCCACTGGGCCAATGATCAAGTTGGTCTGCGAATTGTGAGCAAATCTTTTCTCGGCTATTGAACATTGAGCAGGAAGACTAAGTACCTTGATGTTCTTGTCAGAGGACGGCCGTGAGACCATCAACGCCAGAGTCGAAATGGTCTTCCCGAGGCCCATGTCGTCGGCCAAAATGCCGCCCTTGTTCGTCCCTTCCTCCATGTCCGTCATCCACTTGAGAGCGAGCTGCTGGTGGGCGTAGAGAGAATACCTCATGGCTTCGGGAGTCTCGCCACGTTCTTCTTCCGGAATCTCCATATCCGGCCGGATGTTCGACAACAGCTGCGTGATGTCCTCCTCCGTTTTCCTGGGGTCGTTGACGTAGTCATCAAGAAAGTCGACGAGGCGGTCGCTGAGAGGGTTTCCGTTTGCGTCCATCATCGCATTGAAGTCGTAGTTGCTGGTTCGGTTGATAATCGCGCCAAGACTCGACGAAAACGCGGATGGCGTAGGCAGCGACGGGAAAGTATAACCAACGTTGTTCGGATATCCAAACCGGTTGGGGCCCAGCATGCTGCCAATAGGACCAACGGGTGGCCACGCCACGGAAGCACCCACTCCCGCCATTGAAGACTGCCGAGCCAACTCGATCGCTGGAACGCTGGAACCATACTGAAAGTGGGTGTCGGAGCCAAACCCGGTCCCTGGTGGTGTCGAGGCCCCTGACATAGACGGCAACGTTGGAACAGTGACCGCTGGCGTGCCGATGGCGGATGCTAGCGAAGGCAGGGAAGGCCGAGAAGGCCGAGCAGGGGCCCCGAACGATTGAGAATACCTCCCAAATCCGGAGAGTTCGCTGTCACTATCAGAGTCCTCCACGAAGGTACCAGGCATTCGGTAGCCGGTTGCTGCTGGTTCGCGCTGAAGGGTCGAGATGCCGGAGAAGGTATCAGGGCCTGGGTATGCCAACGATCCGGATTGGCTTCTAGCCAAAGCATGAGGTCGTGATGGTAGGGTCGACCCGGACCGGTCAGTTCGATGTGGCATGGTAGAGCCCCCGTGGAAGGACGTGCCCGGCACAGCTGACGGACCGGCCACACTCGAGCCTGGCGATGCCCACCCAGAGAGCTGCCTAGCAAAAGCAGCGTCCCTGTCAGCTACTGCCTTCCTTTGACGCGAGCGCTCCTCTGCCTCCTTCTGTCGCAGGATGATCTCGCGCCAATCGTTATCGTCACTGGACGAGACAGTCAGCATCAGCATTATGAGAGTGAGTAGGACTAGCGGTCGCCATGACGGCTTCAGCGAACCAGGCAAGGACAGTCTACCCACTCACCCGGTGAGGTCGATAACGTCGGGTATGTCGTCACTGCCAAATCCCCCGGAACCGAGCCTGGAACTTCCCCTGCCAGGGCTAGGAGAAGTCCTTCTCGACTTGCCGGTTCCCCAGCCAGAGGCACCAATACCCAAATGTGAGCTCCCTATAGAGCGCTTCCGCGACGAGGAGCTTGAGCCAAATCCCGAGCTCCATGTTGTGCCTGAGTCTTCCGTGCCGCTCGCAGTCGCCGAAAGTGGTGTGCTCGAATCCCAGCGGTTGGGTCGGTCTGAGTAGGCCATCCTCGCGCTCGATCCTGGGCCTAGTCAAGCCGTACGTTAGTCAAGCGCTGCGACTTCAATCTGGAAGGAGCGGGGCCAAATCGAACCTTTGCTGCGGGCCTCGGCAAGTTTGCGCTGAATGCCTGTGATCTCAGCCTTGGCAGCCGCGATGTCTGCTCGCGTGGAGGTCGAGTCGGGAAGGTCAAGGAGAGAGTCCAGCACGGCCCTCTGAAGGACCAGCTCTTCGGTCAACTGGTCGACAGATAGGACAGGGCTGTCGCGGGGGAGCAAGCCGTACAAGGCTGCAGGGTCGTTTCCGCTTGGAGCCATTGTGTGCGTCGCATGCTAGGAGGACACGGGGCTCTGACTCTGGGGTGGGCGGAAGGAAAGGCGGGACGGTGCAGGCAGCAGAGGCGCCAGTGCCGTGCGAGACCGCTCGTTGGACGTTCGGTCTGCTGTTCCGTTGAAGGGGAAACTGCAGCCCCGCGGGCCGCCAAATGCGTCGTTGTCGGGCAAGTGCAAGGCACCAAGTGATCTGTACTGTGCACAGTGCTCCCAGACTTCCTAATCGAGTAAGGGTCTAGGCCGAATTCAGAGTTAGATGCTGCAACTTGCACATCGAACCTGCAAAGGGCCTCTGTTTCGTGGTCGAAATTGCCAGGTTTGCAGTGGTGCAGGGCTTGTACTATGGTAGAGCCAACAGCGCGGCTGCTGGAGGGCGGAAATATAAACGGAGGCGCCCAGCCCGAGCGGCAGCGGGTGCCTTCAGCCTCAGCAGGGCCCAATCCAACCGACCGATCGCCTCTGGATGAGGTGTTGATGATTGGTGCACCGTGCTATAGCGTAGTGATCGCTGCCTCAATATGAGCAAAGGGAACAAGGAAAACGGTAGCTGGCGGGGTGCCCCCCCGCTAGTATACGTGTTGCGCGACAATGCCGCGCAAGACAATAATGGATGGATATTAGACTTCACACAAAGGACACTATTTTTTGCACAAAACGTGTCCATGTCATGCTCATGAAAGGGTTTTCGGCGCAAGTTGACTGCGGAGAGCCCAGTGATGCCTGAGTGATGCACGCAAAAATACTTGGTACAAGTTGCGTTTCTCCCTATCCGTTCATGCGTACCAGATATTCGGGTCAGCATTACGACAGGCTGCTTGGCGCGGACCGCGTTCAGAAGTCGCCTTGACCCTCCAGATTCCGATGGAGCCCCACTGGCAGTCGCGCCCTGGCCGCATCCGCATGGCTCCCACTTGCATGTGTGCTTGGTGGAACCACTCAGTCAATGTGGGTCGCACCCCGTGCACCTCTCGCCCCAGGCAGCCAGCAGGGTGGAAGTACTGATCTGACGGATGAGGAATTTGAGCCTCAAGCGCTCAATTCAGAATTTCGAGCCCCCGCCCGGCTTCAATACGAGAACCGCGCATGCCTGAGCATGAGTGTGTCACGCAAAGTGCATTATCCAGTCTTCTATTTGGAATCATGTCTGCCTTCCGGGCCCCTTCATAAGACTCGATGCTCCCCATTGGAGCACGATCCGTTCTCATGTACAACTCCTCAGAAATGAAACCAAACGCCCAGCAGCCAAAAGAACAGACAACCCAGTTTCCCAACGCCTTGCTGCGCCCATGACAAAAAAAAACAATCATCGGTTCGACAAGGCTCGGCCTAGCGGGGGTAAGCATGCAGCATGCATGCGGCGCGACCGAGCACAACTGCAGACTGCCGTGCAGCACTGCTCGGTGACAGAAAATCGCGCCGTGCATCAGCTTTGCCCTTCGCTATTGCCATGGCCCGTAACCTTACCCCACCAGTCCGTCACTTTCCCGGTGAACCAATCCCAAAAGTCCTTGACGGACGACTCAATGTCGTCTTCAGGAGACGAATCATCCTCGCCGCCGCTGTTGTCGTCATTGCCGCTGTCGCCGGCGTTGTCATGAGGGACATCAGATGGCTGGCTGCTGGGCTGTGATGTTGGGTGGTCGACGCCGACTGTCTGTGTCGGTGGCGCTGGCCCGGCGCTGGTTGAGCTGGCTGAGCTGGTTGGGACTGGGTCGACAACGAGGGACTTCGTCGCGGGTTCAGGCGCCGCCGAGGTCGATGCTGGATGGGTCTCCACGGGGTCGGCCGGGGTATCCAGGCCGCTGGTTGATGGGTCACTGTGCAAACCGATGGGCTTCAGAGGTAGCCGAAGCGTACCATTGTTCGGCGCGGGGGGGATTCCGACTGAGTCGCACAACATGTTGTAAACCTCGATGTTTTCTGAGTGACGGTCAGCAAGTTGCCCGGCACGTAGACAAGCGAAAGGATGTGACACGAGATGATACGACAATAAAAGATGGGGATGAGTATTGAGAGGCCTCAGTGAGAATGGTGGAGTGATGGTACGGAAAAGCAAACTTACGGAAGACCTCAACCCGACTGTTAGGCTGGTGCGGAAACGCCGGGCCCCTAGCAATGAAGATTGCCCTCATCAAGGGATGTTCGTGATCATAGCCATGAAGACCACGCGGATGATAAACCACACCCTTGGCTTGAGCCTCCTTCAGGTTCATCTCCTCCATCTTGACGAGCGCCCACCCGGCCTTGGGAACAATCCATAGCGGAGCGATGCGCTCGTTCTTGGAAAAGTGATAGCGCTCGGGCATGTTAACGTCACGGAGGTACACTTCCAGGTTGGAGTTGTCCTTCGTCTTCTGAACAAGTTCGTCGTAAATATCGTGCAAAGCGTTCGCATCCTTGGGTCGCAGGCCGATCAGGGGCCAACCATCTGTATGCTCAATCTTGCTGACATCGACAATGTCTTCAAGCTGAACCAGCCGTGAGGTGTCAGTAGTGGCCATCCCGTGGTCAGAAACCACGATGACATTGACAATGTCAGTCAGATTCCGCTGCTCCAGCCCCTTGAAGATGTCATCGAGTATCCCATCCACCTTTTGGATGGTTAGCTGGATTTCCGTGCTGTTGGGGCCATACTTGTGCCCATCCGAATCCACGTTCGGCACATACGCGGCAATGACCTGGGGGCGATCGGCATCGGGCATATCCAGAAATTCGAGAACCCGATCCACCTTTTTCGACAGCATTTCTTGCCCGTTGTACCTGTCCATGTACGTCGGCTCGGTGTTTAGAATGTGTGCCTCGCTACCCGGCCACATGTGAATGGCCGTTCTAAGTCCCTGCTTCTGTGCCGTGACCCAGAAGGGCTCCCCACTCCACCATTTCGGGTCCATGCTTCGGGTTGGGTCGGTGTAGTAGAACTCTTCCTGCAGGGTCGGGTCCCAGAAGGTGTTGCCCACGACGCCGTGAGCCTCTGGGTACAGTCCGGTCGCTATGGTGTAGTGGTTGGGAAAAGTGACGCTCGGGAACGAAGGGAGCATGTACAATGGTGACACGCCTTCCTTGATGAAGGCGTTCAGCCTTGGTGTCAACCCCCTGTTCAAGAAGTCGGCACGGAAACCATCCAAGCTGATGATGATGGTGGTGGGGCCAAACATAGCGGTCCCGTTGCTGACGAGCCTTCGACTCTGCTGTGAAGGACCCTTTTTCAGGGACAGCTTCCAAGCCACCAGTACCAAAATGGCGAACGCGACAGCGATCAAGGCGTATAGCAGCAGCCAACGACGACAGTTGCGTTTCCGTTTCACCTTGGCATCGGCAACGTGGAGGAGATGTTTCCGGTCAACCTCTTCGCTATCATCCCGGTCGCTGCTGTCGCCGGTCGAGCTGCCGTCTTTCATGCCGCCCTCTTCCATTTCGTACATTAGCTCCCCGTCCTCGCCGTGCTGGGCATCGGTCAGGAGTCTGTCCCTCTTTACCTTCCTCCGCTCCCGCCTCGCCCTCCGCTTCTCGACGCCGAAGTCCTCGACCGACTCGCCCGGGTGCGCGGACGGACTCCGCGACCCGGACGGCGACGCGTCGCTCAGCCGCCGGGTCAGCAGTTTCAGCGGATTCGGAATCGGTAGGCCCGACCCCCTGCGCTGCCTCTCTTGCCGTCGCCGTGTTTCCGTGACCAGATGGTCCAACTCCTCCTCTTCCATCAACACCAGCCTGTCATGTGCGCGCAGCTCCCGGCTGTTGCGGGCGCGTAGCTGACGCTCGTCATCGTCGCTGTCGGTGTCCTGGTCGCTGCGAATGGAGACGGCGTCGGCGTCGTAGTCGGCGGGCGAGAGCAGCGACGGGTCGCGGTCGCCAGCGGCGGTTGTCTTGAGTGGCTGAAGCGGCATCTTTCGTTGCTGGGATGACTGGTAGTCAGTCGGCCATGGCAGGGCGGATGCACAGGCAGTAAGGAAGGTGATGGGGAGTGGTTGGAAGACGGTCAGCTTTTTGCGCATGTCAAGGGTCGCAGCTGATAACGCTCGCCCCTGTCCTGAAGGCAAGGGTGCGAGCGGTGCTGCAATTGATTGGTCTACGGAGCCTCGTTCGCTGAGGTTCATCCCGCTGAGTGGGTCTACAGTTTGAAGTACGGAATACATAGTGGGTCCGTCCAGGGCGCTGCTCCTCCACTTCACCAACATGTCCCAAACCACAACAACCACTTACAAGTAGGCCCTCCGCCTTGCAACGTGAGCCGCCATTCCCAATCCGCGGCCTATGCTTCATATTGTTCAGTATTAAGTTGAGGTGTTCATTCTACTTCTCGCGCTGGCACAGCCGAAAGGGAGACTTGGTCTGGATCTGAACTTGAGCCATCCACTGCTGCTGTCGAGAATAGGACAGTTGAGATGACGGTGCTGAACTTCTGGCGTGCGAACAGAGATCCCATGTCGCCCTCCTGGCATGTTTTCTGGTTGTCACAGTGCAGGAGCAGTGGAAACGCCAACGCTACGTATGCCTCAGAGAAAGCAGAATGTGTTTAGAGTGAGAAGTCGAGATGGGAACGGAGGAGGAGGCATAGGATGTGGGTCTGTCATCCATCCGGGTGACCTCAGTGTGTCTCTTATACCTTCGGTGGTAAGTACCTGCATCATTACCGCCGACCAGGTTCTAAGGGGCCTCTCGAACATCTGACACGCCCTTGGAGCTAACGAAGGATGGTGGCAGGCGGCGTGTATTACCCACATCTACTCCGTACCTACATATGTAGGCAACCGAGGAGCAGCGGCATTGACGGTCATATGACGTTGTGTGGATTGCACATTTGCTTGTGTGTACCCTATGCATTCCTTTTTTGGTACGGGAGTGTCTTGCCATGATACCGACGCCGTTGAAGATTCAGTGCTGGGCTGCGGTACCCGGTGATGCGGCGATGTTCAATGGTGGGTAAAATACGGTCAAAACCTGACATCGCCGGAGCAACTATCTGCTGACGCCGAAGGCAACCTTACCCTAGACCAAAGCAAAAGCACACGATCTCTCTAATGAACAGGTTCTGTGTTGTTGCCCTCTTACCGCGTTGCATGTCCCGTGTCGTGTCCGTTCACTGGCTGATGCGGCCATTGGTACATGCCGCTCGTTCGGCATCCTTTGGCGGTTGCATCTAGGGCAACGAGTTCCGGAGCAAGTTTGGGGGTCGCCGATTGTCTTTCAAGTGAGAACATAACACGTAGATGGGAGCACCGGTGCCAGTCGGATAGAAAGGGCGGGAAGGTCGCGATACCAGTGTTCAAGATGATGCACGGTTGACCACGGTAGCCAGCGGAAGTCAGTCAGAATCTGGCAGCAGGATAAAATGATTCATGAACCCCACACAGCAAATGGTAATAACCCCCGCTCAACCCATGTAAGTACCTGGGTAGTTGTCATCGTGCCGCGGTTGAGCACGAGTCCGTCGTTGATCTTGGGGACATGGACGGCGAATGGAGTTTTGATTGAGAATTTGTGGGGTAAGGCAAGGTGGAAAGCCACACATTGAGGTCCCACCTGCCGCAAGTGTGGCTGGAGCTGCAGGAGGGTCGGAACCGGCGCCAACCGTTCCGCAAATTTTGGCTGAGCCCTGCCAATTACCAAGACGCGCACAAAATTTGGCCTCGATATCGGCGAACGGCAGCGACAACGATTCTTTGACGGCCTCGGGAACAGCAGCAAAGGTACGCCGACCATTTCTTAGCTACGCACTTGTAATTCCACACGACCGATCATTCTTCCCGCTTTTCCTTTGCGCCCTGTTCCACCTTCAACGTCTGTCGCCGCCTCGTTGCATCACCACCGCTAACAACACCCAACCGCATCAGAACGCCGACCAAGATGGCATCGATCGATATCGGAGCGACAAGCTGGCGCCGTGTCGAGGTTGGCCGCGTGCTCAAGCTCGAGAACGGCGGCCTGGCGACCATCGTCGAGATCATCGACCACAAGCGCGTATGTGGACTCCCGACTTGAAATGCGCCGAGACCGCCGAGGTCACCGAGGTGCTACGTGAACTGGGCAAGGCACTAAACGTCTGGACTTTGCAGGCTCTCGTCGATGGCCCCTCCACAGACGCCAAGCTCGCGGCTCCCCGCAGCATCGTCCAGCTCTCCCGGACCCTGCTCACCCCAATCGTGATCGAGAAGCTCCCGCGCGGCGCCCGGACGGGTGCCGTCAAGAAGGCGTGGGAGGCGGCCGGCATCGACGCCAAGTGGAGCGAGACCAACTGGGCCAAGAAGCAGCAGCAGCAGGAGCGCCGCCAGTCGCTCACCGACTTCGACCGGTTCAAGGTGATGCGGTTGAAGAAGCAGAGGCGGTTCGAGGAGCGCAAGGCCCTCGCCAAGGTCAGGGCCGCGGCATAAAGAGTCGGAGTTGGCGGCTGCTTTAGAGTGGGGGAGCGTTTGGTTCGACATGGCTTTTCTGGGGTGGAGGAAGGTATTTCGGAACGGGATGCATGAACATCAGCACATCAGGGCTGCTGGAGTTTCTCTTTACGTCGCTTTCGGAAAGACCTAAATGTCACATCGTCCAAGGGTGACCGGCGTCATATGGAAAATGCGAAATTGAGACACAAAAACACCAAGACCCAACGGGCTCTTGTTGCCCATGGCACAAGGCAAACGACCCCCATAGCGGCGTCGGGCTGTGAGCTACTATCGGAATACGAAACCCTGGAAGCGCCGTGACGGCATATGCTTCTTCGTCTATCCATTTTGGTTTGAAGTGTAGGAACTTTGATATCAGTGAGACAGTGATACTGGATGTTTGAAGATCCCCGCAGCAGCAAACCGGAATCCGTATGCCTACAAGTACAGGACAGGACGTTTGTACTCGATACCTTATTGAGAGCACTTCCAGAGAGGCTACCAAATTGGGACTAGCGCCACGAATGCGCGGCGCCGACAAGCCCTACCCAAAAATTGGGCCCGAACATTTCTCTCCCACCACGACCTGCCAGCTCGCCATTCACCCCCGCATACCCAGTTTAGCGGCACTTCCGACATCAAACGTGAGTCCTGTGCAAACCGTGCAAGTACCTTGTTGTTTTGTGGCTAGAGAGCCTATTGCACCGGGCGTGGGGATTCTTGCAGCAATGGCTCGAGGAAGCAGTTGTGTGCTGGCGCAGTGTTTGAGTTGTGCCGTGTGTATCTGCGAGGGTGGGGAGCTGACTCGAAGATGCCGTTTTCGTTAGCTAGCTTCTCCAAAGATGGCTGATCCCCGCGTCGAAGAGCTCCCCGACGAGGAGTCCAAGAAGCCCACTCTCGAGGAGGTCGACGATTCCTCCAGCGATGAGTCCGACGCCGAGGTCGAGGGCGGCGATGCCGGCCTCCCCGCCGGCTCGACCGCCGTGATCCACTCACGCAACGAGAAGAAGGCCCGCAAGGCCATGGAGAAGCTGCATCTCATCCGCGTGCAGGGCATTACCCGGGTCACCCTTCGCCGCCCCAAGAACGTGAGTGCACTGCGTGGAGGAGGATGAAGAAGAGGCGCGCAAGGGGGGATTGTTCGAATCTGGGCCGCATGAAGCGCTTTGGTGGCGGTTCAGCGTGGGCAAGATGTGAGAACAGGCCAGGCTGACCGGGTGCGGGCAGATTCTCTTCGTGATCAACAACCCTGAGGTGTACAAGTCGCCCAACAGCAACACGTACATGTGAGTTTGCCCGCCAAAGTCACGGCCACCTCAACGAATCGGTTCCCCCTCCGCCCGAACGAGGGCTAATCACCAGCGCAGCGTCTTCGGCGAGGCCAAGATCGAGGACCTCAACGCCAGCGCCCAGGCGGCGGCCGCGCAGCAGCTGGCCAGCCAGACGGCGGAGCACGACCACGCAGGCCACACGCACGACCACAAGCACGAGGTAGCCAAGGAGGAGGAGGAGGAGGAGGGCGAAGAGGTGGACGCCGAGGGCATCGAGGACAAGGACATCGAGCTGGTAATGACGCAGGCCAACGTGTCCCGGAAGAAGGCCATCAAGGCGCTCAAAGAAAACGACAACGACATAGTCAACTCGATCATGGCATTGAGTGTCTAGGACTAGCCGAGCCTTTCTTTTCGTTGTTCGTCGGGTTGCTTTTCCGGGTTGCAGGGAGGTACATTCTGCGGACGGACAAAATAAAACCTTCTCGGCAGCTTGCCGCATCACTTATTTGGTTGCCGGTTAGTTGGGCGGATATTTTGGCTGGCTGCTGCATGGAAGCCACTAAGCCGTCACACTCTGTTTCTTTGCGTGCATTGTGACTGTAGTAGATTCTGCGTGTGTTCCTGTCTGTTCGGCTCGATGGTCAAATGTAACTTTTATCTTAACCGCTGTGTCCATTGTCAAATCCGTTGTTGTGCGGAAAGGCTGAGCAGGCAAATGTCAAGGCCCTTCACGACCCAGAAAATAATATAATGCTGGTTTATGTAGGTACCTGACGTTAGTTTAATGATTCTGGTATTGGAGAGGAATATGGAAGCTTTGAGCTACAGCGATCATCTGTCAGTTCAAGTTTCGGAGCTGGCAGTGCTGCCCGGTTCGTCCCGCGAGCCCTCACGTGACTGGAGCTCTGGCGCCGGCAGAACATTGGGTTGCTTGTTGTTCGACAAACTCGAAGCAACGACAGCGACTGAACCTCGCCACTCCCCGACCAACGTCAAATCACCACCAAAATGGCCGCAGTAAGTCCGCCCAGCATCAATTGAAGCTTTGCGAGTGGGAAAGAAGTTGGCATGTTTGGCACGATGGAGGACAGCACGAGAAGACGGGCGGTGCAGGGATTGCGTGAGCTTCAACGCAAAACCAACTGAGCTAATTTTGGGTGGAAATCTTTCCCGCTGCAACAGCGAAGCGCAGCTCTCAAGGTCGACTGGGCCAAGATCACGACGTCGCTCGGTCTGCGCGGCCAGACGGTGGCCGGGCTGCAGTCGTTCAAGAAGCGCAACGACGACGTGCGCCGCAAGGTGCAGGTGCTGGCAGAGCAGCCGACGACCGTCGACTTCGCGCACTACCGGAGCGTGCTCAAGAACACCGCCGTTGTCGACGAGATTGAGCGCCGCTTCAACGCCTTCCAGCCGGCCACCTACGACGTCAGCCGCCAGCTCAAGGCCATCGAGGCCTTTGAGGTCGAGGCCGTCCGCAACGCCGAGGCCACCAAGACCAAGGTCGACCTCGAGCTCAAGGACCTCGAGAAGACGCTCAAGAATATCGAGGACGCCCGGCCCTTCGACCAACTTACCGTCGACGAGGTTGCCGCCGCCGAGCCCAGCATCGACGAGAAGACGGCCAAGCTCGTGGCCAAGGGCCGCTGGTCCGTGCCGGGGTACAAGGTGCGTCTTGGTGGCCCTTCTCCCATTCTCACTATAACACTACTCGAGCGCACGAAATGCCTTGTTCGAATACTGATTCGCGTCTACAGGAGAAATTCGGCGACCTTTCGCTGCTATAAACAAACCGCTGCTGTCCGATTTCCCCTTTCCTTTGTGGTGTACTCTAGCATTGTAGATAGCCTGCGCGCTGAGGGACGGGCCTCCGCAGTCGAGGAGAGAATTTCACCTTGTTAATCACTCGAGTCTCTCTCCCAACATTCCGCATGTCTTCTTTTCTGCTAATCACAGGTCACCTGTCACGACTGCTTCTCGCCACGTCGCCTGAATCACGGGGACTGCTTCATTGCCGAATCATCTCTCCCATGGACTCTCTGGTCAGCGTCATCAGCTGGGATACTCTTCGAAGGCGTCGCATGATATCACGCCTTGTCGGTGGCTGAGGGCGGCGACGAAACTGCCGGTTCTGTCATCAATCGGACCCGGCTCAAGGCCCATTCTAGGGAGACAGCAGGAGGGGTTCTGACCGAAGATGGGACGACGTGGAGGTCTTGGATGACAGAGGGCTTAACGGTGACTGCGATTGCCAGAGCGGTTCTGTTGTGTGATGTGGAGGGGCTCTTGTGCATACGTTGCTGGTCGGCACTGGCTGGTCGGCGCGATGGCCCCCGAGGTGGATGGTTCGGCATGAAGGAATAACCTAGCCGCCGAACGAAAAACATGGAGGCATACAGCGGCGTCTGTGTCTTGGGTTTCTGATTATGGTGACAGATGCCTTTGGGCCCGGTCATATGTATGTCTGACACATCAACACTGAGTATTTCGCTGAAGCTCCCACCGAAATGCAGAGTGAGGTCGCTCCTATGAGAAGCCTCCAACTTGTGATGCAGACCTGATCGGCAACAGAGCCTACTTTGTGAGGAAACCATAGGTTGTGTACGTTACGCCATGCCAAATACCCTGCGGCGGCTCCTTCCTCTGGCTCGCGTCGCCGCAAAGTCTTTCATACCTATCGCCCAGGACACGCTGCTCGGTCATCTCTCTCAACGTTCGTTCATCTTGATCTGTTCCAGGCCCGAGACCGTATTGCGCGCTCGGCGTCCACCTCAACGGATCGGCAAGGTGGGCATGAAACGCAGCAATGCCATTCTCGCCCGCGGCGAGACGTTGAAGAGGCGCCGCGATGCGCCAGTACGCATTCAGAATGGTCACATCATCCACCATGGGTGCGCGGCGGTCGGTGACGGCACTGTGTCTGAAGATGAAATCGGTGTCGGTCATGATCAGCCGCAAGGTCAGCACAGGGCCGGTGATTTTGTCCCGGATCCACTCGATGGTGGTTTGCCAGTCCTGTATCGCTGGGTCCTCGTCTGACTGCGGCCAGAACATGGCGTTGTAGGGAGGAAAGACCAACTCAACGAATCGGAGGTATGCAAGGCAGTGAGCAGGGACAACGTCCCTCAAAAAGATCGACGCGGCCAGGCGTTGGTACGGATAGTAGCCGCCGCATGCAATGCTGCTGCCCCGGTCTGACTGTCCAAGCTGGTGTGGCCCTGGCGGCTGCGCAGGCAGTTTGGAAATGGCATCGTGTACGATGAAGCGGTTGTTCGAGAAGAACACGTATTGCGCGTCCTGGTAGAGCGAGCGGCAGATGAGAAAGAGGCTGGGCCCAGGCGGGACCCAGCATTTGCACGTTGGCGAAGAGGCGGCGTGGTGACGGCGGCAGAAACAGCCGACCAGATACAAGCCGTTTCTGTTGGACCAGCATTGGCTGAACTGGCAGCCGTGATGGATGTGTGGCGGACATTCGAAGCCTCTGTCTGAGGCGCACATGGTGTCACGGATGGTGTACGCTTGTTTTTGTCTGCTCCACGTCACCTCGCGGTGGGGTGTTACCAAGTTAGTGTACTCAAGGATGCGGAGGCGGAGTTCGCGTGGGAGCGAAGCCAAGCCCGTGAGCGCCGGGGACGGCTTGGTTTCCCGACTGGCACGGCCAGAGGCTTGCCTCTGTAGGGCAGCATCCTCGGCCAGTCGCTGCAACCGAGGGTCCGGCGTGCTGCACAGACGGACGCGGCATGCTTTGAGTAACGGCAGAAGACGGAGCGGCGCAACAGCTTGCTTCGCGACTTCGACGGCATGTTCGCTCTGAGGTTCGACATCGCAGACTAGGGCGAGCTCAAGATGTCCCGGCCTGACATGAGACGGCAGATAAGCGACGGCCGCATGCCACTCGTTGAGCATGCCGTGAATCTCGGCAAGGCTAGCGTCACTGTCACCGTGACCGTGGAGAGCAGGGCGGAGCAACGGCGGGTTGTGTGCCCCGGCGTGTTCTCGCTCGCAAGTTTCCGCGCCGGAGCCGTAGTCCCGGTCTACGCAGGCGCTGCGGCAACAGTACGGGAACTGAAAGCGGGTGGCCGGTTGGTGGCAGGATGCCTGGTTCAGAACGATCCGAAGGCGACCCAGAGACGCGAGCACCGGCGGGGTCAGGGCGTGCAGGGGCGCGAGGGATCCCGGGCCCGAGTAGCGGATGGTGAAGTGGTTCGCCTCGTAGAGCAGGGCTGCGGCCTCGGCGTAGATGATGCGGCAGGAGACTAGCAAGCCGCAAAACGTGCTGGGCGGCACCTGGGGTACGGTCCTGCCACCGTGTAGGTCGAAGGCCCAGGGGGCGCCGCGCCAACATGCCAGGCCGGCGTATACGTAGATGCGCCGCCGGATGTTAGGGGGGAGGCGCAAGACGCCCGGAAGGATTGGTGTCTGGGTATTCGGCACGACCGTCGCCATCGTCACCGCGCCCCACGGAACACCGGGATGTGGTAAAATTGGATTGTGTATAAGTTGGGAGGTTGGTTACTTCGTGAGGACTGCGTAGGCGAGGACTTGAAGTGAGGCTGCCTTGCGTTGTTGCGGCTGAAGCCCCACCCATAGCCGAGCTCACGCACGTCTTGGCTCTACCTGAGAGCCGATGCCGACCACTTCAACGGGAAGACCTTGTCCAGGCGCCATGAGACCACGGCTGGGAATCTGTCTTGCTACCGTGGTCAACCAGCTGCGAGTTGCTGAAGCGAGGCGTCTCCCCGCCTTCTACGAAAGCTTGCCTTCGATTTGAATGGCGAAGACCGCTTGTGGCTTGTCGTGAGGAGCCGAAAGCATGGACATTTTCTAACTCTTTTAAATGATTGTGAGCAGTGGTTTGCTGGTGATAACCATGAACGAATGTGAATGTGTAAAGGAAAGAGAAACGAGTCGATCGTGAGGAAACGACTGGTGACTGTTGACCTCCCAGTTTCACACATGACCCCTAACCCTGAATCTGCAATTGCCCAGCCCAAACGCTAGGTTGGCCGATGCAACCCTGCTCCGGGCAGGAGCTCCGGCTGGGTAGGCCGGCAGCCTCGAAGCCTTGAAGCCAGCCGTGCCAGCCCAGCGTGGTATCATCCACTTTTGAAACTTCAACACCAACACCAACGACGCTGCAGCAACCTCAATCGTCGCCACCTGCACTGAAACCTCTGCGTTTCCCTCGGTTTACACAATGGCTGTGTTCCAGAACCGACGCTACCGGTCAGCGGCCGATGCCAACAGCTTCGGGGCGCGGTACCGCGCCATGATGGCGAAGCGGCCTTTCCTGCTATTCGGCCTGCCCTTCATGACCACCATCGTGGCCGCGTCGTTCGTGCTGACCCCCGCTGCCGCCGTCCGCTACGAGCGCCACGACCGCAAGGTTCGCCAGATGACCCGCGAGGAGGAGCTCGGCGTCGGCCGTGCCGGGCGCAAGGTCGACATGCGGGAGGAGTACTACGTATGAACATTGGCCCGTTTTACCTGCGCTTTGGGCATGGCATTTTGCTGACGGGTGCTGGTATGTGTCTGGAAAACAGAGATTGGCGGGCAAGGATATCGACAATTGGGAGCAGAAGCGCGTCAAGAGGCTACCTGGGGAGAGCGACGGTGTGCTCTAGGAGACTTGGGTCTAGCGACTGACACGACAGAGAGCGAATGAAAGAGAGAGCCGAGGATGTCTGCAGCGCCGGGGATAATATCGCCGCTTCGCACCAATCGTCGGAACGACGAATTTCCCCTGATGATCGGAACCGAGATCTAGATCACGATCTCAGCCGCCGATCGCGACGACGGATGCGCACAGATAACCAGCCCGGGCGCATCGCAGGCGTGATGCCGGGGGCACCCCGCTGACATGGTGGTCCCTTTTCGGGCGCGATCCTCAGCTCAATCGGCCAGCATTGTGATCACATGGTCGCTCGTTATCTCTAGCCACCTGCAGTCCTCTCTTTACGGTTGAGTAGGCAGCTGAGGCAGGTATCACAAGTGCCATCCCATCGGCACGTCTCTCGGTCGGGAAGTGCGCGCAGCCGGCAGCATCGGGTCGTTTTGGCGGTGTTACGAAGCCATGGGCCGGATCGTCGGGCCTTTTTTTTGTCGGTTTGCCGCTTCCAATATCGAGATTAAGCAAGACGGCCTGCATACGACCCTGTTTGAGCTCCGGAACGCTGCAGTATCGGTCTACCCAAGCGAGCCAAGGTGGACAGATCTACCAGGCACTGGGGACTGGGCAAAGCATTGAGGTTAATTCTTGCGGTTGCTGGTAACACGGGGCCGGCAATGGTGACACGGTGTTGGACTGCAGGTTCTACTTTGGATTGCAGATAAGCTGGCTGTCTTCTTGGCGAGCGGTTCACAACGTCACCGGTGCGATGATCCTGTTCTGCGCTACAACAAATTTGAAGTTTGCCCAGAAGCGTTGCAGTAGCACGCACTTCGCCCACACCACACAGAAACGAAAGCGAATTGAAGTCGCCTTGAGCCTACCGTGTTTCAGAAGTACACGACGCTGCGTCACCGAGGATCCCGAGCTTCGGCGCTTACGGGAACACTTATCGAACGACGCGGACCTCCCCGCGTATTTGTAAAGGGGAGTCACGGTCCGGGTGGCAAGCTCAGAAACCCGAGTCAGTCACACGAGCCACAGTCAGCGAAGCGCTCAAGCCGACCGCGACCGTCTGATTCCTCAATCCCGCCGGCATCGAACGAGCGCCCCTTGGCAATGAACATCGGACAGTGGCCAAAGTGAGGTGCTGATGCTCCGGGTGCCCCGCAAGTCACCACTTTCATGCGACGGTTGGTGCCTGGGCGCCACTTCTGAGTGTAGACCATGATAACAACCAATCTGAACGAGGGCGGTCTCAGGTCGAAATCGTCGGTGACGAGAGAGATGGGACTGAACGAAGAGAACCCCTGAACCCGGCAACTTGAGCCCAGCCTGGCTGCCTGGTGATCGTGATCCACGGGCGCAACGCTGTGTTCCCGCGCGTCCCGCCAATGCCGATCGCGAACGTCGATGACTGAATTGACAAGAACGAAATTCCTCGATCCCGCGCGACGAGGAAATTCCACCGCCGAGACCCCACCAGGAACGCCGAGCCAACCGCAAGGGAAGCAAGAAGAAAAGGAAGGCTGACGGCGGTGGCTCGGTGTTGGTAATGAATCAGCATAAATTTTGTTTGCTCAACGATGTCTTGCCCCGCTCTACTGCGTACTGGGTATGTTTCAACTGCACGACACAGCAGAATGCCAAGGCCTTGGGAATGGGAAAAGCCTCCATCCAGCTGCTGTCCTATCCTATCGCGGTGCCCGCATTCGCACAGGTACCCCGCGCCTGGGGATGGGATCGGCGGATCAACCACTCTGCCGGAACAGGACGTGCATGCTGGTGGCTGACGCCCAATTCGGCATCCCTCCAATCATGGGCGCCGGACGGCATTCCTGAGCGAGGGGATTTCAGGTCCCATGAGCAGCTGCCACGCGGTGCCCTGAGGGGGGGTAGGTTTGCCACACCCCTCCCTTCTGAAGGAACGAGAAGAAGCAGAAAGTTCCCCAAGATCAGGAACCGGCGGTGAGGGGAGGGGAAGCAGGCGAGACACGACAGGCAAACATGAAAGCCGCTCGTTTCCTCGGGTTACTGTTCCCATCAAGATGGCGGATGGATTTCGCGATCCTCGCGCTTTGTCGCCTCTGCGATCCGCTCACACGCGGCCGGTGTCTTCCTTCCGGGGCCGTCCGGTATGGCATTCTCCACAGTCTCCTCTGGGGCAGTGTGATGATGTTCTCGAGAAGCTGTGTCCACTCAGCCCGAGTCGGCTTCGGGGCGGATTCCAGGTCGGCCAAGCGACGGCGACGAGAGAAAGCGGCTGCGCTTGCACGAGTGGGGCAAACCCGTCGCTTTCCCGCGTTTCTCGTCGCACAACGGAAGGGGGCGGACCAGGGCCAGGGCTTGGCATCGCGGACGTGCGCTGGCCCCACAGTGCTTATCCCACGCAGGGGTGTTCCCAAATCGCATTCCCAGTCGGAGGGGGCTTTTCATGATGTCTGTTCGATGATCCGGGTCAATGACGTACTGTGTGCGTTAGACGGTGGCTGGCTTTTTTGCGCCGAGAATGATCGATTGGATGACAGGCTCCACGTATTGCCCATCAATATCAGTTTGTCCTGTTTTACGTTGGGGACAGTACGAGGCAACGGAACGTGGACCCTCTTTGTATGTGTGTGTGTGTGTGTGTGTGTGTGTGTGTGTGTCTACCTACGAGCAGCGGCCGGCTGTGGTTGTCGTGTTGGTGTGCGAGGCTGGCGGCGTTGCTGGTTCGTATTATTTGGCAGCTGTGCGGCTGTTGCTGATGAGGTGGCTTTGTTGCGCACAACGTCCGGGATGGGGCAATGGACAATACCAAGCTTGGCATGTCCCCTCTTCCCGTTTGGGGTCCAGGAGCGAATGGCCCTGGACACGGCATGGGCTGCCCGACCATTTGCAGCATGGCTGAGATGAAATGGTGTGCAGCTACACGACCTCCGGTCTCACCCCCCTTCCTAGTCAGCCCACACCCCAGAAACGCCCGATTCGGGTTTCCTTCGCTGTGCTGAGCCCCTGCAAGGTACCTGGCCATGGCACACCCCGATCGGCGCCGACGTCTGGAACCTGGTCGAGCTGGTGTCGTCAGGAACAACGATGCGGACATGCAGGTCCGGGGTCGCTTATAATATCCCACCCCTTCCCTCGAGCTGCCCGAGTTGGCCCTGTCTAGCCTTTGGTTTTACATCTTCACCAACAAAGAGCCATGCCTTGGCCCGACTCCAACCATCAACGGTCGCCGACAGCCAACTGAACTGGATAGTTCCTTTCACTCCGAGAACCCTTTATAAAAGCCACCTCACCAGATCCTGCGTGATGTTGTGCGGCATCCACCACCTCAGCACTCCCCCAAGCCCTGAACACCCGCCTCGCTTCCTCCGCAGCTTCCGGAGCCACAGAAGTCTCAGGCACAGCAACAGCAACAACACCAGCACCAGAGACGCACTCAGCAACGAAGAGATGCACCACCACCAACAGAGCGGAGCCCGCCCCTCGCTCGACGCGAGCCCGCGGCCGTCCACCAGCAGCAGGCGAACAGACCGCTCGATCGACTGGGATCCCCTCCGGTTGCACCCGCCTTCGGGGCCGGCCCCACCCCTCCAGGACAGCAGCTCCGGAGACAGCACCCGTGCCAAGGAGCTACGGCACACCCGCTCGAGCCACTGCCTCCGCCAGACCCCATCATCATCAGCATCAGCATCGCGCCGCTGCTGCTCCTCGTCCTCCCCGACGATAGGTGCAACCCACACAGTCATCTACGGCGGCTTCGACTTCGGCTTCGGCAACAACCCTACGCCGCCCATGATGATAGCCAGCCGACGACGCGCCCCCTCGCCGACGCCCAGCGACGCCAGCAGCGAGTTCAGCCTCAGCCCGAGCTCGGGCAGCTTCTCGTCGGTGTCTGACTACGATCTCTCCTCTCCCCATTCTCATCCTATGGCAGGTGGAGCAGAGGGGGAGGATGAGATGGGCCTGTGTCTGGGGCTGGCTCCCGCCCCTGCGCCCCGGCCGCGCGCCCGGCCGCGTGTGATGGGTAGTCCCGCGGAGCAGCTCATTCGCCGCGGCGGGTGGAAGCGGAGGGGGATTGTGTTTGTGGATGAGAGTGCCATGTTGGCCGACGAGGAGGAGACGTTTGAGATTTGACCTGTCTCTGCATTTCATTCCCTCTTATTTGCTTTCTTAGGCTGCTCTGTTCTCATATCGTTGTTTAATGATTTCCTATGTTGGCGAGCATTGCTATGGCGTTTTTGGGTACTCAGTTTGGTCCGACTTGGGAATGAGGGTAACTGGGAGCTTGGGACCCCATCGGGATATTGGGAACTTTAGGAACTTGGGTATACCTGGGCCATCATGGCCTTTGGTAAAGGCAAGGAGGAACAACGGACTGCATTCAATTCCCTTTGTCTGGAGTCACGGGGATACGGATTCACTACGATACCCACCGGGCCTGGGGCGCGCTTCCATGTTCTGGCCATTTGCCTGTAACAATAGGGGGGGGGGGGTTGTGGTGGTTGGACGGAATGTTTCCTTTTTGGATGGAAGGCAATAATCAGTGCCAACGGGTAGCTTAGCTTAGCTCAATCCGTCACGCTACCAGCACTGGGCGAAACACTTGAGCCTCTCAATCTGATGTCGATGAGACACTTCGCACTTCAGAATCCCCCAACCAGTCCTTGCTCGTAGTTGCCATCCGGAGCTTTCTCCAGGTGGCTCCCGTCACTGGTGCACTGCAAGTTCCAGGCCCCAGAAGCTTTGGCCCGTCTGATGTAGGTTTCCAGGTTGCTCTTTGGTGTTGCTGTTTCCCAACGGTGGCACAACCGCTGTCACGGGCCCCCGGCAATTGCCGCTGCCACCCGCCCACGCCGCTAAACAGTATATCGCGATGCTTGGCGCTGCGTTTCCCTGGAGTGCCCAAACAAGCTAGGCCTGTCTCTCTGGTGGCCCACCCTTGCCCTGGCCCTTGCCCACATCCGGCACTTTCACCCCGCACTCCACCAGGCTTCTGCGCATCCCTTGCGTCCCTTCCTCAGCTCATCACATCGCATCAGCCCTGAAGGTTGGTTGCAATTGCCAGTCACGCGTAGCAGGATGGAAATTGCAATCAATGCCGGCTGACGATGGTTGAGTGCACCTCGTTTGTTTTTGCGCTCGTTATGTTCCTGACCATGTTCAGGCTCGGGCAGGCTCGGGAATGCATTACGATGTCGGGTCAGCCGGGCGCCGCTGCCTTGGCCCAGTCCGGCCATTATCGCCGCCAAATATTGCCCTCGCTGAGACCTCAGCCCTCCAGCTCGCGTAATTCACACCACGCTGCTCGGAGGTGAATCGGCATGCAGCCCGCCTCAGGTGGCAGCAGTGGCAGCAGTGATGAGAGCGGTGAAGGCAAACTCGCCATTCACCTCCTTCCGAGTCATTGATTCCACGAAACACTCACATTTGTCTCATTTCCCCTGCCCGGTTTTGGCGCGAGCTAATGCCTGGTTTGACTTACACGCCCCGGCATCCCCGCACTTGGCCACGGTTCTTAGTACGTGATCTATCTTTGGCCGAAGTCACCCGGTACCAGCCACAAGCAGCGAACGCAACAACCCAGAAGGCCGAGACGATGACGAGCAACGAGCGAACTACAGTGTACATACTGCAAGCACACAGCCAGGCACAGCCAGGCACAGCCGAGCCGATCCGAATTGGTGCGGCTGCTGCCCTGATATGAACTTGGGGGCGACGGTCAAGTGACCCAATACTGGCCCGGGCTAATCCTGTTCCTGTCGACCATGCAGACACCCCCTCCTGCAGGTACGCAAACCACTGCGGATCTACAGCATTGTGCAGCTGCAAGTGCAGGCGCACGACACCCCGCCCGAGATACCGATTTGATGATTCCGCTACGCCCAAGCAAAGTGACAGAGGGAACGAAGGCACCTATCCCGGGGCTTCACGGGGCTAATACGCTTCGGTCCTCTGTGTCCATCCCGGCGCCGCCACGCCGACCACCGGACTCCGACCCGTCAGCACGGGCGTGCCGGCCTTGAGGCTGAGCGACGGAAGCCGCCCGCCGCCGGGCTGCAGCGCCCAGAGGGCCACGGCGATCGTGTTGGTGCCGCGGTAGTTGAGGATGCCCTCGGGCACGGGGAACGACGTCTGCGGGCCGATGTGGCTGATGTACCGGCCGAATTCTGCCGGCCTGCGTCAGCACGACTGAACCTGTATCCCCCGGGGGAACTCGGGTAGTACGGCGGCGGAATAATAAAGGGCAGCAGCTGAGGCAGGCAGGTACCCGACGCAATATGCGGTGTCCCGACCTGTCTCGGCGGCTCCGGGGAATTGGTGCTGTGATATCCGCTTGAGAGAAGACCAGCAGCGGCATCAGGGTGCAGCAGCAGCACAAACAACAACAAAACAAAAAGGCTCAACTTACGAAACCCATTCACCCACAACACCACTCGATACCTCCCGCTTGTTCCGGCGCCATCAATCGCCGGGAACTCGAAACTCATCGGCACATCCCACTGATCCCCAGGGATATCCAACTTCACTTCCGTCGTCCAGAACCCCACCCCAGGCTCACCCACCCCCTTCATCGGACTCCCTCCCACCACCCAACCCGCACCGCCGCCATTCCCACTCCCCGCAGCCGCGCGAGGCAGATGAAACCCCTGCCTCTCCACCCACAACCCGCCCTCATTCAACGGGCCCCTCGCCTTATCCACGTAGTCCTCCCCGCCCAGATTCCCCGTCACCTTCCACTCGATGTCTGGCGCCCCCCCGCCGAAACTGTACTGCATGATCCCCCGCGGCGCTTTCATCTCGTCCGCGCCCACCAACGCGTTCTGCGCATTCCCCATGTTGTCCACCAGCACGGTCAGCACGTAGGCCCGCCCGGGGACGAGCCGCAGCGGGAAGGTGTCGCGCCGCGAGGACGCCGTCGCGTTGCCCGCCCAGCTGCCCAGGAAGGTCTCGTCGAGCCAGACAGCCGACGCGAACGCGCACCCGCCTTGGGTCAGCAGGGTGAGGGAGATTTCGGCTCCGGACGCGGTGAAGTGGCCCCGGAAGAGCAGCGCGCCGCCCGCGTGGAAGGTGTAGTCGGATGCGTAGAGCGACGTTGGGGTCAGCGGGGGTTGGAGGTAGGTGTTGTTGGTGCGGTTGCCGGGGAGGTTGGCGTCGGGCCAGGCGGCGTCGCTGAAGGAGGGGTGGAGCTCCGGGAGGGCGTTGAGGTAGGACCAGGAGAGAGCGGAGAGGTCGGGGAGGGCGACGGTGGGTGGGGCGTAGTTGATCGGGACGGTCAGCCAGCGGCCGTCGGAGGTGGGTTGGTAGGGCGTTGGGGTCGTGTTGATGACCAGCGAGGTGGCGCGCTTGGGCACGCCGATGAGCTCGAGGGACGTGGTGCTGTTGAAGTCGCCGCGGATGGTGAGAGTGCCGCTGTCGGAGAGCGTGGCGGAGCGGATGAGATAGCCGCCGTTGATGATCAAAGGGGGTTGGTTCGGGGTGTCGGGCACCCAGTAGTTGTAGGCTGCGTTGCGGTCTGTGTTGCCAGGGAGCGTGGTTGGCGGACCGTCGCGTCGGGATAATAAACAGAAAAGGGGGGAACGTAACTTCACTTACCGATCATGTAAAACCAGGTGTTTCCCACGCCAATCCACTGCCGGGTGCCGGTCGTCTTCCACTGGGCGTACAAGTACGAGCCGTCCAACGCCGACTTCACGGCGCCGCTGCTCACGATGGGGAGCAGCGCAGCGGCCGCATCGCACAGCAGCAGCAACTCATGCGTCTCGTCGATTGCCCCGTACAGCACCACGACCGTTTGGCCGTCCTCAAACTTCTGCCAGGTGAAGACCTCGGCGGTGCTGTAGATCAGCTTCATTGGCCCGATGGGGTAGTCGGTGACATGAATTCGGCTGTCCCGCCCGGGCATCGTCAGCGTGCCACCCAGGTGCGGAATTGTGAGCCGGCCTCTGGACGTCGGCAGCGTGAGTGTGTAGTTGACGATGCCGGCGTCGCGGTAGGCCGTCTTGCGCGTCACGTAGAAGGACCCCTTAGGCCCGGCCACGGCGGTCACGGTGATGTCCTGGCTCGGGCTGTACACGCCCGTCGTCGGCTTCAGCTCGGGCGTTGCTAGGAGGTAGCCTGGCGACACCTTAAAGAAGTTGGCTTGCAGCTTTATTTCTGAGTACTTCTCGCGGTTGAGCGTGCGGTCCTCGGCGATGGCCTATGCTTTCGTTAGCAACATCTTGAACAGCCGTGCGGGGGGTGGCTTACAGCTGCATAATCGTACGAGGTGTAGCCGCTGTCGTAGCCCAGGTTGCCCCAGTTGGTGCCTCCGAACATCTGGCTATGTCAGGTGTGCGCTGAAATAAAGGGGGTTCGGGGTTATACCATGTAGATGTTGAATATCTTGGCGCCGGCGGCAAAGTTGTTCTTGTTGAACACCCGTGTCTGCTCTGCGTTGAATCTTTCAGCACAGCGAGCAAACCCGCTGCCGCCCCAGTAGTCGAAGACGCCGCCCTGGTGATGGTAAGCGATGCGTACACCAGGAGTAGAAACTGAAACCGTACTTGAAACTGTGCACGTTCATTAGTTATTTCTTGAGACACAGATTTCACGGCGACTTACTCACCTCCGGGATAGCATATGGCGTGGACGGACTGGCTTTGAGGTGGTTTGCGTACTGCGTATCGCGCAGGTCTCCCTTATGCCACGCCATGTCATCGCAAACCGGGTCAAGCGGCAACAGGTCGTGACCATACAAGTCGACCGCACCTACGCCGGTACCCGGAGCATTGTGTCCCGCCGACCATGCGTCGTTGTTGATGAAGGGCACGACCACGCCGGCCTTACGGGCCTGGTCCTCTACATACTGCATGTAACCTGGGTCGGGAAAGTTGAAGCCGATGAGTGTCCTCGAGGTGCTGTGCACCATCAGCTACCCGCTCAAAACACCTTTGCTCGTTCTGTGCCGTACCTGTATTCGCTCTCTGGTTGATAGAGAATGACCTTTCCGCCATTGTTGATCTGCGCTTTGGCAATGACGGCTGCAATATTCGCCGCGTAACTGCCAGCCAACATCAGTCTTGTGCTCACCCTTTAACTTATTGTAGGTTGTTGCTTACTCACTTATTCGTCGCGGCCAAGTAATCAGCGTCTGCGGTGCGTGGATGGCCCTTGAGTCTTTGTATCCAACCAGGCAGTCCACCTCCTGTGACCTCCGCATCTAATATCGTCACCCAGTCAGCCCACAAGACTTCACGTTGAGCCAGTGATACGACTGCGGGTGGAAATTAGGACATACCAATATACGGCCCGGGCTTTGCAATAAGCCACAGCCCAACATCGTCGGCCGCCTCAAAGAAGGGCACCAGATCGAACACGCCCTCAGCGCGGAATTCGCCGGGCTTGCCCTCAAGCAGAGCCCAGGGAACATAGAAGGAGACCGTGTTGAGTCCCGCTGCCTTCATCTTCTCCAGCACGTCGCGCCACAGTGAGGGCACGGGCAGTCGGAAGGGATGAAAATCGCCGCCAAACAGCATGGTGCGCTGGCCGAGTAGGATCAGTGAGGCATTGTCCCACGTCGGCGGCGGGTAGGTATTGCCGGCGCGTTTGGATTCCTGATGGCGGTGGTGATGGTCGGAGAAGAAGGCCGGGGGAGCGAGAAGGGGGGAAGGGAAGAGGAAGGATGAGGCGCTACATAGCGTGAGGATGGTGGAGGCTAGCAAGAATAGGGGTAGTTGTGCGATCTGTGTCATGGTGTCAGCATTCTAAGGTGTACATTCGGTAAATGAAAGACGGAGAATCGAGTGAACAAGAGACAAGGGGATGTGAGGAGATCATGGTGGGATTTATTAGCGTAGAGCACCCAGGCGACGACAAACCGGGAGGCGGGCGGTAGGTAGCGCCGACACAGCGTTCACCACTGTGTATTCTTGGTGTCACTGTCTTGTTGAGTGAAACTGAAGCAAAATACATGGGTAGTAAGTAGCACTGATAGATCGTCCATCGTACACAACACGGACTTTGAGCTCTTGTTTGTTACCGCCATACCGTCTCAGAGTGATGATGTCTGCCATGGTCCTGTACCTGACGATGTTTGTTCAGCCTAGCCATCAGCCGTGTGTTGTGGAACGCGACGAGAGCCGTGTTTGGCCAAACTACCTTAGTCAACTGGCAGAACCTTATGTTAGAAACATGGCCCGCCTCACAAAGACGGCCAGCCTGAAATTCCTGCCTTTGCTCTCCGCACTTCCGGCGACGGACGAGATGTGGTATGCGAATGTCATCCCCCCTGAGCCCTTTCACCTCGGTGACACTTATTTCTTGCGCAACCCGAGCAGGCTTGTACACCTATCACAAGCGAGACTCTTGCCCAGATTACCGACCGCGTACTGCCGTTGCACTTGTTCGAGTATTGTCCTCATTCGCCACAGCCCTTGTAATCAAGCGTTCGGCTCCCATCACCAAGGTCGGCGAACCCCTTGTGTCTTGCAGGAAGGACTAGTCTCTTGTGAAGCTTGGCCTGGGAATCAGACAGCCTCGGTTGTGGCTGAGACAACAAGTACTTCTGTTCTGGAGTTAGCAGTTTTGGCCGCCTGCCTGTCTGTGGCGCGCATACAGCTCGGGAGTTGAACTGGTCGAAGATTTCGCAAAGGAAGCGTGGGAAGGTATGACGGTGAGAGACCAAGCTCTTGGTGTCATCCAGAGATACTGAACAACCGCAGTTTTGCCCACGCCTAGGAGCACCATTTTAATTAACTAGACAGATATCACATTGCAGTTGCTGTGAGTAGACCGCGGTTCCCAACTTCTTGAGACGCTCGTTTGAAACTGTCTGATTCCTGCAAAACCCTGTAAGAGACTGCTACTCAACAAGATGGAAGTCGAAATCCAGATCAGGTGTCGGGCCAGTGTCAGTGGGCACCGGCTCCAAGCTTGCCTGACTAGACTTTTCGCCCGAGTCGTCGTCCCACTGTGTCGCAGCAACCATGTCCACCGGCTGACCATCTCGTTTCCAAACCCTGCCGTCCTTCATAACAAAGCCAACCTTGCGCAGCGCCTTCGCGTCCTTCCTCGGATCGGTATCCACAGCAATGATATCCGCCCTAGCCCCAGGCTCCCAGCATCCGAACTTGAACCCACAAGCATCCCTTCCACACGCAAGCCACCCATGGTACGTACCCGCCACCAGGACATCTTCCAGCGGAATACCCGCCTCCATCATGATTTCCATCTCCCTGACGTTGAGCCCATGGTTAAACACGCCCGTGTCGCCACCCGTAGCCAGCCTCACACCCGCTCGATGAGCTTGCTGCGCCGTCCTCTTCGACCACGCCAGAAAGTCTAGCGCACCGTACGCCTCGATCGCAGCCAGCGTCGGCACCCACACAGTTCCCCGGCGCGCCATCTCCTGGAACCAGACCTCCGGCCCCAACTCCACTGAATCCTGCCACACGTGCTCGATCGTCGTCACCCCAGCGCGCGTTGCATTCAGCGCAGTCGCCACCTCGCCGCAGTGCGCCGCCACTGGCGCGCCCGCCATTCTCGCCTCGGCCACGATCGCGTCCAGCTCCTCCTGGCTATACAGCGGCACGACCGGGTTGCGCCCCACCCTGTCCGGCGGAAACAGCACCTTGCCCCCGGGGCCCGCCACGTCGGGCGGGAACCGCATCACGCGCCGGCGGTAGTCGGCATAGACCTTGATCAAATCGGCACCGTCGCCGATGCGGCGGCGCACGGCGGCTCTGACCCCTTCGACTCCGTCCGCCCAGTCCGCCGCGCGCGGCACGCGCAGGCCGCCGCCGGACCCGAGATCGCGGTTCTCGGGCCGGATCGCGTAGCCGCCCGAGCTGGCGAGCGCCTCGGTCGCGACGAACAGCCGGGGGCCCGGGGTGATGCCGCGGTTGACGCAGTCGCGGAAGCCCGCGTCGGCGGTCCCCAGCGCCTCCGTGCCCAGGTCGCGGTAGGTCGTGTACCCGGCCAGCAGGGCGGCGCGGGCGTGGTTGGTGGCGCGCACGATCCGCTCGACAGGCGACTGCAGGAGCATCTGCTCGTCGTGGGAGCGTTCTCTGCAGAGAGGTGGGTGGATTGGTTGGTAACGGGACGGTTGGTGGATTAAGATGGAGGAGGATGGGGGTGGGTGGGTGAGACGAACTTGTCGGAGTGGAGGAAGATGTGGGTGTGGGCGTCGACAAAACCAGGGAGGACGACCTTGCCACGCAGGTCAATGTCGTTGGATTGAGAAGATGACAGCGCGGTGCGGCGGTGGAGGGCCGCGATGGCGCCGGTGCGGGCGTTGACCTCGATGGATATGTTGCGGAGGAAGGCCTTCTGGATCGGGTCGAACAGGACCGATGTGTGCACCATGAAGGTGCCGTCGTGGGCGCTGTGAGGCATGGCGGGCTCTCGACGCAGCGGGGGCGCGGTCGGGCGATAGTTGGGTTTGAGAGGCGTCGCGACGTTGCGGCTGTCGTCCGAGTCGCTGAAAGACGAGCGACCAGAGGTCATAGTGTAGCTGGCGCGAGGACGGCGGGGGCGGCGGTGTTTGGCGGGAAGGGGGGTTTCGGTTGCGGTTGCGAGGTCTGCATCTGCTTGTTGACTGCAGGCAGGAAGAGTTGGGCCGAAGAAAGAGAAGGAGCGGGAGTCTCGGGTATCTGCCTGCTTATACCCGGGGAAGGTGCCATTGTGCCCTGCCGTGTTGGCTCGCCGTTGTTGGCTCGTCGTTGTCGCAGGCTTGGCACGGCGCACCTTGATGGCCCAGCGCGGGTTGCGACCCAACAACGCGTGAAGGCAACAAGGGAAAGGAAAAGAGAGAGAGACACAGACGAACAAACAAAGACAAACAACTTTTTTTTTCGCCTTTTCTTCCTTTAGCACCGCCCCGCCGCATCTCAGGCCTCCTCGCCGGAAAACTCAGTGTTTGAGTTACTCCGACTGGGACTCGAGATCGGGGTTTTTGGCGCCTTTCTCGGCGCCAGACCGTCGCTGTTTGCGACGGCGGCCAACAACAACGAGAAGAAGAAAAATAAGCGCGATGACGACCGCGCAAACAGCGAAGCTTATGACGGCGACGGTGCCGTCGCCGGGGAAGGCCTGGGCCGCGACGTCGTCGTCGGCCCCCGAGAAGATGGCTGAACCCATGGCTGGACCTATGGGTGTGATGTCGCAAATCAATAAAGAAGGATTTCCTCGAGGTGTGCGGACAAGAAAAGAAGAGCAGCAGAAGGGTGCCACGAGAAGAGGGCGAAGAGGTTGATATAGGCAACCGGGCTGCGCGACCATGGGCCCATCGCAGACCCGAAGGCATCTTGACGCTCCGAAACATCAGTGGTCACTTGCGCAACCAGTCTCATGTGGGCGCGTGGTCGGAATGCAGAGGCTGCTGGCATCTCATCGTGATGTTCGTATGTCTTAATACGGACGACGAATAAGCGCTGCTGGACACAGAGATGTCGAAGTGCGGTGCTAACGACAGCACGCGTATGACCAGCAGTTGCGCGATTGCTAGGTAAAGAACCAAATAAGGCTGATCACCAGCCACACCAGTCACATCGGTTTGAGACTGACGGCATCCTCTGCTCATTGATATGAAGGTACATATAAAGCATCAACTGCAGTGGCCAAGGTAAGCTCCGTGAATGAAGTGTAATGGTGTCTGACATGCTGCTCTGTACGACCAGTCTCAAAAGAAAGCTATGTTGCAGAGCTGACATGAGAACCGGCATAGAGTACGCAGTATGTTGGTAAACACCGTTTACATGGAAGATAAACACTAAGAAGGCTACTAGTAATACATGTGCGTACAGTCCTAGAATTCCGTATAATGGGTTAGATCGAGCTTAGAGCAAATGTGCTGTGCTGTGTAAGTGACGTCACCCCTGCTGAGTGGAATGCCAAGAGGGCACAGTGGGGAGAGGCGGGATGAACCGCAGCTGACGGAACAAGCCGTGGAGCTCCCAACCTCAGCTCGTGCAAACACCGTGTAGGCGTGTAAAGTTTGTAAACGCGCGACACGAGTTATACAGCTGCAGCTCGTCATATCCGCACCAACTTAATACCATCGGACTCTCCAAACGTCAAGATGTTCCGATTTGTAGGTCACATGTTTCTGAATGCCCTGAGCGCGTCTGGAACCCGGAAGAAACCAAGCACTAACCGCATGCCTGCACATCATCATTGGGCGCGCAACAGCACAAACCCCTCGACGTCATCACCCTCTTCCACAAGGCGAGCTCGCCCGCGTCGATGCGAGTGGCTGCCGCTCTGAGGCAGGCGTCGGCTGCCGCGTCTGAGACGTCGACCGAGGACCAGGCCAGCAACCACCAGGCGCAGAGCGAGGCCGCCCGCCGCGACGAGTTCCAGCTCGACATCACCGAGGAGCCGCCGACTGCCGACCAGCTGCGCAGCATCCTGCAGTATGTCGGCCCGCAGCGCATCTCGAGCGTTGTGAAGGGCGCCTCTACCGAGAGGGAGGCGATGAGGAGGTTCCAGGAGAATGCCGAGAACTTCCAGCGCCCGGTTGTATGTCATCCTGACTCCTTTGGTGTTTCAGGGCTGGCTGGCTGACTGACGTCCTTCAGGTGGTCGACTGGATCAATGGCAAGGCGCAGGCAGGGGAAAACGAGTCCGAGATTCTCAAGATGGTGAACGCGCTGCCCAAGTAGCCGCTGCTGGTCGGTGGGCAGCTGGCGACGACACACTTGCCTCATGTATACCCTTCTTCAGGCTTTTTTGTCACGCGGGTGCAAAGCTTTTGTCTCACATGTCACGATTATCTCTCTCAGCTCCACTGCATCATTGTACCATTGCACATGTATCGGCGGCTGGCGTTCTGCCGATTGGGGTGCCTTGTTTTCTTTCCTTTGACACTGTGCAGCTTCGCGTGTGAATGACGAGCCTGTTAGGTGTTCGGTCGTGCGCGAATCCTTCGGCTCCCTGAAAGCGCCGAGGAGGCATCTTGGGCGGCCGCCTCTCGCTGTTTGATTCCCTTGAGGATTTGGATGGCCTCTACTTGTGGAAAGGATCAGAAGTCGCTATTTGCGTGTTCACCGCTGGAGACTTGCTGAGGTGAGGTCTTGAAGGACTTCACATGGCCAGGTCAACAAAAGCATTTCCATCTGATCTCTGGGTGACTGCAGCATGCTGCACATTGGGGCCACAACAAAAGATTTTCCCTCTCTTTGGCGTGTGACGCGGACCTTTTGCTCCAAGCCTTCTTTAAAACACCCGCCCATTTCTCTGCTTCTCCTCTTCTCACTCGATTCTTCCACCACACTTTCTCTTCTCCCCAACACTGCTCTTTCGTACGCAGACCACCCACTTTTCAGTGTTCATTTTCTCCGACTGAGGGAAGTGTGCTGTTCTACTCTCGTTGACTGCTACGATTTACCGAGCTGTCGCCGACTCTGGCAACCATCTTCTTCAACGATTTTACTTCGCCTGGTCGCCTGGTTTGATACCTAGCTGAGAAGTGTATCCGTCTCGCTATCCACCGACTTTTTGTTTGACACTTTGGTGCCACCTTCGTTTTCCATCCTGTCTTCGAACCCACACATGCAGTAAGTATGAGGCGACTCGATCTTTCCAGTCTCTGGATAGCATTTACAGGCTTAGCGAGTTTGTAGGCTGAGTTTATGTATGGTCGCAGGACAAACATGTCCGCCTCTTCAACCACCGGGCTTCACCTGCTGCCTTCGGCCATGCGCTTGCCACAGGAATCTGCCACTTCCTGGGTTTGGGGCTTGACGGTTCAGAAGGTCAAGGTCCCGCAACCCCGCATGGGCTTCTACTGGAACATGCCCGACAACGCGGCGTGCGTCTTCTCGCTGAACGACAAAGTGAGAGAGCCGCGGCGTTATGAGCGTGGCACAGTTCCGTCCCGTCCGAGAGAAAGCTGGTCTTACGACAGTATTCGCGCCTCCGCGGCCGCCCTTCGCAAGAAATATCCCGCAGACGTGCGAGGCATCACGCGGCCGCGGACTTGGGAAGACCTGTACCAGTGGTTCGACAGCCATGACCTGTGGCGGTACGGCGCCTGGAATCTGTGGAACGTCCTCCACTTGCTCCGTGACGAGGTTGAGATGAGACTCGGAAACGTACCGTTGACCCCGGCCGTTTTCCGCGAGATCGATGCGTGGGCGTACGAGTGGTGCACCCATGCGCAAAATCGTCTCAAGCTCGGCGCCTGGGATCAGACGGGCGATGTCTTGGATGTCTTGTCGCCCGCCGACCACAACGACATCCGGGACTGCAACGACGCGGCTCGCAGCGTGCTGCGAGGGGCCTTCCATTACTGGTACGACCAGTTCTCCCTCAACGGCCCCGACGGTAGCAGCCACGACCCCGTCGCCGTCGCCCACCCGTCGCTCCCTGCTCGGGCCCAAGATGGTATGTGTCTCCCCTCGTTTCGCTTTCCATCCAAACGTTTTCGTCTCGAATCACAGCCGCTGACCGAACTTAGACAACGATCCGTCGCTGCCGAGCCCCTCCCGCGCCGCCAAGTGGCAGGGCCACGCCCGGCGTCGCTCTGACTCGCTGCCGCCGCCCGCATTGCCGTCTCCCCCCGCCGCCAATCCGGAGGTGGTCATTGTGTGTGGGACGCGTCGTGCCGGCACGCCTTCGGATCCCGCCGTTGCCGACAACCTCGCCGGCGGGCAGGCGAGGAGGGCCCGCCACCGGTCTTCCCGGTCTGGCCCGGTGCCTCCTGGCTCTGGCCGCGACCAGTTGGCGGGCCGCGGCGCCGGCGTGGAGAACTCGGGTCCGTCTCGGTTGCCGAGCCGGGGCCAACCCGGCAACCCGCTGGCCACCGTGCCTCCGTCGTCGCTGGGCAAGGCACCGGCAAACGGCGGCTTCAAGGATAACGCGGCAAGCTGCCGCAATGAACGGCATTGGGACAGCGGCACACAGCGGTTCGGTGTGACGTATGCGCCGTGCCCTTGCTACCGATGCACCACTCGGTCACGCTCGGTGCACGTTGCGCCCGTCGGCACCGCCCACTGTGCGGGCAGCGGAGAAGCGGAACGCATTCTGAAGGACCACTTCAGTCGCTGGGGTCATGTTGAGGGTTGCCGACTGATCCAGGCGCTTCACAAACGCTGGGCAATCGTCCGCTTCGGCAGCGAGAACAGCGCGCGCCACGCCGTTGCTGCCTCCAACCAGTCGAGCGCAGATACCCACCCGATCCTGGCCGGCGCGAGGGTCACTTTTGCACTCGGCTCCAAGTTCTTTGTGCCCGAGCCGCGGTACCCGCCTCAAGATCGTCGACGGCTGCACAACCCAGGCCAGCCACTCCCCGGCCCTCCGCGGTCGGCTGTTCTGTCTCGCACGGACTCGGAGCGGAGCGACAGCTCGTTTACTTTGCCATCCACGCCGACTCGGCACCGGAATCTTCAGCAGCTGAACTCCACACCGAGCAGCTCCGGGACCGGTCGCTCACTCGGTCAACCCAGGCGTGCCCCAGGCTACGGGCCTATGCAGCACCCAAACGGTTACTTTGGCCCGCCACCTCCCTTTTCGCCTTTGCCTCCGCCTCCGCCTCCGCCTCCGCCACCGGGGCCTGGCGCATTGGCTGCCCCCCCCCCTCAACCAGGAGCTCCATTTCCCCCGCCGCATATGCCGGTTCCGAATGGTCACTGCGGCCCGTTCTTTTCAGGCGGCTGGCCGTGTATGTCCTTGCCCCCCGGCCCATACGGAATTCCCCCTCCTCCGCCTCCCTTCTGTGGCGCTGTTCCTGAGGGATTCATTGGACAGCCCCCCGCTGTTCGAGGCCCGCCTTTCCACGCCCAACCGCCAAGCTTCCATCCTCAGAATGGTTACCCCAATATGCCGCCTTCGGCTCCCCATAGCGGCAGCTCCCTTCACTCGCTCCTTGCTCCCAGTGGCGATACGTCGATGCAGACCAGGTCGCCTGCTGTGGCCGCGGCGTTCTCCGAAGCCGATCCACGCAGTGGTGGCATGGACATGAATGGTTCAGCAACACTGGCTTCTGCGGGTGGAAGCATCCACGTCCGCTTGCCCAATATGTCGCCTGAGGAAACAGAGGCCGCGCCAACGCCGCCCGAGCAACATAACGAGGACCTTGTCTTGTTGCCTAGCAGTAACAGGGTTCAGCCCGACAGCCCTGTTCGGAAAGTCACCTTTGGAGACTTCGCTGCCCAAATCCTGCCCGCGAACCATGACGAGCGTGCTCCTGAATCGGCGGCCAACGGACACCCCAGCGAGGGCAACCCTCCACCGGTCCCAACCGAACCCGCTGGCCACGTCGGCAGTCCTGGCCCGGGCAACGTGGGCAACGCTTTCGGCTGGCAGCTCGATGCGGATTCCCGTCTTGCCACGGGCGATGTGCGCCTTGAGCCGGACTTCAGCGCCACGGTGCGACGCCGTCCGCAGCTGCGGCAGCACGGTCCCATTCCTGGCTGGTGGACGACGAACGGAGCCCAGCCACCGCCGACATGGGAGGGAAATGGCAACGGATATCAGCCGATGCCCCCTCCCATCGCGCCTCCGGCAGCCACAGCCAACGGCTCCTTTCCCCACAACAACAATAATCACCCTATCTACTACCAACAGCAGCAGCCGACCGACAACCCACAGCCTCACCACACCTCGCCGCTCCGCCCGCAGGTGCCGGAGTTCCATCCTGTAGCGGAAGCAGCCGCTCAGTCGCCCGCCCCGATCAAGTCCAAGAAAAAGAAGAAGAATAAGAAGAAGAAAGCCAGCCACGATCCTACCCCGCAGCCCGGCTCCCGCGCTCCAACTCCGATGCAGCAGCAGCAGAACGGCGCGGGCCCGAGCCAGGTTCCGACAATGACACGCGAGGTCGGCGCATCTGACATCGCGGGCCCCAGCTCGGCGGTCAACGGCAACGGCAACGGCAAGGGCAAGGCCACAGCCACGGACATGGACGTGAACGGGGACGTGAACGGGGACGTGAACGGGGACGTGAACGGGGACGTGAACGGGGACGTGAACGGGGACGTAAACGGGGACGTGGATGTAGATGTGAATGTGCAGGGCAAAGGCAAGGGCAAGAGCAAGAACAAGGGAAAGGGCAAGGCCGTGAAAACAGCGTCGCGCTCCCAGCCGCAGTCCCAGGCCGGTTCACGGAGCCACACCCCGGCTCCCGCTGCCGCCGGCTCAGGCGCTGGTTCCTCGAGCTCGTCGGTTCCACCGCAGCAGCCGGAGGTGACGGGCGCGTGTTCCTCCCAACACGTCACTCCTGGGCAAAACGAGGTGGCAACGGTGGTGGTGGAGCAGGACGGTACGCCCCGGGGCGCTACCAACGGCGACACGTCCGCCTCAGCCTCCGGCCCTGTGGAAGACGGGCGGGTCTAGAAGACCCGTGGCGAGGAAATCACTAGGAGCAGTGGTGGTGCTGGTGTGAGACATGCGAAGGGCAGCAGTGCTGATGGCGGGAGGAATGGCGGCGGATACCGTGCTGACGCAGGCGGGTCGCTGCGGGTGCCGCGGAAGCGGTTGGGCGAGGGTGGTGGTGGGTATGGGAAGAAGACGGCGAGAGTGGATGTGAGAGTGTTGTTTGCTTTGGAGCAGAGGAAGAAGGAGGAGGAAGAGAAGCGGGAGGAGTAGGGAGCTGGACATTTTCTGCTGGATGGATGAAGTTGCTTTCATATGATTCTGTGTTGGGGACAAGCAAGAGATGCGTTGGGTGAGCGGGCGTGTGAGCGTGTGTGGCCATGACCTGCATTGAGGGGAGAACAAAAGGATACATATTCATGGGGGTCGTTCGTCTGTCTGCTCTTCGCAATGGTTCGGTTAATCTGGGATTTGGAGCGTTCAGCTTTTGCACGATGATACGAATTCACGACATAACGAAGGGATGACAGGCGGGATGAGGTGTTTCTGGCGCTGAAGAATGGTTCGCCGCAAGGCCTGGATGGTTGTCGTATGGCTTGGGAAGACGACTTAGGAGGTCGTCTTTTTTCTTCTGGGCGCAGAATAGTGTTGTGTTAGGAGTCGGCTGTTACGTACGATATTTCGAGTTGCGAACTCAATGAATGTGCACGCCTAGATTTTTTATGTGCCTGTCATCCTCCACTGTGGTCCGTTCCATATGCTGAGGATGATGTCAATGAGGTTGCCGCCCTGCCGTCCTTGCCACGAGTTTGTCTTGCCCTGTACTATAGTAGGCAGCAGGAAGTTCAGAACCGAAGAGACGTAGGAGCGCGACTGGGAAGACGCACAACATAGATGCCCGTTTTGTCATCAACATTTGCCATCAACATCTGCTCTTATAGTCGTTACCATATTGTTCCCGCCTGACTGAGGTATCCGCGGCAGGATATCAGCAAATCGAGGACAGAGTTTTTCTATGACCAGCCAAAACCGTTACACATCCGCAATACTAGAAGGCCACCCATCGTTACTCCTGAATGTTCATCCCACATGGTAGATACATACAAATAGACAAGAAATCCGGGTCACGCAGCTTGCCCCTGGCAGTCCACCCAAGACGGTCCGCAGCAGGTTAACGTTTCTCCCTCATGGCCCAGGGAGCGGTACCAATTCATTTTCTTGGTCGTTGCGCCGGCTTCCGACGTCTGGCCCGAATGTGACTCTCCTCCTTCAGTTGCACCAATCCTGCGCATGCGTGGCGGCCGAACGAGGCTCCAAAATGTTAAAGAGCCAAAGCAGCTCACATAACGACACACTCGCCCTCCTGCTGCTTCCCAATCTTGCTTCGGGATATCCTTTCCCTCGCACGGGGTCCGCTCTTGCCAGAGCGCTTAAGATCTTCGAGACGTTCCCGCGCCTTGGGGAAGTCCTGGGCTGTTTGTCGCACCGATTGTTAGTACCTTTCCCTCTTTCATCTCACCATGAAGCAGATAAACAGCTTTGAGCAGGAAAGAAGACATGAGTGATACGTACCAGCAGCCCTCCAATACCACCTCTTAGCATCCTCCAAGTTGGCCGACACGCCGATGCCCACCTCCGTAAAGTAGCCCATCGCATACTCGGCCTTGGACAGCCCCGCCATGGCGGCCTTGCGGGCCCACAGGTAGGCCTCGGTGTCGCTCTGCTGCAGCACGCCCTCGCTGCCCGTCAGGTACCAGCCCGACAGGGCCAGCTCGCTCTGGTGCTCCTCCTGGACGGCGGCGCGGCTGTACCACATGATGGACAGGCGCGGGTCGATGGGGCAGCCGAGCAGGCCATACTCGTAGGCGCAGCCGAGGCGGAACTGGCTGAACTTGTAGCCCAGCTCGGCGGCCTGCTTGAAGAGCGAGAAGGCGTAGCCCTCGTCGCGCAGCATGACGTCGTTGGGCTCGGCGCTCTCGTACAGCAGGGCGAGCTCGTGCAACGCGTGCGGGTTCTCGGCGTCGGCGCGCTCGGCGGCGCGCTTGAGCCAGCTGATGGCCTCGCGCGGGTTGCGCGGCTGGCCAAGCAGGCCCTTGAGCAGGATCATGCCGACCTTGTACATGGCGGGCGTGTCGCCGAGTGTGGCGGCGCGCTTGTACCATTGGATCGCCTTGAGCGGGTCCTTGCGCGTGCCGCCGCCCTCGTCGTTGCCGATCTCGCAGCACACGGCCGTGCGGTAGGCCGCCGCGGCGTGGCCCAGCTTGGCCGCCGACTGGTACAGCGAGAAAGCGTGTGCATTGTCCGGCTCGTTGCCAAAGAGCCCGCGCCCGAGGCAGTCGGCGAGGAAGAACATGGCATCCGGGTTGTTGGCCTTCTCAAGCTTGCGGAGGATCTTGTGCGCGTCGACCAGGTAGCGCTCGCGCGACCGCGCGCGGGCTTTGGGGTCGGGGAGGTTGGGCACCAACGCGTCGGACGCCTCGACCAAGCGCTTGGCGAGCCGCAGCGCCGTGGCTTGGTCGCCCGCGTCGTTCTTCACTACGGCACGGAGGTGCTCTAATTCCTCGATGGTGACGGGAGCCTCGACCGGCTTCGCGGCGGTCGGGTTGGCCGCTGGCTGGGGCGGTGGCGGACCCTGCTGATAGCCTCCGGCAGGCGGAGTTGGTGCGTTGCCGCTGTAGTTCGTGCTGCCGCTGTAGGTCGTTCCGCTGCTGTAGTTCCTCACCGGCGGCGGGCGGTCGTTGAGGTTTACCACCGAACCGGGCATGTGTCCCGGGCGAACAGGTGTAGGATGCGATGGGAGACTGTCCGGGCTAGGGTTAGGTTGAGGCGGACCCTGCATTCCGGGTCTGTACGGAGCCGGACCAGGCGGCAATCCTAGCCCGGGAGGCGGCCCCGGTTGCCCCGGCTGTTGTGTCGGCAGCGGGGGGATATCACCGGCCATCTCAAACACGGCCGTCTGCGAGTTGCGCAAGTCGGGCTGAGACTTTGCTCTGCTGACTTCGGGATACCTGCCGGGTCCCCGCTGAGCCTGCTCCTGTGGCGGCGGCGGCGGCGGCGGCGGACCCGCTTGCATGTGTGTGTCGAACGAATTCCTTGGTCGTTGCGACGACATGGCATCGAAATCGGGAACTTCTGAGGCAGCTGACGGGTGGTTCTGGGTGGGGTAGCCCTCGTTGCTGCCATAGTAATCGTAGAAATTGTCGATGGATGAAGGGCGCTCCTGGCTTCCGTAACCGGGGTCAGGTCCGTTCCTTTGCGGGGGCTCTCGATACCCTTGTTGAGGAGGAGGGACCCCATTATTGTTCGGAGGGTATATCCTCTGAGGAGGCTGCCGCATCCCTTGTGCGGTACTCGGTCTCTGCGGCACCCCGCGGGCGACGGGGCCATTGTAGGGTGCACCGGCGCTATCTCGGCGTATGGGGGGACCTCCTTGGCGCATATCCATCTGATCCCTTGCCGGCATCGTCATGCTTCGAGATGGGGGGGCAAACCCATCATCTGGGTATCCGCCCTGCTGAGGGCCATACCCAGGTCCCGGTGGAGGCCCACGCCGTTGGTCGGGATAGTCCTGCGGATGATAAGGTTGCGCCGGGCCACGGGGAGCGCCCATGGGACCGGGCCCCCCGTAGCCATTGGGAGGTGGACGCATCGGCCCTCGCTGCTGCTGTGGCGGGCCATTTGGACCCCTTGGCGGGGGCCGTTGCCCCTGTGCCGAAATATCCATGCCTGCCATCTTCGCCACAATCTGCTGCTCCCGCTCCAGATCCGTCTTGCGATGCGCGCCGGGAAACGAAGGGAAGGGCCCGCCGAAGCCTGCGTCGCCAGGACTGGCCGGGCCGGGTCCACCCATGGGCGGTCCTTGATTCACTTGCGACAGTCAGCGTCCGTTGATACCAGGGCGGTATTCAAGCTCTGGCTGTATGCACTCACTGTTGGGGTCTAAGTTTGCGGGTCGTTCGGCCGGAGGAGGCCGTCCACCGCGCCCGGGCGCAGGATAGCCGCGAGCTCCGGGCCCGCCAGGACCGTTGGCGTAGCCACCGCCGCGAGGGGGGTAGGGCCCCCCTCGTCCAGCATCGCCGGGCGGGGGCCGCATGGCACCTCCTCTTCCTCCGGGCATCGGCCGCCCTCCCCTCCCGGGCCCATTCGGCCCGGGGTCGTAGTAGTCCTGCTGGTATTCCTGACTTGGAGGTCCTCCTCTTCCATAGCCTCTATCGTCGTACTGGCCGCCATACCCTTGATCGTAGCCCTGGTCGTAGTCATTGCCATAGTCGTCGTAAGCGGGGCCATAGCCATCCTGATACTGGTCGTACTGTTGGTGCTGGGGCGGCGGCACATTGTATTGCGGTTGAGGGCCGCCAGCGCCCGCGGGGTATTGTCGCTGCGGCGGAGGGCGCTGTGGCCCGGGTCCCGGTCCGCCGGCGTACTGACCGTTGTACGCCATTGTGCCCTGGTGTCTTGGCAGCGCGTCGTACGGAACTCAAGGCAGAACAGGTGTCTTGCCCAGCTCGTTCTCAGAGTGTCGAGATTGGTGTCAGTCGGGCATGACACGGAGTTACCGGGGCCACGCAGGATCCGTTGCTGATGGTGCAGCTTCGTTTAGAGCCGTCGCATCGTCGGGTCTGGGTTGAAGATGCCGAGTGGATTCGAAGGCGCACAGCGCAAGCAAGGCGACCGTGGGTTGGTTGGGCGGAGTCGGCGGCCTCGCGGGATCCGCAACGCAACAACTACGCTGTAACGGCAGAGCGGAACTGAGCCAAGAGGCGATGGATGGAGTCGAGGGAGTGGTCCGCACGTCGCACGTCGCACGTCTGCCTTTCCGTACCTATCGTATGCTGCGCGGAAGGAACGAAATCAAAGGTGAGAAAAGAAGAGAAGAAAGACAGCGAGAGCCGGGGTCAGAAGCGGGCGAATCGGTGGGTGGTTTTCGCTTGTGTAAGGCGAGGTGATAGAAAATGGTCACGACCCTGCGGCACAGGAATGTGTTGTGTCTCGTTGGGTCCCCCTCCAGGTCCAGAATTGCCAGCAGCGCGGGGCCACCAAGCCCCCGGCCAGGGGCTGTGTTACACGGTACTCCGTACAGGTACAACAATGCCCCGTACCGCGGTAAGCCAGGGTCCTGATGCGACGTGGGCAATTTATGGCAACGAGGGAAGGAGCCTTAACAATGGAAAGTAGGCATCTTTGATCCTTGACTTTGATTGAATACCAGCTTCCTGCCTGCCCCAAATGGACCTCTGCTTACTGTACGCTACTTGCATCTTTGGATGCCGGAAGAAGAAATTGTCACTAAGGTACACTCCGTCGGGTGTTGTCTTCACTCTGTGACACAGCCATTTCAGGACGAGCCTCTGCGCTGAAACACGGGTTAGGGTTCGACACTAGTAGGAGCTCCATTGTGTGCTGTGCGTTGCGTACTATGAGCGGAAGTTTACACGTATTGTAACGTCAGAATGGAAGTCTGGAGGAACCGTCCCAGAATCCCGTGGTTTTCCCTTCGGCATTCCGGCTCATGGGAGCTGACCGCTGCTGCTTTGCTCTCGGACCGAGGCCGTCCTAGGTTTTCTTCTTGCTGTGCCCATGTCGCATGAGAGATCGTCGTGTCCGTCTCCCGGTACAATAGCTAGGCGGCCTGGGAGCCTGGGAGCCTGGGTTGCACGACCAAAGCCCGAACCGAGGACGGATCGGGGGCGTCTGTGTTATCAAAGCGGCGGCTGGCCGTCCAACAGCCCTTGCACCTTTCTAAACGCCAATGCAAGCCATGCAACCGAAGCTTCGGCAGCCTCGTCCGGCGCTGCCCTGGAACCGACCTGGGGCCGGATTACCATGGAGCCATGAAACACTGCAGGTCGGCGGCACCGCTCAATACCTGCTCCCCTTGAAAGAGGCATCACCGAACTCTCTGGAAGCCACCTCTCAACAGCTTGTCTTTCAACAGTCACCGAGATGTGGAACTCGGGAAAGAGGAACAAGCGTATCCTAGGTAAGGTAGGCATTGATTAGTACTTGTACCATGTCTTTCCGTTCGGCACTTCACGCTGATTGCATGGTATGCCCAGCCAGCGTTTCATGACCGGTGCCTTGCCAAAACACTGCCTTGTCACCTCAGATCCAAATTGCTATCTAGGTAAATAGTATGCATTACTTGTCGGCTGTTCATCCTAGAGCTTAATTCTCCTTGGCTCTTTGATCTTTCTGTTCTTTCAAGTCATCCTCTTGTGTAGGCAGCTGCATTGTCATTTGATTACCAGCTAGTTGCCAATGGCAATGACCACGCTGTGTTAACTGGAAACATCTCCAGAGGATGGTCGAGCGAATGAATGGCCCGAGACAGCAGCCGTTTAAATGGCTTTTGGTCGGTTGTGCCCAATGGACCTCGGTGCCAAGCCTCGAAGCAGCCATGCGCGAGCATTACCTACCATACTGCGTACGTAACCACCTACCTTAGTACTCCGTATGCTTGTACGTTACGTTAGCACGTGTTTTTAGAGGTAACGGTATGCAACATCGCCAGCTGCAACCGGCTGAGGACTGCGCGTTGTCTTCTACGAGTGACAGGACTGCTGACCTCATCGACACTGCTGGCTCATCCCTGAGCTGAAGGCGAGAGTTACACTCAAAGACACACCCCACCGCAAGACCACCACCGTCCAGCGAAGCAACCGTCCAGTTTCTCACCGGCTCAATTCCTGAGCTGCACAGTTTTATCAAGATGGCGAAAAAACCCTTCAATTGGTGGTTGTGGACCAAGATGCTCATCGCGTAAGCCTCCTGCGTCTCCTATGTCGCGTGAGCCGGCATCTCACTGACACAACAACGCAGCGGTGGCGCCATCTGCGTCGGCGGCCCGGCCTTCACGAGATGGGTGCAGCCGACTGACGAAGAGCTCTTCCAGCGGTATAACCCGGAGCTGAAGAAGCGGAGCTTGGAGAGGCGTGTCGAGCGCCAGCAGGAGTTTGATGACTTCGTCACGAAGCTCAAGGAGTACTCCAAGTCGGACAAGCCAAGTGAGCGATGCTCTCCTCTGTTGCAGGAAAAGGGGTTTTGATTGTGAGACTGACCCGGCTGCAGTATGGACCGTGCAGGCGGAAGCAGAGAAGGAGCGGGCAAGGCAGGCGTCCGCTGAGGCGGTGAGACTCGCGGAGGAGGCCAAAACCAGGAGAGACGCCATCAGGAGGGAGGCCGGTCTGCCGGCGCAATCGGGAGTTTCTGAATCTGGGAGTCGGTAATGCGGGTTTGGAGACAGGAGTTGGGGGTGCAGCTTCGCTGTACGATATGCCTGGGGAAGGATGTACAACAAGGATCTCGGCGGAACCGATGGGAGGATGCATGGCGTTTTGGCAGACAAGGAGAGGAAACTGTTCTTGGTACTGTGTAGAATTACCTCTAATTTCAGAAACTTGGCCCAAACATTCATAACCCGCTTTACCAACACTGATTCTCTTTGAGATTCCGATCAAGGTGTAAGACTCGGTGAGCGCAGGTCGATGGCTCTTAAAGTGGGGTAAAGTTATTGCGGCAGCGAAAAAATATCAGGGCCCAAGCGCACACAATTTCTCCAACCACTGACGACCAGACACGGCTTGAGCCATCGCGGGCCTATCACGACACTCTGAGGAGACTCCAGTACCCAAGAATCTCCGATTGACAAGAGTACGTCCCCGAAGCGCCGTCTTACGCCCGTGAAAAGTCGGAACCGGCCCCCTCCTCTCACCGAGTTGTTGCTGCTAGCACCGCTTCCGAGTTTCTGTGTGCGCGCATCGGCCTGGAACTGCCCTAGGCTGACTTGATTGATCCAGAAGCTCGAGCTTCACCGAGTCGCCCCGGCCATCAGTTTGACCATCCCCCCCACCCTCGCAAATACTCTCCAACATGGCGGACGTTCAGGAACGGCTCAAGAAGCTGGGCGCTTCTGCTCGCATCGGTATGTTGCTGCGTCCTCGTCGCCGGCTGCTGCCCCGCTCCGGATCGCCCGACTAACCCACCTCCGCCATTCAGGGTATGTCCACCTGCAAACACCTCACCGAAACCGCCCGACTGCTAGGTACCACTGGCCGAGATTCTAACGAGCTGTCGTGACGCACAGTGGCAAGGGTACTCCCCGGAGGAAGGTGAAGCGCGCCCCCGCGCGGTCCGCCGGCGACGACAAGAAGCTGCAGCAGACCCTCAAGAAGCTCAATGTCCAGCCCATCCAGGCCATCGAGGAGGTCAACATGTTCAAGAGCGACGGCAACGTCATTCACTTTGCCGCCCCCAAGGGTGCGTTACTCCCCGGCCGACGGACAGCAGAGCAGATGGGCGGCCGTTGGCTGACAAATAACCGTCTGCAGTGCACGCCGCCGTCCCGGCCAACACCTTCGCCATCTACGGCAACGGCGAGGACAAGGAGCTCACCGAGCTCGTCCCCGGCATTCTGAACCAGCTCGGTCCCGACTCGCTTGCCTCGCTGCGCAAGCTGGCCGAGAGCTACCAGAACATGCAGAAGGGCGAGAAGGAGGCCGATGACGACGAGATTCCCGACCTTGTGGCCGGCGAGAGCTTCGAGAACAAGGTCGAGTAAGCGATTTAAATGTCGGAAATAAAACGTTTACTTCAATATGGCCCGTCCCTCGCTCCCATCTGAATGGTTGCTGGAGGGACAACCATGTTTTGTTCGGTCACGGAAGGCGGCGTCGTCTGCTATTTACATCGGCCCCCAAGTTCTGGGCAGGAGTGTTGTGAAGGAAGTGATGGTGAATTTGAGCATACCATGGTTGGAAGCCGGAACGTGATCATGCCAGAGCAAGTAACAGGCGCTATGAGTACTCATTACCTATGATGATAGTCGCCAGGATGCCAGTATATGCGCAGCAAGACCTGGACACAGTCAAAGACGGAAGTCGCCATCGCCGGTGTTCCTGTGCCACCCCTTCAGCGCTCCGCTCCTGACCTCTACCTTCACTCTCCTCCGCGCCGCCAGCAGCGGCCCTTCTTTAACATCGTCGTACGTCCGCCCGTGCAACTGCGTGGCTATCTCATCGTTCCCCAACCTCGCCGCAACTTCTGCTACTGCAGCCCACATCTTCCTGCGTGACGTCCGGCTCGCCCCCTTCACGTCGAACGCCTTCCTCCCCTGCAGCACACCGCCGATCAGCCCTTCTTCCACCTCCCCGTCTTTCGTCCAGGCTACAGCGAGGTTGCTGGCCGCCAGTTTGATCCCTTCACGTCCATTGCCGGAGGCGGCTTCCAGCGCCCTTCGCGAGTCCTCAAATTCCTGATCTGTTGTCTCCACCCGCACCGGCACGGCCTCGTACCCGCTGCCCTCCCACACTCGTCCTCTCACAGCTGCCATCCTCCCGTTTGTTATTGGCTCCGCCCCAGGACGACCTGCATCATCAACTGCGCCAGAAGAATCATTATCCACACCATTCCCACCACCATCATCACCCTCAACATGGTGACCCTCCCCCTCCCCGTTCCCATCCCCAACCGCAAAACCAAAGCACCGCCGGCACGCCCCCGCATCGTACTGCGACGCGGGCAAGACTAGCGTGGCGAGGTAGACGCCCCGTGGCGAGACCAGCAGCGCAGTTGCGGAGTTGAGGAGTGAAGCGCACTGCTTCAGCGCCAGCTTGTCGCTGCAGGACTTGGACAGCGTTGGCGGGGCGTCGGAGCGGGCGGGTTTTCGGCGCACGATCCCGAGGGATGAGAAGTAGCCGCGGCCGAGGAGGGGTGGTGGATCATGTTTTGTGCTGGTTAGGGTGGAAGTTGGGTTGGGGGTGGTGGTGGGTTCGGGTGTCGATGAATGAGTGGGGAGGTTGGGATTCGAAGGGAGGATGGATATTGGCGGTGATGGGGATGGCGATAGAGAAGACGGGATGGTCCAGGGTGTGGCGTCCGCCTGAGAGGACATTATGAGCTCCATGGAGGCGTCGCCGCCTGGTGCAGGGTGTGGTTGATGGTTAGCAGGCAGCGATAGGTCTGAAGGAGGGTACAAGATGGGGAGACAGCGTACAGGGTGCTTCGGAGCAGTACATGTGCAGCGTCAACCCCTCACGCCAGGCAAAGGGCTGGCGGTGCCATGTATCGTTGACAGCGTCTGTGCTGTTTGACAGCTCCTCTGGTGTCCGTCGCCGCAGGAACTTGGACTCGGCTGAGCTGTCCTGGGCCAGACGGTGACACTGGTCCAGTAGGAAACGGTTGAAGGCACGCAGGGCGAGTACCTCGGCATGCCAGTCGTGTATGGCGACACCATTTGCCTGAGGCAGCTTGGATGCTGGAAGACACTTCATGCCGGTTCTGGAGACCGAGGGCGTCAGTGCTGTCATGGTCGAGAATTAAATGGCCGGCGGCGCGACTCACGCCAAAGCCACGCACTCGAGAATATCCGGACCTGAACTCAAGGTCTATGGTCAGTGACCATACATATTCAACCTGGGTCACCCTGATGAATGATATAATGAGCATCTCATGTTGATCATGTTACCTTGGACAGCGATCCCACTCAGGGGCACCCACTCCCGGAGGCCATTGTCACGCACAGCCGGCTTGCGCTTTGCTGGGAGCTTCTTGAATTGCTCAAGAACAACACAGGCTATGTCGTCCGCAGTGGCTGTCATTGTAACACGCTCCTCCCACTCAACAGCGGAAGTGTTGAGTGAGAAACCGCCTAGGGAACCCCGAATAATGTTCGAGGACTGAGGAGGGTTAGGGTTAGTGTTAGTTCTGGCCTCAATGTCCGCAGTTGCCACGTCCAGTGACGAAGAGTCGTGTCCATGGTCTCGTAGCACGCATGTACAGTTACCCATGTAAATGCTTCAATAGTTTCAGTAATGACATGTGTACACAAAGAAGTGTGTGGACATTTCAGTCTCAAAAATGACCAACGTCACCGGTTGTGGCTGATTCAGGCACAGAAAGGCGCGCAAGCCATTTTTGGTCTGCAAAAGCGGGGCATCGTGGCTTACGCAACAGCCTATCACAAGGCAGCCCTATCCCACAACCTGCACCACAGAATTTGGCGAAAATCGACCTGGAAGCCTGAACTTAGTGGAAGCAACCCCGACAACGACAACACCGACAGCCAACCGCCAAAATGAGAACGTACGACGATAGTTTCTCCGGCCAGCGGATCTACCCTGGCAAGGTACGGACTGCCCACCCCCGTGCGAGTGCGACCGACGACCGAAATCCCACCCCGAGCCACGCATCGACGCGATCAATCGTTCCCGACATTGGATGACGCCAGAACGAGGGCCGGGGTGGGATATTTTGGTGGCAGGAGGCTTGGTGGATCATGTTTTGGCTGAGAGTCATCGATTCTGACGCTCCCTTTGTTGTAGGGTAAGCTGTACGTCCGTGGCGACAGCAAGATCTTCCGGTTCCAGAACGGCAAGTCCGAGTCGCTCTTCCTCCAACGCAAGAACCCCCGCCGCATCGCCTGGACCGTCCTCTACCGGAGGCAGCACCGGAAGGGTATCTCTGAGGTACGATTCTTATCTCTCCCCACTTCTACAACGGATCCGAGTTGGTGGTGGCCACGATGGGAGGGCTGGGGAAAGTCAGGGCTGGGAGGATGATATGCGGCTGGGAATGGAGACGGCATGGAAGAAGCGAAGCACAAACGAAGGGCGGCATGCTGACCCTCTCGCCAACAGGAAGTCGCCAAGAAGCGCACTCGCCGCGCGGTCAAGTCGCAGCGCGCCATCGTCGGCGCCTCGCTCGATGTGATCAAGGAGCGCCGCACGATGCGCCCGGAGGCCCGGAGCGCCGCCCGGCTGGCCGCCATCAAGGAGAGCAAGGAGAAGAAGCAGGCCGAGCAGGCCGCCAAGAAGGCCGAGAAGGCGAAGGGCGCCGCCCAGGCCGCCAAGGGCCAGGCGGGTGGCCGCATCGCCAGCAAGCAGGGCGCCAAGGGCGCGCCGGTCAAGGTTGCCGCCAAGAGCCGTTAAGGACATCATCTCTCTTGGGGGTCGTTGCTTGCTTGGTTTCAGGGCGGATGCGCGGTGTGTGTTCTTCATGGGGTCACTACGGGAAGCCGGGTTCATGAGAGGAGCACAATAGATGCAAATGGTTATCTTTGCCGGTCTTGCCTGCGGCCGGGAAGGGAAAACTGCTGGAGTCGGACGGTCGGGTACTCGGGTTTTATCACCTGCTCAGCTCTCTTACAGGGTTTCTGCACTCGCAACAACAAGTTGATGATAAAGATGATCGGCTTGTTTTCTTTGCTGACAGGGCCGGCTGCATGGATCCTGCGTGACAGGGAAGGACAACATATACACTCGCATGAGCAGCTCGCGCAATGTCGATTCGTGCATGCATCCAGTTCCGCATCGGAACGGCCAGCTTGGGCGGAAAACGGACTGCTCTAGTTTCTAATGGAGCATATACAGCCCAGCTACTTTTCCGCTCCGAGACGCAAATCAGCGACTCTGTTGCCCGGCCATCTATCCCTGTACTGCACTACCATCTAGCTCTCGCTCTGATCTCTACAGGCCGGAACCTCAAATCATGATGACTGCCCGATCATCAGAGCTTCGCCAGCACACCCTCCGCCCCGGAGAACTCAATGCTGCCCCGCACGGTGTCGGCGCCCGCGTAGACGACCTTGCCGTTGTCGATGACGACGGCGTACCGCCCCGTCCGGTCCCCGTTGGCCCACCCGATGCTGCGGCTGAACTCGGCGTTGGCGTCGGACATGAAGAGCTAGCACGCTGTCAGAGTTACATGACACTCAAAGCAAACCAAAGTAGACTCATGTTAGAGTGAGGTAAAGGCATGGTAGTCAATGTGAAGAGGGAGCAGGGCGGAAACGCACAATGCTCTCGTCCTGGACACCGTTCGCCTTGCCCCATGCCGACATGACGAAGGCGTCGTTGGACGCGATGAAGACGACGCGGTCGACTCCCTTGTCGCGGAACTGCGCCAGGTTGGCTAGGTACGACGTGACGTGCTGTTCCTGACACGTCGGCGTGAAGGCGCCTGGCACGGCGACCAGCACCGTCTTGCCGGTTTGGAACTCTGCGGGGTGGAGGAAGAACAGGGTAACCGGTTAGCCAGCGAGTCTTGAGGAGGAGAGGGTAAAGCAATGTTCGCGTGGTCGTGTAAGCGGCTGAGTAGGGAGTCACCTTTGCTGGCGTCGTATGAGATAGGCCGGCCGCAAACAGTCAAATCGAGCGTGCCGGTGGGCGCGACGTAGGTAAAGGTCACGCCTGAGGGGAAGGGCGAGCCGGGGGCGAGAGTTGTCATCTTGGTTGTTGTCCGGGTATAATAAAGATCCTGTGAAGAAGTTGAGTATGTGGACGTGCTGGTGAGTCGAATTTCAGTGCTATGAGTTCTTCAGTCTCGTGGTGATGGTGGCACTCGGCATTGTTTATAGCGGGGTGACAGGAGGGGTTGATCCAGGGGTGGGTCCGATTGTCGCTGGCTGTCTTCCACCTGCGTAAGACAGTTCAAGGGCAAGGTTGACAATGCGCTGCGGCGAGGTCGCTCAGCACGTTGCAGGTGTTCGTTTTCTAGTTCAACGAGCCCGGCAGTAAGCCTGGTCCATGCTTGATACGCTCTAAAAGCGGCACTTAGATTACGCCATTGGCACTCTGAATGGCTCGAGAGAGGCCGTCCCTGCCGACTTTACACAGTACGCGTCCCGCATTTTCACGCTCCCGCCGAAGACCGGTGCCTTTTCTCGCACAGCGGTTCGGGCTGACATTCCAGGTTTCAGTCATCATGTGGCGTGGCACGCCTCTGCCCGGCTGCACCTCCGTAGATCTCCCATTCCGCTCCCGTCGGAGCCGGGCCTCGGATCTCGCAATCGCCGATGGGGCCCGGCCATGCCACGCCGGGAATCCTCACCGAGGCAGATTATCGTCGCGCGAGTGGCGGTCGTCTAAATTCCAAATGACCTGGTCCCATGTCACAAACTTGAAATGTCTCCTAAAAGGTCAGACGATATGCTGCAACAGTAAGGGAGCTGTGCTTGTTCTCGCTTATTCAGCCCTTGTCGTCGAAAGGCGCAGCTCGCCGTGTCGTTCGGGGTGGGGTGGTCCAAGCGATGGATGCAAGTGGACAGTGAACAATGGACGTGGGTGAGCCCCGGACGCGTGGTCGGGCCCCTCCTCCAGCAAACAACAACTCATGTGGCAACAGCTTGACCACGAAACATCACGTCCTTGCAAAACATATCTTAGCAGGCACGCGAGTTTTAGTCTTCGGTTAGCTTGACCACTTGAGACTTCAAGCATCAACCTACTGAGCGATAGTGGACCGAGCTTCCGTCAGCGATGGCATCGGAGTCCAAACCCCCTTTCCCCCCTTTTACTCGGGAGACCGCTCACCAAAAGGTGAAGGCTGCCCAGGCCGCTTGGAACACCAAGTCAGTCACCCACTCATTTACTAGACCTCCTGGAGCATTACTCAATGTTCCTGGTGCTTACACATTGACCACGAGCTCGTCAGGAACCCTGAAACCGTGCAATACGCCTATACGCCGGACTCCATCTGGCGGAACCGCGACACATTCCTGCAGGGACGCGAGCAAATCGTTGAGTTTCTGCGCAAGAAATGGGCCAGGGAGCAGGGTTACCGCCTGCGCAAGGAGCTGTTCGCGTTTACGGAGGACAAGGTACGTTATTATGTGCCTCTGCCACCTTCTCATGGCACGGATTTGTACCGCATGAACTGACCGACGCCTCGGGGGCCACCATGCGAAGATCGCGGTGCAGTTCTGGTATGAATGGCATGACGAGGCAGGCCAGTGGTGGCGCACCTACGGGTTGGAGGACTGGACCTTTGCGGAGAACGGCCTGATGAGAAAGCGGCAGATGAGCGGAAACGATTTGAGGATTACGGAGGAGGAGCGGTGGTTCAAGGAGGGCGTGGATGTGGACGCGGTGGAAATCAGCGAGCGGCATTGGTGAGAGATCAGGTCCCGGTGGCGCCACTCGAGATGTCGTGGATGTGCCTCTGGAGCGATGAAGGCTTGCTGAAGGCCTGGAGAGAGGCGAGGAAAGCACAGCAGGTCTGGTCCTCTCTGTTCTGTTTGGGGTGGTGGGCCTTGACGGCGCGGCTGGCGATGCCTCACAACGGCTGAGCCGAAAGTAGCCATGCAGCTGGTGTTGTGGACTCAACGCCGCAACTCAACCATCAATCTGAGTATCCACGACGCATGCCCAGAGCGGCTGCCATGGTGCTTCAACGAGTATCCCGTACCTGTGCAACTCGTCAAACAGAGCAAGCAATGCCTGATGCTCGTGCTCCAGCCCTGCAGTGCAGACACACTAGCATTCTTGGCTGTATCATTGGGTCACCTTCTCGTCGGCCGAGCCGCAGAAGCAATGTGTCGGTCGTCCGGGTGATCAAGACGAACACAAGGGTTTGACAAAAGTAATGCGTCCCTCACACCTCAAGCTTCACTTGAGGTGGGACGTTGTGAGACACACAAATGGCCAGAAGGTCCAGAAGGGCCAGAACATCGGAGGCTTCAAGACCACGCGGCTGACCCTGATCCGGAGGTAACAATGGAAGTAGCCGCCATGTGGCGCCGCCGCTACCTACTATTACTTTTGAATCGATGGGTGGTGGGGAGAGGCTGGCGCAGGTGAGGGGATGGATCCAACTCCGATTCCATCTGAAGAGCCTGCCGCGCACAGGTCTGTCCGTGCCATCCACCTCAATACCTACATTGGGTAGAACCTTAGCTGAATTGAGCACAGTTTGATCGAGAACTTGAGTCACGCTCCCAATGAGTACTGTGACAGTACGGCCCGAAACTGTTGGGGCAATGGAGCAACAGAAAGGAATTGGATGGAACACACAGCACAGCGATGTCGAGTTGTCCCCAGTTGGGAAAGACGCGCCCAGCTCTTGGCGGGCTGATGGTGGGGAAGCTGGGGACAGCCAATCGGATGCGTTGACTTGGCTGTAGGGATGACATTTGGGTCCCCTGCGTTGACAGTCGCAGTGGTGACGACACCTTGCTTTCTCTAACACGCCTGAGCAAGAAGGCTAGCTACATTGGTGTCTACTTGAATTAGTAGCCCTCATATTTATTTATTTTTCTTTGTATTTTCGTTCCCACCTTCATAAGCTCAATCTGGGGTCAGGTCGTCCAGGCGAGATTGGATAAGATTGGGGATAGCCATCAAACCAAGGAGATGGACGATGTGACACGAACCATAAGAGAGACACAAAGAGCTAAGACCGGTCTTATGCTTCGGCTACCAGGCTCCCAGCTTCCGTCATGATGCTCAACGACATCCCAGCTGGAATGGACATCAGGAAATTCCACTGCGCGGAACGGGCACCCACCTGGCACTGCAGGGGTACGGGGTACAGAAGCCGGCTTGCTTTTGCTCGATCACAGGAGACCCTCGCGGACCCTGCGCACGATGCTCCTCAAGCCTTGGCTCATGCTGCCTGCAGCCGAGCGACGGAAGCTAGAGCTCGTTCACGCTGCAGTCCTTTCCTCCTTTGAATGCAGCTCGAGCATCAATGAGTTGGTGAGCCGGTCCTCTTGCGTATATCAACTCCCCATGCCTAACTCTAAACTTCCTCCCTCCAGTTCTCGTTCTTCATAGTCTTAGAGCATCTGCTGTGGTGTGCTGCTGCTTTTCTCACGTGTTGCCTGTTCTCTGAATATAACCTATTGGACGTCAACTTCGTTACCACACACTTTGGTCATCCATCACATCAACGCGTTTCCGGTTCACTGTGCTTACCATGGGTCTGCTGCCGCTCAACCATCGTCGACCGGCGTATGTCGAGAAACCCCTTCCACCGGCAGCCAGTCCTCACTCCACAATGTCAAGTCGTCGACCGAGTCGTTGGAGAAGGTCAAGACTGCCAGCTCTGGAGGAATCCCATATGCTCTCAGTTTTGACAGAATCATGGACGGCGGGACTTGCCCTGTATGTCTCTGTCTCATTCGGTTTTCTCATGAGGCAGCCCACGCTGACAAACGTAAAGCCGTGCACCATTCGCGACTTCATGAATTACTTCATCTACGTAAAGCACTCCGCAGAGAACTTGCAATTCATTCTCTGATACCGCGACTACGTGAAGCGCTTTGCCGAAGCCAAAACCGCAGACGTCCCTCTTGCCCCAGAATGGACCCAGACGATGGAGGATGAAGCCTTCGGGCGCATCAAGAAGGAGCGTGCCGAAAAGGCCCGCAGGCATTCTGAGGGGATTGCCGAGATGTTCAAGGGCGCCGATTTTGATAAGGGAGTCGACACCAACAGCGATTTGGCCACTACTACCGACACAACGGCGTATGGGGTGCCCCTTTCCCCACGTCGAGTGTTCAGACCGTGCTCTGACCACTAGAACCCACCCCAAACAGAAGCCAGGCAAACCAAGCCTTCGCCGCGGCAGGCGTAAAAGCACCCTGTAAGCTCCCTTCCCGTATCCATCCCACCTCGCCACGCATCAAACCCCTCCCACACTCCTCCCGCCCCGGAAGCTCTCACACACCCACTTCCCAACCCACTAGTCACGATCCAGCCCTTCCGCAAGGAACTCGACCGTGTGGTGGCGACCTACTTCGCGGCCGGCGCGCCGCGCCAGCTCAACCTCAGCGACATGGAGCACCGCGCCACGCTGCAGGCGCTGGCCCACACGACGCACCCGTCCGCCCTGCGCGCCGTCGCCCGCTCCGTCGAGGCCACTCTGCGCCAGCAGGCCCACCCCAACTTCATCCGCTGGAGCATCTGCAACGGCAACCCGCCACGCGTCACCTTTGCGGTTGCCCTGGGGGATTCGTGGTTGCGGTCGTGTTGACGCTGTCGCGCGCGGGGGGTAGGGGGGGTATCGTGCTCTGGCGGCTGTGGCGTGGGCGGGCGGGTTTGCGACGTGGGTGGCTGTTTCTAAGGGGTTGCTTCGTTCTTCCTTGTTTTCATGCTTCGTTTCTAGAAAGTCGTATGTCAACAGCGCTGACAACGGGACAGTGCGTTGTCCTTCACGGCCTGCACCACCGCCACGTCAGACCCCGGGAACTCTTTGTGTCTGACTTGGACGACGACGACGACTCCATCCAGGCCATCGCCAAGAGCTCGTTGGACAGCTTTGGGTCCGCCAACAGCTACGAGGACGAGCCGTGGGTGGTGCGCTACCGCAAGCGCAATATCATCCGCAAAATCTTCGACCCGAGGTCTGGATTGAGGAGCCGGCGCTGCGCCAGATCCGGGATACCATCTTTGTGCAGAACTTGTTTGCGCTGCTCTACGCTCTGCTGCTGACGGCTGTGTTTGTGGCCGTGCCTGGCGGTGGTTTCTTCTGAATGGTAATGGGTGTTGGTTAGGGTCGGCTGTGTTGGTGGAGGGTGAGAGGAGGCACAATTCTCTGAATGTTTGCGCAGCGAAAGCAGTGGGTACGTCTGGTATGGCGCTGCAGGTCGGTTTTGTCCCACAGAGTCAAGAATGTTGTTTATCAATGGACGATATATGAATATTTATTTGCTGCTGATTCTGCTAGCAATGTGAGCTTGTGCGTTTGGTGAGAATGCCGCAAAGCCTCACTGAGGAACCCCTCTCAATACGGGTTGTGCAGTATATGGATTGGTAGGTACGCTACCAAGGCTCGCGAGACGAGGTGTTCGATCTCTGCAAATGAGAAGTCTCATAAACGTCCAAATACCTATCTAGTCTTCCAGCTCTGTAAACCACTCGTGCTGGAGTAACGCGGGCGCGGCAGCGGTGGGCCTGTCCCTTTGATTCAGCTTCATCGAATCCCAGATGAAGTCGCGGTCTGTGCTGCTTATCTCCGCTGACGAGGCGCGATGAAAGAGTCGTTGCCCTGGAAGCTGGGCACACGGTCGGTAAGTTTCCCCTTTCCGGAAGCCAGCACGGGCCCGCGGAAAGCTCGGGCAAGCGGGACAGCCTTATCGATAAATGAACCACCCGCCTTTTTTCTGGGCCCCTCGCCCGGTCGCAGCGTCCAAACCATCAGCGGGATGAGTTCTACAATGTAATTCTGAGCATTCTGGGTTTTATAAGCCTTTGACTGGACTCGGCCTCGTCAGCGCCGAAAACTTCGCGCCGATGGACATATCTATGAGACCTCCCTGAATTCTACCTATCTTTGACCGACCCAGCGAAATACCTAGATTCCCCTTTCCGACCATGCCGAACGGCGACATCTACCAGGCCGACCCGCCGCGTCGGGCGCCGGTTGCCGAGGCCCAGACCCGGGAGCAGCAGCAGCAAACCCGGCCCCAGACTGACAACGGCCCCGTGCCGCTACCGTCCACCGGCCGCCCGCGCACCGCGACCGACACGACCCAGATCGACGAGACGCTGAGCCACCCGGGGTCCGTCCGCATCAACGTCAAGGGCGCCTTCATCGTCGACCAGGACACGGCGACGCCCACCACCCCCGACGGCCGGAGTGGGTCTCCCGGCCGGCACGAGACTAAGGACATCCGGCTGCCGAACCACACCGCCGTGGTCAGCCATATCGCCGTTGATGTACGGAGCTGTTCCCACGTGTTCCTCTTCCCCGTCGCCGTGCACTGGCGATGATGTCATCATGCGTGCGTTTCATCCGGCGGCAGAGCTGAAGCTGACCCCTGGCCTATCGCATCGCAGATTGGCGGTTCGCTCGCCAAGCTCGTCTACTTCTCGCGGGAGGCGCACTCGACCGAGCCCGGCGGCCGGCTCAACTTCATCAGCTTCGAGACGGACCGCATCGATGAGTGCCTCGAGTTTATGCATCGCCTCAAGGATAAGCACCTGCAGCTGAACGGTTACGGCAATGGCAATGGCTCCTCGAGCCGCCTCGCTAGCGACCTGTGCGTCATGGCCACGGGCGGTGGCGCGTACAAGTTTTACGACAAGATCCGCGACGTGCTCGGCGTCGACGTGCTGAGAGAAGACGAGATGGAATGCCTGATCATCGGCCTCGACTTCTTCATCACCGAGATCCCCCGCGAGGTGTTCACCTACTCCGAGACAAACCCCATGCACTTCGTCGAGCCTTCAGAGAACGTCTACCCCTACCTCCTCGTTAACATCGGCTCCGGCGTTTCCTTCCTCAAGGTGTCCGGGCCGCGCAAGTACGAGCGCGTGGGCGGCACCTCGCTGGGGGGCGGCACGCTGTGGGGTCTGCTGAGCCTGCTCACGGGCGCACGCACGTTCGACGAGATGCTGGAGCTTGCGTCGCAGGGGGACAACGCCAAGGTGGACATGCTAGTCGGCGACATTTATGGTACCGATTACGGCAAAATTGGGCTGAAGAGCACGACCATCGCCAGCTCCTTCGGCAAGGTCTTCCGCAAGAAGCGGCAGGCCGAGCAGGAAGCCGAGGACAGCGGCGGCCAGCGGCACAAGGACCACCACCGCGAACCGCACTCTGTACCACGACCGCACGCGGACGCCACCGACTCCGACCAACCGCCTTCCGATAGCAACAACATCAGACCCGAACACGGCCCCTCTTCCTCCTCGTCGTACGACGAGTCCCGCCCCTTCACGCCCGCCGACATCTCCGTCTCGCTACTGTACGCCATCTCCAACAACATCGGCCAGATCGCTTTCCTGCAGTCCCAGATCCATGGCCTGTCGCACATCTACTTCGGCGGCTCCTTCATCCGCGGCCACCCGCAGACCATGAACACGCTCAGCTACGCCATCAAGTTCTGGTCGCGCGGCGCCAAGCAGGCCTACTTCCTCAGGCACGAGGGGTATCTCGGCGCCGTGGGTGCGTTCCTGAAGAGGCAGCCGAGGAATTGGGGGCGCCGGGGCAGCTTTGAGGAACTAGCTGCTGTGAGGAGGTTGAGTGTAAGTGTGAGGGATGGAGAATGATGGTCGCCGTGTCTTAAAGAGTTCGGATCAAAGGCACGAGTCTGTCGTGGGAGGCTCTCAGCCTTTCGATTGGTTGGGTACGTTGGCCGTGCTCTTGGAGTGGCTGTTTACCAGTGGTGTGATCGGCTGTCCCCTCTGAGCCCAGCCCTTGTCTGGATGGTTTATGGCGCGGGCAATTTTGACGGACTTTTCTAGCGAGTATTGCGGGTATGTTCTTATCCTACGATGCGGCTGGTGTGTTGAGCGGCTGGCCTTTTGCTGCGCTGGAGTTACAGCGATGGTTCATATCATTGAGCGGTTAGACTGCAGAATCATTAAATAGACTTGAGTGAAACAGATGGAATAACCGGCGAGAACATGTTGCGATCATGTCAGGTATCTGCTGCTCCTTTCGAATCCGCTCCCGGTCTCACCCACCTCTAATTCAACCCACGCAATGCAATGCAAACAGCAGGCATGCTCCGCCATACTCAACACACTCACCGCCAATGCCAGCTTTTGTTGTACAAGCCGAAACGGGTTGTGCACCTCTCATCCGTCCAGTCTTAACACCCGCACCACGAACACCGTCGTCCGCCACGGTGCCTCGACCCCGGAATATCAGCCATTGCCGCTGTCGCTTGTAATCTTCCCCTCTCAGGCTCGGTCTCAGTGCATCCTAAGGACGGTCTTCATCTTCACATCCAAGCCGCATCTATGACTTGACGACCGCCTCCTTCGCCTCCTCCGACTTGGCTTCAATCGCCTTCTGCGACTGGTGCCACATGCCAATGCGGGTGAGCTGGACAACGCCGACGCAGCCGAGGAAGAAGTTGACCGCCGCGAGCCTATTCATGTGTCAGTTCCTCTCCACATGTTCAGACTAGGAACAGGGAGGGGAGTAGCGGAAACAGATAAGGGACGCACAGGTAGTTCTTGGGCTTGATGATCAAGCACCAACGCGTCCAGATCAGGCCGGTGCTAGTCAGCGCCGCGTTCTGCGTCATCGAAAGCTTCTCGGCGGGGCGCGCGAAGTCGGAAATGCCCGCAATTACGAGCGCCCACTTCATCACAGGGGCCCTGCAGCATATAACGTAGCCATGTCAGCAAACCGTTTTCCTCATCCCTCGCTCACAATGGATGATTCATCGCACGACGAAGGTGACAACGAGTGGTGGAAGAGGAGGTAGACGAACCAGAAATGCACCGTCTTGACCCCGACGGGACTGTTCCACATGCGCTTGGTCCACGATTCGGATGCGGCCTGCTGCTCGCTGCCGGCCGCCGTGCTCTGGAAGCGGGCGTTGCTCTGTTTGGGCCGGAAGAAGAACTGGCGGGCGCGGAAGGCCGGCCGGGCCGCGCGGAAGAGGTTGCTCGTCGGTGCCATTGCTCGTGCTTCAAGTGATTCAATGGGGCTGAGTTGGTCGGAGGAATGCTTGAATCGGCCGGACAAGTCGGGGTCGTTGCGCGGCGCTGGGCAGTGTCGGACCTGGCTTTCGGCGATCGCGTGCTCGAGAGTTGGCAGAAGCAAACTCCGGTCCTCGGACGGGCGGCGAGACGGACAAGGAGGACTGCAAAATAGTGGTCAGTGAGCGGAAAACGGACTCTCAACGCGAATGTGGGACGCACAATGAGTGGAGATATCGGTATGCCAAACACCAAGTCGTCGGTGTTGCTGATTGGAAATTCTGTATTCCTGGACAGGGATGGCCACTTTCGGCGCCGACGATGCGTGCAACCAGAGATGACGCTTGGCACTTCCGATGGCGGGTCTTGTTAGGGAGTCCGGGGACTGCAGCATATTCGAGTGGTCCGTGCGTTCTCTCTGCGCTGCAGCGTGCAACTATCCCGGATTATGCATTTCGCGCAGCATGAGCCTTGCGTACCTTGATCCAGCACCAATCTTCACCAGCCTCGCCTCGCCACGGCGCGACCAGGACAGCACGCTGCCCGCTTGTCTCGCCCTCACGAGGACGACCTCGACGACCAATTGATAGCCCCCTTTTGCATCCCGTCAAGAGAGCAGCCAACATGTCGGGCCGGTATGCCTTTGCCAAGGGCCTGAAGGAGCTGCGGTTCCTCTTCTGCCAGACGGGCGAGCACAGCTCTGCCACAAGGTGCGTTTGGCTGCCACGCCGAATTAGAGCTCTACGACTGACAGAAGAATGTCTTCGCAGGTCCTTCCTCACGCGAGCCTACCCGATCATGAAGAAGAACAACCCCTCGATACCGGTCCTGCTCCGCGAGGCGCAGGGCACCCTCCCCAAGGTCTATGCGAGATACGGTCCGTTGCCCCGATGCCACTACGCGATCGCCAAGCTTGGCTTGCTGACACACAGGGCAGAGTTTGGCAAGGAGACAAGCGAGTCATTAGAAGGTACGGTTGGGCAAGGCAGGTTTAGCAAAGTACGGCGCTAATGGCGATGATACAGGGCTCTCGGACAAGCAGATTGAGGATGCGGTTACCAAGCTCGTCAAGGAATGAGCGAAGCATGCAACGGGTGCAACGAAAAAGAAATAACGGGCACAGACGCTGTCGCGGGCTGCGACTTGTTAATAGCACTGAGACGCTGTACATATTCCTCTTTACATCGGCAGTTCTACGCCTCCCGCAGCTCGACGTGTTGTCTTCCACCCGGCGACAGCTCAGCAGTTCAGTCACATTATGTGTGGGCGACAGTATGGGACAGGCTGTGTCCAATTCCTCCAGACGGCGTCTCAGAGTATTCTCTTGACTTGGAACCTGCCGAAATGTAACATCCAAGCGGGTGACTGACGACAGTAGACAACGACGGAGGAGGCGTGGTTCGGTCCGATTGCGCTCGAAGCTGGAGTATACGGCAATGTGCACATCACACTCTTATGTTGCGGTCATGTCCGGAAACGTCGACCACTGTCCGACTCGGGCGGGTCCGTTGACCCGTGTTACTGCAATGTGGTACTCCGTACGCCTCGCCGGATCAAAGCAGTAGAGCTCTGATGAATACACCAGCAACTTTGAGACAACCAACCCTAACCCTTCTATGTGACCACCTCAAAGGAGCTTTGACTGGGGCGCTAAGGTCACGAGAGGCTCCCCGCGCACTATGAAACGAGGCAACTGTCGCCCCCGGCAACCTCAGCAGAGACGGACTTCTCCTATTCAACACCGTCCGCTCGTGCTGCGCTGCTGTCCATCATGTCAAGGCTATTCAGGAGCCGGTCCAGCACCAAGCCGCTGCAGGATGCATACTGGTCCCTCCTCGAGCCTGACACCGAAATCCCGGTTCGACGACCTTCCGGCCGCCGAGGCGCAGGCCAGGCTGCGGCGGGAGACTATCCCGCAAGACCGTGGTTGGCTGCTGCAGAGAACCGGCCATCGTGGGCAGGTGATCGGCCGCCGACGCGGAAGCTGGTCAAGGACATGAACGGATCCGGTCGGCCGTCCTTCTCCCTCGAGCTCTCGAACAGCGAGCCCGAGCAGGAGAGAGGCCTCGTGCGGCGCCAGATCGCCCGGTTGAAGGAGCTGTATCGAAGAGAGAAATGATGGTTGTGTCCACGATGCGCGGCATGCCGCGATGCATGGCGGGGTTTGACGACGCGCGTTACCCCGCCATGGTTGACAAGCCCCTGTCGCCAGGCCGAACTTAGCGGCGCATTTCATCACGGGGGAGACGGGCTGACGCGAGGGCTTTGCTTATATCAAGAAGAGCCTACCTGGCCGAGGAGCTTCTGTTTGGATGACGACCGTGTTTTGGACACCCACAGGGCATCTCGGCCTCGAAGCCGGTTCAGCTCTTTGCGAGAACGGCCCCGCAGCTACTGATTGCCGAGCCGAGACGCCCGCTCGCCCGGCCCCCGTGAGCTTTGACCTGGGAACCGTCCGCTGCACCAGCTCCCCGGATGCTCACGACAAAGCTACGCAGGCAACCGGCATTACTGTCATCCATCCAACGTTACTAGGTGGTCAAGCCCCTACACCATCTCGGCCGGCGCATTCCCTAGCCCAGCGACGCAACTAGTCACGCAGAACGCCACCAAAGGGCCGGCAAGATGCCAACCTGGACCCCTTCACCACCGGCCTCCGCGGCAACGACCCTGTCTCTCGCCCTCGGCGCCGCCACCCTCACCGCAACCACCATCCTACTCACTCGCTCCCTCCTTCACCACCCCACCAAACATGCTTCTTCACCACCCATCACCCCCTCACCTCTCCACACCCACCTCCCCCACCTGCCTCCGTCCGCCCTGTCCACCCTCCCCTACCCGCCCGACCTCCTCCCCGGCGCCCGCTCCGTGCCCACCCCGTACGGCACAATCCATGTCTTCGAGTTCGGCCCCGCCACCGGCGAGAAAGTCCTCCTCCTGCACGGCATCAGCACGCCCTGCGTCGCGCTGGCCACCGTGGCGCAGGCCCTCGCCCGCGCGGGCTACCGCGTCATGCTGTTCGACCTGTTCGGCCGCGGCTTCTCGGACAACCCCGCCGCGGGCCTGCCGCATGATATCCGCCTGTACACGGCGCAGGTGCTGCTTGTGCTGGCGTCGTCGCCGCTGGCCTGGACGGGGGACGATGCGTTCCATCTCGTTGGGTACTCGCTAGGCGGGGGGTTGGCGGTGGGGCTGGCAAGGTGGTTTCCGAGGATGGTCAGGTCGGTGGTGGTGGTTGCGGGTGGTGGGTTGATTCGGAGGGGCCATGTTGGGTGGAGGAGTCGGTGGTTGTATGAGGGTGTGTGGGGCATGGGATGGGGGATGCTGGGCGGGCTGCAGCGCTGGCTTGTGAGGAGGAGATTGCAGCCTATGGAGGGGAACGTAGGGAGAGTGGTTGCCACGGAGACGGGGATGGCGATGGAGGTGATGAGTGGGGAGAAGCAGAAGAAGCATAAGAATAGTGACGCCAGCGGAGGGGACTCGTTTGATAACGCAGTGCTATTGGCGAGCAGACCGGAGCATACGGTGTCGTCCGTCATGGCCTGGCAGCTGCGGCATCACGAGGGGTTCATCCCGGCATTTATGAGCTGCATCCGACATGCGCCCATATATGAGCAGACCGAAGACTGGTGTGCGCTGGGGCGGCTACTGGCTGAGAGGAGGGGGCGGGCAGACTGGGAGGACACGGCTGGCGAGTTGCCGGGGCTCAGAGGAGGCAAGATTCTGCTCGTGCTGGGGGCGTCAGATCCGGTCATTGTGAAGGAGGAGCTGTTACACGACGCCACGGCCGCTCTGGGCGAGGACGGCTTTGAGGCGGTAGTGCTTGACGCTGGCCATGAGCTTGTCATGACTGAAGGGGAGGAAGTTGCTGAAGTTATGGCTGAGTTCTGGAGGCGATTGTAGGGGATCCAGACGTGCTAAAGGGAGTTGTTCTTTTAAGGAAGCCCTTAGGCCAAATAGAAGCATAATGCTATAGCGTTCTTCATCAACAGTACGTTGCTTTGACAGAAGACTTGCGTCAATTGCGTGAATTATATCCGAATGGATTACCGGCACTCAGATTCATGTATAGGTGGGGGCTGGAATGGATGGGGGAGAGTGGGGAGGTTGGTTTGAATTACGTTCCACCACCTCAGCAGGCAGGGAGGCAGGCCATCCAGCGGCTCGGCCCACTGCAGATGCACTGAAAACCCCCGCCACGCCGCTCCAATTGGCCGCCCTGCGCTGCTGCAAACCGCCAGCTTCTGCAAGGCTGACGGACATAGGAAAATTCCCGTCCCACCACGCCCAACACCAAGCAACATCCTCAAGCGACCGACCTTGCGCGCTGTGCACCGGACGTCAACTTGAGGGCCCTGCACCTCCAATTGCCTCACCATACCTACCTATCGAACCAACAATACATCTCCATGAAACAGGCGACAAAGGCACACAATGACAACACCAACACCTCCCGCGCCCGCCCTCGCCTTCACCCCCTCGATTTTCGCCAAGCTCTCCCCGCACCCCTACCTGCTACGCAGCCTCGCCCCTCCGTCCCAAGACAGCCAGCGCAAGCCGGCCCGCACCAACGGCCGCGCGCCGCACGAGGCCCGCCCCTTGCACGTCAACGCGTCGTCACTCTCGCACGCCCACGGCAGCGCGCTCGTGCGCGCGGGAGACTCGACCGTCATCTGCGGCGTGCGCGGCGAGCTACTGCCCGTCGAGCGCATCCCGCTGTTCCGGCCGCCGCCACAGCATGAGGAGGAGGGGGGGGCAGGGGTGCAAGGGTTCGGGAGGGGTGAGCTGAGGGACTACGACCTGCTCGTGCCGAACGTGGAGCTCGCGACGGGGTCGGCGCCGCAGTTTCTGCCGGGCGTGCCGCCGACCGCGCTGGCGCAGACGTTGGCGACACGAGTATACTCGCTGCTGCATGCGACGGGGCTGGTTGGGGTGGAGGATCTGAGGGTGTGGTATCGGCCTGGCAGGGAACAGAAAGAACAAAAAGGGCAGGCGGGGGCAGGCGGTGGTGGGGATGTGGAGATGGGAGAGGGACAAGGGGAAGGGGAGGGAGAACAAGTGGTGGAGGAGGACAAACTGGTGGCGTACTGGGTGCTGTACATCGACTTGCTGTTCCTGTCGTTTGACGGAAATCCGTTCGATGCGGCGTGGGCGGCGGTCGTTGCGGCGCTGAGAGACACGCGTTTGCCTTTGACGAGATGGGATCCGGAACGCGAGATGGTCGTGTGCTCGCGGACGGAGCGGAGGAAGCTGGAGGTACGGGGTCTGCCGGTGGCCTGCAGCGCCGCGGTCTTCTTGGAGAAGGAGAAGAGCGAGGCTGGGGCGGGTGCTGGCGAGGGCAGGCATTGGATCCTGCTGGATCCGGACCGGCTGGAGGAGAGTCTGTGCCAGGAGGTTATCACCATGGTTGTTGACTGCAGCGATGGCGAGACGAGGATCAAGAGCATCGAGAAGCAGGGCGGGACTGTGCTTGGGAGGGAACTAATTCGTGGCTATGCGGGTGTTTCGGAGGGCCGGTGGAAGGAGGTCCGGGACGCTATGGAATGAACGCTGGAGTCCATCATCGACAACAACCATGCCATGTCAGGTCTCGATACACCCTGATCGATCTCAGGTTGCCCGGCTTTTGGGTCCCTTAGCTCTGGTGAGACTGCAAGGAGATACTCCTCACAGGTCCCGTGTGAGACAACAGAAGCAGGTGGCCGCATCAAGGCAGGGAAGGAAAGGGGGAGGGTCTCGCTTCCTTGTGCTGCAGCCGGTTCTGAAATGCGAAGAGATTCAGATTACGAATGGCCAGATCGTCCTTGAAGGCAGAGTCGGCTTGGTTGCCCACCTAAAGCTGATACAGAACCTGTACCCAAATCTTGAACCAATGCTAAACTGAGCATTCGCGGTCCACTTGCTCTCTAGCGCATGACTTAGTCCAGCTTTTTGATGACGGACTACGCTCTAATACCTGATCACTGCACATGTCACCAGGAGCTGCCTCGGGAATTGTAAAGGCAGTCCGGCAAAGCTCACACGACGGCCGGCTCGCCAGCACGGTTTGGTAGCCTTCGGCGTACAGGGTGTTACGATCGCCTGGCAAGGTAACGGATACGTCGACGACGCCACAGGCCCAACTTGGGTGCATCGTTTGTGGGGGGAACGCTTGAACACTCCTTCAAACAGATACTTAGGATTCTTTAAGTCGGGTGCACATAGTAGCTCGCCTGAGCAGGCGCCTGTTGGACATTCGTGACCCGTGTCCACGGGGACTCAGAAAAGCTTCTACGCCCACAGCTGAGAGCAGGGCGGAGCTGAATGCGGCCAGGCAACGGGCGAGATGTGTCGAATCTTTCGAACCGCTCTTACAGGTGAATTCCAGAGCAGTAGATACAGGAGGACAAAGATTGATCTGCCGCCCAACTAGAAAGGTCCTAATGAAAGGTCCTCGGACCGTCCGCAATGCCTTTGTGCACAGCAGCAATTGCGTGGTTTGTAGAGCGTTGTTTTCAGAAAAGGAGAGAATTCCCACACTTTCCCGAGCCGGGCTTTTTGCGCCTTCTCTCTCGCCAAGCACGAAGGTCTGTGCGCTCCAGCGGGCCGACAGCTGCCGATTGCTATCGATGATCGGGTCCACATGTCCCAGGCCCACCTCAGCCTCAACCTTCATTCAAAATTTTTACTTGTTTTTTTTATCATCCTTCTGCCTGGGCCTCTTCCGCACAACCGCCAACGCTGATTCCCTTCACTCTTCACGGTCCTTGTTGCAGGAAGGGCTGCTTTTCCCATGTGAAAATGGAGTCCCTCAGCGACACCCTCTGGGATGTCGTCATCTGCGGCACTGGCCTGCAGCAGTCGCTGCTTGCGTTGTGAGTCGTCTGCCCAACCTGCCGGATGTTTCGGTTTACTTGTCTGACTGACTTAGCCTCTCCTTCTCCTAAGAGCCCTCTCACGCTCCGGCAAGAAGATTTTACACGTTGATCCCAACGAGTTCTACGGCGGCGCCCAGGCTGCGTTGAGTCCGCAGGATGCAGAGCAGTGGGTCGGCCGCGTGTCAACGGGCACTGCCGGTCTCTTCAGGGATGCACGTATCCAGATCGCCGCAGACGGCAGCCGCTTGTCTCCATCTCGCGCTTACTCACTCGCCCTTGCGCCTACGGTGATCCATGCTCGCTCAGCTCTTCTCTCGCAGCTGGTCTCGTCGCGTGCCTATCGCCAGGTCGAGTTCCTGGCCGTTGGATCCTTCTACATCTTCAAGGCGTCTCAGAGTCCATCTGCGACTCCCACTCTGGCCCGCATCCCATCCACCCGCGAGGAAGTCTTCTCGACGACTGCCGTGTCGACTAAGGCGAAGCGGTCGCTGATGAAGTTCCTTAAATTTGTTCTCGACTACGAGAGTACCCCGCAACTGGAAGTGTGGCAACCCCATGCCGACGCGCTATTGACGGACTTGTTGCAGCAGGAGTTTAAGATGGATGCAGAGCTGCAGACGTTCATCTTCGCCCTTACGCTTGCACTGGATGACCGGATCAACACCAGAGACGGGCTGGCTGCTATCCGTCGCCACCTCTCGTCGATGGGCGTTTACGGTCCTGGTTTCGCTGCCCTCTACCCCAAGTGGGGTGGCCTCTCGGAAATTGCCCAGGTTTCATGCCGTGCTGGCGCCGTCGGCGGAGCTGTGTACATGCTCGGCAACGGTATCACGGGGTCGGAATCCTCTGGCGACGAGCTCAAACTGCAACTTTCGAGTGGCGACACTGTGACAACCCGCATGCTGGTACGCGCCGATGACAGCCCCAATGAGTTAAAGACAGGCATTCGCAGGCTGGTGGCGGTGGTGAAATCGCCGCTGAGCGCGTTGTTTGAAGCTGCAGTCGAAGGCGCACCGAGACCGGCGGTCGCAATCGCTGTTTTCCCAGTGGGCTCCGTGGACACCGGGAGCGGGAAGACGTCCCAACGCCCCATCTATCTGACTGCTCATTCCAGCGATACCGGCGAATGCCCTGCTGGCCAGAGTAAGTCAATTTTTTTCCTCTTCGCGAACTCGAGTACCATGATGATCTCCCTTTTGAATACTTATCTACATTGTCTGAGCTTCGGCACTGACGCAAAACACCTCTGACATTCTGATGTACTCCTCATTCTCGTTAACCGCTCATCTCATCATCGAGTGAAGCATCAAGGCTAACGAAAGGACACTAGGTGTACTGTACCTGACCACTCCCACAATGGTCGATGCGTATCTAATGTTGGAATTGGCATTGGATCAGTTTCTTGGTGCGGTGCCTGAAGACCAGAAACCCGAAATTCTGTACACTCTCCAGTATGATCAGCTGCATGGTGGTTCCGAACATCTCGGCTTACACGGCTCGGTTTTTACCTTTCCCACTTCTACCTCTTCGCTATCGTTAGATGACTCGATTCTCGAGCCGGTCCGCGAGGCATGGAAGGCAGTCATGGGCGAAGCCGCCATCGACGCCGAGTACCTGACTTTTGCGGACCGGGAGGGCGCCGTGGATGATGACGACGTATATGAATAATGGGCCATGATGGTAAGGCGCCGCTTTCTTAGTTATCATATCATCACACTCAGGTTGCCCTGGCCCGGCTCCATAGCACGACGAAATGCAAGACGACGATAAATCGTTTCATGACCTGATATGTCCCTTGAGCTAATATGAGCAATGTATCGTGTGCGCCAGCCAGCTGTGTTTTCTCTCATTACCATGTCCTCCCCTTGTGTGCCGAATGCCTGCCCAAAGATCACGTGTCCAGATGCTTGCCATATCCCTTATTACGCTGCTGTCGGATGCACCGACACAGTCTGAGATCCTCCCAGTTGGATCCGAGGTGCGATGGCAGCTGGCAAAAACATCCTTAAAAAATGAAGAAAAAACGAAACGAAGTACCCTCGACTCATCCGTTGCCGGTTTGTGATATCAGGCTCAGAGCCCGATCAGACTCTCGGCCATTCCCTTGCTCACTCCGTCTCGAAAATGCGTGGCAATTGCGAGGTGGTTGCAAGCAATGCAAACGGTACGGTTGCGGCAAGAAGCCGAAGCTACCAGCTGCCTCTTGAGAAGTGGCGCCAAGAGGTGTCTCAGCCTCTACTCGCCCAGCATTTCCTCGTCATCGTCCTTGTCACCATCGTCGCCAGTGAACGATACCTCCACACCCAGCCGGATGGGGCCGAACGGGTCGATGCCGCCCTGTCCTTCCTGCTTGACGCGGATGACGCTCTTGGTGGCGAGCGATAGGACGTGGAAGAAGGCCTGCGCCACCACGGCGCGTGTGCGGTCCTCGGACTCGAAGAGTTCGTCGAAATCGAGCCAGCGTCTGTTGCTGCCGCTGCCGCTTGCATGGATATCGCTGTCATCGTCGTTGTTGACTTCGCCACCCTGCTCTTTTGCGATAGCCGCTATGTAGTCGAGGAAGTTCTTGCCCTCGCGGTCGAGCACTTGGTGCATAACCGCTGAAGTAGATCGCTTGGTGGCGGTGCCGGAGAGCGGCGGCGGAGAGGAGACGAGAAGGCTACTGTCTTCGGCGCGGGGGCCGGAGTGGAGGGGGGCGAAGCCCTCTGCTCCTCCGTCAGAGCCGAGGAAGGGCGCGTTGTCGCTGAAGCGCTCGACCTCGCCAACTGGGATGACGCTGAGATTGCCCCGGCCATGCAACGGGCTGGCGCTGACGTGGCGGCTGGGTGGCTTGCTGCCGCCGCCTCCCTTGATGGAGGAGCTGGGGATCTGAGAGGAACCGCGGTTCCAGGGCACATCGGAGGGGACGTCAGGCAGGACGGATTCGGCCCGTCGGCCTACTTCCACCGGGGGAAGCTCTTCGTCGCCGAGGAGGGGCAGCAGTCCGTCGTCAAATTCCGGGTGCTGTAACTGGGCATGCTGGTCGTCCTCCTCACTCAATCGGCGGCGGACCCGACGTCCCGCTTCATCTTCCTCGACTTCGAGTGCTTCGAGCGCTGATCGGCGTCGGCCGCGTGCGGCTCCAAAATCTTCGCTCTCTGGACGAGTGACGATGATGCCCAACAGGCGAGCTTGCAGTCCCTCACCTGCAAACTGCGATGCCAGGGGGTGGGGGAAGCATGGGACACCGGTTGGGAAGCCGATGCTGGAGATGCCTCGGCCAAAGATAAGGTTGAAAGCATTTTTGCGAGCTTCGGTGGCGGTGACTCCGTGGCGCGGCTGGCTTGCTTGCTCGGCGTTGACAAGGTAGTTGGCGGACCAAGACTTGAGTTCATGCCGAGGAATTTTTGTTTGGTTGTCGGGTGCCAAGATGGGACGACGCCGTTGACGGCGGGCACGCACCTGGGCTTGGCCGGAGCTGGCCTCATCTTGGAATGCGGCTTCCTGCTCATCCGGTGATTGCGCAATTCCTTGACTTTCAACCCGTTTCTGTCCGCGCTCCTGCTGCAGAGGAATTGGCGGGTCAGAGCGAAACACATCGCCAGCGCCACCCATGATTACATCTCCCTGGTCGTCGACCGGCATGAAGTCGTCTTGCGGAATCAAATGCGGAGAATCGTCCTCTTCTGGATGCGGAAGTTGTGGAAGTTGCGGTTCCTCAAGCACCGGTATGATGTTTCCATCCGCATCAATCTCAATGCCCCAGTCATCTAGCGCTTGAAGCTCGCGTTCCTCCTCTCCGAACGGCATCATGTCATCGGCTCCCTTGCCGGGGGACGCGGTTCCGGCTCCAAACGGATCTCCGAGAATGGAATTTCCGCCGCCGAACGGAGAGTTTGAAAGGTCAAAGGCGGCGAGGAAGGAGCGGTTGGAGCTGGAAATTGAACCCTCTCCTTGAAATGGCGAGAGTTGAGACGAGGTCCTGCGCGAAGACTGACTTCCATGCGGAACGACTAGATTGCCGTCGTCGTCAAAGTGGAAGGCAGGAAGGTCGGTAAATAAATCAAATTCGGGGTCGTCTTCAAGGATCAATTCATTGCGCCTGCCTGAGTTAGCTACTGGCCACCAGTGAGTGATTCCCACGACGTACTTCGATTTTCCTGCTTGCGGATCAAGAGCGTTACCACTTCCGCCCAGTGCATTGTAGAAGGCCCGCATGTGGGCTTGGACTTTCTCTGCGTCGGTGAGTACGTAGTGGCATTGCCGCGAGTACACCCTCGACAGTCCGTAGAGCAGGCTGCCCTGGAGCCGCAACGCAATGGGCGCCGCGGGCTGCAGAATGGTCTCGCATGCTTTCTTCACGTTCACCTCCTGAATTGCCTTGCGGGATATTTTCTTGGTGGTGGATCTGAGGCCAATCGTCGACACCAACCTGCACACCAAGAATTTAGCACTCTGATACTCGACTAAGAGTTGCTGATGCGTACCAGACTGTCGCCACACCATGGGTCTGGCTCGTGAGAACTACAAACCTCATCAACACAGGGCCATATGACACGGGGACAACAGACTGCACGATGCAAAATGCTTACTTTCGTGACTGTAAAACATGATGTTCCCAAGCGGTGTGCCGTTGACCTTCTCTTAACGCTATGAACGCAGATATGGTGCGGTTGCCAGCCTGAAGTAGTCGTTAGACGGGCAGATGATGATATGTAGCGTCGAGGTAAATTCGAGAATGTGAAGGAGTAAGTCAACGAGTGAATAAGAGCGTCAGTGGTAGACTTCAAGGAAGAAGAAAAAAGATGTGACTATCGGGCCTTGGACGCGGTGTTCTTCGGCGTGCCTGGAGGTGGAGGGGCAAGCGTCCAGTTGCGCGGAAATGCCACGTTGATAGCCGATAGGCAAGGCGGAGAAAAAGAGGAAAAGATGATTTCACGCTGAATCTCAATTGGGTTTATGATAATCATTCTAAGGCAGCAGCCCGCACTGCTCGCCTGGAGTCGTGGCAAGCCTAGTGGCAGTCGAAGGAGGAAAGAGCGCTTCAGCAACAACTAGGCTACTTCCGAATCAGGCGGCCATGCAACACGTCTCGAGAGTCATACTTCACATCATCGCACCGTAAGCTCCAAGCTTCGAATCAAATCGCTTCCTATTGTCAAACTTGTGGCCATGTCTATTCGTATCTCGGATCAATCGTGGCAGCATTTCCACCTATTTAAAGTGCGTCGTCACGATACAAGGACCCGGAGTAGTAATTTGATTTGCCAATGGGAGTAAAAACAATGTTGCATAAATATATATATGTAAGCGGTTGCCATTATGTTTTGGGATCAAAGATACTACTTGGGAGTGTAGTGATGGATTTTATTGTCTGCATTGTGACACCTGAACAGCTCAACGTTGCTGGGCCAACATTCCGTCAACACCCGGCGCCTCCCTTATGCACATCATACGTAGACCGCGAGTTGCCAACAGATTGATTTTCATACTTCAAAGAGCCAATTCGGTAGCTTCGACTGCTGCAGTCTCAGATTTTGGATTTGTTGGACTTTGCTGTCCCTCCCAACACCTGTCCACCCACCAATGGTGCTCTGGAACTGTGACTGGCCAGGCTGCTCGCAGCCTGCCGTTCGGAGAGCTGGAGACTGCCCGCTCTGCGAAAAGCACCTCTGTCAGGCCCATCTCAGAGATGAATGGCACGCGTGTCCAAAACTAGAGGTGTGTTTCTGTTCATTTGCCCCGATCCTTTGGTGGGACAAACGATCATTGACAGAACATGCCCAAATCCAAGGTCGACTGGGACGCCTACTCTGCCCAGTATGTGGCTACACAGGCCAGGCAGCTGGCCGCTCTGCGCAGCAGGATCAATGGCGCCAAGCTGTGCCTCCGGGCTTCGCAGCTTCGCGGCGGCATTCCTGCACCGTCGACTTATCGGCCAACAGTCTATCCGCCAGGATGGGCGGCCAAAACTGCCATGCCGAGACTGTCTTCCATGACGGCGTGGCATGGCTGGCACGGTTTCGGCAGGTGCAGGTTTCGTCGCCTCCGCTGGCGGTCCGCGACTACATCCTCCGCAGCGAGGTGGCCACGATGGTGTTTCTCCGCTCTCGGACGCGCGTGCCAGTGCCTGAGGTGTTTGCCTGGGCGGCTGAGTCTGGCCCCGACAACGAGGTCGGAACAGGCTACATCTTGATGGAGAAGCTCGAGGGGCGGCCGTTGGATTGGCCGGTGCTGACAGCGCAGCAAAAGGAAAGAGTGACAACACAGCTGGTGGATATTCATCTCGAAGTAGAGAGGCATCCGTTCGACAGATTCGGGTCGCTGCTGTTCGCTCCAGAAAGCAACACTGAATTCGAGATCCATGGAATCGCCGATCCCTTCACCATCAACATGGCGGATTTGAAAGAAAGACCGCTGGGGCCGTTTTCTGCTTCGACATCGGTAGCACGTACCATTATTGAAACCTACCTCGAAATGCGGGACAACGGGGAAATCGCGGCCGACTACCCTGATGCAGTGCGTCTCGCCCATCTGTTCCATCTCCATGTTGTGGACGACGTCTGGAACGGAAACCGCTCTGAGGAGAGTTTCTATCTCAGCACCCGGACGCCAAGGGCGACCACATCCTGATTGACGAGTCCTTCACTATCGTGGGCATCATCGTCTGGGAATGGGCGCAGACCGTGTCGAAAGAGGAAGCGTTCTGCTCGCCGTGCATGATGTGGCCGGTCGGGCAGTTCTGAGACGGATAGAACGAGTTGTCGGCCGACGAGATCCGGTTCGCTGACATGTTCCGGGAGCGTGGTCGAGTCGACTTAGCAGTATGTGATGCAAGGCAGGGGTGCAGAGATTCTACTTCACGCTGGGCCCTGCGTGCGGAGCCCATGGCGATCGAAAGAACGTTCATTGGACCTGCTTGCTGGAATGCGCGAGGCTGCAGGTGTCGAGAAAATGAATGGGGGTCCTGGAGAACTATGACTGCTCCAGGATGAGGAGAGCCCGACATTTCCAGAACTTCACTTGAATTCAAGCTTGCAGTTTGTTGGAATGCAGCTGCACGCCCAAGAGTTGGTTCGATCGGGGAGGTGTGGGGCCCGGTTCGCAGATCAAGACCCTGGAGCTTGGCGGCGCAGGATTGCAGGGCCAGATGCACACCACAAAGGGCGGCGATCTTTCGCAATCGGCGTTATCGGCGAGATCGGTTAACTCGGCGGGCCTCGCCATCGGGCCTGCCACAACCCCACTCTCCGCGCGAACGGTTCAGCTGGTGGGCCAGACCCCTATGACAGGATTTATAAACCTCATTGCGCCTTCTTTGTTTCGGTTCTGGCCTCAAAAGTAGTCCTCACTTGGCGGACCCGTTGGGCAGTCTGCTAGGGCCCGAGAACCGACCTGCCCCCCAAAATGCATCACTCATAGTCATGGTTTTTGACCTTATCACGGTTTAGTTACAGCACTTACACTGAGGCTTGGCTCATCCAATTGCTGGAGCTGCTCAGACGTCCGTCCTGTATCACCACCACCGTTACACCTAGGTAGCCACTCGGTGGCCACCCAATAGAGACAAGAGATAACCTTTTTTTATCTACCCCCCCCGCCATGGTCACCACCACCAACCCCCTCCCCAACCTGCACCAGGCGGAGGCGGCGGATCTGGCCGCCCTCCCCGCCGAGGTGCGCACCATCCTGGCCGCCAACGCCGGGTCGCCGACCCCCTTCCGCGCCCGCACCGCCTACACGCACCGCACCTGGGCGCGTACCTTCAGCTCGCTGCCGGAGCTGCTGATCCAGCCGGCATCGCTGGCCGAGGTTGAGCACGCCGTGGCGCTGGCTCGCCAGTGCCGCCGCCGCCTCGTCGTCGTCGGCTCCGGCCATTCGCCTTCCGACCTGACCTGCACCTCGTCGTGGATGCTGAACCTGGACCATTTCTGCCAAGTGCTGGCGCTCGACCGCGCGACGGGGCTGTGCACCGTGCAGGCGGGGATTAGGCTGTACCAGCTGACTGCAGCGCTGGACGCGGCCGGGCTGGCGCTTCCCAGCTTGGGGAGTATTGACGAGCAGAGCGTGGCCGGGGCGATCAGCACGGGCACGCACGGGAGTAGTTTGCATCATGGGCTGATTAGCGAGTGCATCGAGGGGCTGAAGATCACGTTGGCGGATGGGCAGACGCGCGAGTGCTCGCCGCAGCGGGAACCGGAGCTGTTCCGCGCGGCGCTGCTGTCGGTGGGCGCGCTGGGCGTGGTTGTAGAGGTGACGCTGCGGGCAGTGCCGGCGTTTTCGATGGCGTGGAGCCAGACGATCGACACCGATGCGCGGCTGTTCAACACATGGGAGGGCGAGCTGTGGCGGCAGGCCGAGTTTGTCAGGGTGTGGTGGTTCCCCTACATGCGGCGCGCGGTGGTGTGGGAGGCGGACAGGGTCCCGGGCGAGGACATCGAGAGCGGGCGGGTACAGCACTACCGCCCGCGCACGAGCTTCCAGGACAGCCGGCTGGGCTACGTCGTGTACCAGAACCTGCTCGCACTGGCGCGCTGGTTCCCGCGCATCACCCCGTGGATTGAGTGGTTCGTGTTCGGGCTGAACTACGGCTTCGGCAACGGCGAGCACACGCGCGTCAGCGGCGTGCAGCCGAGCCGCGAGGCCTTCCTTCTCAACTGCCTCTACAGCCAGTTCGTGAACGAGTGGGCCATCCCGCTGCACAAGGGGCCCGAGGCGCTGCGGCGCCTCGGCGCATGGCTCAACCGCCTGCAGCCCGGCGCCCCGGGCTACGTCGACCACGGCATTCCCTTCAGCGCCGACGGTCTGTGGGTGCATAGCCCCGTCGAGGTGCGCGTCAGCGACACGACGGTGAACGCTAGCGCCGCGAAGGGGAATCGTCCTCTCCTCGACATCACACCCGACGATGGCCCGGCCCTGTACCTCAACGCCACCATGTACCGTCCCTACTACCGCGACCCGACGCGCGAGGCCACCGAGCGCTACTACCGGGGCTTCGAGTGGTTGATGCGCGACCTCGGCGGTCGCCCGCACTGGGCCAAAACCTTCACCGTCACGCCGAGTGAGTTCGCGACGTGGTACGGTGACGACTGGCGCGAGTTCTGCCGCGTGCGGGATGAGGCCGACCCGGAGGGCATGTTTGTCGGGCCGTGGCACCGCCGCTATCTCCTCGGCGTAGGGGAAGAGGCTGCTGCGCAGGGCGGCGAGAAGGAGATGCGGAGGCTGCCGCTGGAGGAGGTCGGATTCGTGCGCCAGAAGGCCAAAGGAGGCGGTTTCTGCGTGTTTGGGAGCCAGAATCCCGTCGTACCGGCGTAGAAAATCGGTTTGATTTCGGGCCAGGCAACAAATCGGTGATTGCGGGAGCGGGAGTGAGAAAGTTGGCTGACTGTCTTTGCGTCGTTGCATATCTCTCTCCGTCTAGAGCATTGGGTCGGTAGATAGTCTCATGTTGCATGTCTGCTGCCTTTATTATGCATCGGTTTTGGTTGCTTCATCTTCGTGGCAGGAGGTCGCTATGTCATGATCGAGGAAGACAGATAGAAGTCATGATCATCATTTGCTATATACCGTGAATCGCTCGCCATTTAATCCCTATTTCGAATGCGCAAACCCCAGAAAAAGTTCATGCGTCTAACTTCAACCTCTCCAGCATCCGGTCTATCTTTTCCAGCAGGATCTGATAATTTACCGCGTCCGACGCAAACTCGTCCTCTACCACGTCCCCATTCAACGTCCTCACCCCGCCCGCCTCCCCCCCTTTCACATCCTCCGCGTACTGCACAACCGCCTCCTCGCTAGCCACCCCACCTTCCCCGTTCACGGTATCCAGGCCCTCGTCCAACATCTCCTCGAGCCCCTCTCCCTCAAATCGCAACCGGAACCGCTCCGATAAGTAGTACCGAATGTCATCCAGCAGCTCGATCGTGTCCGTCTCCTGGCGCTCCTTCAGCCGCGCCGCGCTCTCGCGGATCAGCTCGGCGAAATCGTCCTCGTCAATGTAATCCTCCAACCGGCCGGCCAGGTAGCGCGCGGCAAACTCCTCGAGCCGCTGCACCTTGAGATCCCAGGCCGCGTGAATCACGTCGTAAACGTTGATGGGCTCGACTTCGACGTCGGCGCCGTTTTCTTCTGCCTGTTCGGTTGTTGTCGGTGTCTCTGCCGGTGCCGCGCCGGAGAGAGGTGCCTGGTCCGAGTCGGAGCCGGACATATTGGGGTAGCTACTGTGGGTGCGGTCGATCAGCACATTGCTGGTGCCGCTGCCAAGCGTCGAGATGGTGACGGCGGCTTTGGTCTTGAGCTTCTCGAGCAGCAGCATGTCGGCGGTGTAGAGCAGGTCGAGAGCGTGTTCTAAAGGACAGTCGGTTTTCTCGGTGTAGAGAAACCGGAGGATAATCTCGAGGACCTGGGGACTGCAGTCGACCTTGATGATATGAAGATGCTCCCTATCGTGGGCCTCAAGGAAGTCGGACGAAAACATAGTCTCAAAGTAGGGACTGCGAATCAGAAATGGTTTGTGCGCCGGAAAGAGAACCGAGCGGCGTGTCGGCTTCCGGGGGTGTTCGGTTTGCGGCGCGCTTGTCGGGCCAACAGGGATAGCGCTTGCGTTGGAAGTAGCTTCAGTATTGCCGTCGTCATCTTGTTCTGACTGCTCGTCAGCTTGGAGAAGACAGTCAGCAAAGATGGCGTTGTTATGCGGCCATTTAACGTTGCCGGCCTTGCGAGTGTCGATGACAACCTTGTGCTTAAGGACCGTATTGTTAAAGAAGGCTTCTACTTGCACCTGGGCACGCTGAACTTCGTCCTGTTGCCGCTGTCTGGCCAACCGGCGGTCGTGAATAGACAGCACAGCCTCCCAGAGCTTCTCAATTTCCAGCTGCTTGCACAACTTGTCGATTCCTCTGAACACTTCCTCCTCGGTAACAGCGCTGCCAGGGCCTACGAAATCTCGGGGAAGATCCCCTAGGTAGAGATAGCGCAAAACAACGCGGAAAGCCTCGACCGGAATGGCAGTAGACAACTTCCACGTGGCGGTCTCGGGTGCTTCTGCAAATTTTCGCATGAAGTAGGGCGAGCGGGCCGAGAGGAGGAACTTGTGCAGGCGGAAATCCTGTGCCGCAGCCGACAGCGTGATGTCCGAGGTCGGGGGTGCGTCGCGGACCAGGAGTGATGTGACGTGGGACGACCATGGCTGCAGGGGGTCTGCCGTCTTGGAGTAGTCGTAAGACAGCAGTAGATTTCGGATTTTGTTGTTGAGCGCATTGTAGACTGCCCGCTCCCGTTCAAAAGAATCGGGGTCGGCCAAAGCTCCTGAGAGCTTGTCAGCGCCGAGTCGCAGGACCAAGTTGACGAAACGTACCAGATTCTAGGAGCAGCTGAACCAGCTCGTAGTGGCCGCATAAACTCGCCTGTTGCAAGGTCAGTGGCGCGGTCTCATGATTCAGATTCAAACTGTCATAACTCACGACAACGAGGGGGGTGTAGTCGTATTGATCCTTGGCATTGATATTGACGCCGGCCGAGATCAGCTCCTGGCAACGCTTCAAATCGCCACGGCGGCAGGCCTGAAGAAAATCTTGAAAGTCGGGTGATAAGTCCAAGGGGTGTTCGTTGCGAAGAACACCAGTGCTGATGAGTTGGTTGTCGTCCTTGAGCTTAGCTTCTAACTCGAACTTGCGGAGCACCATTGTTTCTGGTCTATCGTGTCTTTCTATTCAGAGCAAGTAGAGGAGAAAATAGAGTCCGTAAAAGAGGTGGAAAAGAAAGTGATTTGATGACTGTTAGCGTTGTCAAAGGTAAACGCCTTGAATGAGAACGATTTGAAATGAATGCTCGAAGCCAGAGCCCCCACCAACCAACCGACACAAACCGCCGCAGAGGGCGGCAAGACGGCACGGAGCCGGTGGCGTTTAATCGGACATAACGTTATCGGCACCACAAGTCCATGCCGTGCGGACTCCCCACCACAAATTCCATCCGACTTGACTCCTTTGCGGGCTGCACATTACACGGTACACTACAGCGATGCATCAGTGCTTATCGATAAGACACTGGACAGTCAATCGCGAGCCGCTCCCCAAATGAGCTGCAACCCCTGCGATTTTGTGGAGCTGTCCCACCTAGCCATTCCCGGTTCGGAGCGGTTGCCTAGGCAGCGCCGGATTTGTTGACTGGCGGTTCCAGGATCGGGGTGTTCTCCCCACGAGTCCGTGCAACGAACACCTGCTTCGCAACCGAAACCTGCTCCTTCATCATTCGCAGCCTTGCAACACCGTCGGTCGCTTGCGGTAGCTACAACTAACTTTAGCAGAAACACCATCGAAACTCCTGCATATGGAGTGAGTCAACGTCAAACCGCCCGAATACCTACGTCTTCACCACCGCTCCTGACACCGTCTTCACCATGGCGGAGAGGGACAAGTACGAGGTGTTGGAGAAGATAGGTACGGACCGTACAGCTTCGCAAGTTTTGTGCAATTGACATGCTAATAAAATTGCTCTCCCCAGGCCATGGCTCGTTCGGCATCATCCGGAAGGTCCGGCGCAAGACCGACGGCATGGTCCTCTGCCGGAAGGAGATCAGCTACCTCAAAATGTCCCAGAAGGAGCGCGAACAGCTCCACGCTGAGTTCCAGATCTTGTCAACGCTGCGACACCCTAACATAGTCGGCTACTATCACCGCGAGCACCTCAAAGCGACCCAGGACCTACACCTCTACATGGAATATTGCGGCAACGGAGACCTTGGGCGCGTCATTCGAAATCTACAAGAAAAAAACCAGTACGCTGAAGAGTCGTTTGTTTGGAGCATCTTTGCTCAACTGGTCACGGCGCTGTACCGGTGTCACTATGGAGTCGACCCACCAGAAGTGGGCAAGACTCTGCTAGGCCTGGGAACGACGGCACGACCAAAGCCGCCGGCAGGAGGAATGACAATCTTACATCGCGACTTGAAGCCTGAAAATGGTATGTGATGTTTCCCATTGAACGGCTCGTACACTCTATCTAACCCAACCAGTCTTCCTGGGCGAGGACAACTCCGTCAAGCTAGGCGATTTCGGCCTTTCCAAAGTGATGCAGTCTCACGACTTCGCATCAACATATGTGGGCACGCCTTTTTACATGTCTCCAGAAATTTGCGCCGCGGAGAAGTACACCCTCAAATCCGACATCTGGTCCTTGGGCTGCATCATCTACGAACTCTGCACGCGGGAGCCGCCATTCAACGCCAAGACTCACTTCCAGCTCGTTCAAAAGATTAAGGAAGGAAAGATCGCACCTCTTCCTGCCATCTACTCGGCGGAGCTTTTTGCCATCATCAAGGACTGCCTGCGCGTAAACCCGGACAGGAGACCCGATACCGCGATGCTGTTGAATCTGCCCGTGGTACGGCTTATGCGCAAAGAGAAAGAAGTGGTCGAGTTTAGCAAGACGCTGAAGGCGAAGGAGGAGTCGCTTAACAGGCGCATCCGAGAGCTCGACCAGAAGCTGACGGCAGTCGACCAAGACAAGACGTCGATCCGGCAGGAGATTGACGCATCGCTTCGAAGGGAATGGGAGGTCAAGGCGCGGCTAGAAATTGACCGACTGGTAGGGCAGGAGATTGAGCAGCTCCAGAGAAAGTTTGAACAGGAGGTTCAAACGCGCGTCGAACTGGAACTCCAGAGCAGGAAGGCAGCAGGCCTCAAGGAGGAGAGTGCGCACGATTTCGCGTCCTCCGTTTCCAAGTCCAGCCACCCACAGTCATCGATTGGCAGCGCCGATGGCGAGTTCCCTTCAACAACAGATATAACCGAGTTCTCGGTGGAATCACCGGATGCGCCAATGCACCCACTCAAGAAGAGCGCGCGCACGCCCTTCGCCCGGGCCCAGACAATGTTCGCAATGGCTCCTGCTGGTACTCCGATGGACGTCGAGATGGCCTCTCCGTCACCCATCACCATCGCATCTCTGTCGCTTTCACCTCGCCGCAACGCTGCCACTAAGCCTCCCACAGTGAACCCAACCAACATCTTTACCGCCAACCAGATGGCCGGAGATGCTCGCTGGGAAGCCACCGCAGAGCAGATTGCCTCCGACTGGGATTCTGACGACGAGATCAACATTCCGTCGCCGACACGCATGATCAAATCGAGCAAGAACCCCTTCACATCCAAGGCACGGCCGCAACTTCACGCGCAAAAGTCCATGCCTGTACACCGCCTGCAGTCTAAGCAATCGCAGGCGTTGCAGGGCAAGACAATTCCCGTTGCCGCCTCGACCCCCGACTTACACACCGCTGTCAGAAATATCGGTAGCAACGGCGCGCTGCAGGACCGGAGTAACAGCCCCAACCGCCGCCTGAGCAAGATTCCCTCGGCCGCCAACCTGAAGAACACGCCGGGCGATGCCTCCTCGGCCGGAGCCCTCAACCGCAAGCCCTCTTTAGGCAAGATCCTAAAGGACGGCAGCGGCGACCAGCAACAGCAGCAACAGCAGCCTTCGGCCACCGGCTCCCTCGCCCAGCCGCCCATCCTTAACAAGGTACCCGCACCGGGCAAGAACAACATCCGCGGTCGCACGCTCGTCGAGCTGCAGCAGGCTCGCGCCGGCGGCCGGCCGCTGAGCGGCGTGTTTGGCGGTGGCGGCGGGAATGAGACGAGCGGCGGCAGCCCGGCGCTCAACGCCGGCAACGTCAGCCCCGTGCGCGCGTTCAGGGAGCACGCGGCGGCGGCGAACCGCGGCATGCTGTCGGCGGAGCCCGCTGCCGTGTGGGACCCGGAGCGGGACGAGATGCCCAGCCCGTTCTTAGTTCGCCGGAAGCCAGTCAGGACTAACTAGCTTGGCTGGGTTTGCTGGGTTGGACGTGACCTGGGAGGGCAAGGATGGTGTGCGCTGTGTGATCGATCAGACGGGGCGGAATTTTTGTCCGACGGCTGTGTGATGGGGGCCAGACGTGTTCAAATACCCATATGTTGAGTTATTGGGGCCGCTCGTTTATTGTAATCGTCTTTCTTGTGTCTGGGGTGTGAAAGCGGGCAGGGAATGCACTTTGGCCGGCTGGATGCGCAGGAGCAGCAGGCATAGGAGGCGATGGGGGTGGTTACATTCCAAGTCAATCTCTAAGACGTCCCTCGCCCCGCGGAACCGACAGCACCGTCTTCTCTTTTGTTGGCTGATATACGGATGGACACGGCGGGCGCGGTTTGGTCTTGGAAACGGGGCGTTGTTTGGGGCCAGCCTTGCTCGGTAGGCTGATTGGCACGCTCGGTTGCTTCTCCTTTGGGACTGTTTTGTGCTGTTCAACTCTATTTGTTGGTCTAACATTGTTTGCTTATCAATCTGGGATTGAATGGGGTTGCGGGTTGCAGGTTCTGTGCTGAGTTGAGTCTTGCTCATTGTACGCCGCTCTTTGCATTGCATGGCTGTGAATTATTCTCATCATAGGCGGTGTTAGGTTAGAGGGAAGAGACTCAAGGACAAATCAAGTCAAGTCAAGTGAAATCGCGGAGACATATTGGTAAAGCGCAGATTGTGTGTGGTGTCAGTCCGTGACTCTTCTCTTGGGCAAGTGAGTTCCGAGCCGCTGCGGCAGACGAGCATCCTCGAACTGCCACAACGAATTGCTTCATGAATTGACCAAGGGTTCTACAATGAATGACCTACGGCGTGCGAGATGAAAGATAACCTAAATGACGGCTGCGGCGTATTGCACGGTGACATTTGGATAAACTGTGAACGCGACACCAGGACTGAGAGACCAGAAGCCAGGCGAAATGGATTAGGTCTTGCCGTCCGTCTACAAAGGTTGTGGAAAGAAATACTGCCTGGAATGAAGCTCAGAGCGGCAGTCAGTTGTGACAGGATTTTGAACACTCTTTTTCACCTTCAAATGTGATCTCAGGCACTTTAATTGTCATGAAATGGGAGCCAGATCGTATGCTCAAGCCACCTGCGTGATCTGTCACCAATCATCACGAGCATAGCAGTTAATGATAGCTTTGGTGTCGCCTGACAGCTCTCTCATTCCGCACTTCAGGACGCGCAATCCCATCCCAGTAACCACAACACTACTGTTGTGCTACGCACCGTGTACCATGGTCAAACACAAAGCTGACCGATCGGTCTACCCGACAGCCAGTGCTCGCGTGTAACATCTTGACCAGACGAGAGCACAAGTGTGGTCCCTGCTGATCCATTCCACTTACTCCATACCCCGTACCCCTCCTCTGCACGCTTCGAAGCTGGGCTAGGCGCGGCGGACGGGTGAGAAAAAGCACAAGTGAGTCCATCCGAGGAGCCAACAGTGTGCTGCAATGCCCAAACCCCGCCCACCCACGCAGGTGGGAACCACGAGGCAGGAAAGCCACCGCTTATGCTGATCACTCAGACAAGGTTTCGTCTTTCCTTCGACCCTAAGGCGTTTTACATCACGTACGGAGGCACCAACTGGCTAACAGAATGCGGTGTACCAGCCAAAGAGGCACTTGCAATGCTGGTATCGTAATCTCAACTTGTACCTTCTGTTTCCACAGAAAGAGAAGGGAAGAAAGAAAAATAGCAAGAAAGAGAAACATTAGGAGGTTCGAACGCAGCCCGCGCATGTACTGCGTAGGTGCTGTGTATGTGATGGTCCTTCTCTTAGCGACCCTGACCTTGCTTAGTGCAGTGAGCACGCCTTCGGGGAGATCTGCCGTTGCCTCTCCGCCTCCGCTTCCGTCCGCTTGATTTGCTGATGGTGGCGGTTGGGAACCCGTCATGAGCGACGGGGTGGCTCATATGGCAGGACTCTTCATTGCTGCTTTTTGACGGACACAACGTAGCTGGTCGCTTCTCAAGCGGAAGATGAATCGGAGAAAGCAAGACAGCAGTCACCACACGACAATCCATCGCACGGTGCAATGGTGGAATGCGTACACAGTAGGTCGGCGGAGGGGATGAGTTAGCAGGCACGCACTAACAGTATCGGTACATCACTGTGTACTAATACATACACAGTCCAAGGCTGCTCGGAACTTGTACGCCACGCAGTAGTTGAGACGGAGCAGCAGGTTGGCTGGGGGCGAGCTGCAAGATGGCCCCCGGTTCACGGTAGCAGCGGCAACTTGTCAGCAGGCCACTGAGAAGGGAAAACGGAGACGGAGGTCGGCCCAGCAGATCTGGTTCGCCCGTTTGCTGTCCGCTCTCATCGGCGTCAGCAAGACTCGGGGCTAACGTAGCTAGCTACCCAATGAGCCACTACTTTTGGAGCGAAGCTTGAGCCCAGTACTTATCGTCGTCGGCCTATGATCGACTCGGTCCGCCGCGGCATGCAGTCACAGTACAGCATAGCGCGGGCACTGCTTGACAGGGACGCCATCAACCATCATCCATAAAAATTGCTGGTCTCTTTCGACGGAATGCACTTTGCTCGGAACAATGTACGGTGCTGTCAGCGGGATACCTGTGCTGCTAGCAAGCAGTGCAAGTGACGGCTGTGACAAGCCAGTGCTTGCATTTCCCGCCGAAGATCCCCAGGGGATGAAGTCTAGTGTACACTAGAATCGTGCGACATGTGGCTTGTCTTCGGAAGAGCTGCAGCGGTTGTGACCCCCTGCCCATCCCCACGCAGGCGGGGAGCCCCCCTTCGTGCATTCCTGCAGCCATCGAACGATTTACCAAGTTTCCTTCTGGCACTGAAGATCGGGCTGGGCCCCATCGAGACTTAGTTTAGCCCGGTACTGCGCTGCTTCGCACTGCTGCGCGTGCGAGGAACAGTCACCAGACGGATGACAACGATCGTTAGTGCCCTGTGTGAAGTGCGCTTGCGTTGCTTTTCCTTAACAGACTCTGATGATTGTTTCGTGATCGGACGGCCCTTGCGTCTCTCGTTCCAGGGGGTTGGAGAGAAGGGGCAGGGGAGACAGCTCGCTAAGCTGCGCGGACAGGGGGGCCGAAATAAGGTGAGACATTTGTCGCAACGGTCGAGAAACGGGGCCGAGAGGGCTGTCCAATGGGAATCCAACCATGCGCAAAAGCAAGTCATGAGGCTTACCATAGTATGGCCGTTTCACGCGTTGGCAACGTCCGCCGTGGCGTTCGCGCTTGGACCTGTGAGCCCACGCAGCGGTGCTGCCCCCATTGCGGATCAATGTGGCCGCTGTCAAGGTGTTGAAGTCAGGCTTGCCGCTCCCAGTATACAATTTACAGCAAACCACGATTCTGATATTTTCAGCATATTCCCAATCTCCTCCTCTTCAGCCAACGCGCGATCTGAACTGTCTGAGCGCGAAGGCGGTTTCTTCAAACCTGTCGTGCGCGGCTTCCGGAGCCGGCGGGACAAATCCTGTCTTCGATGCGGGCCCCTCTGGAGGGCTGCGTATGAGCTGACCGCGGAGGCGCTTCCGACGCATCAACATGGGGTTCTGCGTCGATCGGGAACGCAGAGAGACGCATGTACCGGCCGCAGTCATTCCCACTGAGCCCACGTATCCGCGGCACGCAGTAGATAGTGGGGGACTCAAGAAGAAGAAAGGAAGCTGCACGAGACACGGCTGCGGCTGCAGGCTGGTGTACTGTGGACGGCGTAGGACCCCCGTGCGTGCTGGATGACGGTTTGCAGCCGTCCGGCGTCCCTTCCCACTGGGTACGCACCTCCGTGCTCGATGATGTGATGTGACAGGAGGCAGAGGCGGCAGCTTTCCAGAAACCCCACCGCCCGTCGAGCACGGCTGCGCGCCTGCCCGAACAGAGATGATCGCCGACTCGGTGAGGTAAACCGCCCCTGCTGCGGATGCCGGGGCGAGGCACTCCTGACGGCGTCTGCCTTGCTCGGGGCGACGATCCCCGCCGTCACCACCAAACTCGGCTGTTACCTCACCGTGGGATGATCATCCCGGCCCGCCAGGAAGGGGAGCTCCAGAGTGCGACCCAGGACTGGGGCGTCGGGGGAGGTTGGGGGGCCGAAGTGCCGGATTCGGGTGCTCTGCCGGCACAGATCTGCCCTGTGTCCCTGTGTCTCCATCCGCTGACACCGCGCTGCACACCACCCGCCGTGCCATCCGCCCAATCGTCGAGGAAGGCTTCTCTTGATTTCCGACGCCGCTGACCATACGGAAGCCCGAAGCACCGCATGCAGACCATGCAGGGCCTGATCCCCGTAGGCAGGATCCTTCTCAGAGGCAATCTGGCACACAGTATTGTGCCGCTGGTGCACCTTTGCCGATTGTTCAGATTGGCCGACGGCTATGCAGTGGAAGTTCCGGAACGGCGTGTTGAACGGCCGGCGGCGCTGTCGTTGCAATCACCAAACTGCGAGCCGTGGATAACAGCTGCGGGGTGTAGGCACCACGGCCATGAGCCCTGAGTTCGTTTTCCTGGTGCTTGCGCAGGCAACTTTGCCTCACGTGTCCGCATCAGTTCGTCCAGCGGAATGCGGGCAAGACTCTTGCCTCGGCGTGGATGAAGGCGGCGTGAAGAACGCTCTGGTGAAACGACATGCCAACTGTAACGTGTCCAGTCGACTGCAGAGTGAGTGATGCTGCAGATGTACTGCGTACGCAGTAGTGTAGGACCGCGCAATCTCTGGCGGAGTCTGATTGGGGTTGTGACTGCATTCAGTCCAACGGAACAGAATCAAAATCCATCGGTGGCAACACAGCATCACAGTGTGCTCGAGTCTTGCTTCTAAAGACGAAGCATGCAGAAGGCATGTGCTGACCCGCGGCTGACGAAGCGACCCTGTCGTGTCAGCGTGGTATGTATGCTGAATACACTACCCAGTAACCCCCAAGCCGCCCCGATTCCCGCGAGATGAATGAGCATCTCGCATCGGGCAGCGGAGTATTCCGTAGCCTCAACAATGACAGATTGGGAAACTAGGCTAGCCAGTCGCTACGAGCTGCCGGGAATGAGCTTCCAGATTGGGATGGCAGAGGTGACAGATTGCAATGTTGGCCAGATGGCTGCCGGCGTCGCAATATCGACTTGACCCTGCTATATCTCGGCGTGATATAGGCCAAGATCGGCGAGATGAGTTGCCGGTCGGCAAGCTCACACGCTCGCTAAACGGCTGCATTTTTCTTTCTCGAACCGGGTGCTTTCCAAGGCCGGGAGTCGGTTTGCCGATCCGGTATCTTTTGGCGGCTGCCCTCTTCCTGATCCCAAGTCCAATGTCGGAGTTTCTCAAAGCTGGAGTGTATCTAGCGAAGCGAAAGACCCTCGACCGAGTCGTTGTTGTGGCTCCTAGCCGCAATTGATGGGGCTTGGAAAGACCTAAAACAATGGGTAAAGAGACGGGTCGGCCTCTCCGGTGCTGCGTTGCCTATGACATCCTTTCCAAGGAGGCACACATTGCTCGAGAAGTAGAAATTGCGCATTCGCACCCGACAGCCTGCCCAAGTGTTGGCTTGGAGTGCGGAACCCCCCAGAGAAATGGTGCCATTGGCACCCAGCCGGCTGTTCGCCGATCTGCAGGTCGTGTGTCGTTGCTTTCCCTCGAGCAACATGTGATGCAGCTCTCTTGACAACGCATGGAGTTTGGGTTACGCAGCGAGAACGCCACCCAGCAGCCGGGTAAGTAGCTGGCTTTCTGTGATAGGCTACCAGCCTCACGAGATTGCCGAACCATTGCCAGGTGCTGGCCGGAGAGGGAAGCTCCCAAAGCTGGCGTTGCACTGGCCTAGCCAAAGGTCTGGAACCGGGGATCGATAATAACACCCTGCGCGCCGGTAGCGGGCATCGCCAACCGCAGATGGAGAGTCTCGCGTCGTTGGCGACCACCCCAGTTGACGTGTTGGTTTCCCGGATGGAATTCACCAACCGAGCCCGAGGACAAAAGGAAGCCTCGACGTCGAAAACAGCCGGTGAGCGGAAGCGGGGCGCCATCTGAGACCCGACTGGTCTGAGACCTGCATCGATGGTGTTCCTGATGGGAAGCGAGGCTAGCTTGTACTCCGTACGTCTAAGGACTCGAGCAGCTCTTAACGAGATGACATCGTCGATTCTTCTGGCTGAAGTCCGCGTTGAATCCCTTCCTCGATCGAATCATGAGTGCTATAACTTCATGACTTTGAGGTCCTTTGAGATCGCCCCTGCGCGGATCGACAGATTCCACAAACTCTATTCCCCTTGAAAGATCGGCCTGGTTGCATCGAAAATGTGGGACGGAAGCGGCCCCCTGCGCACTTCGCGTGGCCTATTGGAGAAATTTGAGTCCGTTCGGGGCTCTCTGTCACCAGGACACACACCCAGCATGTGGTTACATCATCCGTGGAGTTGGGAACTTTTCGAAATCCTGCAGCTAGTCGAGGCATGCGCTTGAGATGTGACGATTGTCGTTTCACTTGAACTCCGGAAGGGGTAGCGCACGTCAAGTCGTAGCGTAAAGTCGCCGTGTGAAGCGGACCGCCTTGTTACGAGAACCGGGCTGTTAGTCTTGGGGTTTCCGTCTCACGCGTCTCTCTTCACGCGGCCAGCGGGATGCGCGGAACGGGCAAGGAGCTCAGCTCGTGGGCCCCAGCGAGGTGCAGCCCCATCATGACGACGATGTCCGATGGGAGGAGTGTCCGAAAAAGGAAGGTCGTTGCTGACGGTTGATGACATGCAAGCGCAGCGTGGCATATTTCCCGACCCCCAAACAGTTGAAAACGGTCGTCGATCATGGACCATTCCCGAAGGGGCACTGATGCCTCCCAGGTGTTAAGCGAGAGGCGCTAAGCCAGCGCCACGGCGATCGCCCGCGCGACGGGTAATCTCCGTTTGGGAAACCGGTATTGCTTGCAGGGGAGCGGCGGTTCAGTGCAACGCTGAGCCCAGAGACACGCGCGGTGTGACCCTCGCCCTGTGGAAAAAAATGCTGCAGCCCTGGGGATAACAGGCAGTCGTATAGACGGGCAATCAAAGAGTGCCCGAAGTACAGCCGTTTGAGCCGTACGCAGTAGTGTACACAGTACTCAGTACACAACCTTGGAATGACGGCGAGAGCGCGGTAACGAGATGTCAATACTAATCGCTCCCGAGCCGGTCGGCGGCCGACTTGCCGACGATCTCTGCTGGCTGACGATCCCGCCGAGCCCGCCTCCTCCCTTTCTCCCATCCTTCCCCACAGCAATCTCGAATATTCCGGAACGCGAAACACTAGTTGTGCCCGCAACTACCGAGAAGCCTTGGGACTGTCCACAAGTTCGCGGGAAGTGGAGGATTGACGGAGGGACGGGTGACCGCACGTGCGGCTTCGCCCGAGGACAAAGCCACGCTCACTGTTCACCGTGCGTCGTTGGTTAGCTGAGGATCCATTGTGGCTGGTGCGCCAGGGAGTCAAGGTTCCGTGCCGCATGCTGCCGCAGACTTGGCCGAGGAGCTGGCCTGGAACTTCGGTTGCACAAGAAGCCAAGAGCCGAGCGGTGCTGGGGAAGCCGGGGGCAAGCGAGCGGCGGCCAGGGCGCGCCGTAGCGGCCGTTTGTGGGGCAGACCCCGGGCGGGCCCCGGCTCCGCACCGATCTTGAATCTTCTGCGTACCGTAGAGGGAGGCATACCTGCTCAGCACAGAGCACTGCACCGTCGCCTCGGAAAGCCAGCTCACCGACAACGGTGTTGATGTGAAGGTAATTGATTGTCTTGTTGAAATCCGGTGTGACGAGTACCTACGTGTGCCGTTCAGCACTCAAATTCTCTGTATTTTAACGGCAAGACCGGTTGGGGTTCCTGCCGGAAGTGGGCAACATAATACACCGCTGCCTAGTTTCTCGACACGCAGAGCGGAAGGAGCACCCTGCAAGCTGAACTCCATATTATCAGGCACAAGTGAAGATGAACAGGTGCCAGCGACTCATCCACCTGGGTACCTGTACAAACCTGAAAGTCAAGCCTGTATCATCGTTCATTTAGGGAGACCTCCCAGTTAACGGGCTCAGTTCCTTCCCTCACGCGGTTGTTGAGTCTTTCCTTGATGCGCTACTCCGTACATCAACAACAACCCAGGATGTGTGGAATGCCTTCCAAGTTGTCATGATAGTCGACCAACGTCGTCAGGAGCATTGATTGTCAACAAACTCAACGTATGGAACTCACCCAACGCACAAGACACGCCTTCTCACCACTTCGGTACGCAGAAGTGCTGCGTACCTACCTGTCAGCATCAATTGCTCCCCAAGGCCTAGAAACAACTGAGCACCGTGATAGTCACCGCCGCTCCTGCAGGCGCGAGAGAGCGCTGCCATTCTAACCGATTCCATGGAAAATACGAGCCGTTAAAAAATCTCCAAATATCTGCCGGTGCCGTCCCAAGTTTCGCATGCCAACAACGCCCGAGCGGCCACGAGTTGGTGTTTAAGGTCGGTGCCAGATCGCCAGCACGGCGCTCGGGAATTTCATCCCGTCCTTATGCCTTGAGACTTGGGATCGCGCTGTCCTGCAGCAAGCCGCGAATGTGGCACAGATGTGCCACACACACGTTTGCAGGCCCGTCCGCTCGCTCTTGCTTCCGGCTGCCCCAGGGGACCAAAGCGCACCAAGCACCAGCAGGCGTAAGCTCATCTCCAACCGCGTTCCGAGAAGCCCCTGCCGCACGTCAAACACAGGGCCAGACAGGCTGCACCTCTTTCCGGCCGGACCCCAGTCAACAATAAGGCTCGCTACCGCCGATGATCAGGGACTCCCTAGCCATCCGCGTCAATCTCGACCGGCCCTAGAGCCTCACTCAGCAATCGACGGTTGAGGTGATCTATTGAAATTAGCCTTTGTTTCTGAGAATCCCCCGCTTGTTTCTCGGAAAACGTGCTTCTGGAGCACCGTGTCCCACGTCACGCATGAGCCGTTCTCTGCCCCTCGCTTCGGCAACTGTCTGCTCAGGAGCCGAACTACCAGCCACGGGGCGCTCAATGTTTGGTCTTCAAGTGCATCCGCGGGACCGCCAGTGCTGGGTCCAGTCCCTCCTGCCTTTGGAGAACAACTTCACTGCTCAAGAAAGAGAGGCTTGTGGCCAGAGAGCTGGTGCTGTGGCGCAGACCGTTCTGGCCTACGGAGTACACAATACCTGGTAGAGAAGCTGCAGCTGTGCAGGGCTGCTAAGCGACCGCAACGGTAGTATTGAGCCGTGCGCGAAACAATCTGTCAACAGGGCGCTGTCCCACCAGCGCCCTGTGTACTGCGTACACAGTGCAATGTGCAGCACCCTGCGGTGTCGCTGAAGAACTGCCGCGCTGCCGACGCAAGATGTGTTCAACTTTCCGGTCGTGCCCCTGCAGGACCGCCAGCTCGCCGGGACCAGAGACGAAATATTGCTGTCTCTGTGTCGCGGGTCCCGGGTCAGCCGCGACGGCACTACACGTACCAAGTACCCCATATGTGTCGGCATTGGCGGGCACGCGAGATGGGAATGCCCCGCCAAAGTCAGATCACGAACATCGAGGGCATCATCACCAAAAACAAACCAAAAAAAAACCCCCCGGAAAGCGTTGTGGGAAGCGCGATAGCAGCGAATGAAGGTGGTGCCCAGAGCTGGCCGTTTCGAGATGGCAATCTACAAAAGCGTCAAGCTGAACGGCATAAGATCAACTTAACGATCCGGTCACAGCACCTCTCAATGCATGCTACCCCTGGTGACCTTATCTGCGATCCAGCACCAGAGCTCGGAGTTGATGCTCGTCTCAAGTTTGCGCGTCCGTGTGTCTGGCTCAGGGGTCTCCTTGCCAGACGCCCAAGCGGCGTGTGGCAGACCGGGGTGGGAAGGTACGTACCGAACCACGCACCCTCTCACGCCCGCTGTGATCTCACCCCTCCACAGAGCAAGCCCTGGGGTCCGGCAACCGCTCCTGTTTCGGCTAGGCGTCCGTGTGGCTGCCAAGAGCCCCGGCGAACTGGCTGCCATGAATGATGCAGGACGGTGTGTCACCGTTTTGAGCTAGCGCAAAAGGGAGACGAGCGCAGCGCCTTTGGACGGGGAGCAGCAGCGTGCTTCTCTTGGGTTGGAGCTCTCCAGGCGCATACGGGCGCATTGTCTTGTCATTGTCAGGCGGCCTTGGCTCAGCGTGAGCCTCAGACGTTTGGACTCGGGAGATCAGTGGCAATCATATCAGTCGGGACCCGTCTAAAGACCTTTCCGTCGGCTACTGATGCGTGGGCTGCCGGTTTTGTCAAAGGCACGCGGCGCCGACCCGTACCACAATAGGCCCCGACATTGGGCTCAGGCATCGAATTATGGCAACCCCCGGACGCATCCAGATTCAGAGCCCCCCATATAGCAGGAGGCATTATAACTTCAGACGCATGTACGTACCGTGCATGGGGCCCCTGGGTGATGACGGTAGAGGGGGGTGGAAGGGGTGGCAGCCTCTCCTCTGATCAACGCCGGCCGTGGGTCGTGATCCCTGGTCTGGCACAGCAGCCCCAGGCCGCCGGTCAGACCCACCACAATTTGCGACAACACACCTGCTGGTCGCCTTGGTCCGGGGATCAACGTGTGGATTTCGGGTGGATTTCCGCTCGATCGTCCACATATTCTCCATGGATGTCCTTCCGGGAGATCTGATGGTACAAAACGCCCCGGTCCTCCCACCCCCCTTCCATCCCAACGGTCAACAAGCTTCTTTTCTCGATGCATACTGCTTAGTACTTAATCCAATCCGCACCCACCTCGCACAACCTCAGGACCTAACAACTCTCTTGCTACTGAGCACCATCGAAACATCCATCCAGTTGACGACCCGCCCCAGCCAAGACCCATCCCCACTCCAGAACCTCACTCCTTGGCCACACAACCTTGCATAACACGAGGAGGCTCATTCGACTGCAGCCATGGCGGGCACGATGATCACAACGCACTACGCGCATGCTCCTTCACAAAACGTCCACTACGGCTACATGCCACCACCCTCGCCGCCATTGGACGAAACCACGAAGTGTTCGCTCCCATCCATCTCGAATCTTCTCGGCCTAGCCGACCAAGGGTCTCCGACGTCAGAAACGTCGCCTCAGTCTCAGCAACAATGTAAGACCTGGCACTCACCGGTGGCTTGTGTTGCACTTTGATACTGACAGGTTGACGCTAGCACAAGTATCCAAACCCGAGACGCGGCCCAACTCCTCGCACTATGCCAACCCAGCCATGCGGGCGGCACTGCCGCCCAGCCCACCCATGTCTTCGGACGCGTCTTTTGAGGGGTTCAACTCGCCGCCTACCAGATCTGTGAGCCAAGTGTCGAATGGCTCAAACTACTATTTCGAGGCGACACCACCACTCCAGATGGAGTCGGACCCGAGGCAGATGAGCGCTGCCGCTGCGGTCCCTCGCGCTTCTGTCCAGGCCTCGGCCTACCAGCCACAGTTCGCTGCCCCGGCGTACATCAGCCAGCCCGCCATGACGTCGTATTATCCTCCGATCCAGGCTGCGGCGCCGCCACCACCGCAATTGTCGGGTCTCTACTACCAACGGGCCCTCCCTCAGGTGAGTCTCTTGATCCCTCTTGTCTGCTACTCCGGTTGAGTGCACCTCGTTTCTAACCACGTGCAGACATTCCCGCCACCGATGCCCATGTCGGTGACGCTCGCTCCAGCGGCGGGCAACCCCTGGCAGCACCACCATTACATCGCCCCCTCGGCGTCCGGGTCGTTCCCCCAGAGCCAGGACCGATACATCTGCCAGACATGCAACAAGGCCTTCTCGCGGCCCAGCTCCCTCCGCATTCACAGCCACTCGCATACGGGCGAGAAACCCTTCAAGTGCCCGTTCCCCGGCTGTGGCAAGGCGTTCAGCGTGCGAAGCAACATGAAGCGGCACGAAAGGGGCTGCCACAACTACGACAGCAGCAGCACGAGCGGCAGCAGCACGAGCGGGGGCAGGCCCTGAAGTGCGACGCCAGACCGTGCCAAGACAGTGGTGTGAATTTTTCTTTAATTCAGCAACCCATGATCCCCGACCGGACTATCGCCCAATAGACGTACCTGCAATCCCAGACCCTGGCGGTCTTGGGTGACGACCCACACGACAACAACATCAGCAACCGGTATTCTTAGTTTCTAATCTTTTTTTCCCCCTTCACGGGGCGTGGGCTTATGGGTTGAACCATCAACCTCCACGGCGCGGCGCATAGGAACAGGTTCGGCAAATAGTCCTCGGCGGGGTTACGGATATGGAGGCGGTCGGTGTTTGGGATTGGGAGTTCGTCCAGGGATGGTTGATTTGCGCGGGCATTCTCAAGGGCGCAGCAGCGGCGGCGGCGAAACAAGGCTTTGGTGGTCTGGTCTGCGGATAGCATTTGCACGGGCGCTTTTCTCATTCGAAGGGGCTTTCCCTTTGTTTGCTGTTCATTTGTCGACATGATGTATCCGAACAGCGTTCTCCTCGCACTGGAGTAACGTAATGTGTATATAGATCGGCGGACAGCCCTCTGGGGCTACTGTATGTACCAAAACCGTCCAAGGATAACAGGACGTTGGAACGTGGGTCTCGGGGCAGACTGCGAGGAACTGCCTCCCACATACCTCGTTTGAATGAACAAAGAGAATCAGAGTACATTACAGGCTTCCTGAAGGGGTGACTTGCGCGTCCTCGACGATCAGGGCCGTCAACCAGGAAGGATGAGCCCGGTCTCGAGTCAGATGGATGCAGTTGTCAAATTGGCAAGAAACCCACACACTGGTGGGTTGTGTGAACAGACGTCATGCCGAAACAACGGCTCGCACTCGAGAAACAGTGTAACGTTGTTGAGCATCCCACAAATCCAGCCTCATCAGTGGCGGTCGCCGCACACCTCCTCGTAGGAACGTCTCTCTCACAATAGCCGTTCCATGGGCACAGGAGAGCGTTACACGAATCTTACCCCAACTCGTCCGTCTCCTTCCTTTTTGTCAGGGGGGGGTTCCCAAGCCAGCGGCTCGCCAGGCACGCACCACAACCAGCCAAAACAACGCACCCCCGTGACGAGAGGTAGTCTCCCGGGAATTGCGCGGCTGTGGAAACGCTCGTCAACAACAAACTCCATCTCTCGACCACGACGAGCCCGACGATCAGGGCAGATTCCGTACACCGACATCCCCTCGCAGCTAAAAATATCCTCTTTCTGAATCATTGCCCCACTGTAGCTAAACCACATGTGGCGTTCACCACAGCACATGCATGAGACACAAGTACGGATACGTAGTGAACATCCTGCGTACTCTAGGATACATCGGTTGGTGAACGTGCCCACCCCCCGTTCCTCCTCGCTGATTCCATGTCCCAGTGATCATCAACTACCAAGTACCGGTTCAGACTGGGTACTCTTCGCGATCCCGGGGGGTTTGAGCACGCAACTTCAGGATGCCGAACCTGAACCTGGAGTGTCTGTGTCCCGACCTCCCTACTACCTGGACTAAACTAAACTAGTGGAAAGAGGGTGGAGATTCATCGGCGCCGGCCGACGCGGGCGGATCGCGGGTACCCATCGATAGTTTCGTTCTGGCTCAGCACGCGCAGTCGGGTTTGGCCAAGCCTGCACTACCAGAGACTACTTACCCCACCGGCGCCAGGGCTGGTGCGCAGATCATGTCTGCCCAGCTTGCAGGTGTGCGCGCAACGGGAAGGGGGGTCATGCGGCTGGGGCGGGGGACTCATGGTGATGAATGGCGTCGGTGACGGGGCTTCCAGTTGAACTATTTCTGTGGGTTCGCTGTTCATCAACTGTACATGTAGCTACAAGTAGTTAGTTGTTGTCTGACTGTGTGCGCTACTGTGTACGGGGGTCCCGTTGACGGTACGAGCACCGGCATGTGTAGTCGGCATGTGGGCGGTGAGGTGACAGTCAATCATGGTTTAGTCACAGACGTGGCCAATGTTGATGGGTTCGAGAAGTTGACCGACTTGGGCTGCACGGGCTGCACAGCGTAGTAGGTTGCGGGCGAGTACCCGTAGTGTACTGCGTAGAGTCATCCGTGTCCGCTCTCCCGCTGTTACGGTTGAAGCCCCAAGCTCGCGCTTCTCGAAAGGTCAATCTCTCGGATGTCAACCGGTGCACCGTGCACTTGAAGGAAACAGGCGAAATTGGTGACGGCAGCCGCGATGATCTGCGCTGCCCGCTGCCCAAAACCAACCCAATGTCCGTTGTGGTGGGGCGGGCGAGAGTTGCATCCAAACCGCCGCCCCTGGGCTCGTTCTGCCATCTTCCCCAATGCGCAATGCGGCATCCTGGAATGCCACGCGCGGCCAATGACACTTTGATGCGGATTGGTTCTCGTCTTTGTCACCCGCCTGGAGGGGGCTGTTCTAGTGCGCTTCTGGCGCACTCGCTAGCGGGCTCCATTGGACCAGCACGTCTCCACCATCACTTTTTATTCCCGTCCCCAGTTTTTGCTCGGCGTTCCCAGGGAGCCAGTTCGCTGGTTCGGTCTCGGGCACTTGCCCAATCCTGCATCCTCTGCAGCTGATCTTCGCGGGTCCCGCGTCAATCACGTCGATCACCCTTCCAGTTGGAGGGCCCGCGAATCCCAGCCGAATGCGGAACCGTTTGGCGAGCAGGCACTGGGAAGCAGGGGACTTTTCGGGGCCCCGGCTGCAGAATGCGGTCGATCAGCAATCGGGCGCTGGGCTTTCCCTGCTCGAGTTGCTCTCGCTTTTTTGCCGCGTGCGAGAGGCGTGCGAGCAGCTTGTGGCTGGGATTGGTGCAACCCTTCCAGGCACGCGATGAGGTGCGTTGTCGTATCATGCCTGATGTCATCCGAGCGCGCGGACCGGACTAACGCTCATGAAGGCAGAACTCAAAATGGTTGGCTGCGCCGCAGCTTCGTTCAAGTCTTCTTGTTGTTGTTCGTGGATGGGACGTCATCGACCACTGCCCACGTCCTCTCGAACAACCCGTTGCGGGGACCATGGTTGTTGGTCCGAAGGGGCGTGGTCCAGACCATTACGTGTAGACTGAAGTGAACAGTGCTGACTTGTTTTGACCTTGTTCTAGGTTTCCTGTTCATCATATTTTGCGCACCCAGCCTGCCAGCCCACCACGCACAGTACACAGTACACGCGGTGTTTTCGCTTTCGGACCCTCGCGTGTCGAGCACTTGCATCCACGTCAGAGCCGCAAGCCCCCCACGGCGCCACAACAACGCCATTGCCCAAATGCGCTAGATCTATTGTTTCACGGATCGCCACAAACCGCAGATCTGTGGGCTTGGGGGGGCACTTGTTCACATCGACATGTCGTCACTCGTCCGCGATAAGAGCCTGCACCTGCGGGACGCTGCACCTGCCACGGTCTTGCCGTCAATCAATAGATATGCATGGGTCTGCGATGGTTGCTGCATGTTTGCCTGATGAAGAATTGTTGCAGCTGAATGCACATCGTGCATGCTGTGCAACCTGTCAACGTTCCAATCCGTCATCCCTCGCTTTCTTCGCGTCTTCTTCCACGGGTACACGGTAGTCTTTGTTGGGTCGGCTCCATCAACACATGGCCCACCACTGTGTTCTTCCAAATAAGGCTGACGAAGCACAATGGAAGAAGCGTCTCAAACCCAGGTCAACCCTTCCTGCGTTTAATTACACGTGTACAGCAGCAGGAGGCCTCTTCTCTATTTACAGAACGTGAGGAGGGCATCCTCGCGGCGAGACCTCCGGGAAGTTGCTGCCTATGCACGTTTCCCCGGAAGATCCGATCGTCGCGATCAGCAACATGTCGTCGGGACGCCCTCTTGGGAAATCATGGCGTGCCTTGAAACGATGGCGTTCTGCGTGGCGCCGCAAGGCCCGTGAAGATCATGGAGCTAAACTCTCAAGCTCCGCATCCATGTCGCCGGGTCCCCTCGCAAGCTTAACCCCCTTCCCAGGACTGGACCCTGCAACGCCAAAAACTCCCCAATCGCCGAATTCATTAGGCGAGTGGCCGGGGGCGTGTCTCTTCTCGGGGCTTGCTGCAGGATGTGCAGAGCACCGAACGCCGACAACTCTGGTCTGGGCATGCATGTCTCAGCCTTTCGCACAATCCGCCAGGCTTACACCGTACCAGTGCATGCGGGCGCGAGACCCTGATGATGAGGGAACTTTTTGTTGTGGAAGAGGAGGATGACGAGTGAACGGCAGTGGCGTGCGGTATCAGAGACACGCACAGTCACGCTCATCATCCCAATGTGCCCCATGTCTCGCGTTTCCCGCGTGTGATATGGAAGGGTTGTGGAAATGAAATGGACGCCGCCGGCGGAAGGAATTCCCTAGCGTTCGAGAGCCCGAATCCACCGAGGGCGGGGACGGGTGAAGGCTTGACGTCGCCGATCTTATGGGACCTCTCGGTGCGGGACCTGATTCGTCGCCTGTTTGCTTCGCAAACTCGACGAGGCTGAAAGGCAGCCTTGCTGTTCAACTTGCGTGGCGATGGACGAGAAATGGCAGAGCGGATGCTACTGTGTAATTTCTCGCTCCGCAGTCGGACGCTTTGGGGGCCGCATTTTGCGACGCAGGCTGCTGGTGTTTCAGACGCGCCGCGGTCGAGCCGGGCCCCCTTTTGACACACGGGCCGGCCAGGTGCCGAGGTAAGGGGCTGTGTAAACAACAGGGGTCAGCCGAGGCCGTGCCATAGCCAACCCTAAGCCTGGCGCAGCCATGGTAGGATGGGCTTCCCATCAGCAAAATGGGCGAAGCATCGTGGCCAGCAAGCCGTCTGGTACAGAACAGTTACTCATGAACAAAGCGTATCGTCCGTTTTCTCCCACCGTTGTTTCCGCGATGGCTGGTGTGAGTTACCATCCTGGCCGCCAAGATCACCGTGGGACAAACAGGCCCTTTGTCGAAGGGGAGCTGACTTTACGGCGGTGCGTGGAAAGAAGCAGGGAACTACCGGATTTTCGAAACCCGCCAAATCACTAACTTTCAATTCAACTGACCAAACTGTGGACTGAAAGCGGTGGTCGCCGAGGGGCAAAAACTGCCTCGCCATCACGAGTCAGAATCACGAGACTGAGTTCGGCTCAACGCCCATTTGTCCGGACCGAGTCTCGCAAAAGGTAGAGGAGTACCATACATGCACATCTATGACATGCATAGTACTTGAAAGCAACGGCTGCATTGTATCAAAGCATCAAGTAAGAAGTTAGCTTCCATGCAAATGTCTCGCTTCCGACAGCCTCCACCCGGGCGCGTCCTTGCATTGCTGCCAGTAAATGCCGATGAATAGACAGGATACGCAAAGACAGACTCGCACGAAAACGAGGTATATGAAACCTACGTTGATTCCTTTTCTCCCTGCCCGAAGCATCGTTTGCTGTGGACAGACCGTCGCTAGCGTGGTCATGGTCGGCTGTACCTCCCAATCCGCGGAGTACTGGGAGGGCGAGAAGGTTGCCTATTTCGTGGGCATTTGAGCATCTAGACCTCGCAAGCTTCTGTTACCAGATCCACTCTTTGTCGACAGACGCTTAGGCTATACGCGGGATGCATTCCACTTCACCATAAGTCCAGTTTCCCCTGCCTGCCTGCTTCATCGACAATGACTCAGTGACAGTAACGAGCAGGGTCCTGATGTATGGCGGCCACAAGAAACTTACATGCTGCGCAAGGCATCCCTTGAAACGAACGCCCGCTTCTCAGTTTCAGGTTGAGGAATCAACTCGTCGCTTTCTGGACCTTTCCTGTCTTCTGACCGAGTAAACAGGCAAACACGCAAAAACACAAAATCCAGCTTCAGTCAGCAAGCAGCATCATTCATGTCGTTGCTTCAATACGACAAGCCGAGTCATATACACCTCCGAAAATGGGTACCTGTAGAGAGCGAACCAACCGCAACCGGCAGCGGGCTCTCCACGCCAAAGCGGATATCTGCTCTCGGTCCCTGCGTTCAAACTCATAGAGCAAAAATAAAAACATGACGTGGAACGCAGTAGGGGAAAGAGTGGGCTGGGCTGTGGGTGTTGCCAGGGGGGAAACCACCAAAAATCGAGCAGAGAAGGCAAAGAAGGCCATCTAAGGGTTGACTGCCGGGTTATCTGGATCTACCATGCTATATGCGTGTGATCTTGCTCGAAGACGCCTCGCTGACCTATACAAGAGATGAAAGTGAAGACATCACCCACAGGATGTTGTTCATCCGCAGGAGACAGTGGTTATGCTTCCAGCTATGACACGCCAACTTGGGAAAGATAGTGGGAAACCTTGCAAAACCGTAACTTTTACAGCGCGATGTCAGTGATGGGAATGTTCTGCGTAGCATCGCTTCCATTCGTCCTGACGGCGGGCAATGAACTGCGCAGCTCTTATCCCCCTTGACACTTCCCGTCAGGCAGAGAAGCCTTCTAGTAGTCTGATTCATCGTTCCAGTACAGCGTGTCATGGAACACTCTGAGGCGAGTCTCTCTGTCAGCCGCAAAGTTCTGGCCACGGAGAGGTCCGGAGTGGCGGATTCTGTCACTTACTCTGGTCCGGTGGCATACAGATCCCAACCGAACTGCAGCCGAATGAATTGCTGAAGGTGGCTGGCCACCTTGATGGCGCCAACGTCGGTTGGATGCCACTGTGGGCCAATGTCGTTGTGCTGCAGAATGCCCGAGGTGTTGAAATAGTGCACAAATGGCCGCGCTCTTCTGTCTGTTCTTGTCGTCTTCTTGGTCACGCCGTCGTAGACAACGGGGTTGTGCAGGTAGGCATCCGAGTTGAACCTAAGGACTGGCCGTCAGCCAGAAACGCTTAGTAACGGGGTGTGAAGTTCACTCACCCTTGAACCATCTCGTAAATCTCCTTGACCCAGCCTTGCGGAGAACCAGGGACATACGTGTTGCCAGACTGCGAGAAACCCAACCAGAGGGACTGCACGGAAAGATCTGATCAGCTCAACCGCCCAAGGCAACGTCAGTCGAGCAGGACGAAGCTCACCATGACAATGACATGCGCTTCAGGCCACTTCCCGTGAACCCCCTCAATAATCTTGGTGTAGGCATCAATGTAGGCTTTGGTGCTGACATTGTTATGTTGGTTGTTATCGTTGGTACCGATGTTGATCACCACCAGGTCTGCCGCAGGATGCTGGTCAAAGTCCCAGGGCTCTGGGTTATCTGGGTGCGGTTGTGAGTTGTGGGCATACCTACTGGGAGCTAACGGAGCACATTCTCAGCGAGCAGCAGGTACTTACCGCCATACCTCGCCAACGCACGGGGACTGGTATCCGACGTGTAGAACCACTGATGAACCTGGCCACGGGGATTGCCCCAGCAATCTTGATCGGCGGCGCAAATGCCAGGGTAGGCGGTCACTGAGTACTCCGTGTTGCCCAGGCCAGCACCAAGACCGCTTTGCACGTTACAGTCAGCATATGAGCAAGGTTTTGCACGCCAGAGAGAACATACTACGCCCAACTCGAGAGTCCCTCGTAGGAGGTGTACATGCCCGCAGCTAGACTGTCTCCGATGACTTCGATGCGACGGTCGAAGTCCGGCAGCTTGACCAGTTTCTCTCCGGCAGCCACGTGGACAGAGTCAATCTGCACCCCGTAGGCCCAGTTCGTCACGCGCAGCTCAAATGTCCAGGGACTGACTGGCCCGGTGAGTTTGGCGCCTGGTGTACTGGGGTTCACTAGGAGGTGCGTGGCGCCGGCTGTGATATTGGTGAACATCCAGTCGAGCCCTCCGATGCGGTACGCAACGAGGACACCATCGCTGGTCAGATTTCCAAACGAGAGGGCCACTGTCTGGCCCGTGTAGCCAAACTTGAGGCCGGGCGACCTGAAATCGTTAGCTACCGTCTGCGTGCTCAGGGTGACTGTGGAGTATTCAGGTGACCTACGACCACCAGGAGACGTGCTTGGAATCCCACCGCCCCTTGTACGAGATCTCACTGGCATCGGCTCGGTACGTCTCGAACGAATAGGCAGATGGATCAATGCGCGTGTCAGGATACTGCGTGGTACGGGCTTGACCGTTTTGCAGGATGGTAGCTGAAGCCTGGGAGAAAAGAGTGAGGCCGAGAGTGGCCAGCCTCATCAACGAAGACGGCATGGGCAGCATGGCTCAGATGAAAGATGAGGTACCCAACGGCTGACACGGTGATCTCCAACTCAACAGGATAAAACCATGCTCAACTGGTCTTACCGGCAGACGCCTTGTTATACGCAGCGAGCCATCAAGATAGAAGCTGTTCATTGATGGAATTGCTTTACCTGCCCGTCTCCATCGTGGGGACGCGGGACGGGAAGATCACCCGTCGGCCGTCCGGAACCCGCTTCAATGCGCTAGCGGCTGGGTTGTCATCAACCTTCGGTTCCATTGCAGCGAGAAGAGCATTGCTGTTACTGGCTTCTTCTCATTTAGCGGCGATGCTCTGGCCGTCCGCTTTCGACTGGCTGCAGCTGCGTGGGAGGGATGGAGATGAGATGGGCACCAGAAGGCGGGGTTGACAGCTCAACGTCACGGCAGGAGCAATGGACCTTGCCTAGGTACCAGGTAGGCACACAAGATGTGGGTTGATCTTGCCCTTAAGTGGTGGGCAGGAAGAGGAAGAATGCGAAAATTAGCGTAGGAACTACCCGCGCAAGATACAATCGGCTGGGAACCACGTCTTCACCGACGGTGTGACAGGCCTTTCCAGCCAACTCTCGGCTTTGACATCGGAAGGTGCGACTCCGTTTCTCAAACCAGCAGTGAAACTCAACTCAGTCCCTCGATTTCTCGCTCATTTGATTCCAGGCTGAAAGTCCCTCATCAAGGATTCTGGACTGAGAAGCATTTGCCTCGCCCACGGTACCGGGTGCAGTAAGCGTAGATTGCGTTGCATAAGGTTCAAACCTTGGGTGTGACTGCGCCGATCCGAATGACGACGATCGAAACACCGGAAAGGTCAGCCCTATACAGCGGATAACAAGAGCAAATTACGGCACAAACTGCCGACGCCATCGCGTGGCGGTCGATGAGGCTGGAGCCCCAGCGTAGTGCGACCAAGTTCCAGAAGCCCGCAGCTCAGCACCGAGCACCCGCAGCAAACTGTGGTGGTCGTCAATTCAGGTAGGTGCTGGACGCGCCTCACGTTCATGCAATCAGGGACGCCACAAATTGGGACTCTCATCCTCAGATGGCCCCCAAGGTTCCAGATATCCGTTGCTTTGCTGCGGCAGGCGGCCTTTGGGCGGCCTGGTGGCCGCATGTCGTGCGGCCAGCAAAGACCAGAACGAACGACCGAAAGCGCGTCTCAACGAACCGGCGTCGATCCGAGACCTCCGGACATTGACCGTCGCTATCTGTGTTGCTGAAGATGGACCATCTGCGAAGTCATGAAACGCGGATGTTCCTGTCTCACCTCGACGGGCTGCCAACCGACCCCTTGTCAACGTCCAAGCCGCTTCATCCCCTGCGGGGGCCCAACGCCACGGGTCCCATGATGTCCAGGGGCTTTCTGCGATTTCTGCACCGGACGGGAAACACGCTTTCACAACCGCTGCTTTTCGACTTCCACGGCTCGTCTGTTTCCGTTGCTTATTATCACACGACTGTTCACCTTCTCCCCGGGGTCTTTTGAGCTGGCCCTTGAACTTCACCCCTGCCCGCCCCGAGGACCACAAGTCGCACCACGGTGTCATTGCCGAGACCAGGTCACGCCTTCGTTGCGCGAGTTGGAGCCGTCTGCGTTACCCTCCAGGCGCGATTCCAGAACTGGTGTGGTTCAGCATTTCGCTATCACCTGATGTGCTTGGGTGCCGCGTGGGGAAAGGCTGGATAATTAAAATCCACAGCTTGGCAGCAGAACATCGTCCCCTTTTAGATCCGACCTCGAACAACCTGTCGACACTCCTGTCCGCGCTGTTGGTGTCTCGGGAGACACTCGATGCTTCGCACCCGACGGAAATCGCAGTAAAACCTACTAGTCGGCGTACGCGCAACTCTTGCGACGACCGTGCGACCGCGACGCCTGCGCGTGAATGAGACGCCCGCGCTCCGTCGGCTCCTCTTCCTTGCTTCTCGTGCGTGTGTCGCGCCAGTGGAAGGTAGACGGGGCGAGCTCTTCGCCCGTCGCATCTGTCGGTGCCCTGCACCTACCCCACGGTCGCATCCTCGCTGTGCGCGCCCGCTGATCCGGCACTCAGCCTTGCACCACACCGCCGCGATCGCCTGCCGGCCACGCTGTTATGGCACCCACGCAGTGATCGACTTAACCAGCGGAACGATGACGCCGTACATGCTCAAGCCGTCGCCGACGCTCGAGCTATCGGTGTCGCATCTGCCCCCGCCACCAACCCGGCACCCGGGTTTTCGAGCGCAGCCACCGCAGCATACCCCGCAGTCTTGTTCTCCCACCTTCGTGACACGGTGCTCCGCGCCTCTGGCAGGGTGCCAGTAGAGTCGGACGACGCGCTGCGGGTACCGGCCACAGCGGTGCGCCGCAGGTACCGGGTCGGTGCATCCATCAACGGCCTTAGAGTTCTTCCCCTCTCCGCAGGGCTTGCCTAGCAATCTAAGGACGCGCCGGAAGTCCGCTGCTTTGCGTGGATCGACGACTCAGCGAGCCGATCTGGACCGCAACCGGTATCGCGAGGCTACACAGCAGCGGTGTGCGGCCGGCCGGGATCGGAGCCGTGGTCTGCTCGTGTGACCTTCCGCCATGTCGCAGCAGCAGCAGCAGCAGCAGCAGCAGCAGGCAGCCTCGAACTTGGTGCCCGACACCCAGCTAGGACTGACGGAAGATGAGATTCAAACACTGCGGCAGGGCCAGCAGGCGGTGGCGGCAGCCGGCGGGTCAACCTCTTCTCGAGCAGCAAGCCGCGCGTCGTCTCAGGGATTGCTGATGATGGACAGCTCCTCGCTCACCGCGCTGGGCCGCCACTTCGACCGCGTCATGCAATCGATCCAGCAGCGCCTTGAATACCTGACGGAGCAGTCCGAGATCGCTACCTACAATGTTTTCGACCGGGCCGGCAACCTCATCGACAATGCCGACGCCGAAATTGCGCGATACAACGAGATTCTGGTACAGATTGAAGAGCTCGACTTGGACTTTGATCGCATCAGCCACATCCGCGAAATTGTGCGCGGGTTCCGCCAGAGGGCTGAAGAGTTGGAGCGCGAGTTGGAGCGGGCGGGAGGCGGGAGCAGTTCTTCGAGGAGGGAACGGCACGGCCACGGTCACGGTCACGGCCACAGCTCGTCACGCCGCAGCCATGGACATTCGAGCAGTTCAGGGAAACGACGGGCGTGATTGGATGTGCCGTCTCGCCGGGAATTGGCTGCGAGGCTGTTGTCAGGTCAGCGCACGAAGGGAGAGGCTCTGTGAGCAACCCTGCGAGGCCACATGTGCTGGGGTCTCTTCGACGGACACGTTACATAACTGGCATGGCAGCGGCACCCCCGCAACGCCCCTGGACGAAGGGAATGCAGCATTTGGAAATGCATCGGTAGAACGATCCGGTCACACGACCGATAATGGCACGCAGAAAGGAGGGCTTTACATGGGAGGATGTCGGTGCTGGACTATCTCGCCGCAGCACCCAAGCTCAGCGGGAAACCACGGAACCGCGAGTTGGATTACGTCGATTACCACGACCGGACAAACAGGACGGACCGAGGCTTGGAGACGATGCGACAAGTTGGCGGGACACCTAATGATAAGCGGCGGTTTTGCGGGACATCGGCGGGCGATGACAACACAAGAGCGGATGGGCCTCACGGCTGGACACAAGACGGAACATGGGCCTCGCGGCTCGCTCGATTGATTGACTCTAATGTTTTGCTTTTGGCACTCTTAGCCAGACTCACGAGGTCTTCTCTATTCTTCTCTTCTGGAGATCTCTGACTTTACCAGCCGGAGGCGATTCTGTTGCTCCCTTTCTCAGTCACGACTTATGTTATGTTGCGATGAGGATGCCGCCACGAGCGCCTTGTTGTTCTGCTTCTTTTCTGTACCCCAGAATCTGTGATGAATTTTTGCGCTGAGATGATCCAGTGGCTATCTCATATTGCAGCTTACCTGGGCTTTATTGATATTTCTCATCACCATTCCCGTGCCCCTTCTTCAGAGGCAGACGAACGAAGCACAACTGTCCTGTTCCTTGCGTTCTGATGACAACGCAAAAAGCACATGGGAGCTGACGTAGCGGAATTAGGATGAGCTATCTAGACATGACTGTACTATATAGGTAGAGGTCGAGTGAATACCACGTTGGTTGCACTGTGGCACGGTTTTCCACCCTTGGCACGAGGCTGGCAGCTGCTGTCTAGTAGGTTCCTAGTCTAGGTTCCTAGTCAATTTCCCGGTCAGTCACGACCAAGATCAAGTAGCCGAAGCCGCGCGATTCCCATAAAAAAAACCCTTCCAACCTCGAGGCTGCTGTTTCTGATGTACGTAGGTGGTAGACGTCCTTCCTCACATTACGCGACTGGATGATGTAGCTTCCTGCCCACAACACACAGGCTTACCCCCCGATTTCACCCATCTTAGGCAGCCCTCTCCTCCTGTAATCCCCTCTGCAGTACCAACGGTAGCCGTGATACCTTCACACCCTCCTCTTCCACCGTCTTAACTCGCCTATCTATAGCATACACTGAAACTAAGAAGCTCACGCTCTTCCCGAGGACGGATCGGCGTCCAGCAAGACGACGGCGTTGCGCTCCCCGAGCCGCCGGCGGAAGCGCCCGGCGGCGCCGTCACGCACGCGGCACTCGGCGTCCAGCAGGGCCTTGGCCTGCGCGGCCAGCTCCTTCATGTCGTGCCTCACCCCCTTGGCCAGCAGCGCGCTCCACCCGTTGTGCGGCTTGCACTTGCGTCGGGCGCACATGGCGCTGAAGGGCGCGTCTGTCGCAGTCTCTACTGGTGGGGATGGCAATGGTGCTGTTGGTGGTTGTGATGGTGGTTGATCGGGGGGGTTAGTGGTGGGATTTGTTGTGTCTGATGAGGGTGGGATGGCTGTGGTGTCGAGCCGACCGCTCTTGAAGATGGCCTCGCCCTGGGGCGTCTGCAGGAAGCGGGCGAACTGGTGGGTGGCGCCGACGGCGTCGAGGCGCGTGTCGTAGCCGCACAGGTCCTTGGCCGTGCCCTTGCCCGCGGCGACGGCCGCGTCGCGCTGTGCAAGCGCCATGTCGAGCAGCTGCAGCATCTTCTTGCACAGCACAATCTCTTCGCCGAGCTGGTAGCGCGCCGCGGCAGATGTCGTCAGCAGTGCATGCTCCTCCGCTGTGAGCGCTGTCGAGGAGATGGGCAGGTCCCAGAAGTTGGTGGGGGTTTCTACAGGTGCCTTAAAGTCAGCGCAGCCCCGTGCGGGAAAAAGAGGAGCAACGTACCAAAGGGGGGTTTGCCCAACTGCCAGGTGGCTGTGGGCATTTCTTTGGTGTCGCCTGGCGAGGGAGACGCCGCAGGGGCGTCAAGCAGGCCCATGAATTCCTCCTGAGTGAGCCGGTCGACGTCGGCGGCGCGTTTCGTTTTGGGCAGTGTGCCGATCAGCTGCTCCCACCAGGCCTGGCAGTGCTCGGGCGAGCAGAAGATGCTCGGCCGGGCGGCGTCGTAGATGCGAGCCGGGTTGGCGCAGCCGGCGAGCGAGCACATCTTCTTGTAGCGGGTCGTGTAGCGGCCGCCGTCGGTGCAATTGGGGCAGATGTACTTCTGCACCAGGTTCTCGCCCGTGTGCTTGTCCATGCCGATGCACTCGCCGTGAAACCAGTCCTCGCAGCGGTCGCAGGCGATCATGAAGCGGTGGTCATCGGGCCCGCGGCAGAGGCAGTAGGGACCGTTGTCCGACTCGCTCGAGTTGCCGCCCTCGTCGGCATCCGCATCGACAGCACCGGGCTGGGCCGCGCCGTCTGATTTGGCCTTTGTCAACGCGCCGCCCTTGGCTTTCTTGGGGCCACCAGGGCCAGAAGCGCCGGGTCGGGCGCGTTTCGCGGGACCCTTGACGGCGGCTGCGGTGCCCTTCTTCTTCTTCGCAGCGGTCGTCTTGGAAGCTGGATCGGGGGTGTTGCTGCTCTTCTCCATGGCGCTGCCGTCGCCAGTCATCTCGTGGTCGACGGCGTCGCTGTGAGGTGCATGAGTCCGTTCGGTGGATGTGCCGTTGGGAATTTCAGCAGCAGCAGTTAGCTGTGCAATATTGTTTGCGTTGTTTCCTTGGTCCTGCTGTGCATGGCTGCCGTCGGCGGCAGGTGCCAGGTCTGGCGCGAAGAAAGAAGCCGAGAAGCTCATGTTGCCCTCTTTTCATCCTTGTGACTTATGAACCGGCGCCAGTGGTTCCACGTGAATCTGAGCCTGCATGGCACTACTGTTGTACAGCGTGTTGTCTTGGTCCTCTGGGGTTGGCGTGCTTGCTCCTGTGAGAGGGTGTCCGTGTGTGATGAGAAACGGAGGGTGAGCTGAATAAAGGCATAGTGTGACGGATAGAGATCAAATGCTGTTTATGCCTAACTATTTGGATGAGCGCATCCCCGCTATTGAAATCGTCTGAGGAGGTCTGCACGGGCCACATCGCGCTGTTTATTGCATTCCGTATCGATAGGCTTCAATCAGAAGGTCCCTAATCCATTCGTCCAAGCTCTGGAATTCGCGGTCTGGACGTGAGCTCGGACAGCTCTGTAGTTTACGCGGTTCCTCGATCGCGACTACCCGCACCGGCCGAACACAGCAATGCCACCACCATCACCCGCTCTGGCGGCCCGCGCCGCCATCCGCGCTGTACCGATGGCAACGCCGCGACAATGCACGCGATTCTTGTCGACAGCAGCACGCAATGCGCAGGCTAAGCGACCGAGCGCCCCAAGCTCGACCAGACTCCAGTCCCAGCCCTACCAGCCATTGGTGCAGCGGCGCTTCAAATTCAAGACGGTGGAAGAGGCCAAGAGCCGGTACAGGTCAGGGGTATGCATTGCGCAACAGATACACCCATGTGACCAAGTCAAATGCGACAGCTGGTGGCTGACTTCTGTCTTGGCAGCCCTTCTCGTGGAAGGCCGGACTCCTCTTCGTCATTACCGCGGCGGGACTGGTGTGGTACTTTGAGTCAGAGAAGGTGCGGATGCAGCGCAAGAGGATAGCCGACTCGACCAAGGGCGTGGGCCGGCCCAAGGTGGGCGGCTCGTTCGAGCTGATCGACCAGAACGGCAACAAGGTTACAGATCAGGATTTGAAGGGGCGATACTCTCTGGTACGTGGCGGCGGAGCTGGCGGCATAGTTTCTATGGGCCCGAGTCCTGCTTGTAGACATTTTGTGCTGACCTGCCCGGTTCCAGGTCTACTTCGGCTTCACGCACTGTCCCGACATCTGCCCCGAGGAGCTGGACAAGATGGCGAGGATGTTCGACCTGGTCGAGGAGCAGCGCCCGCATGCGCTGACGCCCGTGTTCGTCACATGCGACCCGGCACGCGACGGCCCCAAGGAGCTGAAGGAGTACCTGGCCGAGTTCCACCCCCGCTTTCTCGGCCTGACGGGCACGTACGACGAGATCAAAGCCATGTGCAAGGCGTATCGCGTCTACTTCAGCACGCCCACCGAAGTGAAGCCGGGTCAGGACTACCTGGTCGACCACAGCATCTACTTCTATCTGATGGACCCCGAGGGCGACTTTGTCGAGGCGCTGGGGCGGCAGCACTCGCCGGAGCAGGCCGCCAAGGTGATTCTGGACCACATGAAGGACTGGAAGGGGACGCTGAAGGCGGTTTGAAGGGGTTGACAATGTGCCGTATCGATATGTACGTGTTTACGTGTTTTGAACAATCAATGAATGTATCATATCTCCGCTGTGAAAACGCATCTGCCTGGGTCTGAGGGGTCGACTTTGCCAAGCAGGAGTACACAAGTGATGCATTGCTTTGAACTGTATGTTTGAGCTGGAGGATCTCGCTTCATGCCGACGCCTCGTTGAAACCAGGCGCCGCGCGGCATGGATCAAATATATAATCGAACTCATGTAGTCTCAAGCCTAGGGGTTGCTCAGCTGAAAAGTCTCCCTGTATTCCGTATTGTGTATGTACCAGTACTGGTTCGCTTCCAGGGGCGCAGGGCTCACCGAGCCCTACGTCATACCGTATGTCATATGGTGCTGGTGAGTGCACGGGCCGTTCGTAGATCCTGCGACCCCTCCACTCGGTCCCTGATGCGCTGCAACTCGGCAGCCCGCTCAGCTGCGGTCCCCACCAAACCTTAGATTCCCGGCCATTTCCAGACCGGAACCTGCCATTTTGAGCTAACACAAACTCTAATCTCATGGAGTCTCATTCTGCATGGTTTTTCACCAGCAATCTCCTACTCTTGGTCAAGAGACGACAACCTTAGGAAGCCGCAGCTCACAGCGTCGCAGCCGCGAGGACAACCCCCCCTCTCCCTCCCTAGGCGGCCAGGGTACGGACGGAGTCTTGCGCAATCACGCGGGTCGAATCCCTACCTGACCTAAGCTGCCCAACGCCGCGCCGCCGGCGCCGCCTCCTTCACTCGTCCGCCTGACCTTGGTTATCTGGCGTCCACTGGTGTCGTTCGACCCCGCTTCTACGACGACAGAAGCGCCCACTCTCACTTCTCACCAAGAAACGACCCTCGTCCCTGGTGTCACCTGCACCAGGTTCCGGTGCGCGCCCTGCCGCTATCGACGCCAACATGTCCGCACCGTCCCCAGGCACATCAGCTCAACCGAGGCGCCCTGCCTTGAAGGCCGAGGGCGGCAGTCCTCGGACGCCTCCGTTGGGCGCCTCCGTCAAAGGTTGGTCTGTTCTCTCGGAGTCTGTTTCGACAGTTCGTCTGTCAAGATATTCATTGTCGACTCGGTCGAGGTGGCCCATATCTGTTCACCCGATCGGTGCCCCCTTGATAAGCCCAGTAATGTAGGCATAGCATACGGATACCTGTGCGTTATGTATTTCACACATGGGCGGATACCAGATACGGACCATGGCATGCATCATCTCTCTTGTACCACGACCCTTCAGGCTGCCACGCCAAATGGCCGGTCATTCTCTACTCAGCCTGCTAGCCTTCTCCATCCCTAACTGATTCCCTACCTTACTCAAACACCGTGACACATGTTAATTCCAGGCAGCAGTACAAATCGCCGAGCCTGAAACGGCTTCCTCTGACGACTCGCACTCGAAGAAGCAGTTTTCTGCGGGCGTCGCCAAGCGGCTCAGTGGCCGGCCGCCCTTGTCCAACGCTCCCTCACGGTCCTCGACGCTCAGCCAGGTCAGCATGGATGGTGGTTTAGACTCGACAACGGGCGCGTCGTCGGCGTCCGCAGAAGAAGCCCCGAGCCAACCGCCTCCCTCCCATCACCGGCACAAGTTTGATGTGGTTACCGAGCGGCTCCTGACCCAGGTTGCCGAATGGCTCCAGCGTGAGAAGGTCAAGAAGGAGCACAAGACGTCCCGGAAGCACGTGTCACGGAAGCTCTCGCCCCCCAAGCCAACGGGCACTTCTGCCTCTGCACCTGGCAGAACCCGGGCCGATTCCATCGAATCAGACTCGAGCGAGGTGTCCCTGGATCGACTCCAACGAATTCTCGACGACAGCATGACCGCCTTGGGTCTGAATTCGGTCCCGTCACTCAGCCCCCGCCTCGGACGGAAGCACCGCAGGAGGTCGAGCAAAAATCTCGTCCGGACTGTCTCGTCAGACACCGAGTGGTTTGAGGGCGACGTTCTGGTGCCCGGCTGCGACGCGTTGCTCGACAACTCGAAGACGATGAGCTACACGGGCGGGCTGGCCGGCACTGGCGCAGACGACTCCACATCAGTCTCTTCTGCCCGCAGGGAAGAGAAAGAGCGACAAAACTGGCTCTCGTTCAAGAATGAGATCATCCGCCTGGCGCACACGCTGCGGCTCAAGGGTTGGAGGCGCGTCCCGCTGGACAGCGGCGAGGTCATTTCGGTCGAGCGTCTGAGCGGCGCCCTGACCAACGCTGTCTATGTTGTGTCACCCCCATCAGAGTCGCAGCTTCCCCGCGAACCCGGCAAGAAACAGCCCACCAAAGTGCTTCTGCGGATCTACGGGCCACAGGTGGAGCATCTAATCGACCGGGAGAACGAGCTTGGGGTGCTCAAGCGGCTGGCCAGGAAAAAGATCGGCCCGCGCTTACTGGGCACCTTCCTCAACGGCCGGTTTGAGCAGTACCTGAACGCCACGGCGTTGACGCCGGCCAGCATGCGGGAGCCCGAGACGTCCAAACAGATTGCCAAACGCATGCGCGAGCTCCACGACGGCGTCGAGCTGCTCGAAGAAGAGCGGGACCAGGGGCCCGGCGTATGGAAGAACTGGGACAAGTGGCTGAGCCAGGTCGAGAAGACGGTGCTGCACCTCGACAGGCAGATCCTAACCGGGGCGCAAAACCTGCCTGGCGGCATCTGGAAGACGCGCGGCTTCGTCTGCGGCGTGCAGTGGCCCGTCTTCAAGGCGCTCGTCGACCACTACCGCAGGCACGTGGAAGCTTACTACGGCGACGCCAAGGCGATCCGCGACAAGCTCGTCTTTGCCCACAGCGACGTAAGCCCACACTTCCCATTCCATATCCTCATCCCATTACTAACCCATCCACCAGACACAATACGGCAACATCCTCCGCGTCCGGCCCGACGACCAGACCTCTCCGCTGCTCCAACCCGCCAACGAACACAAGCAGCTGGTCGTCATCGACTTTGAGTACGCGGCTGCCAACACGCGCGGGCTCGAGTTCGCCAACCACTTCTCCGAATGGACCTACAACTACCACGACCCCGTCCGGCCCTACGCCTGCGCTGCGCCGCTGTACCCGACCCCGGACCAGCAGCGCAGCTTTGTGAAGGCGTACGTCGACCACCGTCCGCGGATGCCGCACTCTTCTGCATCCTATCCGGAATCGCCCGCCCCGTCCCCGTCGCCATCTCCCGCAGTAGCAACCAGGGAAGGCGGCGCAACGATGGGAGGAGGAGCAGGAGGACTCCACGCGACGCCGTCGACCAGCTCGATCGTCGACTTCATGCTGGACGCGCGCGTGCCGCCGGGCGGGTGGAAGGAGGAGGAGCGGCGGCGCGAGGAGGAGGCGGAGCGGCGCGTGCGCGAGCTGCTCGAGGAGACGCGGCTGTGGCGCACGGCCAACTCGGCGCAGTGGGTCGCCTGGGGCATCGTGCAGGCTAAGCTCCCCGGGGTTGTCTTGGACCTGACGGCTGGTGGTGCCGATGAAGGAGTATTGGATGGTGTTATTGTTGGTGGTGGTGGTAGTGGTGGTGGTGACGACGGGGTGGTGACGGTTGTGCAAGACGGCGAGGAGGCGGGCGAGATTGAGGAGGAAGTGGTGTCGGTGGCCGGCGAGCAGGCGGAGGAGGAGTTTGATTACCTTGCGTATGCGCAGGACCGGGCCTACTTCTTCCTGGGCGACTGTGTGTCGATGGGGCTGGTCACGGCGGAGGAGCTGGGCGAGGAGGTCAAGGGGAAGATCAAGGTGGTGGAGTACTGAGGAAACTGAGGATGTTGAATACGGTGAATGGGGGTGGGGCGGTCATGTTGGGCTCCATCGGGAGAGGATCTCAAGAATATCTATCTACGGATACTGCCTACTGGTCTGAAAGACAGATGCCATTCTATGAAGCGTACATCCAGCGTCTCTGATAGTATCTTCAAGCACGCACCCTTCTCTGGCGAATCCGGGAACATCGGGCGAGACGGCGGACAGGTGAATCAATGTGCCGGCCCGGATCGCTCTGAGTGGGACACTGTCCGCGTTGATGAATAAAAGATAAGGTAGCTACCATACTCTCCTGCTCACCGCTTCCCCGATCCTTGAGTGACGGCGGGAGCGGCTGATCTATTTCTACAAGTACCTATACACAGTAGTTTCTGAGACGTCCAACCTGGAAGCCAGTGCAGATGGTAAATGCCGGATTGCCCAGTGTCATTGGACAACTGAAGCAGCTGCCCGTTGATTCAGCCCTACGGAGCATGGGAGCCGTTGGCGCATGGTGGGGCCAGGGCACAGCTCAACACTTGCGCGCGGCAGCACAGCAGAACAGGGGTTGGCAGGAAGGCGTGGTCCAGAGCTCTAGGCACCCGCTGCGCTGGCTCCACTTCCGGGTTGTGCCTGGCTCAGGTCCTGAATACCAAGGTTGACTGCTGTGGCCTGTCACCGCCAACTCAAGACTCAGCAGCGTTCCGAAAGTCAAGCATGTATCCGGGTTGCGCACGCATGAGGTTCTCGCCTATCCATTTAGAAATGAGGACCACTCACATTCTCAGAACATAGTTTCTATAATTTTTGCGCTTCATCGAGGATTTGTTTTTGTACCTTGTCAGAAGGGGTGTGTGTGTGTGTGTGGTGCGTTGTTGGGTGGGTGAGTGCGGCGAAAGGCGGTGGCTGGTCTCTCGCCCAACCACCTTTCGCCCAGCCATGATGTGCTGCCCAACCTCTTATATCCAACGTTGAATATTCCTCACTCCCGGCATTTTGCAGGATGCATTATTCTTCCTGCATCATCCATGCATCATCGCTCTGCGTCTCAGCGTTCTGTATGGACAATTAATTGGCCCAGAGCGGTTCCCTGATTCCTGCGCTGGTTGCTCGCCGGCTGTGACGCTTGAGGTTGTCCTTTGATGTCGTCCCGCCTGGTCCCAGCATGAACCTGAACTTCTTCTCCGACGAACATGTGGAGCAGCCCGTTCGTACGCATACGCACCTGCAGCAGCATCCGCCATCCGAGCTGAGCGAGGTAGAACGTGATTCGTTTCGCCCGCGCTTGCAAACAGCACCAGCACCGGCACCAGCAACACTGCCCTACCCTTACTCTGACCATCCGGGACTCCCCCCTCCCACTCCCACTTCTTCAGATCCGGACGACTTGCACAATTCGGACCGAGTCTTTGGCCCGCCCGCCGTCGCCCGGTCGTACGGGCCTCCCGTCGTCATCGAGGGCCCGTACCGCCGCGTTCCCGACTTCCCGCCGCTGCCCCCCTACCAGCAGCCGGTCTGGGAGCTGTCCATGAATCCCGCCATGCAGACCGACTTCCGGGACGAGCTGGCCCGCCTCGACGGCGTCATCACCCCCGGCGTTGACAACACGCCGTTCGTGCAGTATGCCATCGAGGCCCTCACCAGTGACCGGGACACAGGCTACTCAACCTCCTCCATGGGTCCCGGCTTCGCTCCAGGGCAACAACAACAACAACACCACCACCACCACCACCACCAACAACAACAACAACAACAACAGCAACAGCAACGACAACAACAACAACAACATCAACCACAACCGCAACGGCAACAACAAACCCAGTCGTATCCTCCCGCACGGCCACACCAACCACCACCCGCGCCGAACCCCCTTCCGGCACGGCCCCCAGTTGCCCTTCATCATGCCGAGACTGCTTTCCCGGACCCAGGGCATCACCAACTACCGCGCCCATTCATTCCCGGCCCGCGGGAATCCGCCCACTCTCTCGCCGACACCCTTCTCAAGAAAGGTTCCCGCCCTCCGCAGCCGCACGAGTGGCGCCCCGTTGAACGGGATGAGCTGCTTGACCGCGCGCCCGAGCTGCCAACGCTCAACTACCGCCCCTGGCCGCTGCGCGCTCCGGCCCTGTTTGGCTTCATGGTCCTCTGCGTCTTGGTAATCGCTGCCCTCATTCTCAGCGCCGTCTACTCCCAGCTACACCAGGGCCTGCTGGCGTGGGAGACCATCCACGGCGGCCGCTACTTCCTCTTCCGCATCTTCCCGCAGCTGGTTGGTGCCGCCGTGCTGCTCTACGCCCAGTTCCTCGCACGCACCGTGTTCCGCATCTTGCCCTTTGCGCATCTGGCGTCGGCGGTCCCTGAGCATCGCCACGGCGCTTTGTTCCAGGAGCTGTATCCTTCCTTCCTCTGGCCGAGCCTGGTTGGGCCGTGGAACGTCTGGGTGCCCATGCTGGTGACGTGGCTGATGAACTTTACCCTCCCACTCCAGAGCTCGCTGTTTACGGTGATCTTGGTGGGCCAAACCTGGACGTGGGCTACCGTCCAAGCCGTCGCATGGACACTCGTGGCCCTGTACCTGGCACTCTTGGTGTCGACCATCATTGTGTGGCGGTATTGGGCCACACTGGAGAGCACCGGGCTCGTCTGGGACTCCAGGTCGCTCGCCGATATTGCCACCCTCGTCTCCGAGACCAATACGGCCGAGGATTACAGGGGGACTCAGCTGGCGCGCAGCCGGGACGGCATCCGCTTCGCGCTGCGCCGCCGTGCCGACGACAGACTGTGCTACTGGACCTGGAAGGACGGCCGGCACGGGTTCTGGCACACGCTCGGCAGCCCCATGGACGAGGCCAGCATCATCCCCGTGCCGGACCTCACCGCGGGCCAGCGCATGAAGCGGCACGATGAGAAGCACGGCGGCGGCGGCGGCTTATTCGCCTCCGAGGCGGACGAGCACCACGACATAGAAACGCGCGTCATCTCCCCGGCTGCGCGCCACCGCTACCTCCCCTGGTGTCTGCGCACTAGCCAACTGCTTTGGTTAACCCTCGGCGCCTCCGCCCTCTTGCTGGCAATCTTCATTGTCTCTTTCTTGCCCTCCACGCGCATCTTGGCAGGCTTTTCCCCCTCTCTCAAAGCCGACCCGCAACACGGTGCTTTCTCGCCAGCCGACTTCTTCTACAGCTTCTTCCCCGCTCTCCTCGGCATGCTGCTCTTCCTCGCCTTCCAGCCGCTCGACAACGCCCTGCGCGTGCTGCAGCCCTGGGCGTCTCTCTCCCACCCGCGTGGCAGCCCCGCCGAGTGCTCCCTCCTCGCCGACTACGCCGCCGCCAGCCTACCGGGCGTGTGCACCGTCCGCGCCCTTCGCAACCGCCACTGGCGCGTCGCCGCCATCTCTCTCCTCTCTGACTTGTTCGTCCTCGTCCCCGTGCTGGCGGGCGGCGCGTTCATGGCCCTCACCATCACCACCACCACCACGAACCCCGACGGCAAGGACGAAAGCAGCGAAGAAGTCCGCATCTACCCCAACACACCTGCCTACGCCCTCCTGCTCGCGCTGCTTGTTCTCTACCTCCTCGCTCTGCTGTCCTTCTTCCCCGCCCGCAAACCCCTGCGCATGCCCCACGCCGTGACCTGCCTCGCCGAGATCGTCGGCTATCTGGCCGTCTCCTCCGAGACGCGCGACGAGCCGGCCTTCAAGCGGTGCGTCAGCCGCGACGAGATGGTCGGCAAGATGGTGGGGCGGGGAAACGGGCAGAGCTGGTGGGCGTTTGGGTTTGGCGGGGAGGGTGCTGGTGAGGTGGGAGATGGCGAGCTGGGCGTGAGGAGGGTGCGGCGGTTCACGGAGAAGAGGAGGGTTCGGAAGAGCCAGATTCGGAGGGGCGTTTTGGTGTGAGGCTGTGGCCTGTGGCTGTCTTGTGTGTGCTGCGCGTGCAAGGAAGGACTTCTCTCGACGGAGTGTGGTTGAGGGGATGAGGGACGACGTTGGTCTGCCGTTGGCGGGGAGGACGTGCGGTTTGGTTCGGTTTTCGTTTCACCTGTTTCGTAAATTGCAGTGCATGGCGACGGCGCATTTTGACACGGGGCTTGTTTACAAGTGGGAATTCACACCAAGGTCACGGGATATGCTATTGATGGGTTACGGTCACGGCTTCGATGGTATGCGAGGCGGTTACCGATTTTCAGGTTTAAGGTTTTATCTGAATGGTTTGGAGATTGGAACAGGAGATATGTTGGCCGTGCAGATACATGAACCGCTAGTTTAGAGTAAGATATGAGTGGATGTCAAAGCTTTCCAACATATGATCAGAACGGAATGCAGAGGCCATCTTGCAAGTTTTGCTACTCGTGGGAACCCACCCGGGAAGTCGGCTCGGTGCCCAGAATCTTCATGTCCACGGTGTACGGACATGTTTCCTCTCGCCTCGCCGAGCCCATACATACCCCTACCCTCCACAGCATCTGTCTTAGCATCGCGGCAAGTCTAACACGACAGAACGTGCACATGCAGGCATGTGTGAGCTGCCATTCCTTCCTCCCTACCCCTCCATGTAACCGCCCTGCATTGCGATACTGTTGACACTGTATTGTGCGGAGAACTAACTCCGTTATTGCTGGCGACCTCAGGACTGAAACAAAGCCGTCTGACCGCATACCAACGCGTCTTCCAGGTAAACCAACATTGCTGGTAAACACGCACGCGTGAAATCACACGCAAAACACAACAGACTGACACCCAGAGAAGAAAGGAAAAACAAACGATGTTTTCCTGGAAGCCCAGCACTTTTGTCGCAGACGCCCAGCCTTTTCGCCGCAAGATGTCGTGCCCACTGCGGAGCAATTGTACAGAGAAACAGACGCACAGCCCATCCCTTTTTCCCACCATCACCCAGTCCAAAAGTAGCTCCATATTACGCCGTCCCATACCCAGGGCATTCAGAGCTAAGGAGCCCTCCGCAATACCGATTTAACAAATCCAGCCGGCCGCCGTACCCAATTGAAAGCTCCTGGACCAAAATCAGACTGCCAAAAGTCCCTAAAACAAGTCCAGAACCACCCATCTGCCCGTGTAGACATGAATCGTATATACCATAACCATAACCATCGTACCAATACCGATATCATCCCGTCATAAAAAACACTCTGCAAACCACCACATTTTGGTCCAGCAGAATCGCACGCCAGCCAGCTCGCATGAAAGCAAAACATAGAGAAAAGATGAAGTCTCACGCAGAGATGTGAAAATCAAGATCCAACGACTCTACCTCCTCCAAGAAAAGGAAGCATCCAGCCTATAAAGTAACCAGCCCAAAAAGCAACGGGAGAGATTGGAGAAAGCAAAGACCAAGTGTCCCAGAAAGAGGGCATGAAAAACAGAGGGCAAACCATACCGAGTGGTAGCCAAGTGTGAAAGATGACAAGCGAGACACAACTCTCACCCGCGCCGCCTGAGGATTCTCCCCAGAAACTCATTACTCCCACGGCTACTCCAAAATCGGCCGCCTCTCTCTGCCTCTTCCACACCCTGCTGTTTGTACTGCTGCCTGGGCAGATCCATGCTCACGACCGCTCTCGCCGAGTCTGCCGCCTCGGCAGCCGCACCGCCGCGCCTGTACCGCGTCGCGGCGTTCAGCGTGCGAGAGATGCCCATCCGGCTACCGCCAGTCCTCTCCTTCGAGCCGGAGGGCCCGTCGTCGCTGACGCTGCGCTTGTGGTCCGACCCTCCTAGGACCTTGTCGCGCTGTTTGTCGTGGTCGTGGTGGAGGTGGTGGTGCACGAGGCCGTGCATTAGGCGCCGGGCAAAATTCTTGGCCTCGCTGCCCGCCCGGTCGTCATCTTCGTCGTTCTCATCGTCAGAGTCCGTTTCAAACACGGAGACCTGCGGAGGGGGTGTTTCGGGGTCCTCCCTGGGAAGTGGAGGGAGCGGTCGGTCGTAGAGATCAGACGCAGTCAAAGGCTTGTGCTGGGATTCTGCGGTTGGCGATTGATTCTGAGATTTGGCGAGATTTGCAAGAGATGGGGAAGACCGGGTCGTGATCTTTGACAAGGAGAACTTGCGGAGGTTGCTATGTGACGGAGAACGCTTCTTGGGAAGGGCCTCCCAAGGGCTGCGAGGACCTGGAGACGAGGCTCTGCCGGGAGGCGAGGCTGGGGGCGTCGGCCCGGGACTCCGGAGAAGCAGTGGTATTGAATCGGATGAGCCCGCCGAGATTGATCCACCATGGACCGAAATAGGAGTGGTGGCTCGCGACGAGCTCGGCCTGTACGGAGGCATCGCGGAACGTTTCCCGTCTGAGACTCCATTCTGCGAGACTGGCGTGGGTGGGAAATGGAGAGAAAGCGGCGAGGGTTCCGGACCCGGCGGCCGCTGCTTCAAGGACGTTTGAGGTGGTAGCAGGATGCGCCTTCGAGGAACATCCGCTGGTGGAAAGAGGGAGTAGCACACTTTTGGCGTTGGTTTGTGAGCACTCGACGTGCCCTCTGGCCGACTTGCCACGGAGCTGCTCTGGCTGCCAGAGCTTAGCACTGGACCACGTGCCATTGACAGGTTTTGCCGGACCCTGACACGCTCATGGCGGGATGGACCGCACTGGTTTTCGTGAGGAGACTTGATGAGCGCCGGGTAGTCTGGCTTCTTATCTTCGTGCTCCCGTCCATGCCAGGAATCCCACAGATCTGAGCTCGCCACACGGTACTGGGGGTCTTCTTCGGCAGAGAAGTCAGACCCATGATCTTCAGTCATCGGCGGTGGCGAGGACTCGGAGCCTAAGGAATCCCGAGTGCCTGGATGGTCTCGTCGATAGACGTGGGCGAAATCAGTGCGGGGGTAGGAGAAGTTGGCAACATGCTGATTAGCCATGGGGTGGTAGCGGTGCTCGCTGAGCTGAGCAGTGTCGACGTGATTGTCCGTTTGAGAGCGAGTCCTTAACCACATCGTTCATGAAGCACGTATGAAACTGTGAGGGAGCGAAGCCAGTTAGAGGTGTAAAAGGACCAGCGGCTTTGGCGAAGGCACTGAACGGCCGGAAGAGTTAAAGTTGAGAATAGTAGGTAGGAAAGCAGAATCGGAATAGGGCTGGCAAAGCTTGCGAAGCAGCAAAGCCGGCACGGGCGAGCGTGAACGTGACTGTGGAGCAGAGATCGGATGATATACGCGAAGTGTGCATCATAGCTGCACCCTTCAGTCCAGCGCAGCAGATGCGGGAGGCGAACCCGCGGGGCTTGGCCAGGGCGCCACTTTTAGCGATCGGCGATCAGAGGGGAAAGACGTAAACAAAGGGCGAGGGATAGTTATGGAGAAAGGGCATCGAGGAATGCATGCCCCGAGGGACACGCTCGCAGCGAGTAATGCAGAAGCCAGCATGAGCCAAGGGGTGGCTCAACACAAGCCAAGCCGCCGGCACTTGAGCGCCCCGGAACTGCAGACGCCATCATAACGGCATGCAGTGGGCAGACCAAGCACACGGTACCATGGAATAGAGGGGTCGGCCAGTGCGAGCCAGCCGGCCGGCGGAATGCAGGAGGGCAGCTGGCCACTCCGTATGTACAGCAGACCGTGTCCTGCGCTCGGACTCATCGCTTGATGTAAGCCCACGGCCGATGGCAGATGACGTATCGCAGACTGCGAGAAGTGGTGGCTGCAAAAGCAAACCCAGCACGATGCGCGGAGAATACAGGCGTGCTGCCCCGTCGAGACGGCCACGGCGTCGGATGTCGGACGGCAAAGCTGTCACAGCACTCCCGGTTTCCAGACAGCGTCGATAGAAACGAGGCCATGTTCGACCCTGTTGCTTTCATTCCTTCAACCCGCTGGTGACTGTCACGGGCGCCAGGGCAGAGACGATCACCGAAACCCCCTCGCTTTTTTGTGAGAAGGACAAGCGTGGACATGTGAACTTTGGCGCGGAGGTCAGCCCAGGGGAAGCGAAGATGCATCAATCCCTGTGGCTGATGTTTGTCCTCCGTGAGGAAGGCAAGCAGTCGAGGTGACAGCCAGCATGACAGAGGAGCAGGCGAGGTGGAGGGCGCGGAGTACTGTGTGCCAATGCCACCGACAGGCCGAGACATTTGCGCATCGGCATCCAGGGGACTGGCTCCCGATTTGTTCCTGGATCAAAATGCACGCCGCATGCTGCACTTGTACGGTAGCCGCACGACGAGTCGCAACCTCGCCTCCACACTCGCCGATCTCCCGGGCCCAAAGCCAAGCTTTGACTGACACAGCAGGTCCCGAGCCAAGATCCGGGAGCGCGTTCGCCAATCGGAAGTCGCCGGCGTGGTGCAACCATGGCAGCGTGATTGGGACCGGGCGCTGGGAGGGAGACCAGAAAAGCCGTTGAAACCAGCTGCGCATTGCATGCTGCTGCGGCGGGGCCTGCTGTTGGTGACTTGGTCTCGGAGCGAGGGGGCGAGGGAGGGAACGCAGGGTAAGCGACGGGAGGCAGACAGGAGGATGGTCAGGATCGAAATTCGCTGGCAACCTGCGATCGCTGCTGCTTGCTCGTCAGAGTTTTTCGAGACCAGGCAGCAATCCACTTGAATGTGTCACAGTGGTCACTGCCCTCGATGCGTACGGAGCCTGTACGTTTGATGTCCGCTGCTCGCAGTGGTAAACCGCAGGCTGCTGCGAGGAGACGCAAATCCAGGCAATCACAGCCCACTTCCCTGCCAGGTTGGGAAGGAAGCCAGGGCCCAAACCCCGCTGTGGCCCATGCGCCTGCAGCTGTGTACCCACACCGGGTTGCAAGTTCCCTCCCATAGGAAAGAGCAGGTGGATCCCCGGGTTGCACTTGGCGTTCGCCCCGCAGGCCCCGGCCAAGCTGAACTCACCTTCCCTTTATGTTCCAGGTTGCAACTGCCGGAGTTGCGTCTACCACAGTTCTTGACTCTGCCGCTTCCCGTTTCTGATGAGCGACGCCGAATCAATACCCAATTAGGCCAGCGAGTCGGTTGCTGCGTCTCAAACGGTAGTCAACAGCTTCAATGTCGACTCCCATCACATGGCCACGTATCCACTCCGCCGGACCTGGTAGCCTGCTGTTGCTCTCTCGTCTTGCTTTATGCTTGCCTGAGACTGCCCTACTGCATCTCGCGCGCCCTGCAGCCCAGGAAATCACGGCGACACGGCGACACGGCGACAACAGGGAGCGAGGGCCAGCCAATATGGAGCCGGAGCAGCACAACGCCCAACGCCCTCGTGGACACAGACGTCCTCTTAGCGCCACAGTGCAGGCCATGTCACCAGCTCTGGGCACTTACTTGCCTTTGCATCCCTGCAAGAGCCAAAAAACAGCCCTACTTATCCGTTGGCAAGGTGTCTTATGAATTGTACGATCCGCGCTGCAAGAAGCAGTGGACGAGGGGGTTGTGTGTCTGCCTGTCGAAACCCCGCCTCACACTACCACCAGTCAAAAGAAGACGGAAGCGAATTGAGCCAGCCCCAGGCCAGCCCGAAAGTTCTGTGTCATGCTGCGCAACTGGTCAACTGTTGCCGTGCACAAAAGAAAAGCAACCCTCGTTGCTCCCCCTTCTTTGCGTTACCGTTGCTCTGTTCCCTTTTCGAGTCGCTCTGCTCTCCCTTCCAAGGGCTCTCGCACTTCCAACCAATCGAGAAAAAAGATGAAGAGATGGCTTAGCGGACCAAATATCCCGCCCTTCGATAGTGGAATGTCTGGTCTACCAGGGGCAACGTGTGAAGCAGACCTTACAGGCTTCGAAAACTCCGCCTGCTACCTACTTGAGAAGCTATCGTCGAAGTCGATCCGCCGGCTTCCCTGCCCTCGATTTCATGGTTCACCTTGGGGAGTTTCGCCATTGAGCCGCCTATCTCACGACTAACTCTACAAAGTTTGCGGAAAGGGGCGGGCGGTGATGATCCCATAGACTCCGCTTCCCCATCCAAGGTCAGCAAGTTTCTCCCCGTGCTTCCGAGGACGGCATACGCCTGCTCCTCTCCGTCCCGCCCCCATCGTACATGCACTTTTCGTCCGCGGATGTCCGTGAGCCTGAGACTGGGAGCCGCCGCCACTCCCGTGACCGGTCAGTAGCTTCCGTGTCAGGCATTTTCGCGAAGCAAAGGTCGCCGTATACAGCCACGGTGCTTGGCCACCTTGACCGCGCGGCAACGTGGCTGCAAGGGCATGGCTGGGCACGAAGTCAGGGACAAAAGGGATGTCGCTTTTCTGGAGGATGTTGCTCCCAACCTCCAATGTCCGTCCGCAGGCTGGTTGGTAGGGCCGATTCTGGCTTTCCTCAGGGATTGACGCGTGGCTGGGAACAACGGACGGCTCGTGCCACGGCGGCGGGGGCGGCAGTACTGTTGCCGGCAGGATGGCCGGATTCGTCGAAGTGGCGGCAAGCCTGGGCAGCCGTGGGGGATCTTCGAGGGCTGAAACGCTATCTACCAGATAAGTGGAGTTGAGGGGATACAACGCGGTCGTGATGGTTGCGGAAATGCTGTTGGTTGGTGAGTCGATTCCCGACGCATTGGGCTTGTACAGCATCGGGGGTGATACCGGGCGCTTGACGTGGTGGCGAAGAGTGCGGCCGGCTTGAGTCAACAAAAAGGGCGGAACCAAGCTACGAATTCACAGCATGGTCGACACTGCCAGTATCTAGGTAGTTGTTTTGTACTGACTCCTGTCTCAGGGCCAGCAAGTCGTTGAGTGAGAGAGACTACAGAACTGAGATCTTCATCTGCATCGAAGGGTCGCCGGGGATGCGGTCCATGGCGCTCCACAACAGCCCCGGGTTCCACTGGGGCGCCCGGATACCGGCATAGCTGTAGACCCCAATATCCGGTTTGCATGACTGGCAGACAGATGTGTTAGCCGCGTTCTGTAGGTGACCTGCCACGAGTGCCAACTGGATCATACCGACCATGTACACGCTCTCGCGCAGCCTTCCCATGTGCTCGGTTGCCCGGTGGTACCATCCTCCGCCCAGTCTGCCCAAGCAATAGTTCCTCGCGACAACCCAGGTACAAAAATATATTCAAGTACAGCCACTGGTGATCAACCAGGCAACCCCCTTCTTCGCGCCCAATTAGCGAGACTCTCGCAGCCGCAATCAACCCCCCTCGTCCCTCCTCGGTCCCCCCCCCCCCCCCCCTCGCCTCCAAGCCCACATAACAGATCTCGGTTCCACAACACCTGAAACCATCGGGCTTGTTGGAAGCCAGGAAAAAACGGGAACGATGGGTGTTCCAAAACAATACCGAGAACTCGGTAAGCTGCTGCAAGCCTGCTGATCTCGCAGGATCCCAGGTACTGCACGCGGTTTTGCACGGTTTGCTGTCGCCCCTTCCCCCTGAGAGACAGGGGTCAGGCAAATTGCTAATAGTTCACCTTTTTCGTCGGTGGCTGATAAAAGATTCTGAGTCAAGGTGCGAGTTGCTAGGTATTAAGCAGACTTGGACTTCTTCATTGCTTCATGAGACGAACGGGGAAGCGGAAAGCAGATAGGGATCGTCAGGCTGGGCTGCGGGAGTTCGGGGAAGACAGACGCCACGCCTTTGATAAGGTGTTGGAGGAAGGTAGCCGGGCGGTAAATCGAGGTCGAGATACACGGTCCGTATCACTCAAATCTCATGGGAAACAGGTAAGCAACTGTAACGACTGTGCTTGGCTGGAATAAGAGTACGTTAGTATACTGGGGGAGCATTGGGAGAAGGCTATTGGGTATATAATGGGTATACGATACGTGAAGTGGTGTGGGCAGAAGACGGGAAAGTCCCTTCTTCGCAGACTAGTATTCTCTTTTTATGCAAAGCTTTCCCTTTGTCGGATAGGAGGCGACAATAGACACCGTGACGGCTGAGAACGAAGCCAAGCGATGCCCCCGACTTGGCGAATCTCCAAGGACTTGTAGTTTGATCTCTTTGCAATACCAAAGAGTCAGCGGTTTACCAGTAGTCGTGAACCACCTGAACCTATGAAAATCAGCAAGTGGCGTGTGGGCACCTGTCGTACGCAGGAGGCACGATTTCGTAGCCCTGATTTCGTAGCCCTGACCAAGCAACCAGGCAATTGACTTGCAATCAATGTCACTCACCAGTAGTTGATTGACAGTGCAAAGGTAGCTAGCTACCTGTTCTCAGTTTAGTGCAGAGCACGAACTGTTCAACCAGCCCTTTCACCTAAGTCCTGTGAAAACCAGCCGAGACACTGGGACTGCAAACTACCTGCTGTGCCTATGAATTGGCAAGGAGGCAATCGCCGACCTAACTGTCTTCTCATCTTAAACCACAACTGTCAGCGAAGAACTGCCGAGAACTTTCCGCTGCAGAACAAAACGAGAAAGCCGGTGAAAAGTCCAACGTTTGTCAACCGGCTCTCCCGGGTTTTCATGTCAGACCGGTTCGCTCTAATTCGCCCGTGTGTAACTGCTAAAGGGCGAGTTATTCCGTTTGGCTGCCACTCTTCTGTCGATAGTGTCTGAGAATCCTTCTCAGAGTCGTTGCACACTCGGCTGACGGGAACAGCACAGTGTCCGTTAAAGCTGCGTTCGGCGTCCTGAGAGCCAGCATGTCTCCGGTGGTGGCTCGTATGTCAGCCCAGATAATGTGAACTCGGACGTCAATGTTCTCTTGTGCATTGTCCTGCTTTCTGAGGGCGCGCTGTCCCGTCCTCAGATTACCCCGTCGTGTGATAAGCAACTCGTCATATTTTGTTTCTAGAACGCGCAAGTTGTTGAACATGCCGGTGACGAAATTTAGGTCTGGTGTTTGACAACCACCCAATGCCAAAAAAAAGGGAAAATTGACAGACCTAAAAAAAAAGGGGCACCAAGCGGGCAAGGCAAATTCCAACTAGTAGTTCTCTAAAGATAAGGAGAAAAGAGAAAGTGGAAAAAGGGGGCAAGAAGAAAGGTCAAGACTACCTAGAAATATAGAAATAAGATAATCTAGGAGTAAGATGATGCAAATCAGGAGAGAGAAGTTATTAGAAAAAAACTAGAGAACGAGGAGATTGCGCTGAAACTCGTGCTTTAGAATACTCATTCACTTGACCATGATGTGACAGCCTTCCAGCTCCAACCCTACCCTGACACAACAGCACGCCGATGAATGAGGGTCTGGACGCAGGGCGCGCTGAGCTTATTTTCATGAAACGACTTCTCCGGGTGGTGATTGGCCGCTGTCCGCAGCCCAATCCCCTCTGCCGATCGGGGCCGAGCCGTCCTTCCGTGCTTCCGGGTTGACGGTGGAATTGGATATTTGTCTCTCGGCTGAGGTGGAACCAAATCGGGAGTTGTTCTGCTGTCAGGTCCGTCCTGACCAGCGGCAGGCGCATCGCATCGCCATCACGGGGTTGCGCCTACCCATGGGCCCGCCCACGTGGAAAGTCATGCTGTGCATAATCCGGACTCCGTCCTTGACATGGACTGCTGCGGCCAGCCGTTCAAGCTCAACAGGGCGCCTTGGACATGTACACTACGAATGTGGAAACCCACGACCAGGGTAGGGTTCAAAAGTGGTGTGGGACCTTTGCCTAAGAGCCACCCTATTGGGACCATTGAACCGTGACAGCTGACAGGTGATTGGCGGATCTGGCCCCATTGTTTCGTCACTTCATGTACTGCCAACGCAGAGCTCCCCACCGCCCAAGCTCCTCACGCCAGTGGCCCAACCTCCTCGCCTTGCCGCAGAAGGATCCCCGTCGCCTTGGGCTCGTCATGATACTCCGTGCTGATGACGATAACGGCATGAGAGGACATCACCCACCCCCCGCCAGGCCGACGGGAACATGACTGCCTCGAAAGCGCTCTATTAAAAAGGCACTGCATCAAATGCTGGGAGCGGTCGACAGAGACTGGGAGTAACGTGAAGAAATCAGAGCTGGAGAGAGCTCAGCTCGGTGAGCTTGGGCAGCTAGCTTCTGCCCAGCCATGGAAACCGCCAGGGCTGACGCTGCGGGAGCACAGCTGCCATATATCACTCGACGCTGTCTATAATACCGGCATCAGCCTGAACCAGACCCTTCACCAGTGTTCATATGTCTGCGTTCCGTCCTTGTTTCTGTGTCTCGGTGCGTCCCACCTGGTTGAGGTGAGCAGCTGCAGCAGCACCGGTGAAGCCTGGACTTGCATGAGGGGCCCGACATAGGTACCTACCCAGCATCCTCTTCTGCGCGGCGCATGTTACCATACTTTATAAACTACCTACCTGGTGCATCTGATCACCGTCATGTGGTAATCCCGCAACTCAGGACTTCCTCCCTCGCACCATCACCGCTCTTCGTCAACACAATACTGTGTTTCAACAAGCTGGATCCAGCTTGTTGTTTGACAGAGCCAGGGTCCTTGGAAGCCACCCCTCACCACCACCAACACCTCAGCCTACCTACCTACTACCTAGATCAGCCAACACAGAACCGAGCCGCTCGGGCCCGTGCACCCGCTAGCGTTATCCCCTGGCAGGCTGCAACTCTGCTGTCCTCGACCGATCCCGCCCAGATTCGCCAATCGCTCGAAAAATCAACAAGCTCCAGCCACAGGAACCTGTTGAAGCTTCGGCCGATTGAACCCTCGTTTTGAGCCATTGGAACTCGAGTATGCCCTGTGCCGATAGCCAGGCCGTCTCCTTCCAAATCCCTTCGTTTTGCGCAGCACGGCAAGGCCTGCCGTGGTGCTGAGGTGGCGGTGAGTGCAGTCGCTTGGAGCTTGGCCGCACAAGCTGGTCGGGCAGCAGCCAGAGATGGGGAGAGAGTTCGCGATGGTTTGCTGATGTGACAATTCACGCCCAACAACAGCTGCACTCCTTCTCGTCGCCGAACCCGACAAGCCCGAGGCGCTGGATGTCCTGCTTGTAGCGACACTCGACCAGTCGTTCATTTTTCTGCTGTCCTTTCGATTTTTTGTTTTGGCGACTCTGGCGCTGCTGACCAGCGAATTGGCCAACTTTTGCTGCACGCACGCCTCGTTTCGACCGAAGCGATTTTTGGGCCTTTGCCAGCCACGCGCTTTTCGAGCATCCCGCCTCCCGATTTTCACACCACACCCAACCACTGGGCCCATTCAAGCTGCCCGAACTGTCGGATGACCGTGTGCAGTGCTGGAGCGCAGGCCATTGTCCTGATTTTTGCAGTTCTTTCGGAGGCCCTCTTTCTTTCTCTGCTCTGACGCAACACCAGAGCTGCTCCCCCGCCTCCTAGAACAACGTACCCCAGCTTTCCCCCACGGTGAGTCCCTCCATCTCCAGCTCACTCCACTGCACACAGCACACAGCACCCCCATCCCCCCCGCGGACTGCCTTTGTGCAACAGCCTCTGACCCTGCAAGCAGTCCCGGGCTATAGCAGCAGGTTTCCGTCACCACCACGTGTGGTGACTGTTCGCCTTGTCGACCACTCCAGCGTCCGCTGGTGCTTTGGGAGGCCTTGCTGCTGGCAGTCAAGAAGCGTCGTTCCCTCGCATCCCCACCAGCGAGCCCCACGACACTCCGATAACCTCCGTCCAACAGCGCCAGCGACGGACGCTTCCTCGCCGACAAGATACCGTAACTCCCCAGCCAGACGACCGGTCGCCCACTCCTTCCTCCCACCGAACCCTCCGTCGCACGCCTCGCTTCTCCGCCAGTCCAAGTCCCCGCCCGCCTGAGACACCGCGCCGGGTACACCTCGAAGCTGCCACCGTTGGCATTAGCCCGCGGCCCCTCTTCTCGACCGCCAGAGATCCTGTGGCCCCTGGACAAGCAGATCATAGCCTCAACCCTCTCCGACGACAGCTCTCACAGGCACTAAGTGACGATTTCGAAGAAGCGTCGACTGTTCTGCCGGCGTCGTCCCGCCCAACAGAGCAGAACTCCTCCCCTGCACGGCCACTACCGCACCCAGTCGTTCGGCTCTCCAAGCACACCAAAAGTGCCATTCTCTGGGCACTGGAGGAAGCCCTTCGGCAACCGCATCCTTTCTCTCCGGATCTGGTGGAGGAAGGTGCTCCAATGGCCGATCTTCTCGGTGGTGGCAGCGGCCCTGCCACTACCAATGGCCACGCCACGTCGTCTTCGCGTCCGACCGCACCCCCTACCACCCAGACCGGTTCTCCTCAGCAGGCCATCCGCGGTCCTAGAATGATCATGCGCGAGCGAGCGGAGCGTGAGGCGCGCCAGCGGGCAGAGCGTGAGCAGATGGAACGTGCCCGTGCCGAGGAAGAGGCGCGGTTGCTCGAAGAGACACAACGGCGGGCGGCAGAGCAGCAGAGACTGCCTGTTTCTGGCGCCGTACCGGGCGGTAACGCATCCACGGACCCGGCCACTCAACGCCGGCAACAACGCGCGCAGGAGGCCCAGCCATCGGTGCGCGTCCCCACCACAGATATGCCTTCAGCGCCAACACACCCACCATCGGCCACTGTGCCGCCGCTCCGTCCTACGCGGGTTCCGGCATCGGGGCAAGCGCCACAGAATTTTCCACCTGCGGCGCAGACCGGGGGTAGCGCGCCCGCGCAGACGCAGACAGGCGAGCCGTCATCACAGAGCATGAGTGCCGCAACCCGGATTAAGAACGGGTTTCCTCATGCTTTCGAGCGGTGGGAGGCCCTGTCGGCCCACTGGGAAGGCATGACAAGCTTCTGGCTGCGGAGGCTGCAGGAAAACACCGACGAGGCCGAGCGCAACCCGATTAGCACGCAGCTCTCTAGGCAAGTCGCCGATCTCTCGGCTGCTGGCGCCAATCTTTTCCACGCGGTTGTCGAACTGCAGCGGCTCCGCGCAAGCTCCGAGCGCAAGTTCCAGAGGTGGTTCTTCGAGACGCGTGCCGAGCTGGAGCGCCATCAAGAAGTCAACGCGATGCTGGAGGCGCAGATGGAGCAGGAGCGGCAGGCCAGGGCCGACGCCATCCGCGGCTCGGCGCAGCACGAAGCCGAAAATATGAAGCTGCAGAAGCTGGTGACCGAGATGCGGCGGGAGCTGCTCATCTCCAAGGAGGAGGCGCGCCGCGCTTGGGAGGAGCTCGGCCGCCGCGAGCAGGAGGAGCGCGACCGCACCGTGTCGCTCCAGCAAGGTCACCCGACGATCGTCGGAGGCGTTCAGGTCGTGCCAATGACTCAGCAAAGCATGCCGAGCCGCGCCGCCAGCCGGCAACACCGGTCTCAGAGCCAGGCCGCCGATACCTCGGAGTACGTAGCCGCGCAAGGAACTCAGTACCCCGAGTACGCATCCGCGTCTGCACCCGCACCTGCGGTGTCATCCACGTCGACGTCGGCCGGCGACCCTGGCGCAGCATATTACTCGCAACCCGGGCCCTCCAGCCACGAGGCGGGCGACTACGGTGCAGGCTCCGAGGCGGGGTACAGCGAAGGTGAGTATATGATGGACGCGAGAGGTAACTTCTTGCGGGACGAGCACGGCAGCAGAATCCCTTTCCACAGCCCCGCGGCCTCGCCGAGCCGTGGCCGCAGGTCTGACGCCGGCGTAGAGGACTACGAATCGGCATCAACGCCTGGTGCACACCAAGCGACCGCAACGACAACAGCCGCCGCGGGCACGAGCTACCCGCCGTCGAGCTCGCACTGGGCGGCCGGGGGGCACTCGGGCCCGGGCGCGCCCGAGTATGCGGGTCAAGGCTACGCCGCGCCCGGCTGGGAGACCATGCCCCGGCACCATCACCCAACTCGGCTGAGCGACGTGATGGAGGAGGACGAGCGCAGCCGTACCTCGGTCAGCCGCGCTTGAGCCGGTCGACCTTGGTCAACCGGACTCGCGCACTGCCTGCTGCGGAGATCTCGTCAGAACATCGGACGCGCTACTCGGCCGCTGTAAATCGACAAAAACTCACGGCCTAGCTGTTCTGAACCTTCTTTGCTTTCTTCTTTCTGTACACATCGATCGGTCGAGATCTCTTGTGGTCGTTTGGCGGATCGCATAGCATTATTGTCATCGGCAGGGCGGCTCGCATTTTGTTTGTTCGGCATGCACAACATTGACGGATGTTTCGATTCTGAACTGCACCTCACTACGGCGGAACACAATAGATCGGCCGGCGCCCAGCGACAACTCAAACATCGCCCGGCCAACCCAAGGGAGCGAGCAGCTGACTCTCCCGGCCACATGTGGGCACTAGATTGTGCCGCCACATGCCGGTGCGCCAGGCGTGTGGAATGCGTGGCTTCCCAACTGCTGCTTCTGAGGCTGACGAGCCATGGCCATCTACTCTGGAGAGTCCGTTGTGCGGACGGCAGCGGTCTACCTCTGTGATTTCTGGCCTGCGAAGACCTGGGTGGCATTTCTTCTTTTCTCTGGTCTCGACCTTCGATCTTGTTGATGTTGTTTCTTTGTGGGGGCGTTTCTGTTGGTTTCTGATCTTGTTGAAGCATGCATTTCATCGTCTGTTTATGTTTTTATGTCTCCCCTTTCTCGTTTTTGCTTGGTATTTTCTGCCTTTCCATAACTGCACCTCTTTGTTCCTAACAGGTCTGTTTGCTGCATCGAAGCTTGCCCTTCTCCACCCATCCACTTCTTCTCCCGGGGGTTGCGTAGGGGTTGGGATACTTCATGGCTGAGAGACTTGACCTGCAGACTGGGCATGGCCATTTGGGCTTGGGGAGGAGATGTCTGCTATGGAATATGGGGGCCGGTGGCGGCGGCAAAAGCCATGATGGCGGCACGCTTGTTCATGAATTCGGAACGGATAGACGACATATCGACACTGGGCACGGCACGCACGGCACGTCATGGCATGTCCTTGCTTGGACTCTTTTTTTTTTTTGTTCGGAACACACCTGCACGGTTGGCGGATCCCGATCTCTGCTCTGAGGGAGCGCGCCTTCAACTACTAGCTGCGTTGGTCTTCCTGCTTGGTTCACGGCAAAGACGTTGCGAGGAGCAAGGGGGCAAGATGGAGCAGTGGATGGGTTAAGTTGGGGTGGTAATTGTAATGGAAACAACGTCGGGGGTGGATGATGTTGGGGGATTGGTGGGGAAATCCGCAACGTTGAGCTAGGGGCAAGCAAGGAGAACTTACATGTCGTTAATACAGCTTGGTAGGAGAGGAGCGTGGAAAGGATCGGGTATGTCTGATCTGTAGTGACATGTAGGAGACTCTGATGGAATGAATGGAACGATTTGATCATGTGGAAGGGTTGCTCGGGTCGAGCACCGTGCTGCATTTCGTTGCTGGCATATATCGTCAGGGACACCACCGTAGTGCTCGGGACAAGGTAGTTTGTTACCCGTTAAACACCTGCCCATACCAAATGTTTCTCACGAAAGTGAAAGTTCCTAAATTCACGGACTTGACCCCGGAATATGCAGTTTGGCGACTCCTTCCGAGCACCCTGTCCACCAAACGAACGTCAGGTGGGGCACAACCCCGGCCTGCCAAATCCCAGCCCAATCGCAGATCGCCCTGATGAACCGCTGTCCATCAAAACATACGCAGTACTTTGCTTCGACTTGCATCGGTCATCTAACTCTTCGTTTCCGCCACTCTAGACGGAACACATTGAGACTGCAATTCTCATTTCTCCTCAACCCAAGCTACAACTCCCTCTTGCTATCGCGTAGTGGAAACCGCAAGGCCCAGTTTCAGCGAAAGGCACGTCGGCAGGCGGACAGTGGTTGGTGGGTTCTGGGGAAGAGCCGGGCGGCTGAGGCTGGCTGGGAGGGCACAGCGTGAAGCGGGAGGGAGGACATGGCTGTGCTTGCGGCGCCAATTTCCAGGTGCGTGTCATTCTCCGGAAACCCTTAGGCTCCAGTGCCAGCGGGTCGAATTGCTCATAACCATGACTGTGTGTCTTGTACAGGTCTTCGATGATGAAGATGGGCTGGGTATCAGCGCTCTCGCTCCGGCAACGGGCGGCCGCTGTGGCTGCGCGCCCAATCACCTTGGAGGTCGGTTTTCGGAGATATCTGTCTCACTCAATTGTTGCTGTTGCTGCTCCAAGACACGCCCGGATTGGTCACGCGTTGGTTGGGGGAGGAACGCATCATCACGGGTTGGGTTGCAGATGGGTGAGAGGCTTCCAGACCGAATCGCGCAAGGTGGCGACGAGTCTGCTACCTGATTTTGCCTTTGCTTTTGAGTAGGTTTTTGCAGGCCGCGGGAGAAGTTGAGATTAGAAGGACGATGAGCAACGCCGGCCGACTGTGCTGACACACCAGCATAGCATTGACGGTGTGCTGCTCCACGAGTCCAAGCCCGTCCCCGGCGCCACCGAGGTGCTCAAGTATCTAGAGCAGCACAATATCCCGTTCATTCTTCTCACTAACGGCGGCGGCAAGCTCGAGGCGGAGCGCGTCCAGGACCTCTCTGAGAAGCTGGGTGTTCGGCTGTCCACGGACAACTTCGTCCAGTCTCACACACCCTTCCGCCAGTGGCTCGAAGGCCCGTTGAGCCTACGGGATGGGACCGTTTTGGTGACGGGGTCTGACTACGAAAAGTGCCGCGCCATTTTCAAGGAGTAAGCAGGTTCCACGCCGCAAAGCGGCCCTCCCCTGACCTCTCGTCCCAGATACGGCTTCCAGAACGTTGTCACGCCAGCTGATATCTTCGCCGCCGATCCGACCATCTTCGTACGTCAAACTCGCCCCATCTCTTACTGTTTTCGAGCTTGGGAAGCCTTTTGTAGTTCCCGAGACACCAACTTTGCCCCGGGGTAGCTCTGATGCGCCAAATCAGGATATGGAGAGCTGACTTGGTTGTGCAGCCCTTCCAGCCGGTGTCCACCTTCACCGCCCCCTCCCAACCTCTTCCCCGGCCCCTCTTCCGCGAAGGGCTCGCCAACGTGCCGTACACCCACCTCAAGATTGACGCCATCTTCGTCCTCAACGACCCGCGCGACTGGGCGCTCGACACGCAGATCATCACCGACCTGCTGCTCTCGCACCGCGGCTACCTCGGCACGGTCTCCTGGCACAACGGCACCAAGAACGACTCCGAAGCCTCGGGCTGGCAGCGGGACGAGCAGCCGAAGCTCTACTTCAGCAACCCGGACTTGTTCTGGAGCGCGGCGCACCCGCTGCCGCGTCTGGGGCAAGGCGCGTTCCGGGGCGCGCTGCAGGGGATGTGGCACGTTATCACGAACGGGGAGGCCCGTCTGAAGTACACCTGCATTGGCAAGCCGTCCCAAGTCACCTACGAATTCGCGGAGAGGGTGCTGCGCTCGCACCGGGAGGACGTGCTCCGGGCGGTGCTGCAGGAATCAAAGGAGTCCAGCCGGGCGTCGGGGGAAGTTGAGGGGGGGGAGGAGGAAAAGGAGCAGGAAAAGGACGACACGGGCGTCGGTTCCCTGCAGAGGGTTTACATGGTGGGCGACAACCCGTCAAGCGATATCGCCGGCGCGAACCGCGTCGTCGGAGAGGACCGGGCCGAGTGGGTGCCGGTGCTTGTGAGCACGGGAGTGTGGAAGGAGGGGAGAGGGTTACCATTGGAGGGGAACCATAAGCCGCGGAAAGTAGTGAACGATGTGAAGGCCGCGGTGGACTGGGCGTTGCGGCAAGAGGGTTGGGACCTAGGGGTGAAGAAGACGGAGTTTTAGCGGTTGAAGATGGGCGTCCTTAAGTATGGAGTAGATTTTGGGTGAAGGGGGGGTTCGTACATAACAGCTGAGTGTGTGATATTGGCGAGCAGGATGATGGCCTATGGCATTGCATTGGGGGGCGCTCGCATTACGGAGCAGGCGCAAGTGGTGAGAGACTGGCACCGTGTCTGTATATAGAGCCAAAATCTTGGCTTTGCAAACCACAATCTCATTGGCTTGGTGGTCTAGTGGTATGATTCTCGCTTAGGGTTCACCCTACAGCAATTGTTGCGAGAGGTCCCGGGTTCAATCCCCGGCCAAGCCCCAATGACTCTTTCTTTTGCTGCCATATTCCCCCTTGCCCCCTCTTATCCGGACGCTTGTGCCGCGAGTTGCGTGCCGACATTAGATACCTACGAGATATTCAACACCAGAGCGTCAACTGAGCTGGGAACCTATACTTATAGCTACTTTTGGGCACGGTTATACTGTGTAGTAGACGATGGGAGTCAACCAGTTGACAGGGGCCGGTTTCCATGCTACATCTCGCTCCCTTTCTTAACTTTGTTTCTCTGATGTAGACAATCCGTCTTTTGGTAAGTTTAAAGCCATGTATACGTGTAGTTAGTGCATTGCATGTTCGATGGTAGTTGAGGTTCCTCAATTCCTGCAATGCACAATAAGTGCTCCTCATTTCTCTGATCAGAGGGCTAGACCTGCGGGAGTCCGGGTCAGGCGCTCGACCACCACGTGTCAGCTATCGAACCGAGCGGCACGGTGCAAGTTGGGGTTTCGAGCTATCAATATATTGCCATCCATCCCGCAGCACAAGCCGCTGTCAGCAGATGGCGCCCAACGCACGAGGACACAAATTGCACTGGCAGTGTCAACGCATCGCACCGGCGAACTCTCCCAGGCGAACCAGGATCTCTAGGTTGCTCACGGAAGGCAATTCACACAGTGAGGTTAGAGTTCTTTAAGCTTGTTAGGTGTGCATCCGGCAATCGCATCCCCAGCGGTAGCGGGATAATTTATCACAAATAGCCGGAAGAGGTTTCAATTTAAGCGCTGCTATTTTCTGCTGCAGTGTCCTGCTTGGCGGAGCTGCTGCCGGGGACCTGGGACTGAACCAGGGTGGAAGGAATGAGATGAAGAGGCTGGACGACGTCAGAATCGTGGACGTTGTGTTGTGGTGGTGCATCTTACTCCGTACGGAGTACAGGCAGTACAGGCATCACAATCAGGTACCAAGCACTGTGGACGATCGAAAAAGGCTCGCATAACTAAGGTAGGTGCTTCGAGGTTGGGGACGACCAGAAGCCATCTGCTCAACCTCGAAGCTGGAAGAGCGCAACCGGCTCGGGCCTGCCCCCGGCTTCGCACTGCAGATTGCCAACGGCAGAAACGGTGTTACCGAAGGGCTGAAAAGCTCATAATCGGGAGGGCCAGTGCATCTGCGCATGCCTAACCCGTTGCGATTCGGTCTGCACACTCCACTGTCTTCGATTTGTCGGGCTGCGCCTTGGAGTGACATTGTGTGGCTCTAGCTGCATCGTCCTTTCCGGGTTTGTGCTGGTGACGGGATCTCTCAGGAGGTTGACCAGGGATGGACTGTGTGGGGAAGAAAGGGCAGGCACAGGCGAGAGAGCCGGGCAACAAAGAACGAGCGTCTTTTGCGTACGGAGTACCCAAGCCGTGGATGCGGAAGTTTGCATTTAAGCACAGGTTGGCTTCACATGGGCCTTGCCCACTCTCCCACTACCTACCTGGAACTCCGTAGGTCCGAGATCATTCATCGAATGCAGTGCATTCCTCCCTGCGCAAGACCTCAACCAATCCCCTCGTACTCGCGCCTGGGCCAGCTCCCTGGGAAGGCTGGTGCCCATCGTCTCGATCGCGCGGGCTGCTGCAGTAAGCTCGGTGGCTTGCGAGCTGAATAGCTCCGTTACGGAAACGGTGTCGACCCGGGGATTTGTGCTCCGGAACCCCAGACCTTGGCGCGGGCGACCCAGAACGGTACCGAAATTCGGGTCGGCCATTGAACTGAACGTCAATCGAAGTCGGGTTCCAACTCCTGCTGTCGGGTCGCTTCCTGCCCCGCACACCACCCTCCTGCGACTTGCAACGCCCAAACTCGTGCGCCGTCCCAGCAGGCTTCATTTAACGGAGAGTTCATTGGCCGGCGCGACCACAAGGCTCAGCACACCCGTCGAGTATCCCAACGATATCATCACGACCTGCTGGTCCATGGTGTCGGATGGGCAAGATAAGCGTCTTGCAGGACCAGGCGGGTCCCGATAACGATCGAAGCAGAAGAGGTTGCCGTCGGGTGCTACTGGCCTAGACATTGAGGCATGCAGACGTTCCACCAGGGCACAGCACAAGGGCAGGACCGTTCCGGTGACAAGCATCGGACGGTTCGTGCGCGCGGATGCCGTTTTCCTCAGCCGTTCCTGACAGGCGACGGTTTGAGTTGGGGTGGCACGAACGGGCGTGGAATCTCCCCCAATGCGTGAATCAGGCTGCCTGCTCCTGCGCCTGGGCCTTCAGAAACCAGTCATGGCCTCATTCTGCAGGGCATGTTCCCGTCGCTCGTCTAATCGCATCATCGTCTGATGGATGTTGATAACCAACGTTAACGTTATGGGTGCAATCGAGCAAGGCACGCAAACGCTCGGCCTGCGCCCCCAGGTCGCTCGCTGGCGGGCCAGCCCCCGCTTCGATCCCTGTCATCCCAGCGGGAGGTCGACCCATGGCCCTGCCTCCAGACCAATTTAGGCAGGTCAGCATTTAACGTTGCTGGGGGTTGCATTTTCCACCATGCTGGGCGTGCTCGGCGGGTTGCGTGCTGCGTGCTTCCAGAAACAGGCCCCCCCTTGCGCACTTTGTCGCTTCCGCTTCCGCTGGCGAAGGCAAAGTGCGACACAGCGATTTGCTGAGCAGCCCGGCACGGAACCCCGTGCGTACCTGTGTCCAAAAGAGTCCGCACGCTGCGCCGCCGCCCCCGTCGCCAGAAGTCGCAGCGTACGGAGGAGTTACTTCGACTGTCTCCCTCCTGAGTCCTGAGACAGCGCACTTGGTACGTAGAAAACCTACCATCATCCCCACCCCCTCGCAGACTCCCCCGTTCCTCCCATTTTGGCGGCTTGCATTCCAGTCGTCGGCCCCAAGCCCCGCTCAGCGATCTGCGCCGGGCACGAGACAGCCATGTCCTTGGTCAAAATACATTAACCGTTCCCCCGTTTTAGCTGTGTGCTACGTGTTGTCGCCCGAAATTCCGCCTGTTCCCCGCCGCCCATCGCTGCTGGGCACGTTCAAGATCGGACGAGACCGACGACAACGGCGATTGCGATTGCGACTCGACCGAACGCCCATCCCCGCTCTTTGACCACCTCACACCGGCAAGTACAGAGCGACCCCAGCCTGGCGTGGCTGGGAGAGAAGTCGGAAAGGTGGAAAAAAATGGCGCTGAGATTCCTCAGGTCGCTGCGGCGACGACGGGAGGTTGATGTGATGCCGGACTTGGGACTGGATGTGGACGGGTCAATCAGCTCAATCGAAGCCGACTCGACCGGTTTCGCGTCGCTGAAACAGTTCGAGAAGATGCACCGCTTCGACCCCAACTTGCCGCTCGAGGAACTGGAGGAAGTCGACATTGCGCTGAACACGGCAAATGTCGAAAAGGGGGCCGAGATTGAGCAGATTCTCGCCGAGGACAATTCGCCATATCAAGAAGTGAGTTTTATCTTGGCATCACCCCTCTTCCCATAGGTCTAGACAATCGCGCCGGCGACGGAGAAGCTAAGCTGTGCGTGTGCGGTTCTAATCATTGCCTTTCATCGAAGGTGCGCGCCTCGGTCCGAAACTTCGATGTCGATATGCCGGTGAACACGATACGGGCTTGGACGATTGGTCTGCTGCTATGCACCCTCGGATCCGCCATCAACATGATCCTCTCGCTCCGGAATCCAACCATCTCCCTCACGACTTTTGTCATTCAGCTCATCGCGTATCCCTTGGGCCTGCTCTGGGACTTGATATTTCCCGACCGCGTCTTCAACCTCTGGGGTCTCAAATTCAACTTCAGGCCAGGGCCGTTCAACTTCAAGGAACATGTCATCATCGTCGTCATGTCAAATGTACGTCGTCTCGCTCGTGGTGGTCCGAAATGTCGAGTCGTGATTACTCACCCTTTCTCCAGGCTGCCTACGGCGGCGGCGCGCTATATGCCACCGACGTTATCATCGCCCAGCGGGTTTGGTACAACCAGGACTTCGGATGGTTGTGGCAAATGATGTTCGGCATCACAACGCTCTGCACGGGCTATGGGTTGGCCGGACTCGCCAGGCGATTTCTCGTTTGGCCCGCTGCCATGATCTGGCCCACCGATCTCGTCAACTGCGCTCTCTTCTACACGCTCCACGATCATTCTTCTTCCGATCCGGCGAGGACAAACGGCTGGAGCATCAGCCGCTACAAGTGGTTCATGCTGATGTTCTCCGCCTCGTTTTTATGGTATTGGTTTCCGGGCTATCTCTTCCAGGGCTTGACATGGTTCTGTTGGATCGCCTGGATCTGGCCCAACAACGCCGTCGTAAACCAGATCTTTGGTGGCTACAGCGGCTACGGCCTGTTTCCGCTCACCTTTGTAAGGCACCCGGTACGTTCTGCTGACACGCATCGTTGCTGACGTTTCTTTTCTAGGATTGGAGCGTCATCTCAGGCTACATCGGCTCCCCCCTTATTCCCCCGTTCCATGCCATCGTCAACGTCATGGGGGGCGTGAGCATTTTCTTCGTCATACTCTCAATCGGAATCCACTACTCGAACGTATGGTATACGGCCTTCTTGCCCGTCCAGGACCAGCACGCCTATGACAACACCGGTTCCAAGTACGACGTGGGGCGTATTTTGACCGACTTCAAGTTCGACGAGGCCAAGTACAAGGCGTATTCGCCTCTATACCTTCCCACACAGTTCGCCCTCGCCTACGGTCTTTCCTTCGCCGCAGTTGCTGCCGTCATCACCCACGTCGCGATGTACCACGGTCGCGATATTTGGACTCAGTTCAAGCTGGCGAGGTCCCAGGAAGACGATGTTCACATGCGGCTGATGAAGAAGTATCGCGACGCCCCCGATTGGTGGTATACGGCCCTGTTTGTCATTATGATTGGCCTCTCGTTCGCGGTCGTGTGCGCCTGGGACACCAACTTTCCGTGGTGGGCCTACTTGGTTTGCGTCCTCATCCCGCTGATATGGACGGTTCCGATCGGCATCGTGCAGGCCATCACCAATACCCAGATTGGCATCAACGTGCTGACCGAGTTTATCGTCGGCTACATCATTCCGGGACACCCTCTCGCCGTGATGATGTTCAAGAATTACGGCTACCTGTGCATGTCACAGGCGCTGTACTTCATTCAGGATCTCAAGCTCGGCCACTACATGAAGGTTCCGCCCCGCGCCATGTTTTGGTCCCAGCTGATCGCCTCCGTCTGGTCGGCCATCGTCCAGGTGGCCGTCATGAACTGGGCTCTCGTATCCATCAAGGATGTCTGCGACGATGGAAACCAGAGCGGCTGGACCTGCCCGAACGCCAAGGTATTCTACACGTCCTCGGTCGTCTGGGGCGCCATCGGGCCGGCCCGCATGTTCTCCGGGGCCGCTCTGTACCGCCATTTGCAATGGTTCTGGCTCCTCGGCGCCCTCGCCCCGGTGCTCACCTGGTTTTTCGTCCGCCGCTACCCGCGCAGCATCTGGCGCTACGTCAACATGCCGCTTATCTTTGGCGGCGCCGGCAACATGCCCCCGGCCACCGTCTATATCTACTACTGCTGGGGGATCGTCGGCACCGTTTTCAACTTCTTTGTGCGCCGCCGCTGGAAGGGATGGTGGATGCAGTACAACTATGTCACGTCGTCGGCCCTCGACTGTGGGCTGATCGTCTCGACGCTCGTTATCTTCTTTGCGCTCTACCTCAGTGGCACTGAAACGCCCAAGTGGTTTGGCAACGTAGATGCCCTCAAAACGATGGATCACAACACCAAGGCGGTGCTGCGCGTTTTGGGGCCTGGCGAGACGTTTGGGCCGGATACGTGGATCTAATTCTTTTCGTGTCTTTTTTTTCGTTGGACATAGGCGGGGGTGTTGTTGTGTCAGGGCCGGGAGTTAGGTGTGTGGGTGGCAATCAACCGGGAAATGGAACAACTTCCTGGATGGCTGGAGTATGGGAGTTATGGTTCCTTGGTTGGGGGATGGCTCTTATCATGGGACTATCTGGTTGTTTCTCTAGGGCTGTGTCTGGCTTTGGCTGGGAGGTTTGGATTGCCACCCTGCCCACATTGTGTGGCGCTGTTTTGGACGGATTTCGTTTGGGTATCTTCTGTTTGTGTATGCTTGAAGGCCGGCAGTTGCGAATGTCTAGCGATGGAGTTCTCAAATCAAGAGGTGGATGTGCGGTTTCATACGTGGTGGTGGCGGGAGTGCTGCCGAAGCCCCGTGCCTGGACGTGTTGAGGGACGTGTGCGCTTTGAGGAGCATGGCTGGTTGTTGGTAAGGTTGAGAACCTTCGACTGATCAACGAAGGGGAGGAGATGGACGTGCCTGTTTATTCGGTGAGAGATTGCAGTTGAGGGCTTTGATGTTAAAGCGTTGGTTTCCAGCCTTTCAAGATGTAGAGAAGAGCAGATGAGGTTCGGTGTGGAGGTGGAGACAACGCTTGACCAAGATCTTCTTGTTCCTTTGGATAAGTAATGGAATCACGTTGGCGGTCTTGGTACAATAAAGTGTTTTCTGTTCCTGCTCGACAGTGGCCCCCTATAACGTTGAATATTGACAACTTGTTAGGTAGTTAGGCCCCATCTTGCCTTGTGGTGCCGCTCGGTAAGGTTTGGCTGAGTGGACTTTTGGTATCCCACTGACTTTGGTAACGCCTGTGTGCTAAGCCGTCCAGGAGGAAAAACAGACAGTCTTCACCAACGTACACCTGTGCTTTATGGATGGACCTTCTTCAGTCTTGGTGCTGTCACCAGCATCTCCTAGCTTTCACAGACACTGCAAGGCTTCAGAAACCGTACTTGTTGGGCCCAAGCTGTTCGTGTTGGTAAATCCCAGGAATGTCTCCTCGCCAGAGTGATCTTCCCCATATCGCAACAACGCTCAGTCATCTGTGGGGGAGAGAAAAAACATTAGCCAGATGGCCAGACCATCGCCGATATCAACGTTATACCCAACGACTCAGTAACCGTTGCTTCCAACTGTAACGACGCAAATTTATGTTGGGCAGAAACACGGCTAAAATGTGTTCATTCATTCATTCATCCACTCATTGCTCCAAAGGCTACCCTTCCTCTTCTTCTCCATCCATGTCTCCCCCAAAAGCATGATCGTCAATGGGTTCTCATCATCATCCACCATCACCTCACTCGCTCCCCCTTGGCCCCGTCCCGGTTTGCGCGCCAGACTCCCTCACCGGCCTCAAACTCCTCGCGCTTCCACACCTCGACACGCGCCTTGCACTCTTCGAGCGCCTCCTCGCCGGCGCGCCAGGCCGCCTGCCGGTGCGGGGCCGACACGGCAATCAGGATGCTCTCCTCGCCGACGGGCACGACTCCCAGGCGGTGCACCATGGCGATGCCCTTGAGCGCGTGCTTGGCCTTGAGCGCGGCGCAGATGTCCAGCATGGAGCGCAGCGCCAGCGGGGCGTAGGCCGAGTACTGTAGCTCTTTGACGGGTTTGTCGTCGAAGGAGTCGCGGGTTGTGCCTGGTTCGTTCGCTGGTGTAAGCACAGTGTGTGTGAAGGGGGTGGAATGTGGAGGCTGCAGAGGGACGGACCGGCGAAGAGGACAATGGCTCCTGCTTGAGGCGATCGCACACGGTCGGTGACGGCTTGCATGTCAAGGAGAGCGTGGGTCAGGGCTACGTAGCAGCCTTCTTGTTCGAAGGATGTTTCTTGTTCTGCAGTGGCCATGATGGGTGGTAGAATGAATGATGTACGTGATGTAACAAAGTCGTTTCCTGTGCTTTCCAAGTTCCAGGCGTAAGGGATGGCGGGCAATATTCGGGCCGCTCAAAAGCCTTGCGCTGCAGAGAAGATGCTTGTGGTACTGGAGTTTCAGGTTGGAATTCGAGCCTTATAAGTGATAGCAGTTGTTGTTGGCTTGTGGATGATGGAGCCGTGATTGAAAGGTGTTGGGGTGAGCGAGTGCGAGGGGAGATCACTGTGTTTAGAGTTGAGCTTGAATGGCAGGATGCGGGTCTTGACGACGATTAAGCAGGACAGAAGGACAAAATACTCTAAACTGCCTCTTTTTCTCTTGTTTTTCAGTCACCATTGGCAATCCAAATCTTCACAACTGCTGTTCGATCTGGCACGACTGTTCATCAATCCTCGCAACTGAGCCATTTCAGGTGTTGTGAACGGTCTGAGATCCACTGAGAGAGGACGCACACCGTATCGGCAATCGACCGCACTGTCCGCTGAATCGCAACATCCGGCAAAACACCGGAACTTGTCGCTCAAGCTGCCTTATTGTATTGGTCCAGGTGAGCTTCTTCCCACTCACCAGCAAGGTCCAAGCATCTCAAAAAGTCGCTGCGTTGGCGATTGTATTCGCCGCTCCAAACAAGAGCGCGCAGGTCTCATTTCCCGACTTGCCTTCTACTGCCTGCGCTTAATGTCCTTTTCCCAACCATAATCTTTTCCCCTGCGACCGAACCGCCACCATGTTCCAGGGCGGGCATCGCGACCGCGACCGTGACCGCGACTATAGCAGTCGCAGTCGCAGTCCGTATGCGCGCCGCGCCGACCCCAGAAATGGAGACTACCGACGGTCGAGGAAGGGTACTTGAACCTAGCGCACGATGGGCCACTCCGGGGCTGTCTCTTGAGTCTGCTCTGGTCATCAGTCGAGCTGGAAGATGGCTAACTTGGGCTTGTCTCGCTCCGCGCAACAAGACTCTCCGGATCCTCCCAGAGACTTGAACTACGACGACACCGACGACGGTGCTGACGGTCACCACCACGGGTACGACCGCGACCACAATCGCATGTCTGAGGAAGATCCCTACGCCGACAACAGCACGAGCAGCCGCTGGAACGATGCATCTGATCGTCACTCTGGTCGAGATGCTGGACTTGTTGCTGGCCTACGCGGCCGTGTACTGGATGCTGGATGGCCAGCCTCTGCCGCCCAGGATGAGGCGACTCGCTACAACTATGTCTCTGGTGGTCCTGACGTCTCGGATTATCCGCATCCAGCTGACAGGCAGCCCGATGCATCTCGACTGGGTCGACATGCCGCTGCCGCAGGCCATAGCGGTCACCGTCACCTTCGGGACCCTGGCGGATATGGGGCCTCTGTATCTGGTCATCGGGGGGGTGGCGCTTCTCACGATCGAAATTCTATGGGCCGTCGACACCTGGGAGGCTCGGGGCAGGCCGTGATCCTGGACGGCCTTCCCGAGGATGCCACCGAGCGTGACATCCTCTACGGTCTCGACCACGTTACCCGTCACCGCCACTTTTCGAACGACGTGGTGAGGATCGTCCGACTGCGCTACGACCATGACGGTGTGTGTTCTCTCACGTTCCTCAATACCTTGACTCCACACTCACCCTTCTGCGGCCAGGCTCTCGCGTAGCCATTGTTGAGTTTCACCGTCGGTCAGACGCTGAACACTTTTACGACCAATACTATCCCGACATTTCTTTTCCTCTGGAGCATTCCCGCGGCGTCGACTCCGATCCTGTTACTGTGGGTGTCAGTTTACCCCGGAGCGACGAGGCGCATTCCAGTCGTGATTCGCGTAGGGACGACGACGGCTGGGACTGCATCAATGTAAGCACCTCTTGTCGCCAATTGATGTACTGGCTTGAAACTTGCTGACCAGCCAAGTGTGGTGCGGTCAACTACCCCCACCGAGCTGTTTGTTTCAAGTGCAAAGTCGAGCGCCCTGGTAAGCACCAAGTTCAACAGCACACGGCCCACGCTGCCTCGACTGACTCGAGCAGAAGATGATTACAACACGTCCGGTCCCTTTCTAACGGGCGAGACGGACGAATGTCCCCAGCAAAACCCCTCTCAGTATGTCGTCGTCCGGGATCTGGAGGGCTCCGTTAGCGAAGAAGTTCTTGCCAAAGGCGTTATGAAGCTATTTGTCGAAAATCCGGCCCCAGCAAAGGAGCCGCCCACTACCACAAACAAACTGAAATCGACAGCACCCACCAACAGCACGGTTGGGCTGGGAGCGAAGCCTGGCTCTCTCCGTCGAGTCTTCCTCATGCGCGACCGCAAGACCAATGAATCCTGGAGGTATGGATTTGCCGAATTTGCGACTGTGGAGGACGCGAGGGCAGCAGTTGCCAAGTTCCGTGCGTCCACAAGGTTCACCATCGCGTCCAAGCCTGTTGTGGTCGCTTTTATCCACACTGGCGTCTTCATACCCGCCTTTGACGCACCAGCGACGGAGAATCAAGATGTCTCATTCACCCCAATTTACAACCCCGCCGTGCACGTCAAGTATTGGGATGAGCGCGCCTATCCCAGCGTTCATGTCGTCGCCGCCGACCCCCTCGCCGCAGACTTGAACCTCGAAAAGCCGGGCGGCAGCGACGAAGCCTTCAAATCCGGAGCGAGACCGTCAAAGAAAGTCAAATCTATCAAAGAGCCCGCGCCCGCCACGAAGGTTGCCATGATGCCCCAGATGCAGCTGTGGGCCAAGGCCTCGGCGGAGCTGCACGGTGCCAAGCCGGCCACAGAGGCAGATGTGCCCTCCGTCCCCGAAGTCGACGAGCTTAGGCTTGCAATCACCCGTCGGGCTGTTTCTCGCGAACTTGAGGAGGCTCAACCAGATGGCCCGGTCGCCGCCCAATCCGGCGATCAGTATCTCTCTTACGCCGATTGGGATGCGCTTACCTGTCTCGCCTGCGACTGGGAGCCGCCCAGCCAAGCGCACATCGACGAGCGCGGCTGGCCGCAGTCCCGGAGCGACCTCCTCATCGAGCACGAGGGCCGCGCTCACAACTTCTTCCGCGGGGACGACGGTGAGGCCAAGGCCAAAGCCGCCGCAGCACTTGTCGCGCTCGGCAGGGAGCCTCGCGCCATCGTCCGTCGGAACCCCCGGCTCAAGTCCGACCGTTTGCCCGTGTATAAGTCGTACGCCGACCTGGACCGCCGGCGCTGCCTGCTCTGCCGGCGCGCCTTCAAGGGCGTGCGCCTCGTCTGGCTGCACGAGCAGCAGAGCGCGCTGCACCAGCGCATGCTCGCGGACCCGCGCAACCGCGCACGCGCCGCCGCTGAGTGCGCCAAGCTCGGCGGCGGCGGCGACGGGCGGTTGCGCGTGCTCGAGCCCGAGCCCGCGTTCCGTGCCCGCTGGGAGGCGCAGCGCGCGCGCGTGGCGGGTGGGCCGCTGCCACCGCTGTACCGCGACCGCGCGCTCGAGAGGAGGAAGGCCTTTGGCCGCCAGCCGAATACCGCGGCCGCCAGCTCAGAGAAGCGTAAAGAACCAGCCGACCAGCACCAAAACGCCGAGAGCAGCACAGAAGGACCGCCGGCAGCGAAGAAAGCGAAGCCCTCCGCGGCGGCGTCGTCTTCCAAGGGCGCCGGCATGCTCGCCAAAATGGGCTGGACCAAGGGCGCCGGGCTGGGCGCCGAAGGCGCGGGCCGCACCGAGGCCATTGCTACCGAAGTGTATGCCCCCGGTGTTGGGCTCGGCGCCGAGGGTGGAAAGCTGGGTGACGCGGCGGAGGAGGCGGCGAGGAATACAAGGGGCGGGTTCCAGGCGTTTGTGGAGAAGACGAGAGAGAGGGCTAGGGAGCGGTTTGAGCGGTTGGAGTAGTGTAGAATATTTGTTTCTCTCTCACCGTGTTGTGCAAGTGCTTCTGGTTTGGTTCCAGGTGGGACATCGACGGGGGTAGGCTGGGTAAGGAGTTAGTTGCGTTGCCCCTTGATGATCTGGTGTTGGGGGGTAGAAGTTTGCGGATGTAGGTGGGTGATGTATGTCTGGGCGGTGTAAACTGATTGAAAGGGCGCTGCTGCCACGGGGTAGTCTAGACGGAATCCGATGATAGGATGGAGGGAAGCTCACTTCAAGGTATCGGTGGTAGCAGTCATAGCTCGGTTCCATTCGGCCGTCGGCGGTCCGCCTTGTATCATATCCAACCTCTCAACCTGTCTGAAGGGAGACAAGCATGCTGGTCAGCCAGAACTTTCTCAGCTGAGCGATCTTGTTTATGCGTGATCCCGCCTCAAATAGCTGCACAGAAGCAAGCGTTCTATGGCAAGTACTTCCTCGGTCCAGCCCACAACGCCATGACATCTAGGTGACTTTTCAGCACGACTGCGTTGACCTATTTAGGTAGGTTTTATCTGGGTGCGTTCCTCCATCGGTGATCTAGATCTTCACGGACTTGGCTCCCCATTCGCCTCATTGTTGTAAGAATTTTGCCATGACAAGCATGGTGAAGTTGGGCCTGAACCATCCCCTTCCACCATCCGCAAATTCATTTCCCCATCGGCAAACCTGGGAGCCTTAAGGATTGAAATTCGTCTTTTTGTGGCCGGCCCCAGCAACTCGTACTCTTCACGCCGTTAACCCAGTGCTCGGCTGGCTTTCTCACTTCCGTGCATTCTGTGACCAAATCATTTCCTCATCTTTTTAGCACGAGGTCGGCGTCTGTTTCTTAAAGGAGGCAGGCACACTCCTTCCCGTCAGCTCCAACCACCAACCTGAGGGTCCAGGTCCTTCCTTCCCCGTTGCTATTTTCCTTCAAAGACCCTCCAAAACCAGACCTCTGGTGGGCAAGGGTGAACTTGTATCAGCCGATTCAACTCGTTTTAACTGTAAACCCGGGTTTCCTGAGTTGAACGCGTGTTGTGGCTTCTCCAACCACCGATTGTTTCCCTCAGAAACTTTTGTTTTCGCATCTTCCTTCTCTCTCAACGGAGGATTCGCTTCCGGCTCCCTCGCAGCGCACAAACTACGGCATCACCGACTGTATCGTCGACAGCGCTTCAAGCGTCAACAAGACACAGAACTCCGATTCCTGCAAGCTACCAAGCCAATGCTCAGGTTTGTGACCCCATCACAGTCTTTCTTTTATTTTTTTTACGCGAAGAAGGATCCAACGGTGCTGATACCACCCAGTGACAATGTCGGTCCCTCCCGCGACCTGGGAAGGCGGCCTGCAGGAGTTTTCCATGCTCCAGGCCGCCATGTCCGACGCGACCCTCATCTGCCACGCGCCGCCTGACTTCCCTTCGGAGGCCGAGATCCTTGGCGTCTGCGCTGTCTCAGCTGAGAATGCCGACCAGAACAAATACGGCTGGGTGGTGGCCGATTTTCTTCATTGGAAGCTGCTCTTTCATGGAGTGGGCAACAAGGCTGCGCAGGTAACAAGAGCTGCTCGACTCAATTTGACTTGGTACACAACTTTGTGCTCACCGTGGGCGTATTGGACAGACCTGGCTCAGTACCCTCGATATTCCCGACTTTCTTTCTGGTGTTGACGGCCCCGATATGATGGCAGATGGCACAATCCACAGACTTGTCGGTTACCCAAACGAAAAAACCATCATCAGCGTTCCCAGTGACAATGAAGGCTTCATCGCAAACTTTCTGGCTCGGCTTGCTGAGCAGGCTCGGGTTGCGGTTACAAAGAAGGCGACGCTGGTCCTCCTGGTTTTCTCCCCAATCACACCAGAGCAGGATATCTGCGTCGACCTTGGTGGCGTGAAAGTCTTTCTCACCACTGAGCGCCTCCGACAGACAATCGCCGAGGCCATTGGCGACGTGCAGCTGCCAGTCATTCTCGTCACAACCTCTCCATTTACAGGCGGCTGGCTGTGCCGACCGTCGTTCGCAAATCGGCCCGCGTGCCCCTCGTCCGAGAGCATGATGCGCATTATCGCCAAATCCTGCGGCGGAGCCTTTGCAGAGCGCTTCGTCCGCTTCTTCATTGAACGCGGCTCACCCCTCATGAACGAGGTTCAGCGCGCCAAGGTCAAGTATGACGATCCGATGCCCTTGCGTCCTACACAGGAGCAGACGGACTGCCTTCACAAGCTTCAGCGCCAAATTCATGAATCTCTGGAACATCGGTTTTCGGCCTTGGCCCAAAAACACGTCTTCGTTCTCAAGCGAGATGCCTCCCTGAACCAGGCCCCCTTCTGCGACTCTTGGCTGGAATACGCTCCCCGGCAAGGCCGTCCCATGGAGTTTTGGGCCAATCATTGGAACACTTCACGCCCCAGTATCGAGGACATCCACCGGTTCGAATGTCTCGGTGAGGCCTTTGGCGGCACTAGAGATTCCCAGCTCTTCCATCTGAGATATCTCGCTTCCATCGAGCTCGAAACTTACCCAGGTGATTGGACACGCCAAGTCAATGGCGCAACGCGTGAGCTGCTCACAGGCTTTGCGGAGAGGTTGATACTGTCTGAGAACGACGTCAAACGAGTGCTGGATGCCATTGAGTTTCGAGCCTCATCCATGATCCTCGCTCAAATGGTGGCCAAGGCATTTAGCCTGCCACTTCCTGACAGAACCAAATGCCGATTTTGGCACGACCGGAGCGACGGCGTCGATGACGCATATTACAAGAAACTTCAAGCTGCCTTTGGTGAGGTTCGTGACCTCTTTGGTCAAGTTGCGGTGCTTCCTAGGGAGAAGCGCCATGAGTTCAAGAACGTGCGGTTCTGGCGAGCGGCGCGTTGGCTGTCAGCCGCCATCGCGTTGAAATTCGAGAACGACTCTGTTGAAGGCGTCAGGAGCTTTGTCACGAAGGACGTTGGAAGGCTTTTCACCAAGATCTTCGACACCCAGAAGGCCTTGCTGCTTGAGGATCATGCGACCACACGCGCCGGGCTGAGTTGGTTGACTACCCTTGGCTTGGTCGAAGGAGACAATCGAGTCACGGTTGCTTCGACTGTTGTCAAAAGTGCACCACCCACTCTCGAGCCGGTAGCGCTCAAAGGCAGGGTTCAGGATTTGCAGTGCCCAGCCAGCAATCTAGATGCCCGGGCTGCGGCATGGCCGTCTCAAATGAATCATGCCGCCTCCCAAGAACAACCATACGACCAGTCCATCAGTGTTTCGGTTGACAAGCCGGAGCCAACTACACAGAGTCATTATGCTGGTTTTGCAGAGGGCGAGAGCAGTCTCGCTCAAAGCGATATGAAACATGCCGTGGAAGACCTTCTCGAGGACTTCAAGGCCGCGCCGGCTGTAAACAGCCAGCAGATCGGAAGCACAAAATATATCACGAGCGGAGGCAAGTGCGCTTATGAATCTGGCGTTGAGGTTGCGTTCAGTCAGTCTGCTGCACCCATCAACAGATTAGGGAAGGAGGCTCTTCCGATGTCATGGGATGAACTACTCGGCGATGCGAAGCCGATTCTTCCCACCAAAGCTCAACATCCTCCAACGACGTCGAGCAGCGTGGTTCCCGCGGCCAGCTGCGCTGACATTCAGACTACCAAGGTTTTTGTCGTCAGAAACCGCCCTTCCGTCGAAGAGGATTTCGCAATCGCGGGACTGGCTTCCAACGAGCACCAGCTGCACAGTCAAGCTAAGGTCTCACTTTCAAACCCGTCGGCGGATCCCCTCAGGTTGGAAAACGAGAAAGCTAGTGGCCCATTCAGCCTCGACAAGGGCCCAGACGACAAACCGACTCCCATCCAGGAGGCAGCCCAAACCTTAGCTGACTCTATGACGGCTGCAGTCATGAACAAGCCAGTGGGCGACGCCGAGGTCACGACGATTTTGGCCCGCATTCTACGCGAAGCTGCGGAGATCATGCAGAAGGAAGCCGAGGCGGTTTTGCAGTTTAGTCACGCAATTGCCAGTTCTACTGGCAACTTTCAAAATCCTGTCGAGTATGCCGCCGTTGGGCCGGCGGACCGCTCGGCTGAACCCTCTGCCTGGGTCCTTGGCCAAGCTGATGAGGTTGCTGGCACTCCAGCCGAGCAGATCAAAGCCACTTCAGTCCAGCGTAACGCATCCGTCGAGGCTAATGCCAACCACTCGGCCATTGGCTCGCCCGAGGTTAAGGCGTCCCTGTTGAACATCCACGACCCGACACCCCCGCGCACTCCCGGTGCGGGACGTCTTGATGACATGAAGAGCGCTGATGGACTCCTTGGCATGACGGAAAATGTGGCGGCTCGCGCGGGCATGGCCCGTTCAGGCGGACGGGCGAGCTTGGCTGCAGACGACTTCTGGAGCCGTGCGGGGATTATGTGGTAGGCCCCACAAAACGGGGGCTATTCGACGAGTTGTGAGATTTGATTTGTGCTGGACGGCGCCTTGGAAGCTGGAGGAAGTCTCAAAGATGCTTTAACCTATGGACCGTTTGCGCGGGAAATAATAATTCGGGAAATTGCTCGCTTGTTGTCGTGTATGGTGTGCTGTTTGCTTGGCTTGATTGTTTCTGAGTACTTCGCAAAGGTCGGGGCCATGTGTGGAAAGTTGAGGTTTGGACGTGGCTTGCTCATGGACAGTGGAGAATTCGCGGCCCATAAACAAAGTATGCTACCTAGATACGTACCTGTGTTTGCCATTCAGTTGCCTGAAGAGAAGTTCCTCTCTTATAGCAGGGCTCAAAGGTATCGTGGCTTGTACCATGATTTGGAGCGTTTGCTCTGTGGGTTTCCAGCTTCTCGGTTCGCTCCACATGGGTGTTTGTTGTGTCAGCAACAATTCAGGAGCTGGCTCAAGCACCTCGACTGATTGCAGCGGCACGTAAACAACGACCAAAGAAGGAATCGAGGACTAGTTCTGGTGATATACAATACACTACTGAGGCTGGAATAGTATCATCAGTCTCTTCACGGTTTATTTCGGCTCTGTAGCTGCAAATGCAATCTGTACGAGCTCGAGTCGCAGGAGTTGCCGAGGCGACGGCAAGTCGAAAGAGAGGTGACGGAATAACTGGTTGTTGCGCTGGCTGAATAGGTTCCCTCATGCAGGTGGGGGGGAAACCGTGTCGAGAGGCGCGGCAGCACGATGCCAATTGATTGCGCATCTGTCTGAAACTTAGAGGAGAGAGGTGAGGCGCACAACAAGAAGGGGAACGCCTTCGGTACTGTGTGGTGAAATGACACAGTGGACAGCAGCATATGACATGAGTGCTATTAGTAGTTAAACTGCAGAGAAACTAATAGTGTTTGCAAAAACCTGTAAAATTGACACTAGTTGTTAGGTTGCAAAACCAGTGATGTAGTGCACCCTTTTCCCAGCATGATTGGTCCCGGACTTGTGGCGGTGACACAATATTAGACTTTCAGTTGTTGCACAGACTGCCTCTTCACGGGCCATTCCGTTCATGAATGGCCAGACGGAAGCAGTCGAACGCTTTCAACCTTCAAAATCCCCACCCGGATGGTGCCCTCCGGACTGGAAATTCTGGGTTGAGGAATGTGTGGGTTCCAGAAGTGTCGTGGCCGTTACCAGGACGGATACAAGTACCGTGTCCCTGCGCTGGGTTGCATACTGCGCATTGTACTTAATCAAGTGTGTGACTGAGTAACGAATGTTGTAAGCAACATTACCAGATAAGTGTTCCAGAGGAGTGTGATTCTTTCTTTTTTGATTCTGTCTCTCCTGGGTTCAAAGGTCTTGAAAGTTCAGGAGGAGTATGGACATGTGAGAGGGAGTTGAGCTCCGATCCAAAGTTCTGGAATGCCAAAGCCAGGCCAAATCGGGAATCGCGTATTCAGGGGGTCACGACCCCACATCCCAGGATGGGTTTCCTGCAGAATCGGAGTCCCTGGGGGAAAGGGAGAGGGGCAGCGAGCGCCATCCCAGGTTCTGCTCCCGTTTTTGGCACACCGTTCCCAACCCGGAAGGATCACCGCACAACCGATAACGTTAACACTGAACAGCAAAGGGAACGAAACATCGTGCCGCACGCAGCAGACACACACCGACTTCCACCGTTCACGGCGGGCATCGTGCGATTTTAGCGCGAGACGGCAGCATTCCGATCACCGTGCACACCGCTGCACCGCGCGCCCGCTCACAGCGTCGTTCCTCACCCGAACACGTTCAGCTGCTGCCTGGGTCAAGACAGAAGAAACCTGGGACAACCACAGTGATGCGTCTGCAGGCTGCGCTGCTAGACCGACGCCAGCCCACTTGCAGTCGGAGCTGATCATCGCCCAAACCAAAAAATGCATCCCTCGATTCTCGACACGAGCATCATCGACCTGCTCGAGGCCGACCCTCGACCGTCGCTCATCGTTGCGCTCGCCCCGCATGCTCGCACCGTCGTCTACACGAACCCCGCCTTTGCGAGCCACCGGGCGCTCCTGGACCTTATCACCGCCCAGGGCGACGACTGCGGGCCGCTGTGGGAATGGATTACCGCAACTCCCACCTCGTCCGGCCCGGAAGCGGAAGCCGAACCAGGTTTCCGATCGGCGCGCTCCTTCCTGTATTCCAATTTCTACTGGACACGGTCGGTTGTGCACCAACAAATGGTTGTCGTGGGCGCGAACGAGCAGATCCCCTTGTCACAGCCGCCGCCTAAAGGGCAGTCCAATGTAAAGCATCCGGATCCTCAACCCAGCTCCGATTCTTCTCCCCCAAGGCGCATCATGCCCGTCGAAACGGACGCGACTGTCGCCGCTGCCGAGATTCACAGCCTCCCACCTTTCCTGTCCGAAGCCGACCGTCGAACGAAACCAATGCCGGCGGCCCCGCAGCCCTTGACACCCATCAACCCCAAGGAGCGGCCGCCGTCTCGGGCAGAGGCTGTCCAGTCTCTGGGACGGGCGATCTCTGACCCAGGCTGGATTCTGCCCGACACAACCCCAGGTATGTGGCCGCCCTGAATTGCAGGGTGCCGACAACAGTACAGAGCCGCTGACCTATTTCTTGCAGAACAACGCCCTTTCCTCGATGACATCAACAGCGTCGACTGGGCAGCTACGCCGCTGGGTCCGATGCGAGGTTGGCACCCAAAATTAGAGGAAACCGTTAATCAGATACTCGTCGACAGCCGCCCTATCGCCGTTTATTGGGGTCCCTCCTACATCACCATTTACAACGAAGCTTTTAGCAAACTCTGCGGCTCCAAACACCCTGCAATGCTCGGCATGCCCGTGCAAGAAGCCTGGGCCGAAGCCGGCCAGCGCCTCAAGGACACTATGCGCGCCATCTCGCCTAGCCAAATGGGCCCGGTCGAGGACGAATGGAGGTTCTTTGTGGAGAGAGAGCCCGAGGCGGAGGACGGCCCGCCCTTGCTCGAGGAAACCTACCTGAAATGGTCCATGATACCCATCGTAGAGGACAATGTGTGCCTCGGCTTCATGCATCCTGTGGCGGAGACGACAAGTCTGCGGCTATGGGAGCGCCGTATGAAGATGCTGATTGACCTCGGCGAAGTTCTCGTCACCGCACGAGACGTGGACAGCTATTGGGGCAGAGCGATCCAGCAGTTGGGCTCTGTCGAGCCCCGCTACGACATTCCCCTGGCAATTATGTACACGGTGGAAGTCGACCCGGAGGCCACGCAGAACACGTCCTCGTCGGGCGGCCCTGCCAAGATATGTCGACTACAGGGCACACTAGGTGTGCCCGAAAACCACCCGATCGCCCCCAAATCGCTCAATCTACGATCCGGTAACGAGCCGCTGGCCTCGTCGTTCAGAGATGCGCTGACGGCGCAACACCCGATTCTACTCCGAACCAGCGACGGCACATGGCCCCCTCCCTTGCTCGAAGGGCTGCAATGGAGAGGCTTCGAGGGGGACCCGTGCCGTGCTGCCGTGATATGCCCAATCCGGCCGACTAAGGAGGATGATGCCATGGGGCTGCTGCTTCTCGGCCTCAACCCAAGGCGGCCGTATGACAACGATTACCGGCAGTACATCTCCCTGCTCAGCCAGAAACTGGCCACGTCGCTGGCATCAATAATGCTCCTCGAGGAGGAGGCGAAGAAAGGCCGGAGCGCCGCCGAGCAGGCTGCATTCGACCAGGCCATGCTCCAGGAGAAGCTCGAGGTGCAGACCAAGGAAGCGAACGAGTCGATGCAGATGTTCGAGACGGTAGCCGAGTTCGTTCCGGTTGGCATGTGCTTCGGTGATCCAGAGGGCAACATCACGTACGCCAACGACGCATGGTACAAGATCACGGGATATCCAGGCACCGGTCGGCCCATTGCCAAGCAGGGTTTTCTGGCGTGCGTCGAAGAAGAGGACCGGCCGACCATCATCGCCGAGTATGAGAAGCTCAAGACGACGCGCAACGTCGAGTTTGAATTCCGCGTAAAGCAGCAAGCCAATGCCGCGAGCCCGGTTTTGTCGCCGCCCCTGACCCGCACCTCGCCAAGCTTCGAGAAAGCGGGGCTTGACCTGATCTCGCTTGAGGACATGAAAGAGCGTCATGTCCTGGCAACGGCCCGGGCCGAGTATGCCAATGGCAGTCTGATTCGCGTCTTGACTTGCTTGACGGATGTGACGGCGCACAGGGTATGTCTTGCCCCTTTTCTGTCCATCATGGCTTAATATCCTGAGAGTATGCTAACATCCTCCAGCGCGCTGCCGAGGAAGCAGTCCGCCGTGCGCAACAAGCCGAGAATCTCAAGCGCATGGCCGAATTTGCCACCGTCGGCATGTACGATATGGATCTCAATGGACGACTGCTCGGGGCTAATAAGGTCTTCTTCGAGATGTGCGGGTTGGAGAAGGTCGACCCGGCCGAGGCCGACGTCAGGCCATGGAAGAACTGCGTCAGCGAGGAAGACTACCCGCTGCTTACTGAGAAGCTCCACAAGATGGTGCTGGAGGACAAGGTACAGAACGTCGAGGTTCGGCTGAAGACCACCTGGACCGCCGACGATGGCTCGGGTCATAAGGTTGTCGTGCCAAGGTGGGTTCAGGCGACCCTGATGCCCGTCCGGACTACCGAAGGCGTCATACAAAGCTTCACGGGTTGCCTGACCGATGTGTCGCTGCAAAAGTGGCAGCTGGACTGGGAGAAGGAGCGGAAGGAAGAAGCCATCGAATCCAAGCGGCAGCAGGAGAACTTCATCGACATGACGTCTCACGAGATGCGGAACCCGCTCAGTGCCATCATTCACTGCGCCGACGCCATCACCGGCACGCTGTCGCGAGTTCAGGAGCTACTGGATCATGAAACTCACAGCGCTGGGAAGACAACGTCCGGGCCCGCCCCGGGGACGAGCGGGAACGACAAGTGGTTTGCGGAAGCGCGCGAGCTGGCTGAGAACTGCATCGAGAGCGCCGAGACAATCGTCAGTTGCGCGCAGCACCAGAAACGCATCGTGGACGACATTTTGACCATGTCGAAGCTGGACTCGAACCTACTGTCGATCACTCGTGTCACCGTCGACCCTATCAAAATGGTTCAAGAGGCACTGAAGATGTTTGAAGTCGAAGCCCGCCGAGTGGATATCAACCTCAGCATGGTAGTCGATGCGTCCTACCGCGAGCTCGGCATCACGTACCTGGATTTCGACCCTTCGCGGCTGAAGCAAGTACTGATCAACTTGCTCACCAACGCGCTTAAATTCACCAAGGCTGGGCCCATGCGGAACGTCACGGTAGCCATCAGCGCTAACCACTCACCGCCAACTGAAGTTACCAGCAAGGTGCAGTTCATCCCGCGGTCGCAGGAGATCGTCGAGGAGGTCCATGACCACCCTGATGCTCCTAGCCTCGCCAACCCTGTCTATCTGGTGTTCGAGGTGGAGGACACGGGCGAGGGCCTGACGGAGGACGAAAAGAAGAGCCTGTTCAAGCGGTTTGTCCAGGCGTCCAGTCGCACGCATGTCAAGTACGGCGGCTCCGGCCTGGGCTTGTTCATCAGCCGCCGGTTGACGGAGCTGCAAAACGGCTCCATCGGCGTAGCCAGTCAACCTGGCGTTGGCAGCACTTTTGCCTTCTACATTGAGGCCTACCGGCCCACCGACGCCGCCTTCCGCGAAGCAAGTGCCGGCGATATCAGCGCCGTGTCCGCTTTGTCCGTTCTTCGAGCGAGCGCCGGTCCGAGCAGGAGGGGCAGCAACAAGCGAGCGATCAGTAGCAGCACACTCAGCAACGAGTCCGTCACCAGCGCCACGACGCCAACCGGGAGCGGCCACGGTAGCGTTTCGGGACCCAGTCCCACGGGCACTGCCGCCGTTACGCCCAGCAGCGAGATCAGCATCAGCATCAGCCCATCACTTGTGCCACCGTCGGGTCCGCAAATCAAGGGCGTGCTCGTTGTCGAGGACAATCTCATCAACCAGCAGATTACGCGCCGCGGCCTCCTTAGCATGGGCTTCACCGTCGACGTGGCCAATCATGGCGTCGAGTGCCTTGACAAGCTGCGCCGCACGGACCGCTACCGCCTCCCTGGCCCCGCGCCATTCGTCTCCTTGCCTCCCTCTGCGTCTGCGTCTACCTCTGCGTCCCGATCTGTCTCGCTGTCCTCCATCTCGACATCTCATCAGCAGCAGCAAGAACACGAACCTGCACGTGGAGAATCTGAAGCGGAGCCGTTCCCCCTCTCGATGATCCTCATGGACATCGAGATGCCCATCCAGGACGGCCTGACGTGCACACGCAACATCCGCGCGCTGGAGCGTGCCGGCCGCATCAGCGGCGGGCGCATCCCCATCATTGCCGTCAGCGCCAACGCGCGCATGGAGCAGGTGCTCGAGGCCAAGGAGGCCGGCTGCGACGACGTGCTGGTCAAACCGTACCGCATGCCGGAACTTCTGGAGCGGATGAGGATTGTTATGAGTAGGGTTGCTGGTGGCGGTGGTGATAACCCAGAGAGGGAGGGAGTGTTTACGGGAGGTTGAATGGGGTTGATGGGGGGCGAGGAGTGGTTAGGGCTGGCTGCTACGGGGACGGACACTACATCACCCTACCAAGGCCTCACAGTACGGGTCAGGGTTGAGTGTCAGGTGGGAGGCAGATAGGGGATAGGTCGGACAGAAGAGAAGGGATCGGGGGTTTTCTTTCGTTGTCGGTGTTTGGTCGGATCCGGTTCGGCGGTTTGCATTGCATTGCATGGTTACGGCAGGCAGCATTGGCACAGGTTTGGTGTTGGGCAGCAGGGTGGAGGCATCTCTTACGATTGCATTGCGTTGTCTTGCGCGGGGGTTGGTTATGTTGGCTGCGTTGTTCAATCGTCTCCATCTCTCGGCTTCTTATCAGGGGAATATACACTCGGGGTTCGCGGATACCCTTTTGCTTTTCTCTGGCAGCCCCGTGTCCGTTACCGCTGTGATTCAACGCGATCTGATAGCAGATATATGGGCCACGTGCCAACCTGGATTTGTTGCGTACACTGCTTGTCCTGTTGTCTGCGTGGTAATCAGGAGCACTAGCACCCATTCTGTGTATTAGGCGTACGTACCCGCAACGAGCCGGGGGGGTAGACAGGTTGGTAAGGGGGCGGCATTCTTGAACGACCGGAACTCCCCCAAATCGTGCTTGTGCCGCGGTCCGGCTGGCCGGGGGATGTTGGTGTGCTTGAACGCGACGACTCACTTCCCGAAGGATGGTGTAACTCCTGGGTAAGCCTGTGCCCCTGGCTCCCATGGCGTTCCGGGGATGGAGCGGGGATATTCCGCAATCGGTGTCCCGTTCGTCGATGCCATGTTGTCGATCTGGATGGGATTGCTGATACATGCATGGATGGCGTTCAAAAGTGCTCGAAAGAGCAGGCTTTTCTCCCGTGTTAGCTGCGAGGCATACGCACGCCCGGAGCGGCTTCGCTCCGCTCTCCTGCATAACATTGGCTCGAAGCCGATTAGATATGCAATGAGATGCAGCGGCATGTGGTAGACATTCCCGGTTGCTGTCGTAAGCGCCTGCAGGTTGAACAAGACCGGGGCCGTGCCTGCCTGTCTTGTCTTGAATCTCGGCGGACGAGCCAACCTGATGGTCGGCATTGCAGGCGCGAGGCAAGACATGGCGCCTTCTTCTGGCCTCCTGTGAGTGTGAGTATTAATTGATACCTCGTCTGCTCTCCGACCCGGCGTATTTGCTCTCTCGTCAACAAGTAGCCTGGTGCGTTCCAAAGAGAAAGAAACCAGACGAGAAGCCACAGCAAACCACTCCATCCAAGCCCAATATGACTTCCTCCACTGCCGTTCGCCGCATCACGCTGTTCAAGGTCCCAGAGGAGGACGGCCAGCGCAAGATGATCGAAGCCTTCCGCAAGATGAACAAGGACCAGAAGAAGGTTCGTGCTTCTCCTGTCCACCGCCTTCGAGCCACCTTCCCAATAAAACTAACCGTATTTCTCGCACGCAGAATGGGAAAAGCTACATCCTCAAGTGCGCTTCCCTGTGTCCTGATCCCTTGAGGAGCATCTTCCAAGATCCCCAGAAGGTGGCTGGCACCCCCGGCAATCAGAGCTGACCATGCAAAAACCAGGTGCGAGGTCGGCCAAGCCCACGATGAGCCGCGCTCCAGAGGCTACACGGTGGCCTCGATCCTGTCGTTTGCCAGCATGGCCGACATGAAGTACTACGAGACGGAGTGCGCTGCCCACACGGCCCTGCAGAAGACGGCGGTCGGCCTGGTGACGGAACGGCCGGTCGTGATGGTTCTGGAGGGCGAGACTGAGATCAAGAACTGAAGCAAGCCGTCGTGCCGTGGGTGGGAGTTCAAGAGTCGGACAGCTCTCTCCTCAAAGTCTGAGCGGATGAAGAGGTGGGTGGGCATGCCGTCGAACCTGGGCATCAGAGTTAGTCCAAACACACCACGGTCAACTCCCACAAGCCAGACCAGAAAAAAAATATACACACCTTTTCACCATCTGACCCTCCTATCTGCTTCTCCGTCTAAGCACCAACAGTCGCGTTCGTCTCCACCACCTCCGCCCCTTTCCCTTTCTCCCTCCCCTGCTCCTCGTCCTCCCCAGCACCCGCCTCTCCCTTCTCCAACAACCCTCTCAACCCCTCCATCCACGCATCAAATCCGTTCTCAATCTGCTTCCCAACCACCCGCCTCACCACAGGCGCCAGCACGCCATAGAAGGTCTCCCAGCAGTAGTACTGCGTGGCCAACCGCCCCTCGATCTCGACCTCGACAAACTCCTGCACGCGCTCGGAGTGGAGCATCCAGGCGGGCAGCAGGAAACTGGGCCGCGGCCGCCAGGCGATGCGCCAGCCCTTGCGACGGCGCGGTTCGGCTAGGTAGGGCGACGACGACGGCGCGGGGAAGCCGGCCGGCTGCGGCAGGTCGTCGTCGATGCGCTCGAGTAGGCTGACTTGTAGTGCCGAGGTGGTGTCGGGCTTGGCGCCCTTCGGGGCGGACGGGTTTAGGTGCACGTAAAAGGTGAAGGGCGTGTGAAGGCGGAGTTTGGTGTCGTCGTCGTCGGTGGTGGTGGTGGTGGTGGTGGTGGTGTTGTCTTGCTTGGGGGTTGGGCCGTCGATGGTGCAGCGGCGAATGAAGCGGTTCCAAAGGGGGTCTTGCGGGTGGTGTCAGCCAAGATTCTCTCACACTCTTATCTTGTGGTGTCAGTCAGCCAGCCAGTCAGCAGCACTTCACTTACATCCGGACGGGGTCACGGTCACGTCGAGGCAGGCGTCGGGCGAAGCGGCGATGCGGGCGGCGCAGGTAATGGAGAAGGACCCGCCTGGTCCGTAGCTGTGCGTCGGCAGCGGGGAGCCGATGGTGCCGGGCAAGGAGACGGCGGTTGTGGGTTCGGTCGCGTCGGCCATGGCTGGGTTCGGGTGGTGAGATGTCACTACGCAGTATAGTAAAATAACCTGAAAGCGGTGGCGGCCGCTGTGTTTGATGTTGGACCACAGTCTCGTTTGAGGGCACGCTCAGCAGCAGGTAGCCGGAAAGTGCAGGGAAAAGAGACAATTTCGGCTGAATGGTGGAAGAAGACTTTGGGAACTGCGATATGTCAAATAGAGAAAAGAAGAAGTGAACAGAAGACAAAGTCACGTTGCCAGTGACAGCGGTATGATCAACACCGGCGCCGTTTTGGAGCGTAACCAGCGCCCAAACACGTCGTACGACTGTCTGTGCCGCACGCGTAAATGACGTTTATGGCCCCCAGGTTGCGGGTGGCACCCAGCGTACAGCCCTAACCCAGGAAAGGCTCATCGTAAGGCTTACCGCAGCTGTTTCGCATCAAGCCTTGATTTACCTAGTTACTTGTACTCCTGTACTGTGTAGACGCACAGTGGAAGCTGAGCGGTTGCGAAGGTGAAGTGACTTACTTGCAAGTGGGCATTTGACGGCATTTGGGTAAAGTAGGTAGGGTAGCTCTTCCACCATGCAAGCCGGCGCACTGAAGACGGCTAGCTCTGAATGAATGAATGAATGATCGCCTTGCACCTGCTTGCACCTGACGTTACTGCACTGAGCCTCGCTCTCCGTCGTCCCTTTCTTTCTATTATCTTTCCAGCTTCCGGCCGCAACCCCCACCCCCGCATGCAGACCGGAAGCTGAGCTCATAGTATACTGCGTACGCATGAGAACAACCCTTGTATGCTGCTTCGTCTAAACCGTCGTGTCGGCCACCTACTAGTACGCCCTATCCTGCCACTGAGTCGCCAAAAGGCCAGTAGATTTTATGCCGCCTCCAGCTGAGGAAGCGCAACATATGGGTGGTCAGGAGCTCACCGACCAGAGCCCAACCAGCAGGCAATTCGACCATGGGAACAATCAGCCGACCGCTTCTTCCCCCGCGTTGCCCGGCATGGTCACCGGTGCTACCAGTTTGGTTAGCTAGACAGAAGAGCAACAGGCCAAGTACAGGTAATTCCTCGACGACCAGAGGCTCCGTAAGGAAGCCATAGACGCGCGTCTACCCGTTCCCCCGAGAAAATATGTGGCAGTTCCCCTGCCCCCGGGCATGACAATAGAAATGCTCCAGGCCCAGCTCAGGATGCGGCGGGAGGAGAAGAGGCTCTTTGAGGAGACGGTCGGAAACACAGAGTTGAACAAGAATATCACCGATCGTACTCCGCCTGCCGACGACGGTGAGGCTTCTTCGTTTGCGACAATGGCAGAAAGACGGCAAAACAGAGAGCAAGCAGCCAAAACTGCAAAGTTCAACAAAAACATCAAGTGTACGTCGCTGAGTTCGCGTCTTCCTCAAAGCCCCTTGGATCCAGCATGGTTGACGAATCCCGCGTAGGGGCCGACCTGTTGTTCATGTTGGCTTCAGCTAACGCACAGCCCGACTAGGGACACTTGGCCAACATATCGACCGCCATACATTAAGCTTGGTAACAGCCGCTTGGAGCATAACAACTCCCACCTTTGAGGTTGATGACCCTGAAACTCAATAGCGGAGAGCGCTTCAGGGCGCGTTTTGTTGCTATCAGATCAGCCCTGATCGTGGTGCGTCTCTTGTGCAACGCGAGGCATCCCCACAGAGCTGTCGCCAGCACTCTCTCCCGTTCCGAACTCATGCTCTCAAACAACTTCGACCCGGGAACAATGCGGTCACGCGGATTCAGTGGCGCCAAACAAACGCCACCATGCACATTCCGTCCAACGGGAAGCCCTCCTGCTGTCTGTTGCCGTGTCAAGCAAACACGGCCAGCATGCATCGCGATCGCCGCCCCTCCTTGAGAGCGCGGACCGACTCTCGCTTCGCCATTAGACACCACGTTTTGGTGTACGGAGTACCCGTTCCCGAGCCGTTCCAAGCTATGGAGTCGCCGCAAGAGGACGCCAAAAGCGCCGAGGGACTGCTACCGGTTGATGGCAGTGTCAGCAGCTCGATGTACCAGCACAAGCTTTGGCATCGCATCCCACCCGGTGGTTATCTGATTGCCCCTTTTTGCTCCCCTTGCCCAGAACACCACCAAGATTTCTTCATCACACAGAACTCGCCGGACGTTCCTGCCTCGCAGTCTCTTCGACGACCGCGTGGTGACACCCTTCGTCCCCCCGAGCCCCTAGCAGCTGGCGGCGGCGAGCATCGCCCCAGCACCCCCGCCTGCGAGACACCGACCCTTGCCCCAGACGCGGCTGCCCAGGGAATCCAGCACACCCCGACTGAAACCATAATCCCTCCGTCGGCCCCCAAGTCCCCTAGCACGCTCCCCGGATGGGCAGCCGGTGATCCAAGCACGCCGCCGTCGCCGGACGCCGACCCGCCGAACCGCAAACACTGTGGTAAGTTATCACTGACCAGACCGTCATGTTGGGCGCCCCCGCCCAGGCCGGTTCACATATGAGGGACTGCCCAACTGACGCTCTTTGACACGCAGAGGTCTGGCCCATGTCATACCGGTCCGCCGACGGCTGGCTCAAGACGGTCTGGTGCGTCCATGTCGACGGCGAGTCGTATTACGAGTACGGGCCGCCCAACCTGGAGCTGCTCGCGCGCGAGTACCACCTCGTGTTCTTCCCCGGGTTCGCATAGGCGCGGGGCACTTCAGGCCAGAAAGAGGCAGTGTGAGCGAGGCCCTGCGAGTTTTCTGCGAGGGGCACATGAAGAGGATCAAAGAAGTGCCGAGCGGCGGCGCACCTTATATCCGGGCGAGCAAAAGCCAGAACTCTATCGGAACGGCGGTTGAGGAGCCAGACGGCCTGATGCATCACACTACAGCAGCAGCCGCACGAGAGGTGCGATCGAGAACCGGCCGTTTGGCTCTGCCTGTTCTGCGCGCGTCACTTGAAGTCGTGGGACAGGCTGCAGGAGCGCGGCCGCTGGCCGGCCGTCTGTCTGGATGTGCCGTGGTTCAACATCCTCTGAGACACACGCTGCATCAGCAACAGCGAGCTTCCCCCTGCTGTGTTCTAGGCAGGGCAAGACATGATGTGCTTCTCTAACCGAACACGGCCTTCCGTATTTCCTGCGTCATCGTGTCACGGGAGGAGGGGAGGCGGAGGGGAAGCAGTGTGTCCAGTTGTGTCATCACTCATCATTTCCCATGACACTCCTTACATCTCTCCTTTCCATGAATTCATCCTGGGAAGGTCTTCGCGGTGTTTTCCTGTTAACCGAAGGTGCGAGAATCAGGTTTTGGATGACAAGCTGAGGAAGACAAACAACAGGTTGAGAGAAAAGAACAAGGGCCGACTGAAAGGGCGTTCCCGCCGCCAAGCACAGACACTCGCTCAGCCTGTGACATGCTGTGTTGAGCACGTTAAGTTGGTCTCGAGCCGAGACATGTTGGTCGATGCTCAGTTCAATTGTTTCTGCCTGGTCAAGGGGACACAAGCTGCACCGTCTCTGCTGTATCGTCTCGTCCCACTCCCCGTGCGTACCCTTCAGACGAGCTTTAGCAAGTAAAACAGAGGAAAGGGAAGCAAGCAACCAACCTAGCAAGCAAACAAAGAAAAGGCAAACTCTTTGCGTCGGTTGCTAATAAGGAGATTCGACGAGGAAAAAACAATCACTTGGAGGGAATTGAGCCCTACGTGGGGGTCGAACCCACAACCTTGAGATTACGGAGGTACTCCTTAAGAGTCTCACGCTCTACCGATTGAGCTAGCAAGGCTTGTTGTGGCGGGGTGCAAAAATATGGCTCTATGATGTCACCACGGTTTTGCCAGGCTCCGGGGCTGAGTCACTTCCTGTTCGTTGCACGGCTTTGCCATCGAGTCATCCTCCCACGACAGCGTCCGTAAACAGGTTGCCAGGGTACTTTGTAAAGAAACAAGTTACCCTGAAGCCAGAAGTGGTGAGTAATGTGGCATTACAGGTCCCTTTAGAAGACTTCAGCATGCTGATGGAGTGACTGCATCTGAAGCTCGCAACAACGCAAGATGCCCAATGCGGATTGTGACCACTGCTCTCTTTGATCCACTGATATTAAACACGAGAGTGGGTCACATTCGAGTTAAGAGATATCAAGCCATCTCCGCGCGCACCCTCCCCCCCTACCCACAGCATCAGGCCTCTCTACGTCCAGACTTCGCCTGGGTTGGAAAACCAGTCGTCACGCAGTCGCAAATCAAGAAGTCTCAACAAGAACTTACATGACCCTAAGCCAGGGACCGCAGAAACTGAGCGACCCTCTTTTCCTTCTCGACCCTGCCTGCCCCCGGGGTATCGTCACCCTCCCCCGCCGTCCGCGGCTAGTGGCACAATTTCTCTCTAACCTCCCGTCCGCCGTGTGCTCTTCCGACGCGGTTTCGTCACCCCGACTGGCTTCGCTGCAGCAGGTTTCGGCAGGCCGGCGCTCGTCCGTCTAGCGCTGCGGCGAACATCTTTCGGATGAACCGGATCTGCATCGGGCTTCAGGGGCGCCCTGACATCTGCGGCCGGCTGTCGTCGCCGACTCCGTCGGGGCGGCGTGGCGGCCGCTTGATCAGGGTTGGCGGCAACGTCGGGCCTTGCCGCTGACGGCTCGGCTTCGACTTGCTCCACCGCAGGATTAGGTCGCGCCTTCGAGCCGGCCGGCCGTCCCAGCTTGCGGTTCTTGGCCACTCTGGCTGGGCGCACCGGCTGGAGCGCTGGGGAGTTGGCTGGCAGTGACTCAGCCCGGACGGGCTGTCTTGTGCGGCGCCGGGGCTGTGTCCACCGAGGAGCGGGGCTGGCGGTTGGGTGTCTCTCTGCAGCACTGTCAGGTGCATCCAATTCAGCTGGCAAGTCGCCGGCTTCATCGTCAGCAAGCGATGGAGGCTCGACTGGAGGCACTTCTTGTTCCGAGATGTAAGCAGTGCGGGACCCTGCCGGCTCGCCCGGCTCGGCGGGTTGAGGAGGCCCGAAGATGTTTTTCGGCGGATTCGGCGCTTGGTGTCCAGCTCCGTTGACCTGTGTCTCGTGGTGTGCGCCGATTGCTGAAGCGGGCTCCTGTGGAGGGATGGGCCCAAACAAACCCCTCGCCATTGCTGCCGTTATTGGCGACATAGCCCCTGAGCCAGGATGGCTGGTCTCGGACCTTCCCGCCTCCTCGAGGCTCATATCGTGGTTCGGCCTAAAAAACCCCCTCGCCGTTGCTGTCGTAATTGGGGATGCAGCCGCTGAGCCAGGATAGCTGTTCTCGGCATTGCCCAGTTCTTCAAAGTTCATATCGTGGTTCGGGAATCGCCTGAACGGACTGATTCTTCCAGCAACTGGACTGCGCTGGACCGAGGCGCCTGCGTCGGCTCAGTAGGTGCAGAGACACATACAAATACTTTCGTCACCCCCCACGCCTCTTCTGTGTTATGCGATGACCCCGAATATCTCAACCCGAAACGCCGTTACAAGACAACAAGGAAATTTAATGACAGATAGTTGAGCAAAAGTGAGATAGATGTGAGAAAATAGGGATAAGTTGACTTGAACCTCCCAACAAGTCGTGTAGCAGCTTGTGTAAGTGACGACATCGCACCTGCCGGACCAAGAAGACCAATCCGGCGACCCATGCCTTACCGACGGCCCAGGCATCTCATGCCCCCTATGCCGACTACCGGAGTAGCGACCGCACACTGCTGACACTCGACAGTTCGATGTCTCCTCTGCCTCCTGGTCGACCCGCAAGCTCCTTGTGTTGAACCATGACGTCGACGACATGGCTGGGTCTGGACCTGTAAGTCCCGGCGCTCAAGATCAGAGCAACAACGGCGACGATGAGCATGACCAGTGTTTGGTCCCTGAACGCCTCCAGGTATATCTGGATGACTTCCATGCGAGAGTCGTCTGACAGCGAGAGAATAGCCAACAAGCTGTGATGAACCTGATCCAAGTCCTGTCGCCCCAAATTGGACCCTGAACTGGGGCCCAGGGAGCGTTCCAGCTTCTCGTTGAATACGATGGTGCACACGGCTAAACCCAGCGCGCCTCCAAACACCCGAGCTTGCGCTACCGCGCCTTGCGCGGCTGCGAGATCGTCGTTCTGGGCTTCGATGGCCGCGATCATGGTGCAGGCGGCAAATGACAACCCCACCCCGAGGCCGTAGATGGCTGTGAAACCGAGCAGGAGATTGAGCCCAAGGTGCTTCGAGAATCCTAGTGCCAGGGCCAAGCCGACGACCTGCAACAAACTCCCGGCGACGAGCGTCTGACTGGTGAGGTTGGCTTGTTTTGAGAAGGCGCCCCCTAGAAAGGAGCCGAAGGCGCACGATCCGAGCATCGGGAGAAGATGTACACCGGACCAAAGCGCACTGTCCCCGTGAATGACTTGCAGACGCTCAGGAATCTTGATGACTAGAGCGATGTAGATGAAACCGCCGAGAAGCGTGACCCTGCAGAAGGTCAGTTCGGAATGAGTTAGATGGTTGGCGGGCAACTGTACAGAACACATAAAATGTAAACTCGGTCCTTGGCCAGTCGCATTGGGAAGATGGGCTGGATCCGTTGGTTCCATCGATGGAGCAAGCAGTATTCCCATATGCCTAGCAAAATCCAACAAAATCCTGCTGTGACCAGCGACCATACAATGATCGGGTTGGACCAGCTCCAAACAAAGGAGCCGGCCTCTTGCAGAGCGAAGACCAAGAGAATGGACGCCGCGGCGAGCAACGCGTTACCAAAGAAGTCGATCCTGGAGACTGCCGTGACCGCACCATATCTGTTGCGCCGTTCCTCGGGCCAGAGGGCATAAATCCCCAGCACGGCCAGGACGCCAAACGGGATGCTGAGTTCATGTCAGTTACTCAAACGTGGAGACGAGACAGGCTACCCACTTGAACCAAAAGATGCCTCGCCAGTTCCATTCCGATATGGCGCCGCCTAGCAACGGTCCGAGAACGAACGAGATCGAGAGCGTGATGCCGACCAGAGCGCCCACAACCTCGGGTCGACTAGGCCCTTGCTCAAGAAGACAAACCTGAGCGAGGCTGTACAGTCCCGAGCCCCCCATTCCCTGCACTGCGCGGCCTGCGATACTAGTCCAGTCCAAAGTCAGCATCGTCTGCCTGTCGAAGCAGGAATGTGAGCAAGATGGGAGGCTCACAGCTCCCCCATGTGGCGCGCAATACCACACCACACCGAGCCCAGTGTGAACAGCAGCCAGGCAACGGCGAGGATGTTCTTCCGACCATAGATATCGCTCAGCTTAGAGAAGCCCATGGCAAAGCCTGCGGAGCCGCAAAGGGTATCTTAGCATACTGCCACATGCCCGCACGCAGAACAGAACCAGAGACGCTTCTCGTCCCGTCCAACTCACTCATGTACGTCAGGAGATATCCCAGGACAGTCCACGGCGTGTCTTGGTAGTTCTGGTACTCAACCGAGACGGAGACGAGCGCGGTCGAGACGATGGACGTGTCGAGACACGAGAACATGAGTCCGCCACAGATGCTGGCGGGAGAAGGGCGCGTCAGCACGCTGACAGGACGGATGGGATATTGAGAGAATATTATACATAATAGTCAGGACGACTTGGCGCAGGGCTATCCGTTTTGGCAGGGCTCGTTTTTGCCGCTGCGGCTGGGCCTCGTTGCTAAGGGAACCCCCGCGGGTGGTGTCGTCCTCTGCCATTTCGGACAAGGAAGGGTTGGGATATGGAAGGGTCATGACGTTCTGAGTGTTCAGGTTCAGTCCAGAGAATGAAAGAGAAGCTGAATATGGTGTTGTTTCCGTTGATTTGCCGTGCCGCCGTCAGTGCCGAGATTTTGGGTGGAGGGGTGGGCGCTCAACGACGTCCACTGCCGTATCTCAGGGAAAGACGCTCGAGCTTCGTGCGGCAGGATTTCGAGAGGAACAGAGGTTGGATCACAAGAGAGGGGTTGGGTTTGCTGCTGCCTGGGGGAGTCGACTGCTTGAGCAAAATAGTCGCACCTGCCCAAAGGGGGCCGCCTGGCGCAACGGCGTCGATTGTGTCGGAAGGTGCGACCCAAGCGTGTCTGCGGACGGCTGCTGGAAGACGGGACGGGATTCTCTGTTCAACTTCGCTGGCAGTCAAAGTGCCATTGACAACAATTGGGGACGATCCAAGCACTAACGTCTGTTGTGCCCCTAAGTCAGTCCGGCCAGGCTGGATGGGCGCTCTCAGGAGGGAACCGAGTGACATTTGTACACACATCCGCTATGTTCAACAGGCGATGGGCAGAGTATCCCAGGAAGTTGGAAGCGCCGCTCTTTCTGGCTGCAAGGTATGAGACAGGTTTGATATTGGTTGAACCGGCATCTCCAAGGTGCCGCGGCCGGTCCTACACGTCCCATCCCTCTGGCGGAGACCCGCTCGCCGTTTCTGGAGCCGGGCGGGTAGAGTTGGGCAATGTCTCTCGGTCTCCCGCCGCCAGCAACCCCGTCAGGTCACTGGCGGGATTGCCCCAGCGTGTTGACTCTGGCGCCGTGTGGGAGTCTGCATGTTCCCTGAGTGAGTGGCACAGGTGACACGATGAGCGATGACGGTGTTGTGCATGGTGTGACCGAGGCGTCCACTTGGGATGCGCGTCCTCGTCCTCACGGTCGAGCTCGGAAGAAGCAAGAGTCTGATCCAGCTTGGCAACTTGCCTGCCTGTTTCGTTCTCGAATCAGTCAGTCCAATGCTCTCTCGCAAAGCGGTTGAAGCTACCTTACTCATCTCCGACAAGCCGGGGGAATGACCACCAATTGCGCCTGGCGGTCGGGTTCGGCCGCAAAGGCGTCGGGTCTGAAACGGAAGAGGAAGGGACTTCAAGTTCCCAAGATTTGCACAGCCCCGGCTGGGTTCTGGTCTCATCGCTGCTGGTCGGTTGGCGTGAGGTAAGACCTGCTGCTGTGAAAGGCGGAGGTCTCAGACGCCCCAAGTGCTGAGAGGAAAGAGGGGGCCTATCCGTATTGGCTCGGGGCGTACGACGCCGCTGCCCGATGGTCCATGTTGCACATGTGCCAGCCGTTGATACAAACTGCTGTCGCATGGGCAACCATTGTGTGCCGCATCTGCGGGCAGTGCGCAAGCGGCCTGTTGGATTTCCCAGCGGATGAATCTGCGAAAGCAGCAGCAGGATCTGACGTCGTGCCATGGAAAAGGCGTGGCCTGCGCAGCCCATGTCATGTCTGCCGGGCACAGTTGCTGCAGATGCCCTCCCAGGACGGGCCGTAAGCCTTGCAGACTGCCCGGATCTATCGGAGGACACTCTACAAACAGTTACTCAACATCTCTTGCAACCGTCGCCAGATGGTCGTGTATGCCGTCGAGGTTTTGCCCGTTGCGGTTTCTCCAATCTCGCCCCTGGCGCAGTCTCCCGCGACGAGACATGCATGTTGCTGAGCCAAATCCGTGCCATCTGAGGAGCGGAAGGACGGATTGGGAACTGGTCGTACCACGGAACGTCAGGGACGATGCTGAGAAGACTGTAAACCGGTTTCCGATCGGTCACATGTGGAGGGTTGTCAAGAAGTGGAATGTCGGGTCGGCATGCCTACCGTGAGTACCTAGACAAACTTGATGCCGGAGAAGCAGTGGTATCATCGAAGACAGCACGTAGCAGAAAGATCGGCGACTTGAATCGATATCCAAGCAGGCTCAATGGACCCGTTCCAGTGTCGTTGGATTGCTGTCATTCATCAGGTAATTCGTGGTTACTGTGCTATTACGTTTAGGTCATGTTGAGAAATGAAAGGCGTCCGCGGATATTTTTTGTCACTCGCCACCGATTCCTGTTCCCGAAGAATGCGCGAGGGCGAGGCCGATTTCGCGCCGTCTCTCCTATCTCTGACCCAAGCCAGCAATATGGGGTGCGTGGTGGCGTCGACATATTTTCGAGGCGGACAAAAACAATGCAAGAGACTCGAGGCTCGGATGCTGCAGTTGCGGCATGTCTAGAGGCAGCAGAGAGCAGGCAGCTGCCAGCTGCCAGCTAACATCAGCGTCGTTGTCCCAGATAATCACCACAGGAGAGAGCAATTGTGGGTGCATCAAGGCTCTTTCTAGTTGCTTCTGATATTTGTCGAGGAACCGGACATCACGGTCAGCTACGGGAAAATTGCCGACTGGCTCTTCCTTATAACTTCCAGGTCTCTTCACGTCCTAAAATCGCAAGAGTAGAAGCGATGCCTGACCAACATCTGGTCAGGGGATTTGACATCCGGAATCAGCGACAACCTGTGCACGATACCTGATTGCACGAACCAGCCGTCTTGTCGGGGGCAACGCAGTGTCTCTCAGATAACCAGCTCGTCTACCCATCGGTGCCCTCTCGCGGCCACGGTATAACGCCCATTTACACAGCGCAACATGTGCTCAATGCCAAGCAATCTTGTTCTTTGACCGCAATCTGGCCTTTGGCCGTCATTTTGGGAAACCACCAGAAACACATCATGTTGTATCCAACCGCGGCGACAGCCGTGGAGCGTTGTTCGGCCCGGGCATACCTGGCAGCCTGGACGTTTCATGAAACGGTTTCTAGAACAACGCTGGTGGGATTTTGTCAATATTGCCCGTCAGTAGGCATTGTGAGGTTGTGAAACTTTCATGGTATTCATCACCGAGGCCGTCCATCAGAGTCCTGCGGCCAGAAGGTAATGCCCGTTACAAATGCAGTCATACTACAACCTACCTGCTTTTGGCACTCGTGTCTAATGCACCTTCTTCGACTCACCTCGCGCGAGCACATATCTCCACACTGCCCTCCGGCGAGTCCCCAGCACGCGCGGTACTTTCCACAGGTGCGAGTCAAGGTGTAATGTTACATCGAGGACATGTTGCTCAGTTGCCAGAACCTCGGACTAAGGGAACATAAGCACCAGCCAATGGATTCGAGGCTTCCCGACACAGCAGACCCGTGCCAGATGGAGGTTGCAAGTGGTGGCTTCAACACATGACCTTCAGAAGGCGATGAGAACAGGCACCCTACGTTGACCGTGGGGCCGCCAAAGGCCGCTGTAAATTCCAAGCCGACGGAGCGTTGCATACTCAAACTACGCGTTGGGTGACTGAGAGAGTGTATACAGAATTATATGGATAGGTAGTTGACGCCGCCATGTCTGTTTCACCCCCCAAAGGGACAAACCTTCCAGCCGCCGGTCCGAAACAAGGGGTATCGAACTGTACGAAAGGAAACCATCCCCACCCGACAACGTATATATGGCGAAACATATCCTCCAAATCCCCAACGTCTGCGCTATCGTTTGGTAGATGTCCACCTGACCGTCACAATGTTTCACTCTGAGATAGAGACGCAGAAAAACCGTAGCCTGGACCAGAGCCCTACACAGTCGCCACGCTATTTTACGTCGCTTCCTCAGCCTTGGGCTCGCCAGGGGCAGCCACCACCGCGCCATTTTGTAAGGCGGGAGCCTCAGCAGCGGGCTTTGAAGTGGCGGCCTCGGTGTCAGCCGTAGCTTCAGGAGCCTCAACTTCGGCAGCAACCGCAACAACAGGCTCAGAGTTCTGTCCGCCCTTCTTTTCCACCTTCTCCGGCTGCCAGACGGCCTCAACGATGCTCATGCGGCAGCCCTTCGGTCTCCGGACGCCCTAAGACACACCCCATACGTTAGCGCCATTGTCACCACGATGCAACCCTTGCACCAGTAGCTCCAGTGCATGCCCCCCTTAGTGAAGGGAGAACGAAGCATTCTGCCACGTCCAGAGAGGAGAGAGGCAAAGGAGACGCACCTTGAAAACAAACCCATCCCCGGCCGCCTTGAACAACTCCCGGAACTCCTCCTCAGTCCGCTCCTGCGCATTCAGCAGCGCGAGCATGACGATGTCCATGCGGCGCATGACCCGCTCGTCCCAGGGGTTTTCCTGGCCCGGCTCACGCAGGCAGTGGTCGTTGATGATGACGCGCGCGCCCGGCTTGAGGGCGGGCACCAGGTTGCGCAGGATGCGCACGGCGTAGGGGGTCGAGTAATTGTGCATGATCCAGCGGAAGAAGTAGACTGTAGCGTGCAAGAGGTTAGCAAAGCCGGGGTGGTGGTGAAGTGGGAGGGGGGCGTGGTGTGAGTGGAAACATGGGAGAGGATGTGGTTACCATCTGCGTCCTTGGTGACCTGCTCGGTAAAGAAATCGTGGGCCAGCAGGGTAATCCGCTCGGCCACCAGGGGGTCAGGGCTGATGGGGTTGGGCGCGCTCTCGACCGTCTTCTGGAGGTCCTGGACCACAAACTTCATGTTCTTGTACCGGTTGGCCAGGTCGACGCACATGAAGCCGTGGGACCCGCCGATGTCGACGAACGTGCCGCCGGTGGCGTCAAGGTCGCTGAAGTCGTAGCCGCCCTTGTCAACGTCGACGAAGAACCAAGGCTCATATCCCTCGCCGCCCGTCAGGCTTGCCATGGCCCGTCCCATGCGGCGGGCTCGGTCGGGATCCTTGCCGAAGGTTGCAAACATGGGCTCCTGGTCCACCGTGTTGAAGGCAAACTGGAAGCCGGAGCGAGTGAGGGAGGTTGCTTCTGGGTACGTCTTTAGCGCCTGCAGGACATGGCCGGCGGCCGGGAAGATGTCCTCGCCGTTGAAGCCGATCCAGGCCTGCATGTACTCGTCTTCGGCGAGGACGCGGGATGCAGCGGTATGAGCAATGACGCCGGGGCTCGGCTCCCGAAAGATACCGTTGGTCATGGCCATGCGGAGCAGGCGTGCCAGGTTGATCAGATCCAGCGGCGTCTTGGCCTGTAGGTCGGCCAAGGTGATGGTGGAGTCAACGGGAACGAGTTTCGCTGCGGCACGCGTCAGAGAGGGGCCGAGACATTGTTTAGATCAAACCTTACCGAGCCCGTAGCGGTTGACGGCAGCGAGCGCCAGCACGTCCAGGAACTAAACCGGTTGTTAGCACTGGTCATATTGTGTGGAGCAGAAGCTCCTCACCTCCCAGACACCCCATCGGACAGATTCCCGAGGGCCATGCGCCAGCCTGCTCAGTTCTTTGGTCGCATAGATGATTTCCTGCCGGCTTTGCTGGATCTCGTCGGGCAGATGTGGAAAGTCGGCGGGAGCATCAACGTCAAAGCCAGGCATAGGCAGGCCATTGGCCTTCATGTAAGCCTCCAGCTTCTCGGTCTCTTGGGAAATCATCTGGGCCAAAGCAACCATCCTAGATGTGGATTGCACTGGTGCCGTCTCGGTCTTGGCAACCTTGGGGGTTGGGTTGACAGTCCCGTTTGTCCCGACATCCTTGTGGCGAAGGGAGGCAGACAGAGCAGAGAATGAGCGCCGATTCTGTTTCTTGGTCTCGGCGTCGGTGCTCGACGCCGAACTGGAGTGAAACAAGGAACTCAGTCTGAGCTTCCCCATCTTGTCGAGACGTTGCCGACGACCTCTCGGTTCACGCTACAGGTTCCTCTAGATGTGTGCTGAAGACAGACAGCTGGAGACGAGAGATTAGATGGTCAGCACGTGGCCTCATGTCAGATATCCCGAGGAAAAAGCAATGGTGCGAACGAAGCTTGAAAGTTCGATGTTACACATCACTTGCAACATCCACCCCGGCAGTCAAACCCCACATGACCCGCAGCTTTCGTGTGATAAAGGGGACCCCGACGATCAGGCTGGCTCCGTGATAACTGGAGAAGCTGGCCTCTATGCAGGAAGAGGCGAAACAAAACCAGCTGACCTACTTGGGACAATCTCTGGAAGACCAAGATGCCACAAACAAGAGGCTCCGCTCTGGTCGGCAAGCAAGTCAGTTGGAGTCTCCGTCCCCGGGTTGCCGGAACCGACATGCAGAGGCGTACCGAGCTCGGAATGTTTGGTAACGAATTGTGGCCGTGGGCTCCGGTTGCACGGCAGTGCTTCAGTCGACGGGTAGCAAATCGGAGTACACAGTAGGGGGGCTGTCGTCTGTCAAGCCGCACGGTTGCTTCTCCTTGCTTTTAATATCCTGTACTGGAAGAGACAGGACGACTGCGGCCAGCCGGGACCGATGTGGGGAGGACGGGAAGATGGGTAGGCCAGGGGCAGGGGTGTATTAACTAGGTTCAACTAACATTACCTGCTGCATTCAGGGGCCAGATCCACAGGTCGTCGCGGAGATCAACGATGGGCGCGCCTGTAGTGGACGGAGTACGAAACGAGGCGATTCCCAGCCGTAGACAAGCAGCGCGTGAAGCACGCGTGGGTGTTTGGAGCCGAGTGACGGTGGCAGGCCTGTCCCAAACACGACGATGCCGTTCAAGGGGACGATGAGCTCCGAGGTCCATTTTGATCCGTCCAATCCACCGGGTGGGAATCCACTCCTTTTGGATTGTGCAGCAACCCTTCTCATTGCCATGCTCCATAGCGATCCCATGTCGGTTGGGTAGGCTAATGTAGAAACGCAGCAATTAGCGAATTAGCCCCGGAGCTGGCTCGCTGCTTGGTAGGATCAGGTCCTGGGCCCTGAGCCCTGGGCCCGTCTAGCTGCAGCTGCAGCACCCAACGTCGTGGTTTACAGCACCTCACGCGGCAGCCCGGCTGTTTGGTCGCGTTCGCATGAGCCCGGAGGATCGGGTGCGATGAGGTGTGGTAATTCAGGATTGTCGGACACTGAATCGTCGTCGTCACCCGTGGGCCTGATGCATGCAGCATTTATAACGCCTGCACACTACTAGGTAGTTCAAGTGTACCTAGGTAGCCACTGGCACGAGGCCAGCAAGCCACGCCGTGCGCCAGTGCGCCGGCATTGAAGCGATGATCAATGGACGAGAGCGACGATGCTCGGTTGGGAAGCTGCCCCGCAAGCGAACGAAGCAGGAAGCGAGGTGCAGAGTGCAGCTCTTCAGCGCATGGATGCGGCAGTGTGGTGGGGGCAACCACCGCCTCGGGAGCCATGCCAAATGGAAGCAAGAGCGACACGGTAGCGCAGCCACCAGCGCACGGGGCAATTCCGCGAGAGGGTGACGAGGGTGACTACACTATTGCTGCTTCGGGCAGAGCTCGACTCAGCTCGGCGTTCTTGCGGTATTGCAAGCCTCAAGCGTGCCTTCACCCAACCCCGCACCCTTGTCATAAATCGAGAGTTTGGAGTGGGTGCAGGTCCACGACAGTCTTACTTCTCGCATCCCTGGGCTCCCCAGGTCATACCCGACGCGCCAGAGAACGCGACGCTGTGTCCCCTTCCCCATGTCCATCTTGGAAGTGACCTGCCGGATCTCACGAGCCGCCATGTCATGCAACATCCCATTGCTCGACATGAACGGGGCGCCCCAATTGGCTCCGACTGGCATAGCTTTTAGGTTGCCAGCCAGCAGATCTCGGCATTGACAAGTCGTCAGCTCCAAGCCCTGGGAGCTGGCTGCTTCCGCGGACCTCTCGCTGCCAGTACCTCAGCTTGCAGGAGTTGACAGCCTTGTCCCTTTCCACCCCATCGTTTCCCAGCGAAGCCCCCCTTGCACCGCTCTGCGTCCCTCTTGAAATTGGACCAGAAGATGCTGCAGCGTGAACAGAGTACCGTAGTAACTGCTACTCAAGAGTCAATGGCAGTAGTTTGAATCGTGAGCTTGAACTTTGTACGCAAGCATAAAGGTGCCTTCACCAACTCGGGCCAACCGAGAAAGCATCAATGTTCATCGTGATCTTCAGACCTTTGGTTAACCGCCCAGCACTGAACCACAACAAAAGTCCGCCCCAACACCCCAACCTAAGCTCAGCCAGCAACAGCAGTGGTATCATCCGGCCCCGAACCCGCAACAATACAACAGCCGCCCAAGAACGACAACCACACTCGTGATGTAAAGACACCCCACCACTCCGGTCTCTGTCCTCCTCCTCCTCCTCGCCTGCTCAGTACCCAACCGGCTTCTGGCCATAAACCAAATGAAGCGGCATGTACGCCAGCGCCGAGTTATCGTGGTACGCCTTCCTGACCTCGACCAAGAACAGCTCCACCTGTTCCCTCGACCATCCGCAGCCGCGAGTCAGCGGGCCGAGCGCGATCGCCTGGATGCCATCGATCAGGATGGTGCGCCAGTACAGGCCGACCGTCTTGAGCACCTTGTTCTTGGGCCAGGTGCCGATGGGGATTTGCAGCACGCGCTCCGTGACGTTGACGAACCCGACGTCGCGCATCATGTCGGCCAGGCGGCCGTCGGCGGCCGCGTGGAAGTTGATGCCCAGACTCGAGAGCCCCTCGTTAATCAGCGACCAGTACTGCGCGACCGGGTGGGTGGGCGGCATGGATTTGTTGGCCGAGATCGGGTAGTGGTAGACTTCCTGCATCTCGAACCAGCCGCCGGGGCGAAGGTGTCTGAGCGGACAAGAGGGGTTAGTGGGGCTTGATCTGTGAAGGGGGTTCTGAGCAAGGGATACTTGCTCGAGAGCGCGTCGCATTAGCTTCGACCAGTCTTTGATCGCCATTACGGTGTGGCGCGAGTGAATGTAGTCAAAGTAGTTACGCGGATGGAGCCAGCTGAATGCAGATGCCGAGGGTTAGTATGAACAGGAGGACAAGGCGACTGAGGTGAGCTTCTGGGGTGGACATACGGGCTCCTGCAACAGGGTCAGTATCTCATACACTGCAACCGAGCTGGCCGAGAGCAACTTACTCTATGTCATCCACCATGAAGCGGACGTTTGGCGGTACCCATTCAGGCTGGATGGGACTTAGATCTACTCCGAGGACGTTGGCGCCGGGAAACAAATCGCCCACTGCATGTTTCAAACGATCAGCTTGACACACAAACATAAGCGGCTGCGGCGGGGCAACAACCCACTCTCAATGGCCCAGATTCCCGTCCCGGTGCCGATGTCCAGGATCTCGTGCGGATGCTCCCCGATGGGCGCAAAGTGGAGCTGGCCGCAGAGCATCTTGACCATGGCGTGCTTCATGTCCTCCCGTTGCTGCCTGTTCGCCGCCCCAAAGTCAGTAAACCGTGCTCTCCCCTGCAACCCATCATTGCGCGCGCACGGAATCCACATACTCGACATCGTCATTGGGGAAGTTGTACCGCCCCTCGCGGAAGCGGTGGTACCGGCGCCCATTCTCGTAGATGTAGTCGCGCACGCTCTCGGCCAGCGAGGTCGAGGCGGTGGTGTTGTTGTCGGTGCCGTAGCCGTCGTCGGTGCCCAGGTCGTCGCTGTCGACCACGATGCTGCCCCCCTCGGCCTGCGCGGCCGCGGCCTGCTCCTCCCGCTCGGTGCTGCCGCCGTCCGTCCGGTCTTCCTCTTCCACATCGTCGGCGGGCTCGATGGGCGAGTCGGGGGGCCGGGAGGAGCCGGAGAACATGTATGGCGAGAGGCTGCCACCGCGCGCGTCTGTGGACAGGCTGGGCAGGGATGCCGAAGCCGAGAGCGGGTCGCTCAGGCTTGTGCTTTCGGAGAGGGAGAAGGTGGATGTGCTGGCGTTGGGGTTTCCGTGGGTGATGACAGCCACATCAGGGTGTCGGGCCGCCGAGGTTGGCGGATCGAGCGAGACACTGCGGGAGCTCCCGGTGTACTTCGCGTCCGCTTGTGGTACTTGATCTGTGCCGGGCCGTAGATCTGCGGGTTTCACGGGGGGCAACGCGGCTGGTGCCGAGGCCTCTGTGGGCGAGGCATCTGTCTCTGCTCGACTCCGTTTCTTGGACCTCGACTCGGAGCTGCTGGTGACCACAGAGAGGGCCGGCTCGCTCTGTAGCCGCTCCATGTTACAGTCCCGGGCGCGACGCTGAGTTGTGGGAAGAAGCGAGGAAAGGGCGCGCCGGGCGACAGATCAAGGGCGGGCGCCGTGAGGTGCCGACAACGCGAATGCGGAACGCGGTTCCGATGGTAGTTACACTGACTGGTATAATACGGCAGCCCGCTCGAAAGGGTTCGTTCGCGTAGGTCCAGTTTGCGCCGGACGGTGCGACAACGATACCGGAAGAGCTCCAAGTGCGGGTCTCTCGCCAGAGCTGCCCGCTGCGGACTTGCTGCGAAAACTGATCCACAGCGGGACACAAAACCCGCGCCGCTCGCAACGGCCCGAAGCTTGACAACGAAAGGGTGGTGGTGAAAACTGCGAAGCTTGGATCGGGGGTGGGTATCGTCGTATTGTCCAGGCCGAGGGTTCCAGGGCTGTCTGAAAGGAGGGCACGGTAGTACCAATGTCACGGTCGCACCGCTGGGGAAGTTTGACTGTCGCGATGGTGTTCCGAGTGAGAGCGTGCCTGTCGCGATTTCCTGGTGTAACAACACAGCACACGATACTAGCAGTAAGTTCGACGCTCGACGCTCGACGGGGGGATCCTCGAAAGACACTCCTTGGAGACTCGCGCGGAGAAGCACGGCGGCCCGTCCCCGTGTTTAATAGGTGGTGAGCCGGTCCATGAATGGAGTCTCCCAAGTGGACCTGGAATCCTGGATTCCTGGCTGATTGATGAGCGGACGGGCAGCGGGAAACGCCTTACGGCGGGCGGCGGGTGGTTCTCATCAAACGCTCGCCCTAGTTCGAGCCCCTCCAGGCCCGCGCGAGGTGTGGATCAGGTCGAGCTTGTCCTGCTCAGGCGAGTCTGGGTGTCTGGGTTCAGGGGTGTCCCTTCTCGCGCGGCAGGCGACGTTGCATGCCCGCACCACCCGCGTCGAAGTCGCTTTTCTTATTCGGTTTCGAGCCGGCTTATGAGTGGTTGAATGGAGCTGAAGGGAGAAGAGAGGGGCAGCGCTGGGCTTGCGCCTACCAAACGAAGTGCTCAGTAGGTAACTCAGTGACCGTACAGTCGTGCTGTGCCCTGTCTGGCAATGGAATCCAGGCCCCGACCCTCCGGGACAAAGAAGGGAGAAACTATGGAAAGCGACCCAAGGTGGCTGCTTCTGGTGCCACCCAGTCGGAGCCCAAGCTGGACGCCAGACCACCCCTTGGCTTTCCCACTGGTCCGCCGGGTCGTGGGTCGCGAGGCGTGCTTGGCTTGTCCAGTGTCTCATCCTAGAAAAACGATGGGCGTGTTCCACAAGGCGAGATGAGCAGTCGAGAAGCGACATCGAATGCATCGGTATCCCAATCCGAGCAAAGCATCCGTACGTACTGGCTGAATTAGTCCTCCAACCTACGCAGTATGTACACTACGGAGCACCAGCACAGGCAAACAACGGCAACTAAGCTGAACAAGATGGCCATCTGTACGGAGTACATGGCACACACTCGCGCTGTGCTTGCGTACGGTGCGCGTGGCTGGCAAATGCAGTCACGAGAGACGCAAAAGAAGCAACACAACTAATCGGTCAATTTTGGCCCCAGTGTTTGGGTGTGGGAACCTTCCACGGCTGTGCGTGGAAGGAAGCAGCTGCAGCTGGAGCTGCGCACTAGCCACATGTGGCTTTACAGCAGTGGGTCCTGCCTGGCGAGCTTCAGCCTCTCATCAGCTTTCCCAGCCTCGAGCGCAGCAGGCAGGCCAAACTGACGTGGGCTAGGCCTTGGCATCCATCCATCGATTGGCTTACCGCAGTATGCTCCCCAACCAAGCAACACCGTGCAAACGACCCGAACAGCATCACAAGGCGTGACCAGCTTCGACCGCCGCCAACGCTCTCGAACTAGTTGTCGAATCCCATTAGCCTGAACCGCCGACGACGGTAACAAATTCTCCAGCAGCGCACCCGATCAGTACAATAAACTGTCGTCATGGCGGACGCGGCGTTCAAGCCCGAGCGGGACTTCTCCAGCGAAGCCGACAGGCAGATTCCCGAAGCCGAGCAGCTCGCAAAGGTACCGGACACAGCCGACGCCTGGGTGCGGAGACATGCGATCTGACAGCCCCGCAGACAGACATCCATGCCGCCATCGAGAAGCTATCAGCGCTCGAGAAGCAGACGCGCCAGGTAAGCTCGAGACGCCTGTTCGCCGAACCAACACCCCGCCTGCCCCCCGCTGACAAGGCATTGCGCGGCAGGCTTCCGACCTGGCATCCACATCACGGATTCTCATCAGCATCGTCACCATCTGCAAAAATGCCGGCGACTGGGGCCTCCTCAACGACCAGACCTTGGTCCTTTCGAAGAAGCATAGCCAGTTGAAGCAGGCCATCACCAAGATGGTCCAGACTGTCATGGGCTTCCTCGACGAGACACCCAACATGGAAACCAAGCTCTCTGTCATTGAGACCCTCCGCACCGTTACCGAGGGCAAGATCTTCGTCGAGGTTGAGCGGGCTCGCGTGACCAAGATCCTGTCCGACATCAAGAAGAAGCAGGGCGATCTCAAGGGCGCCGCCGAAACCCTGTGCGAGCTGCAAGTGGAGACATTCGGCTCGATGGACCGGCGCGAGAAGGTCGAGTTTATTCTTGCACAGGTGCAGCTCTGCATCGAGAACGACGACTGGACCCAAGCCGGCATCCTCAGCCGCAAGATCAGCACTCGGTATCTGGCCCGGAAACCAACAAAGACGCCAGAACAGCTCGAAAAGGAAAAGAAGGAACGCGAGAAGAAGGGCAAGACAGAGGAGGAGCCGCCAAAGGAGGAGGATGTCACAGAGCTCAAGCTGCGCTACTACAAGCAGCAGATCTTGCTGGCGCAGCACGACGCCAAATACCTCGACGTGTGCAAGCACTACAGGCAGGTACTGGATACCGAGTCCGTCGAGGAGGACCCAAACAAGCTGCGCTACGTAAGCATCTTTGAGCCACTCTCAACGGAGGTCTTGAATCCTCTTTTCGCTAACCTTCTGACAGATTCTGCAAAGAGTTATCTACTTCATCATCCTGGCGCCGCACGACAACGAGCAGCACGACCTCCTCCACAGAATCCATAAGGACGTGCGGAACTCCATGATACCCGAAGAAGCCGAGCTTTTAAAGCTGTTCACAGTGCACGAGCTGATGCGGTGGCCCGAAGTCGCCCGCGTGTTTGGGCCGCACCTGTGCAGCACCGACGTGTTCGACTCGGAGGCGGGCGAGTCGGACGACGAGCTGAGTTTCGTGCGGTGGCAGGACTTGCGCAAGCGCGTCATCGAGCACAACGTGCGCGTGGTGGCCAAGTACTACACGCGCATCAGCATGGGCCGCCTGACCCAGCTGCTCGACCTGGCCGAGGACGAGACGGAAAAATACATTAGCGAGCTGGTGACGGCCAAGACAGTGTACGCCAAGATTGACCGACCTGCCCGCATCGTCAGCTTCGCTAAGCCGCGCGACGCCGACGACATCCTCAACGAGTGGAGCTTCAATATGAAGAGCTTACTCGGCCTGCTCGAGCGCATCGACCACCTGATTACCAAGGAGGAAATGATGGCCCGCATCCAGCCAGGCGTCAAATCCAAGAAGGGTAAGGAATCCAAGCGTGCGCGCTGAGGCGGATGAGACGTCCTAATGCCCGTCCGGATGACAGCTAGCCGTCTTCCCCGGAGGCCCTAGCCAGCCATAGTACACCAGTCACATCAGAAGTAGACAGAGCGAATGTACGATCAGACGATGACTGATTCAGGAGAACGAGAGGCGGGGTTGGGTGAATCGGGCATGGACATGCCCGGGGCGGGCGGGATCTGAATCACGCTAGTGATAGCTAGTACCGAAAACAGCAGCGTACAGCAGCCGGCCGCTCTCACATCTGACTTCTCTGTACCTGAGACAGAGGCCTCGCTCCGAACACTTACATGTCAGGTCCTGGCCACCCAACTGCTTCCTTCTTGCCGTGCAGGCCACTTCCCATTTGACATCGACCGGCCACTGTGGATTGATGTACTTCAGAGACTTCTGTTCAGTAATCAAGCCGAGCTCGGGATGCTGCATACGATGAGACATCGCCTCGCTCAGCTTTCGCTGTTGTTGCCACCTCACTATGCAAACTACAGAAAGTGACAAATTGCCAGTGGACTGCAAAGGTGAGTGACATGGAGGGCTGAGATGTGGGTACCGGTATGAGTAGGCTCACACAACGTGGGCATCTGCCACGCTGATGTTTCTGTTGACGTCCGTCTCTGTACTGTGAACTGCGCGCAAGTGATGCTGAGCTGGATGGGATTTCCATTTTCTAGGAGTAATCCGTTCTGTTGGCTTGGAGGGTGTGAAGTACGTCGCTAACTGCTCGTGAACGAAGCATCTAGTACTTTAGTCTAGTAGAGCCAGTCAAGCACGATACTCTGTACCTGCATTCGGTGAGTATGTTCCTGGTCGGGTACATTGGATGCATGCGTTATTGTACGTCAATGCAAGTAGATAGATTTTAGTCTCGTCTATCACAGACTCAACACCGCATCCTTGCCCTCAGATAGCCCATCACCATCTCATTTCCTCTTCCCGCCCTTCCCCTTCCCACCCTTCTGCCCACCGCCACCACCGCCACCACCTCCTCCTTTCCCACCTCCCTTCCCCCCCGATCCACCACCGCCTCCAGACAAGCCTCCGGACATCATAACCGTCACCTTGCCAACCGGCACCACATTGAACGCCTCCTCCACTTTCAACCCCTTAATCAGCTCCACCTCCCTCGGCCACATCTTCTCGCCGTCCTCAGCCTTCTCATCCACCACCCCCTTCTTCCCCGCAGCCGCCCGCCAGCGCTCCACAATCTCCTTGATCGCCTTCCCCTTCTTCGCCTGCCCCGGCTGCAACTTGACCTTGTACTTGACCCTGCCGAGCGCATTCCACGGCGCGCACACGGGCACCACCTCGAGGATCTCGTCGCCCGGCAGCGGCGTGCCGACCAGCGCGTCGAGCGGGCCCAGCTCCGTCCCATCGGCAACGTCGCCCTCGTCGTCCCCGCCCTCGTCGAGCATTGCGCGCCGGCGCACCTCCTCGTGCTCGGCGATTTGTTTCTTCGCGCGCTCCTGCGCCTGCCGCTTGCGGAGCTGGGCCGCGGCTGCGTCGGCGTCGCGCTTGGCGCGCGCGGCGGCCTCGGCCTCGGCCTTTTGCCGCGCTGCGGCCACGCCGAGGAGCTCTTCCATCAGGGCGCGGTCTTCGTCGTCTTGGTGCTTGTACTTGGTGGCGATCTTCTTGGCTTTGCCGCGCTGTCCGCGCTTGGGGGGTTGTTGTTTCTTTTGCTGTTGCTGGTGGGGGTTGGTGGTGGATGATGGGGTTTCGGGACGGGTGGACGAAGTTGTGGTGGGGTGGAAGGGAGCGGAGGAGTCGTCTGCTTCAGCTTCGGCTTCGGAGTTGGCGCCGTCATCATCTTCCTCCTCCTCCTCGCCATCCTCAGCGTGGAGAGATTCGGCCGTTTCAGCGCCTAGAGATGCAGAAGTCTCTTCGGTAATGCCGAGGTGCTTCAGTTCTTGCGTTGGAGGCTTGGTGTCTGGTTCTGAGGCAGAATCAAGTGCATCGTCCTGCTCAGCTGCGCGTGACTGTAGAGGGTTTGTCCGTTTCTCCTCTCGGTCTTCACCGTCCTCATCGTCGCTCTCCGAGACAGATCCCGGTTGTGAAATAGTCTCGTCCGTGGCATCCGCGCCAGTGGTTACCGAGGCGGTGCCTGTTACGCTGACATCGGCGGAATCGTACAGCCTGTGTTTGACGTGCTTGGATTTGCTATCGTCGGAGATTTTGAACATCAATCCAAAGCCGAGGGTCAGCAGCGCCGGGGGCAGAATGTTGCGTTTTCCGCGGACCATGAAAGAGCCCGCGGGGAGATATTCTCCAGTCGGGGCAGACTTGGAAACCTGATCGGCGTTCACCCACCAGGCTCCCATCGCTGCCTTGGAGTCCCACGCGTTTGAGCAGCATACCGAGAGGCTGCCAGCCTGGGCAAGCGTAGACGGCGGAACAGGTGCGTCTGGCGTTTTGGGGTTGTTCTTGATGATGACGGTCGGTGCGCCGTGCATATCGGCATGCACGTAGATGTCGCCCTTCTTGAGGTACCGCTTGTAGAGAATCTCATTTTGCTGGGCATCCCGGCCACCGAGCACCAGATAACCGTCGGATGAGACGAACCAGATGAACTTCTCAAACCACATCTGCTTCCGGATGAGCTGCAACACGGGCTTCTCTTGCTTCAGCCCTTTCTTGAGGTCCTCAGCAATCTTCTGCTCGGCGTTCTTGAGAGCGATTTCCGACTGCCGAACCGTCTTCTGCTGTTTGTCGGCTGCTGTGCGCTTCTGCTCATAGTATTCCCGTGCGTTGTTCCAGGGGCTCAGCTTCAAGTTGATGTCGATGGCTAGTCGCTTCTCAGGTCCTTTTGCCTTTTCTGCGGAAGGCTCATCCGCAGCCTCCTCGTCGGTGTCGTAGTCGAAATCCATCTTTTCCTCCGCTTCGGCCTCATCCTCCTCTTCACCCAGCAGGAGAGTAACGGTGCTTTCGTCAAGCCTCATGGGCAGCTTGATGAGCTCAGCGACGGGATTGTGCTGCTTCTGCTCCCGCTCGACCAACTTGTTGACATCAACCCAGTCCATTCCCTGGGCTAGCAGGCCATTGATGGCATCCATCACTTCCTGAACCCGTTCGACGTTCGCTTCGATAGCTGCTGCTTTGCGTAGGTTCAGTAACTGGGCATCCTGGAGTCCCTCAATCCGCTGCGCCTGATCCCGGCGGGCTGCATCCAACTTTCGTTTGGCAGTGGCTTCACGCTCCTGGAGGCGCGACTCCAATTTCTGCCCCTCGAGAGACGAGAAGAACTTGTCGACCGTTTTGTTGAAACCGTCGAAAGACAGCACTTGACATGTCGGGTCGTCCTCAAACTGCTTGGGCAGAAAGGGCTGGAAATCTTCGTACAGAAGGTTCCCCGCTCCCTCATTTGTCTTTGCTTCTTTGCTCCCAGCTTGGTCGGCTGCACGCGGGTTAGGCTTCGCGATGATGTACCCCTTCGCGCTGGGCGAGCTGGTGACTTCATCCAGAATGGAGCGCGCCCTCTCCAGTGACCGGAACAGAGCATCAAGCAACGCCTCATTTTGGAGAACGTCAGCCGGCTTGGTCGTTGGATCGAAGCTTGTGACGCGAAAGACGTGGTCCACGAGAATCGGCGGTAATTCGGTGATGGTGGTAGCAAGTCCCCTCCTTAGCTCGTCCGAGCCCTTCTTTTTGGCCTTTCTTGTCGCCGCTTGCTCGGATGCCGTCTTGAGAGCATCTCGAAGACGCTCCTTCGTCAGGGCCGGAACACCTCCGTAATTTTGCCTGTTTTCCAGCGTGTATGTCAAGCCAACCCGCTGAGGCTCCTGCCCTTCCCCCTCGGGCACATTGCGCAGCAGCGCGAGGATCTTGAGGTCGGCATCGGTCAAAATCACGTTGCCGCTGGCGAAGAACTCAAGGTACAAGCGATAGACTCCATCACTGAACTGGAACTCGATGATCCGGTCGGTGCCAATCTGAGAGACTCCCGTCACCCGGCGGGTCTTGAGGAACTTGCGCAGGCGCGAAACGAACTGACTCGGAGCGGGAGCGGCAGCGCGAGCAAAGTCGGTCAAGTGGCAGCGGAAGCCCGATTCGATGAGAAGTTGCTGTCGGCTGTCCGGCTTCGCAAACTTGAGCAACAGGATTTTGGAGTTCAGATCGTAAATGTTGGCCAGGCGCAACGACACGAGAGCTTCGGCGAGCTCGTGCGCAATGACCTAGCGGGATCCAACGTTGCGCGTTAGGTACTAAGCCCCATCCTCCTTCACGTGCAAACACAAGGATGCGAACCTTGACGTCTAAGGATGAAAATCGCTGCTTCATCGTGGGCGCGCTCAGTTATTTGCTTGGCGACGGGCAAGGCGAAAGAATTGTGGCAGGCTGCTCGATGTCATGGCGGGGCAGCATAAGCTGCTGGGCGAGTGTCCGGCGTCCCTAAAAGAGTAGGTGGGGTCGCCGCTGTCGTTGGAGCTCCACCCCAGCCAACTGCCTGTCTCAAGTCGAAGGTTGGAGTGCTGATGTGGGATGCCGCCAGCGCTGCAGCCCCTTGCGCAGTGCGCCAAGCAGATGGTACGTTACTGCGAAGGCTAGGCCGCCAAACCCAACGCCGACCGCGAGCGCGAAGAGGACTTTCAATGGCTCCATCGTTGTGGTCTTGCAGTTCACCAGTGCCTGCCTTACCAAATACGCAATAGTTATGGTAGCCGCCCACATTGACTTTTGAGGAATGGAAAATGACCCGAGTTTCGCGAATCGCAAGGAAAAATGAAGCGGATCCCCACCCGCAATTTCGTCAGGCAATGGGCCCCCTTGTGAAGCTGCCAGGCGAAGATCAACAACAAACACCCAGGGGGACCGGACGACAAGTGTCCATATGCTCCGTACCAACCGATGGCATTCACGTCCCACAGGTAGGTATGAAGACGTTGACATTAACACGCGGTGGCGGCTGGAACTCCAAGACCATGTTCGTAGTGGGCCACTGCTGCCGGGTACTGGTACAGCAATTCCGAGCGCCTCCGTGAATGTATGCCGCAACCACGAGCCGGAACCAAGACAGGCACGTGAAAACATCGTCGAGTCTCTATCTCTCAAACCCTGGCCATATTCCAGTGACGGACGACGTTAGCGAGCTAACGCAGGCTATCGAAGCGGGCCGGTTGCCTCATGTATCACCCAAAGCCAACTGCGCACGGACGAATTACTGCGTTGTAATGCTCCCGCATTGGGATTTGCCCAGGACGATGATGATGCGGCTTTCGGCATCCGGGCAGCCTGTGAGAAGGGCGCGCATGTGAAGTACCGGCTCTCCACGGGGAGATCACAGCACCCGGTTACCGGATCCGTTCAAGGACCGCTGCGCATGACGACTCGGCGGGTGGCTCGGACCACTCAACATCGGGATGGAACTGGAGACCCGACAGCGGGCAGTTGCCATGACAACAGGTTATGGCGTGCTGTGCCGAGGTGCTGTCGGCTCTCCACTCTGCCCAGCCGAATCGCCAATCGTCCATCGAGCCGCTTTCACCACCTGTTGGGGCACTGTGTACCTTACTTGTGGTTGATGAATGAAACCGTTGACAGCAGGCTGATGGCGAGCACGCCGCTCAAATTTGTGAGAATCCCATCGCATATCGGAAGGGTTCAGACAAGGAGACCTCCACTCTTGGCTTGCAGAAAGGGCTGCACTTGGATGCCCAATCGCAGCCGCCCACGAAATCTGAGGCAACGGCAAAGATGAGAGAGGCTGGGAGCAGCGCCAATTGACGCTTCAAGCCGCTGCTGATCGGCCAGGCCTGCAGAGTTTCTTGCTGCAACAGGGGTTTGACCGACCACCCCCCAGCCACCCCTCAAGCGCTGGCTGCAGGCCGGAGCTGATGCGGCTGTGGCGGGAGCCCGCGAATCTCCAGGAGAGGTCTTCGTGCCAACTCGAACTGCAAAATTGTACGGAGTAAACGTTTCTCCTCCAGCCAGTGCGGTCAACCTGACAATGCAAGACAAGCAAGTCGCGAACACCACAGTCAATCATGTCCCCCGCACTCGCGAGGTTGGGGATGCGGGTTTTCAGCCAGCACACCCCAGCCATCTCCAGTATCTGGCCATCGGTGGTGGGCTTTCAGCTCACAACAGACAGCTTCAAGTGGGTGGGACGCACCCCCGGCCGACGGGATTGGCAGGGGCCGAGAAGCAATCAGGGGCCGCTGGGTGGAGCGGGAATGGGACCGCTAAGCCCGTCTGGGGTGCAATAAACACGACAAGTCCCCACACCATGTAAACAGAGCGGTCCGGGAGCTCCTGCCCTCTGCTGCGCGGTGTGGCTGTCGCCAATTGACCCCGGCAAGAGCGGCCACACAGAGAATCGGACAGCCTCATTGGGTCTCCTGTCACACCTGCCACGCTTGCCTCACGGTCCCCCGCCAACCACTGCCGCCAGCAGATCCGGGCGTATTTGAAGCGGCCTCGCTCGTGCAGCACGCTGCCCGTCCTCCTCTCCTCCTTCCTGCACCTGCAAACCGCTCATCCACTCACAACCCACCACAAATCCCTCTTTTCCCTTGTTGGAATTCGATCGAAAAACAAGAAGACGGGTCCATCCACAGACCGCCTTCTCTACTTTCTTTCGACTTCTTTCTAGGAAAAGAAGCGAGAGGGATCTTCTTGTCTACCTTTCGTCGTCACGTCGGAAGGTTGAGGAGAAGACTGCCTCTCTGCGCCGTCAAAGGTCGCCAATCTGGACTTTGAAGCCCGCGTCCCGGTCCCCTTCAGCGTCTTCCCGTCATCGTACAGGGAGTCCGAGACCGCCACCCAGACCACCACCCACGAAGAGGTCGAGATCAAGCTCCCCCAGCTCGCCGGACGGGAAGGTCAAGACTCTTCATTCCAAGCCCAAGCACATCTTCCTCCTCGCGGAGAGGGTCGCTTCAGAGAAGAAGAGGTCCGCATCACTCGTGAAGAGGAAAAGTACCGCCGTCCCGGCATCCGCGAAGAGTACGTTTACCGCGAAGAATACCGCAGGTGAGTTGGAGCCCGCTGCTCTGTTTTTGTTTTGATCTCTCTGCCCGCTTTGTTTTCTTCCCCCCACCTTTCGTTTTCTGGCTCCATCCGGGGACCGGCTAGGGACCCGGGGCCCCTGCTTAGCGCTTGGCCGAGGCGGTCTGGAGCTGGTGGCTGGGTTGGCGGAGTGACACCAGCACAACGAAAAATAAACCCGGCCTTGTCTTCGCGCCTTGACAACTTTATTTCCTCCTCGACTTCGTCACTGACCCGCAACTTCCCAGACCCAAGTCAACCTACTCCGAGTCTCGCATTGAGTTCGATACCACCCACCGCGCTCACAACACCGCTATCGACGTTGCTGAGAGCGAGTATCGTTCCCGTGTCCAGCCCAACTACCGCAAGGAGTTCTCTGTAACCGGGTCCACCATCGACGGCCCCGGCTTCGGTCCCAGCTACAAGACCAGCACCCACGTCGACGACTTCACTGTCGACGCCTCCAGGCCCCGCCCCACTTACAAGGAGTCCGTTCAAGTCACCGGTTCCACCGTTGACGCGCCTGCTCCTCGCTCCACCTACCGCGAGAAGGTCCAGATCGTTGAAGAGACCGTTGACGCCCCCCGTCACAAGACCAAGAAATCCAAGATGGGCTACTACGACGAGGACGGTAAGCATGAGTGTCTCCTTTGTTGACTTTTGGCCCGCTCCTGGTGCAGGCCACCCATCAGTGTGCTCACACCCTACTCAGGCCACCACCACTCCTTCCGCCATGGATTGCACAAGTTGGCTGACCGCATTGTGCACCCTCAAGGCCACGACCGCGTTGAGGTTGACGAGGTCCGTGAGGTCCGCCGCTCCCGCGGTTCGTCGGAGCCGGCTGTCTCCACGAGCACGGTGACGATCCCCTGCCACCACATCCGCCTCGGCGACATCCTCATCCTCCAGGGCCGCCCGTGCCAGGTCATCCGCATCTCGACCTCGGCTGCCACCGGCCAGCACCGCTACCTTGGTGTCGACCTCTTCACCAAGCAGCTCCATGAGGAGTCGTCGTCCGTCTCCAACCCGGCGCCCAGCGTCGTGGTCCAGACCATGCGCGGCCCGGTGTTCAAGCAGTACCGCGTCCTGGACATCCAGGATGGCACCATCGTCGCCATGACCGAGACTGGTGATGTCAAGCAGAGCCTGTCTGTCATCGACCAGAGCAACCTGTGGGGCCGCCTGCAGAAGTCGTTCGAGTCTGGCCGCGGCAGCGTCCGTGTCCTGGTCGTCAGCGACCACGGCCGCGAGATGGCTGTTGACATGAAGGTCGTCCACGGCTCCCGCCTCTAAGCGCACCTTGTCGCGTGCATATAGCCCCTTCTGGAGCCGGCGCCCTGCATGTATTTGACTCGCGATTTGCTGCATCTCGGGTATGGGCGTATTGTGTATGTCATTTGAAGATTGGACAAAGTTCATGCTTGGTTAGACACCCGGCGTCTGTTGGGTCTACGGTATCTAGTGTCGCGAGGGATGTGAAGGGTTACATGTTGGTAGTTTCACGTGTATATGATGACTGTAATGGATGGACGTTCATGGTTACCTCCCGATCGTGAAGTGACTCTTGTGGACTGAACTTGGCAGGCCGCCAGTGAGTTCGTTACGTAGCCCTCCTTAGTACTCATGTCCTCTGTGTCTCGGACACAACACGGCGACCTTCTCAGGCTACCGTCCCGCATGCATCCATTGTCCGGCTTGAGGCCGAATCTCTAACCGCATCGGCAACAGCGTCATCCCGTTTTTCTCCAGCCTTATTCGCTGCCTTTGACCGGACGGTATGTGGTCAAGAGGGGGCACTACGTCTGGCCGGAACAACTGATTGACGGGAGACGGAGACGGGATGCCTCATCGGAGTGGGCTCACGACAGGCCGGGCCATGCATGTAGGCGTTTGTCGTGTGCTGCACCTCCTGCCGTGTCGATGTACAAGACATCGGGCTTTCGTGTCGGGGGTGAGAAACAAGGAGAACATTTTCCTTACCATTGTGCTGCCACCGGGCTCAGTCAGGTCGCGCGGTGTAAGGTTGGGTACCTTAGCTCCTTGGGTATGTTGGCGTGGCGAGCCACGGTGGCTCCCTGGACGTCGTGTAGCATGGCACGATGCCTATGCGAGCCGGGATCAGGCTACCATCTACATACAGGAAAACGAGGCTGTGGTGAGAACGGCAGCTTGATTCGCTGGTGTTGGCTTTGATCGTTAGCGCAACCTAGGTGGCTAGGCTATCCACCAGAAACTTCTACCCCTTCTCAGCCCTTCTACGTGACGGTCCAAACGCCAGGCTCGCTAGTGACACGCGCGGAGGCACTAAGGAAGGGAGTGCAGGCACGCCCGAGCCCGCCGCGAAGGTCCGCTGCCATCGGGACGGACGGGAGCATGGAATCCCTCCGGTGCAGCTGGTTGACGGCCCCAACTTCCCAGGTACCACGTGCGACAAGGCCAATCGGACGAAACGGCTCGTCTTCATCAGGTCGGACATTATCTTGGAAAGGCCAGCTGCTGGTTGGGTATCCGGCTGTCGGTGCCCGATCTCAAAACCGCGCAATAACTGAGGGCCGGAGTAGGTCACCTGGAAGCGGCGATCACCGGACCGGGGCCATCAATCAACAAGCGGGACCGCGTGGCCTCGGGTGAGCATGATGGCATCACGGTGACTCTTGAACCGGCTCGTTTGGTATTTTGCCACTGCGGCGCCAGCGAGCTTCCAGCAGATGAAGCCAGGTGTAATCTGTGGTCATCGTGAGGAACTCGTGTAAAGGGATCGACGGACCCTGCAGAGGACAACGCCTTGTGCACAACTGCACCACGTCGATCATCGCTCCGCAAGACCCCCCAATTGCCAGGTTGTCACTGGGATAAGGGCAGCAAAACACATACACCACGGCATGTAACAATCCCGAGACAAGGCTGAAGCCAGAATGGTGTAGAAGCTCTGTATGTTACCATAGGGTGCTTTGCAGTGTCGTGAGATCAATTTGATTGTTCGTGTTGCACGAACAGAACAGAGACAAGAAGCCAAATGGAGCCAGACCTGGTCTGTCTCCTTCCACAGCACCCCTGGTCCGCAGGGCAAGGCACTTGCAACCCTGAATCCCAATCGGGCACCGTTTCAAGTGGGTCCGGACGTCATCCCTAACGTTGTTGGCGGCGCAGTGCACTGTAGCCGGGCGTCGAGCTGTGCCTCGTGTCCCAACAAACAGGTGAGAGCCAGCTGGGTCCAGGATGGTCTGGCAGCACACCGCACACACGAGGCTGCAGCATGAATGGAAACGGAGAGGGAGCCAGCGTCAAACCCTCGGCGAGACGCACGGTTCCAGCATCGTCGCCGACGGCTACCAACGTCTTGATCTGCATCTCGGGCGTGGCAAGCCCTTCTCTGTGCGACCGGGGGGATTGCGTGGGAGAGGGAGAACCTTCCATGCGAACCATGCCTTGAGGGACTCCAGCCTTGCGTCCTCGCCGACGCTGATGCTGAGGCTAGCAATGGAGGACGGTGAGCATGGCGAGGGTGGATGCAGACGGAAGGTGCGAGCGCAAACACCAGGCAGACAGGCCACCCCAGTCCCAATTCCGCTTGTTCCTTGGAAGAGAAAGGAAGGGACGAACGTGCCTTCTTGGGAAATCTATTATTCAGACAGGATGCCCCCTCTAACAAATCCCGAGACCCTGCAACCCCACGGCCGCTCCCCGAAGCCCAACTCAACTGCTTTCAAGTTATATGCTCACCGCTGCCCCGTCACCGTGCCAATCGCCGCGATCCAACTTGATAGTCACCATCGGCAATCCCACCCTCTCGCTCCGCGCGGACGAAGATCGGGGTTGTTAATCTGTGTGCGCCGTCGGATTGCCTGACTGGGTGTGTCTGTGTGCGTGTGTGTGTGTGCTCTTTAGAAAGCTGCCCCCGCCGTCATCCCGGACCCCACCTGCGCACACCACGCTGCATTGGCTTCTGTTGCCAATGACCCCTCCTACCCTGCGCCCCCGACCAGCATGAAAAGCGCACACCACACCACTCATTAACTCCGGCTTTCCCCTCCAAAAAAGCCACCGCTGCTAGTGGACGGTCACCGCTCTTTCCCTCCGCCTTCTCACAACATTGAGTCGCCGCAGCGGTGTGTTGTCACCTCCGCCAGCGTCCGTCGTCTTGCTAAATCGCTGTTAGCAGACACCGCTACGCTAGGCTCTCCGTAACTTGCTCCTTCGGCCCCGGCGGGATCCCGCCGCAGAGCGCAGAGATGGCCGACCCTGCCCGGTACAGATACGCCGACACGACGGGGCGGCGATCGCCTCCCCTCTACAACCCCGCCCGCGCCTCCATGCCCGTCGCCCCCGCCGGCTACAGCTCGCTCTACAGCGGAGATGTCCATGCCATGTCGGCCTCCCACCACGAGGGGCTCGTCTCCCGAGCCCCGGACGAGTACCGCACGAGCACGATCCCGGTCAGCGCCACAACCTATGCCGTGAGGAAGGAGCCGCTCTCGCGAAGCACCAGCGTTAACGACGCCAGTCGAGTGCACCGTCTCACCGACCACAACTCCAAGCGGCCCATCATCGTCACCACGAAGCACCACCCGTCCGGCCCGAGATCTGGGAGCCCGTCGCGTGACTCCTTTCGATCGAGCGACGAGGGGCAATACTATGCCCAGCCCGCTTCGTCCATACCGCGGAGCCGCACGACCAGCAGCCACGCCCCCTCCAGCGTCACCATGGACGAGGAGGAATACCAGCGCCTGAAGGACAGAACCCACCACGACAGGCTGAGCCACCATTCCGGCGACCCCTATCGCCCTCCACGCTCGGGGCCCCTCTATGCCGGCCCTAACCACCGCAGCAACACGCACAAATTCGATGACGAGGGCTACGAGTACACAAAGCCGAGCGATCTTGCTCGGTACGACCTCGACCACGACCAGCGCCGCAGGCCCCGTCGCGAGAGCCTAGATCGATACTACCGGCCCACCGTCAGCATCAACACCGAGCTAGCCCGGCCTTTCGACCAGCCTGATAGGCGCGTGCGAGGCCCGCCTCCCACGACCTGGGGTCTTGACAAGGTGAACAGGTCTGTTGCTGGTGGTATATACGACGGCGCGGGCTCACGGATGCCTCTACCTCCGCCTGGTCCCTTGCCTCTTGACTCACGGCGGCCCAATTTCCATGAAACTCCAGGTAGCCCGAGGGAGGAGCTTCGAGGTGGCTTCCGGCCCATGTCTATGATCCCGGACGATCTGGGCCGGCCTGGACACCATGGCGACTACTACTATGATGACATGCTGCCCCCAAGAGAGGTCCGCGACCGGGAGCGAGACTTCTTCCAAGATGACAGCGTCACAGCTCGTGGCTTTGGTATTCGACTCGACTCGAACGACTTTGAGGGACATCGCCGGCCTCCCGAGAGAGTATACCGTGATGAACGCCACGAACGTCGGGAGCCCCAGAAGCGCTACGAAGTCCGTGAGCCGCGGAGGCGATCGGATGACGACTTGGAAATTGTCACGCACGAGTATGAGGACCGAGAACGTCGGAGAGACCGGGAGCGCGATCGCACGGTGGATGATGAAGCCAGGCGTGACAGGAAGGAGAGGAGGTCCGACGATGATGAGCCTGATAACAAAAAGGACAAGATCCGGGACAAGGTCACTGCCGGACTCGGTCTCGCTGCCGCCTCGATCGGTCTTAAATCTGCCTTGAAACACAAAGCCAAGGACGACGAGGACAATGAAGACCCGTCCCCCACAAGAAGGCAGAGAGACGAGGAGGCAGACCCGAGGACCAAGTCGAGCCGCAGGGAAGCGTTGCTCGACGATGAAGACTTTGAAATCGTGGAGCACCCTAGAGATCGTGAGAAGGGTCGTGAAAGAGAGCGCGAGAAGGATCGGGATAGGGAGCGCGAAAAGAATCGCGAGAGAGAGCGTGAAAGGGATCGTGAGAGGGAGCGTGAGAAAGACAAAGAGACGGCACGAATTGAGCCGGCAGCCGAACCCGAAGTACGTGCCGCCAAGAAGAGCGACGATGCCGGGACTGCCTCGCCTCGAGAGCACTCCTCGTCCAATGACGAAGGAAAGCCGAAACCTCGCCGTCGTGCGAGAAATCCCGGCTTCAACCTCAACGATACCGCCGCCCTGGCCGAGATGAAAGCACGACTGGCCGAGGTGAAACCTGACGACACTGCGCGGAAAACGGAGCGGGCGGCCAGCGATGACGGCAAGGAACGACCCTCGACCACCATCATCGTCGAGGAGGAGCATTCACCAGAGCGTAAGCCGTCGCCTCCGACCGAGAAGCGTGCACCACCCAACCCAGACGCGCCGGCGCCAGTCGTGCTACCCCAAGAAGACGTCAACGGCAGCAGATTATCCCGCGACACGTCCCCTCCTCTACCATCGCCGCCGCCGTCACGCGATGAGCGGGAGCAGCAGCAGCAACTGGCGCGCGTGGTGCCGCCGCCCAAAGAGGGGGACAAGAAGCCGATCAAGGGCATCCTCAAGCAGCCGCGGGCGCAGTTCCCGGAGGAGCCGAACCCGGTGCGCGAGGGCGTGGCGCCGCACAAGGACGACAAGACCAAAGCCAACGTGCCGCCCGGCGCGCGCTGGACTAAGATCAGCCGCAAGATGGTCAACCCGGACGCGCTCGAGATTGGGAAGGAGCGGTTCGAGGTCCGGGATGACTTCGTCATCGTGCTCAGGGTGCTGAGCAAGGAGGAGATTCAGGCGTATGCCGCTGCTACGGCGACGCTGAGGGGTATGTCGTTTTTTTGTCTTCTTATTTTTGACTCCCCAGCGCCCTGGCCCTCTCCTTTTCGTGCTTTGAAAGTGGTGGGAAAGAAGGGTTAACTGACTGTGTTGGCTCGTGGGACAGAACGCCGGAAGAAGGAATCCGAGCGCGAGACAAAGGGCGAAGCGGAGCACGACGACGACGATGATGGTGGTGACCGGGAGCGAGACCGCGATCGCGACCGCGACCGCGACCGCGAGCGGGAACGTGAACGGGACCGTGACCGTGAGCGTGACCGCAACCGCGAGCGGGACAACCGCCACCACGACGACGATGACGAGGAGAAGAAGAGGCGGCCGCCGCCGGCCTCCCGCCAGCACCACCGGCGCGAGCGGGATGATGACGATCGGAAGGAGCGGGACCGCGACCGCGACCGCGATCGTGGCCATGACCGAGAGAAGGAGCGGCATCGTCGCCATCGGCATGAGTCGGATGAGGAGTGAAAGGAGAGGCACAGGGTGGCGAGTGTAGGCTTTGCTGGGGTGGCTGATGACGTTAAGACATGGTGGGCTCTGCAAGGATGCGATATATGATTGTGACGACTGGATTTACTTTGGTTATGTTCCCGTTGGGTGTTCTCGTTGGGCGATAATTTTGGGTTTGGCTTCCGAGGCGCATTGTTGGGGTGACTGAGTATGCTTTGGATACCGAGCGATGCCATTTTCCCAGACTTTCAGAGACGGGTTGCGGTGTGTGGTAGCGTTGGTGTTGAGTGTCTGAAGGAGTTTTCAGTCAAATATTGTGGTTTATCTGTTGCTGGGTATGGCATAGTCATGAGAAAAGTACACAGTGTTGCTAACTCAAGAACCCTTCTGCATGTGCCCTCTCCCTACCTTGTCCGTCTCTATGCCGCAACTCGTCGTGGCATTCTACACAAAATCACCATCGCAAAGTTACGTGATGTGCTTCTTCACGCACGAGGCTCAGGATACACTGGGCATGGTGTACCGTTTAACTTGTATATGGGCTTGGCAGTTGTTGAAAGTGATTGGCTGGTTCGAGGGCACGCAGCCCCAGACGCGATGCCATACTGGGTAGGATACCTAACGCCGTTTAGCTTGAGAGAGACTCTGCGTTGTTGTGCTCCCAGGAGGATCTGACCAGTTTTCGTGGTTGCGGAGAAAGTGTCCCCGTCTGTCTGTCTTCATCGGGATAAACAAAAGTTTTGTTCTATGTACTGATTATGTTGACAAGGTGCCACTGGACAGAGGAGTCGTTGCTTGAATGTGGCTTGAATGACCGATCTGGAAACAACTGGTAGGTGTACGACTCGGCCTGGTGTTTGTTGACTTGCGCCTCTCGTTGCTGTCGCTCAAACGTGATAGAAGGGTATCTTCTGCCTTCTGCATGTCAACTCTAATGCTCTTTGTATGTGAACTCTAGCCTACACTCCACTGGCAGCAGTGTCTAGTACATACCAACGAGAGCGAGCAGATTGCGGAACGCCGCTCCTGGACTGGTCATCATCACTCCGTCGCAGTAAACTGTGCTTTGCGACTCAGGGGTGGAGTGGTCTGCTACGGTATCTGGTCGCATTCCCTGTGTCCATGTTGTTTGTTTTCCCAAGGGAAGTGAATGAGCCCACCAGTCACAACAGCTGATTCGAACGAAACCTATCTGTCCCTGACGTCGACAATGTACATGATGTTTACGGTTACGCCGGACTCCTCCGCCTCAGGGGCAGCGGTTCAAACACCAAGAGCGGCCCGAGCCGAAACGCCCTCCGCTTGTTTTCTCGAACCTGGTATGGAAAGTTGGTAAGCCAAGTATGCGCGGTGGGATAGACTTGACACAACCGAGCTGTTTACCTGTCGACAATGTGACTTCCTGCTCAGAGGCACGGGTTCATGCTTGAGCAAGTGGCACCATACTGCAGCAAGCGGTTCGGATGCTACTTTGCTTTACGAGGCGAAAAAAAACTGCTTCTTGCTTTCATCATTCGATGTCTGACACGGTGACACGATACGCGGTCGCTCCCATCCAGGTAACAAAGGGAATCCCCTGCCTGGCCACCAACTCGGGCAAAACAAGCATCTGACGACAAGCGAAACCCGGTTTCCGCGTGCGGCGAGGAACAGCGGGCAGCCCCTGACCGTTGCATGACCCGCAAAATGGAAGGATTCCGTTGAGCATCCACGCCGCATCCCGACAGCAGAAAAGACTCCGGCCCTGGAGAGACATACACTACAGACCAGCAACGCCGGAGAGATCCATCTCCCGACTTGATATGTTGACCACTTAAGGGGTTCAACCACCAACGGCACCGGAGGGATCCAGTCCCAGTCAGCGGCGCAGCAGTGTCAAGAGGAAGCCGGCCTCCCCGGATACGTCCTGTATCCGTACTCAGTATGGGTTACTGCCTGCGATCTCGATGCACGGCACAGCTCCCGCCTCGCACCGAACGAAGGATCCGTCCACCGCGTGCGGCAGGTTCCAGCAACCAGCCCAAGTCCGAGCCACAGGCCAGCGTTCGACGCCTCCTGGCTTATGGTGCAGACGCCCTCGGTCTGCTTCCGAGCCATCCAGGCCAACGGAAGATGTTGCGAGGCGCAAAAGCAAAGTGGAAAAACGAACTCAGCGTCGAGACACCGAATCTCGATCGTGCAACGTCCCACTGCGTGCCCGAGCCCCTGCTTCAACAAACCGAGACATATGCATACGTAGTCATAGGCGGCAGGGGGACAAGCCGACGGTTGGGATCTTAGCAGGCAGCCATGGAGATATGTGGTACTGATCACACACACAAGGCAGTGTTGCATCTACACTACGCAGTATTCAAGCTTGATATCGAGCTGGCCTGCAGTGAGAACACGGGGATAACGGCCCCAAAGACCATGCTCATCTATGGAGTACTCATTGACACGACGTCCTTCCTCTGAACCTGTTGCCAGAGACGAAATAGGCAACATTCTTCAGCGTTCACAGCGCACACACGGGCCACCATGCACGGTCTTACACCCGCGCACAGGAACGGCCAAGTACACTGAGATGTAACTCTCGCCCTCCGTTCTCGTCCGTAACCCAGCTTCAACCCAGCAGCGTCAGTGTTGGTTCCTCGGCTTCCAAAATAAAACACACCGACTGTCTTCCACTGCCTTCTATTGTGGCGGAACTCCCTTCCATCCATCGAAGCTGTTGGTAACCGCCAGGCGGTGACGCGCTCACAGCGGCGGCAAGCCGCAAACACACCAGGAGCCCAAGCGCAGGATTCAACTGTGCCGTTGCTAACCCCCGGCTTTCCTCCCCGATCATGTTACGATCATCATCGCTATCGTGGACATCATTCTGACTGCAGTGACTTATTACCCTCACACCACCCGCAATGATTCAGATACACCCCATGGCGTCAACCACTGACGCCCAGACACCGCCTTCCAATCGTCCATCAACATTCCACTCACTAGTCCCGTGGGATGCTGGACGACTGCGTCGATAGGCAGTCACTCAAAGATCATCACAAACGGGGTTGACTTCTTCCTCGGCGATGCCGAAGGGAGCCACAAGCGACGGTGGCTCAGGGAGGCGGAGGAGAAGAAGAAAGCGGGCCCTGGGGACGCCCGTGACTCTATCATTGACACTACTTGTATCCGTAAAACCCAGCGCCGAGAGGGTCATGAGCACGGAAGAGTAAAACAACCCGTCATCGCGTCATGGAGACGGGCTCGACAGCGGACGACTGAGACACGCGTCTCACTGGGTTTCTGGAAGCGGTCAAGGCCTGGTTCAAAGACGCCAGTTTAGTGCCACTTCAGTGCCGCCGAACTGGGGAACTTCTATACTACTCCGTACTTAGTAGGGTATCAGAACTTTGTCCACTCCGTCTGTGAGGCAAGAGGGCATCAACCGCCTTGAGGCGCGATCGGCGTGGTGGTCCCACCGACTGACCGGCTTGACGGAACTTTGCTGGCTGCTCCGGCTCTGGAGGTTGTCACAATTCGACACCGTGCTTGCTTTGCCGCTTGCTGCTTGCTTGATGTCATCGGAGTGGGTCAACGGTATATAGCAAAAAGCCGAGATAGATGTTGTTTGTTGCTCTGGTGTGTCTACGAAAGGGAGATATTACGAGGTTCTTACGGCATCGCCAACGAGCAAGTGTACTATGTCATGCGGAATGGGTTATTCTGCACACGAGCTGCCCGAGGGGATCGGCGACATACCGCCTGCCGTCTCCAGTGTCTCGCGCATCGCGCGCATCTCCCATCATGCCAGTCAACTGACTCGGCCGGGGACGATCTGGGGTCGAGCATGCTGTTCACGGGGTGCAGCACATGATGGAGCCGCTACTCCTCATTTCCCCCCCTTCCGGAACTGGGTGTGGCGGTCATCATGCCACCAAGCACTCAAACCCGCGGGCTTACTCCGTACGCTGTGCTTTCGTAAAGGAGCATCTCCGGGTTTGGAAAGTTAGCCGCTAACGTTCATGTCTGCGAGGTAATCACCGACCAACTTCGAGTTAGCTCTGCTTCGGCGCGTCCGTGTCGTGTCTCGGGCATCGTCAGCCGCAAACCTGATTTAGCAGTCAGCTCGCGACTTGTGGCAAAGTAAGACTGGCTGACTAGCACAAATGCTGTCCCGTCCGTGACGAGATGGCTCTGATGCAGGTGGCTGTGAAAGTTCCCAGATGAGCGACATCGTCGGCGTTGAGGAGGAGCATGTATGCATGCATGCACACTGTATTGACCGAGACCGACGTTCTGGACGCGATATCTTGGCAAAACGCAACGCCGTCCCGTCGCGTCTCTGCAGCTTCGGTGCCTGCGTAAGCGCGTCTCCCCCAGCATGGTCGCATTCGACAACCCCTGAGCATTCCCCAATCTCGGCAAGGGTGGCGGGTGGGGAACCGTGATGCATGAGCCAGGGGCAAGCAGCCCTTTCGTGCAACACCAGCCCCCATGCAGCTCTGGCATCCTGGAACGCCCAGCCGGCCGGCAGCAGACAAGGTGCCCTCGGTGGGTGCGCCCTTGTCCATCCGTAAGGCTGGGAACGCGCCAGGCCTGGGGAAGCCAGGACGAGCCGTTGGCGTTTGGCTGATGGCATCACAGAACGTTCGGCTTCTGCGCTTGATGGAGAGTTTTCGTGCTGAGTGGCGACAGGTGTTCCCTCCACGAGCGCCGTCCTCGGCGAATACCACCTCACATCCGCCGTACTATAGTGATCTTCCTCAAGAGCATGACGCACGCAGCCCATATTGTCCGGCGTGCCCGCGAGAGGATGTGTTTGAACGACAGTACATGTACGTACCGTACCGTACCACTGGCCGCAAAGCTATATTTAGTGATTTATCCGGAACGAGCAAGTGCTTTCTCTTTGCCTCTCGCTGCCCACCACTGAAATCGGTAGGCATTTTTGCGAGAAGAGAACCAGCGCTGATTTGTCTGCCGACCGCCACAAAGCCCCAGGAGGATCTTGCGCATTGACGTTGGGCGATGATGTCGATGAGGCGTGGACCCACCGCGGTGAAATGAGGCGGAAGCCTGCTCCTGTCCGCGGTTCGTGGCATTTCTACTGCGTGTCGAGAGCCGAGACTGGCGGTGGGATGTGCACACCGACGATATCTGCTCATTTGTCCACGGTCCAGGTCGCAAGGAACGTCTCTCTGAGTTCCGTACCGTAGGATTTGTCTGTTCCAGAACGGGTCACTTGACGTGAGGTACTTGCTTCCTTTTTTGAGGTTCCGGCGCCAAAGGATTCCCTCACATGACGGCCCACTCATGATCGGGATACCGACCATAGGATTTGGACTTGAACTGGGCAAACAGCTCTCGGCGTAACGTTGGTTGTCAGTTGGGGGGCACATGTACTGGTTAGCATGTACATGTACGGAGTACGTCGTTGCCTCATATCCATGCACAGGGCAGCCAGTCGTGCTGGCGATATCGGACAGCTTCATTAGCAGCTTCTTCAGCTCGCACTGGCTGTGAGGCGCGTTGCTTGCCCTTTCGAAGTCCGAGGTTACGATCGAACGGGTAAGATTCCGGAAGCCGCGCCACCCTGCGGCTTGCCGGGCGGCTTCAACACGGCAGAGAAAACGACGCGCTTCTCCAATTGCAAATTGGACTTGTGCCAGGATAATTGGGAAGGGCCAGGGGCACATCCCACAGTCCCAAAGATCGCGGGTCGATATTGGACCCGGTGTGACGTGGGCAGGGGGTTACGAGGCTACGCTCTCGCAGCCCACCCCGGCTTGCATGCGCGTGAAGCTGCTCGCTTTCCGATTGACGGGCACGACCCTTCGGTGGGGGCCCAAAGTTCGCTCGCTGTCTGATAACCCGTCGTTGACACGGGCGAGCTCGTTGTTCGCTCGGTGCTGCTTCCGTATCCGTCCGGTGTGCGTATCCGTGACTTCAAGCTTCGAATGGGTGGCTGTCGAATTTGCTGCTGTAGCTGCTGCGGACCAATTGACTGTGCACACAGCACGAAATGCCTGTCAGTTTCGACGTTGGTTATTCCCGAGCCGTGTACCAGTCCAGCTCGACAGGTTTTCCAGAACGTCTGCACGTGTGGGTTGGGACCCAGGGATGCTGTGGGTGTGGCACCTCCACTCGGCTCGCCAGTGGGTCATCCCTGGCCTCCCATGCGGCTGGGAGGGGCCACAATCCCGGTGAGCGCGGCGCGAACTCTTGTTCTCGAGTCAAAGTGATGTTCTAAACGAAAGCGTAGGTACGCAGAACACTGTACTTTCAGTAAATGGCGCTCTTTGAGTCTTCTTCAACGTTGACACATACAAGATTATCAGCATCTTGCTCTAAAAGGATTCATCCCGTGCCTTCTGCTGGTCTGCTGACTGGTGATGGCTGCTCTGCTTTCGTGTGGGATGGTCGGGCAATCGCCGATGAGCGAATGTCGGCAGGGGGGGGGGGGGGGGGGGGGGGGTGGTGGCGGCGGTGGGGGGGGGGGGCAACACAAAGTGGAAAATAAAAAAACAAACAAAAACAAAAA